>OZ018334.1:1502500-2102500 GCA_963969495.1 Ceratothoa steindachneri | reverse complement strand
CTGTTGGTATTGTGTTCTTTGGGAGGAAGGCTTCGCCTTTCTTGCGCCAAATCTTCCCAGCATTGTTATGGCCGAAAAGTTTGATTTTTGTTACATCGCTCCTAAGTACATGTTGGCAAAAGCTATTGTCTTTATCGACAAAGCTTGTTGCAAAATTTATGCCATCAGCAATATGACATGGCTTGTGAAGAGGTGTCCATCGTGGTCAATATCCATTGTTTATTCTTATTTAAACAACCGTGTAGCGTACGTGTACTTATGCTGATGCCCTTCGTATCCAATTCTTTAGCAATGTTCTCTAATACAATTCTTGGGTTCATATTAACATCACAACACAGTTTTCTCACAGTTCGCGTTGACATTTTCGGTTTTCTTCTACACCCAGGCAAAGTTTCCGTTGTTCCACATTTCTTAAACCTCTTTATAACAGATTGTACCAGTTTTTGATCTAGGTATAGCCAAACATTTTGTTATAATGCTGTAACTGTTTCCTGACTTGTAGAAGTCAATAATCTTCTTCCGTAAGTCAACTCAGATCCTTCATCTTTCCCATCGTGCTGGCAACAAGAGACTCACATGGATGGCACATGTGTGCTCCACAAAATGTTTGTAACTAAGTGGTAAGGATATTTCTAGAACATTCCAGTGGGAGAATATTCTGGAATGCTCTATATATGAAATACAGTGCTTGAAATGTGTATAATTATGAAATTAATTATGATTTCCTCGCTGTACAAATAATTTTAACTATGTAGCTTTTGTAATGTGCCTGTTCTGGAATTGTTGACATTAATAGTTCTGAAACACATGTTTTGCATTCCTCTCCATATTCTTATAAATATATATTCAACATGCATTCATGTGACCTACCAATTTTAAGAAATAAGCGCAAATACTGGATATTACTCGGTGTACAAATAATTTTGTTGCTAAGTGTATTTTATATTTCAGGAATATATATATATATAAAGCCAATGATGAAAAATAATCCATTTATTCAAATTTACACAGTTATTACAATCAATTCCTGTAAGTAATGTGAAGCTATATTTCTCATTATTGTTAAATTGCTAATGAATTGTCCTAGGAACCCGAAGATCAGCGCACAAGCTCGAAATGTTGTTTTGAATAAATGGATTTAGAAAAATGATTTGATTATTTTTCTTCATTGGCTTTATATTGAAAATTAAGTTGTGCCTCGCCAGCAAATCGCCCCATCACCTAATATATATATATTTAATTCATCTTTTTTAAGAATGCAGGTGAACATTATTTTCCAGTTTGCACCCTCTGTGCCTCTGTGCTATTAAGGATAGTTTTAATAGGACTGTTATACCTCAAATATAACATTGAACAGAATAATTACCTAAACCTAACATTAAATTAATGGTAATTGTTAAGCTTTTGATAGCTCTGATGTATAAGTTCTTGAGAGTAGAACCAAAATATTTAACCAAAGTTATATTTGTAACATGTGTTATACAGGATTTCAAATACAGTTACAAACACAATGCAACTCACCCACTGAAACACTGTCCCATCCCTCTTATTCCTCCCCCACCCATTCCCAAAGCTTCCTTTGAATTGTTTCAGCTTGACATTAGGGAAAGTGGACTTCATCTGTGACCAGATGCAAGGATGCACTACACACCTCTTCTCTTAGGATCTTGTGGACCTACCCAGGAAGTACTATGGGCTTTATAGGAGCCAACCACCTCCCAGGTTGGTTAGGGGGTAGGGCTGGCAAGTAAAAGTCTCCGAAGAAGCCATTTTTTGGCACATATAGCTTCAGATTCCTCTGTGGAGGTTTGTAGTCAGGAGAACGCAAAATCCTCCAGATGTCAGCTTCAGTACAGTTGCCCATACTCTACCTGACATCCAACCAGACATCAACTGAAAGGAAACACCCCCTCCCCAACAATAGCACACCATTCACTCTGGCAAGTGTCTGATGCATTCACCATTCAAAACTAAACACCTATAATTACCACCTTTGGACATCTGTAGCTTAGGCCACCAGCAACCAGACACTAACACTCATTCACAACATGCCTGACACTTGCACACATCATATAACACCTACAAATTCTTGGGGTGTTGGTGACATATTTTGATAATTCAAAATGATTAGGGTCATTTTTTTTTTTAAAGTTCTCAAATTGAATATTTATCAAACATTAGCCCCATTTGGATGAAAAGTCAATGAGGGAAGGAATATTGCAAGCACTTTCATCTTTATTAGCAATGACCACATACCATTTTGGGAAAATACCCCCCCATGTTATTCAATTTCTAACATTTGAGTCATCATCATTGGTCTTTAATATTGCAATTTTACACCCGGTATAAAGAATGGAAGGAAATGCCACCCACTAAAAGCCACTAGGACAAGAGTGGCAAGCCTTGCCAAACAGGCTAAAACCCTTATACAATAAGACACACCAGACAGGCAAATGCTCTCATACAACAAGATGCACATCAAACACCCTCTTTCAACAAGACTCGTACTAAACAGGCAAACAACACCCTCTTACGATACTACATAAAACTATACACAAAATGCTTGGCTGCTTACACAGCCCCCAAAGCCTACACTTTCAATAGACTATGATGCACCTATACAATTCACTATGAAAAATGTTGCAGGCACATCCCCCTCTTGCCTTAAGAACATTTCAAATAATCACTTAAAATACCAAGATCTAAGAGGCATAGACAACCACATACCCTCCAAATGGGGGGAAAACTGCCCGCATATTACCCACTGACCCCTGACCCTGCAACCTACCACCTTATCTCCATACTCTGCAGCCATTCCAAAATCCTGGTAACTTATAGTGGTAAATAAAATCAAACCACACATCTCACTAGATGCTTCTGACTATGACTTCAGCCCATTTCACTCACCAAGCACTTAATAGCATCACCCAGCACATGCAAGAAGTCTTTTACCAACTCACAGTGCCACACAAGACAGTACTGGCAAGGATAGAATTAAACAAAGCCTTTGACACAGTTCCTAGATGCATCCTCATCAACAAAATACTAAACATCACACTTGTCTCCAACTGCGCAAAAGTGGCTTGCTAACTTCCTCACAGGCTGACAAGCACAAGTAATACATCATTGCAAGCTATCACAACACAAGGATTCTTACTCTTCCTTTTCACCATTTTTCTCCATCACATTCACCCCAGGAAACCCAACATCACGCCCAAGCAGCTTGAGATCTATAACTACATCACAAGATTCAAATGATGTTTGAAATAATCTAATGACTATCTCGGCTTCAAAATGCTCTGATATTCTCTTCACAACCTGGAGTATAACAAACCCATTCACATCATTCTATCAAACATCCCACTTCCCTTAAATTGAACACCTACAATATTGTCACTGGTTAGAGAACTAAATTTCAGACAACACGAAAGAACAATACAAAAAAGAACACTCATAGCACTCTGTTAAACCCTATTTGAGCAGTTTGAGGAATCTCTCATCCATCTATACAAGCAATATATATATCATTCTACAGCCTGTGCATCTAATCTCACAAACACTCACTTCAGCATAAAGTGCAAGGTGAGACATTTTCCCTAGCGCATTGCAACATGTCCTATCATGTTGACTTAAAATAAGAACCTTACCTATGTCTTCCCTATTATAACCTTTGACTCACTTGAAGACTTCAATCAAGTCCCTTCGGACTCTTCTTTCTAATGTAAGAAGATTTAGTCTCTTAAGCCTTTCACCATAAGGTAAGCTCCTCAAGCATCTTAATCATCCTTCTTTGAGCTGAGCTGAGCAAACCAATATCCAGATCAGTGGTACAACCCCACCCAAATTCTTCTGGGAGAACCCCATCTAATTGTTGTTCATTGAGGCTGCAGGTCTACGCAATGGATCCAAACCTGGGACAACATAATAAACAATTTCCTAACTTTATAATCCTTCCCCATTCACATATTTACTCAACTTTACCTTCAAGACATACGTACTAGTACTATCGACAATCTCTTCAGCTACATTATTTCAAGACTGTACAACTATATGACTGAGGGAATAGAAAATATCAATAACAATTGGTGTAGTTAGTGTAAAGCAATAAATAACTGCGCACTGCTTCAATCTCCCTGTGGGATGCTCCTCATCTGCTGCAGGAAATGTCAGGTTTCAGACTGCCATTCCAGGTTTGTTAGAATGGCAGTCTGAAACCTTACCTTCCCTCAAGTGGATGAGGACCGTCCCATGGGAGTAGAAAACAGTGAAGTGTGTTATTTATACTAACCTCACCAACTGAGGACATATTTACACAGATCCAATGTATAATTCTTCTTAATTTGCCTCTTCTAAATTAAAACACCACAATTTATCTCTATCAGTGGACATTTCATATAATCAGATCGCGTCGGCTCTCAAACATTCAAAGGAAAACAAGCAAGGTATCATTCTGGTTGCTATCCTATGTCCTGCCATGGCATAACCATTTTCTTTACTCACCTTTTTGCAAAAACTATCTGGTAGAGATATCGATAGTATTTGCTTTGTCTTAATGCATAATTGCATGATTTAGTTTTGCACAAGCCATGATGGTGATTCCTTTATAAGCAGTTCAGATGCACTCTTGTTGATGCACTATATGGAGCGTGAGTTGACTCAGATAACCTGTGATAGGTCCTTGTTGTTTTTGTCATCCGTTGAATTTTATGTTATGTAACCATTCCCTCATTAAATTCATTTATTTTACTTGCATTTTTCCTTCTAGTCTGAGGGTTGTGAGTTATAATATCTTGGCTGACCTCTATGCAGATTCTGATTACTCAAGGAATAAGTTGTATCCGACCTGCCCTCCGTACGCTCTCGATATAGAATACCGCAAGCAGTTACTTTTAAAGGAAATCTTGGGTAAGTAAGAATTAAGTGTAATGCGCTTGTAGGCCAAAGATTTTCATGTTCTCAGCCTCTCAGGTTAGTGACCCATATCAGGTTATAGTTGCCTCTTTTGATAAGTGCCGGAGTATGGTTTGAGGATTCTTCCTACTCCGAAGGGGTTTGTGAGGGGGGGGGGGATGCTTGAATCTCTATGCCCAAGGCATAGAGTTTAACTCCCTCCCCTTCCTCCCACCCATACCTGAGACCTACTATTTCACTTCTCATAAGCATCTGTCCGCTGCAGTTCGTGCAACAATGGCATCTCTGATGCACCCACTTACAATCCATAAACAATTACACGCCTATGTACCTGAAATCATTGCACACTTGCCCAATGCCCATCCACTCAATCCAACTTACATCCACTCTGTTGAAAAGAGGACGGGCGGTGCATTTAACCAACTAGCCAAAGGTATCACAGGCCCAAGGCACTTTGCCATTAAGGTGCTTGGTGATTATCTGCCATACTTCCAAAACTGGCTCGTTCTACTAAACTATACTTTTTAAGCCTAGTTACTGGCTCTCATCCAACCATTTCTCCGTCCATAAAGGCCTAGTTACTGTCTCTCATCCTTCTATTGATCCTGCTATAAAGGCTAGTTACTGTTTCATCCTTCCAGACCTTTCAATCTTTGTTGGTGCGACCCAGATCCCAACTCTGAAGCGTCGACTCCAACAGGCATTAACCGCGTCTCTCGCTATGCCGAAGCGCACAGGTTTCGGTTTTCTTTTGCCAAGACTAAGGTGGTGCACTTCTGCCGCCATCCACGGCTCCACCCCGACCCAGATTTGATTCTTAATGGGGTGCGCCTGGATGTGGTGGAATCGCACCGTTTCCTCGGTCTTGTATTCGACCGACGCCTCACCTGTGAGGCTCATATTCGCAGCCTTAGGGTCTCTTGTACCCGCGCCATGGACATTCTCTGTTCCGTGACGTTCAGCGCTTGGGGCGCTGATAGGGCTACTGCCCTACTTTTTTATCGATCCTTTGTTCGTTCGAAGCTCGACTACGGATGTGAGTTTTATGCATCCGCAGCTGAGTGTGTATTTCGGAAGGTGGACTCGATCCACCACACCGGCTTTCGCCTCGCTACCGGTGCCTTCCGCACTAACCCCCATTGAGAGCCTACTTGTCGATGCTGGGGAGACGCCGCTCGCTCTACGCCGTGTACAGTGCATTATTCGCCTGTACGCGCGAGCCCGGCGCCTCCCTCAGTCGCCAACAGCTCTCACTGCATCCACAGCTGATTTCGATGGTGGCTATGCCACCGAGAGACGCCAGTCATACCGTAAGCCCTTTGGGTTTAGGGCCAGGAGACTCCTTCGAGAGCTAGATATAGCTCTCGGGCCGGTGACGCCCCTGGTTCTGCCCAGGACGCCACCCTGGAGGGTACCTCATTCTGCTATTTGTCGCCACGCCTCTGCTCCCAAAGCTTGTACAGCGCCGGGAGTATTGCGTTCGGCCTTTTTGCATCACACGTGTCACGCTGGAACCGTGCCAGTGTATACGGATGGCTCCAAGTCCCAAGAGGGGGTCGGCTTCCACGCCGTATCCCCTCTGTTTGAAGTCAGCTGGGCTCTAACGAGTTATTCGTCTGTCTTCACGGCCGAGCTGGTGGCAATACACCACTCGGTACGGGAGATTACGCGACGTGCCCGGTTCGGAGACCGGATTGTGATCTATAGCGACTCACAAAGCGCCCTGAGTGCTCTCGTGGCACTGAATCTCCACATCCCTTGGTTCGCAGTACTCTTGAGACCACGGTTGCCGCGAGCCGGTGTGGGGGATGTCAGATTATCTTTTCCTGTGTTCCTGGACATGTGGGAATGAGGACGCCAAAGAGTCCGCGAGGACTGGGCCACCAGACCAGCGTTTGGGTCTTCACCTCCATTACATGGCAGCTCTCCGGGCTGCTTGGCAAAGAAGATGGGAGACGGCTGAGGGGAACTTAAAGTTGCGTGCCATTGCATCGCGACTCTTCCCATGGACCTACCCCACAATGCCGCGATGGCTTCAGGTTGCTTTTTGTCGTCTCCGAATCGGACACACTCACGGGACGCACCGCCATTTGATGGAGCGACGACTGCATTGTCCCCCAGACTGTTCCGCACATTCTTGTTGAATGTCCCGGTCTGGGCGATCTCCGCGCATGTTACCTGTCCCAGTATCTCGTGTCCATCCTACTTGTGACCGGTTCCTTGTGCACAGACTTGTGGACTATCTGACTTTTTGGAGGAGGTGGCCTCCTCTCATCTTATTTGACTCTGTTTTAGGTCGTGTGTTACTGCATTGGGGTGAGGCTGGCCTCCTCCCAAACCCGCATTATGCTGTAAGCTGATTGCAACGACTTTTGCCCTAGTAAACAGTCGCCAGATACTCTTAAAATAAAAAAAATATCATCCTTCCATTTCTACTGCCATAATGGCCTAGTTACTGTCTTATCGTACCATAAAAGCCTACTTACTAGTTCTCATCCTTGCATTGACCTTGCCATAATGGCATAATTACTGTCTCTCATCCTTCCATTGCTCCTGCTATAAAGGCATAGTTACTGCCTGTCATCCTTCCATTGCTCCTGCCATAAAAGCATTGTTACTGCCTCTCATCCTTCCATTGCTACCGCCTTAAAGGGGTATATTTTGTCCAACTACCACCAGAATGCCTGCCACTACACCCCTTCCACCTTCTGTCTTAGCTCCATGTAGCATTTATGTGGTGTTGATTACTCAAGTGTGTGTTGTCTACAACAACACACATCTCCCACAGCATGAGGTCTGGACTAGAATCTTTCCGCTCCACCATAGCCGTGCATTGCATGATGGTGAGTGTCAACCTCCAAAATAACATTTTGGTTGAATTTTACATCACATACGGATAGTGTCAAAGTATGACCCAGTGTATGGGAATATATGCACACAGGCTCTAAGGTGGGCTAAGCAAGGCAACAAATGTTATTGTTTTAAGAGTGCAATTTGAATAGTTAGCTGCAGCTGTGTGCCCAAGGAATATACCAAACACAACGACAAAAATAGATTTTAATATACACTAATTAAAAGGCACAAAATAAATATTGGAATTAGGTTCCGAATACTAATTGGATAATCAGGTTTATTAAATGGTTATAATGGGAGATTTAGAGTAGTGAGCGATTTAGTTCCTTTGAACCTCAAGAGCAAAGCGGGGCGAACTTGGGGGGAGGTCTTGGTGACCTTGATTACTCACAGGTGTAGCTAGGAACACGAAGAGGCTGGTGCTACTTTCTCGAAACTCGGATCGAGCGAGCTATCGGGCCTCTTGTCCACAAGAGGTCACAAGAAAAACTTCGGAGGATGGCTTCTCCAATCCTTGATCCAAAGGCAGTTGAGAAAGGCTGACGTTACCTCAAGAGACTCTAATCCCTGACCCGACGATATGAGTGTGATGTCCAGCTCTTCCGTGGCCTGCGACCGTCAATAAACACTTCTCGGGAGAGATCGTCGTTGAATCAAACTCCTTTTGGGGAAGCGTCGACTAACCGAATCTGTAGGTAATCCATGGAAGGGTGCATATATACCCGAAGTTCTCCAAAACAGGGAGAGAGAGAGAGAGGCCTTCTTGAACCCTCATTATCGGCTGGGACAACCGAGCGTGTCCTTCCGGGAAAGTGTAAGAGGCCGGGTTCAACGGCTAGATCCATAAAAGTTGTTTAAGGCAAATCTACACAATAGATAAGTAATCTCCTGACCCGGGGGGGGGGAGGTAGCCTTCAATTTCAGCGTCATGCCTCGGTGTGAATTTCTCAGTGACCTGGCAGCAAGTCCAAAAAGGGTGAAGTCAGATGGGGGAGGGGGAGTAACGGCTCACTTTTTCTCCCGAAGTAATATCTTAGGAGGTGGGGAAATACTACTATTTTAGCGGATCCCTCTACAGATAGAAACAGGGCTTCGTCCTCGCACTCTTACTCTTCTCACTCTACCCCAATGCTACGCTACATGAAATCCTCCAAGATAATCCAGATTTGATGGAGTACTATTTAACTCGACCAGACTGCGATCCCAACTTCACACCAGAACCATTGACGTGACAGAGATGTAGTAGCCAGATGACAGTGCAGCCCATGCCCACTTTCCTGAAGAACTGCAGTAGTCAGTGGACTGTCGTTTCTCGCTATCAAAAGCAAGAACAAAATCTTTGCTCAAGAATCACCTGGTGCAGAGCCCCCCCCCCCGGTCTGTAAAATCTCGCTACTTTTATGGTGGCTTATGCTCATACACTCACCAGGTTGGCTGCATTAAGAAAGAAAAAATTAACATCTTAAATGCTGGTACCATTGCCGAATGGTTTGAGCACTTTTGATACCTTGCAAGACTTCTCTCCATCCACTGCACATCATTAAAAGACAGAAAATAGCCTCCACTCAGCATTTCTGCCTCTGGGAAACTGTCAGACAGCCTTCAACAACAAAGACCTAACCCTACGAACAAAACGCATGGTATGTCATAGCATTATTGTTTCCACTATAGGTGTGAGACTTGGACCCTTCACCACCATGACTTAAAAATGCTGGAGCAACTCCACTCCACCCTGAAGATGAAATAGGAGGACTATGTCACCAAGAATGATGCACTTGAGGTAGCGAAGGCACTCAACAGATGGTTACCAAGCACCACCTTAGATGGTTGCCCTGTAGCAGGTATGGTATGGAAGATATGAGGCTCCCCAAGATAGTTTGAGCTGAACACCAGTGTGATAGAACGTGTTGAAACTGCGTTTAATTTCAACTCCTATCCCATATTATTTAAAACCATGATGCTGCCCACGTGCATCTTCGATTCGAGGCTTGGAGTCTTATCTCAGCTACCGGATGCCAATGTTTAAACAAGGAGGTTATCGTCCCCCCGTTCGCCCCCATACGCCGACCTCGCCAGATCGAGTTAGGCTTATGAACAGATAAGGCATTGTTCCCCGGCCCGGCTGTGCGTTCTCTCCAAGCTTTCACTCCATTTTCCCCCACGCCAAGGAGATGTCCTGGCTATTTATATGGAAACTTTACCACTAAGATCAGATTGGAGATCCAGATTTTCGTCGCGAAACATCACCACGACCCTCTCTCCCTTTGTGCGCCAAGGGACCTCGACCTCGAGATTCACCATCACTTGTCCAGAAGGAGGACAATATTCCTTGAGTGCCAAAGGTTCGAGCCTTTCCGACACCAAGTCCCCAAGGCCCCCCCCTCCTGTTGTTCAAGGAGAACAGCATTAGAACAGCCATTGTTCGTTTTGAGCCCTTCGCCAAGAAACGGTTCTCATCCCCCCCCTGTTGTTCAAGGAGAACAGCCATTGTTCGTTTTGAGCCCTTCGCCAAGAAACGGTTCTCACCCCCCCTGTTGTTCAAAGGAGAACAACATTAGAACAGCCATTGTTCTTGAGCCCGTAGACAAGAGACGGTTCTCACCCCCCCCCCTTTGTTCAGAAGAGAACAACCTAGAACAGCCATTGTTCGTTTTGAGCCCTTCGCCAAGAAACGGTTCTCACCCCCCCTGTTGTTCAAGGAGAACAACATTAGAACAGCCATTGTTCTTGAGCCCGTAGACAAGAGACGGTTCTCATCCCCCCCCTTTGTTCAGAAGAGAACAACCTAGAACAGCCATTGTTCTTCAAGCCGTTCGTCGAGAAACGGTTCTCCTTCCCAAGACGCCTCGTCAGTATCCTTTTATCCCCCCCCTTCGGCTGGAACTCGCCAGCGGACCGAAACTCCTTTGCGCCACCTTCCACTGCACCACTAGTGCCAAAAGTTACGTAAGCCAAACTTCACCTTTGAGTATTGATCCCTTTTGCCAATTCTATCCTGTTCTTTAAATTGTTTATCGAACCATCCCATCTCTTTAACTCTATATTTGTTTTACCTTTTTTTTAATCCCTTAAATCCTTGGATTAGCCCGAGTCTCCACGACCCTTTCCATTCTGTTTATGTCAATATTTTCCGGTTTTTTGTGTATTGTTTATAGTTATTATTAATAAAACTCTATTTTATTAATGATAGCAATATTATTATCCTTGAGCTCAGTTCCACTTCTTAAGCATATCGAAGATACATAATATCGGCCGCCAGACAGTAACGCACTCTAAAGATAATTAAGGAAGTTCCCTCCACGAATAGTGTAATATATGGTATCGTCGGGAGTCATTCTACGACATATATATATATATATATATATATATACTATTTAATTTGGTATCAGGTGTGTAAGGTTTAACGCTATATCTTTGCAAACACTGGTCTCAGTCGAGTAAAGCATAGTGTTATTCGTTACAATAATAGAATATAGTAGTTCCCTTTTGTTTTAACGATTGCTATCCCCCCTTTTTTTAAACTTAAGAAGCTGGAGTAGCTCAAGGAACGGTTATAATAATTTGTTTTGTTTTTTTTGTGATTTTAGTCAGTGGTTATTTAGATTGAGAAACCAAGTACGAATAGGTCAGTGCCCATATTTAGGTAGGCTAATTCTATAGAGGCATAATTCTTGTTGCGAGGAATTTTAGTTGGTTGACTAGTGCGCCCCCAAGTGCAAAGATGACTCAGTTTGAAATCTTTAAAGCGCAAGGAGAGTCCTGTGGACTTTCCGGAAAAGAACTAACTGAGTACATTCAAGAGGAGCAAAGAAAAGAGGAAGAAAGAGAAAGAAAAAAGGAAGAAAGAGAAATACAACGAGAAGAAAGAGAAATACAACGAGAAGAAAGAGAAAGAGAGGAACGGATAAGACAAGCTGACCATCAGATTGAATTAGCTCGGATTGAAGCAGAATTAAAAAAAAAATGGAAGTAATAGAAAGGGAAAGAGTAATCCGACGAGAAGAACGAGAAAGAAAAATACAACGAGAAGAACGAGAAAGAGAAATCCAACGAGAAGAAAGAAGGAAGGATTCGCGCCCCTTCCCAGGAAAGCTGACAAAGTTTCCGAGCCCCGTAAAACCCCCAAACTTCTTTCCCCAAAACCAACAACGGGACTCCAAACCTCCCGTTAAGACTTCTCCTCCATCTCTCTTCCCGAAGCGACCAACCATATGCTTCACCTGTGGTGTAGAAAACCACATGAGCTGGAATTGCCCCCAAAATTCTAGGCTTAAAAGCGGACCAGCCCACCAAGTTCACCAGATTGATGCAACCCCGGCTCCCCCGGTGGTGCAGACCCAAGCAGAAACTTCTCCCCCTCCGTCAGGCCACCAGGTAAATTTTGTTTTTGGTAAAAGTTCATTGGGAACTTTGAAATATGAGGAGGGCAGCGTGGACAGCTGCCGAGTATTGACTCTCGTCAGGGACACAGGATGTACGTGCTTCATCGTGTCCGACGAACTCCTCCCAGTAGCCTCTAACCACGAAAAATTTGCGGTGGTACATGACCAACTTGGGCGGGCGAACCGATTCCCCGTCGCTAGATGTTACCTGCAGTGTCAATATTATAATGGCTGGGCTGAAGTCATTGTAGCACCCATACAATTCTGTTCCGTACTTATAGGACAGAGCCCCCAAGTAAGTTTCGACCCTGTGTTTCAGGCCGCCCTTCCTCAAGGCCGAGATAAGAAAGAAGCCCAGGAGCCCGTCCCCATCAGAACCCCGATACCGTCCGATTTCTCGGAGACCCCTAACCAGGACTTTAGGACGGCAAAAGAGGAGTGTGAATCACTAACACCCTTAGGTGATAAGGCCCCAGACAAGGACACGGAGACTGTCCCTGGACCCCAAGAAAAAAAGAACCCCCAACGCGCCCATGGAGATACCTTCGTAGAACTGGACGAAGCATCGGCGCTTGAAGAAGATTGCCCCGCGGAGTCCCTTAACGTAATCCAGACAGTGTGCATCCAACCTGATGCCGATTACCCTCCTCCTTCCCTACCAGGCGAGTCTTTAGAACCCTCTGACCTGGATAGTGACGCGCAGCTGACACCACGTCCGAAGAGTCAGCTACAAGAACTAATTAAATGGAATCACCATTTACCCGCCCTATTAGCTCTTTTTGAGCGACTGCGTAAAAATGGCCTCAGCATTGGCCCCAGCAAATGCCATTTTGCTCACGAAACCATCAAATATTTGGGTTTCAAAATAGGACAAAGCAAGTTAGGTCCCCACGAGAACAAGATTAAGGCAATCGCCCACATGCCCCTCCCGATTACAAAGAAGCCATTAAGATCGTTCCTAGGATCAGCTTCTCCCTATCAGCGATTTGTTCCGAATTTCGCTGCAATTTTGGCCCCCCTATGCCCCCTTCAGGAAAAGAATTTCCCCGATCGTTTACGTTGGAATGATGTCGCTGTTTCCCATTTTAATCAGCTCAAGAGTAAGCTCATAACTGCCCCCATTTTAAAGTTGCCCAACCCGGGAAAATCCTTTGGGATTAAGACAGACGCGTCCAACGAGGGCATTGGAGGTGTACTCCTTCAATACGAGGATGACGGCACGAGTCATCCAGTTGCATATGCTAGTCGTCAATTATTACCACGCGAAAAGAGATATGCCACTATAGAAAAGGAAGCTCTATCAATTATCTGGGTCATAGACAAATTCAAGATGTACTTGATAGGTAAAGAATTTCAAATAGGAACCGACCACCGTCCGTTAGCCTATATTAGGAATGTGCGACACTCAAACGGCCGCATCATGCGCTGGAGTTTACTCTTGCAAGAGTATCAATTTAAAATAAATTATATCAAAGGTTCCGATAACCAGGTCGCTGACGCACTCAGTAGGAATGCGTTACCGAATAGCGTAGAATAATTGTATTCATAGGATTAGTATCTCCATGTAGGTATATAACGTCTTGTACGACTTAATTTAAGATTCTTTTGTAATATAATTAATTAATGTATATGTCTGAATTTTGTAACGCTCAATGTCTAATTTTTTTGTATGTATATATATTTGTTCTTATTAATTTACGTATAAATTATTTTTGTCCCGTATGTACTAAGTTTATATCATTTCATTGTTCCATGCCCTTTTTTTTTTTTTTCTTTGATTAAGTTGTATTAAAGGTTATTTTCCCCTGTAATCTAAAGATCAAAATATTCATATGTATTGAGGTAATACTAGTTAGGTGCAGGAAGGTACGGTTGGTACAAGAAAACGAGTTCCCCACAACGGAGCTCTATCGTTGTCCCTTCTCTCTTTTTTTTCGAAGTGACAACTTCCCCTGGAATGGAGGGGTGTGATAGAACGTGTTGAAACTGCGTTTAATTTCAACTCCTATCCCATATTATTTAAAACCATGATGCTGCCCACGTGCATCTTCGATTCGAGGCTTGGAGTCTTATCTCAGCTACCGGATGCCAATGTTTAAACAAGGAGGTTATCGTCCCCCCGTTCGCCCCCATACGCCGACCTCGCCAGATCGAGTTAGGCTTATGAACAGATAAGGCATTGTTCCCCGGCCCGGCTGTGCGTTCCCTCCAAGCTTTCACTCCATTTTCCCCCACGCCAAGGAGATGTCCTGGCTATTTATATGGAAACTTTACCACTAAGATCAGATTGGAGATCCAGATTTTCGTCGCGAAACATCACCACGACCCTCTCTCCCTTTGTGCGCCAAGGGACCTCGACCTCGAGATTCACCATCACTTGTCCAGAAGGAGGACAATATTCCTTGAGTGCCAAAGGTTCGAGTCTTTCCGACGCCAAGTCCCCAAGGCCCCCCCCCTGTTGTTCAAGGAGAACAGCATTAGAACAGCCATTGTTCGTTTTGAGCCCTTCGCCAAGAAACGGTTCTCATCCCCCCCCCTGTTGTTCAAGGAGAACAGCATTAGAACAGCCATTGTTCGTTTTGAGCCCTTCGCCAAGAAACGGTTCTCATCCCCCCCCTGTTGTTCAAGGAGAACAGCCATTGTTCGTTTTGAGCCCTTCGCCAAGAAACGGTTCTCACCCCCCCTGTTGTTCAAAGGAGAACAACATTAGAACAGCCATTGTTCTTGAGCCCGTAGACAAGAGACGGTTCTCACCCCCCCCCCCCCCCTTTGTTCAGAAGAGAACAACCTAGAACAGCCATTGTTCGTTTTGAGCCCTTCGCCAAGAAACGGTTCTCACCCCCCCTGTTGTTCAAGGAGAACAACATTAGAACAGCCATTGTTCTTGAGCCCGTAGACAAGAGACGGTTCTCATCCCCCCCCCCCTTTGTTCAGAAGAGAACAACCTAGAACAGCCATTGTTCTTCAAGCCGTTCGTCGAGAAACGGTTCTCCTTCCCAAGACGCCTCGTCAGGATCCTTTTATCCCCCCCCTTCGGCTGGAACTCGCCAGCGGACCGAAACTCCTTTGCGCCACCTTCCACTGCACCACTAGTGCCAAAAGTTACGTAAGCCAAACTTCACCTTTGAGTATTGATCCCTTTTGCCAATTCTATCCTGTTCTTTAAATTGTTTATCGAACCATCCCATCTCTTTAACTCTATATTTGTTTTACCTTTTTTTTAATCCCTTAAATCCTTGGATTAGCCCGAGTCTCCACGACCCTTTCCATTCTGTTTATGTCAATATTTTCCGTTTTTTTGTGTATTGTTTATAGTTATTATTAATAAAACTATTTTATTAATGATAGCAATATTATTATCCTTGAGCTCAGTTCCACTTCTTAAGCATATCGAAGATACATAATATCGGCCGCCAGACAGTAACGCACTCTAAAGATAATTAAGGAAGTTCCCTCCACGAATAGTGTAATATATGGTATCGTCTGGACCCATTGGTGTCCCACACACCACTACAAAGACCAGCTGAAGGAGACACTCAAGGCACTAACATCGACCCCAACACTTGGTAGGTGTCACTCAGTCACGTAAAAGAACCGATTGTGAAGCCAAACGGCAAATAAGAAAGAACAGGACCAACCAACCACAACCAACACCCACAAACCCAGCTGGCCAATGCCCTCAGCTTTTTAGGGCATCACTCAGGCTCATCCTGCTTCTTCGCTTGCATCCCAACAGCCCCCACCCAATTTTCCACTCCCCTTCGCATACTGGAGCTTTCCCTACCTATTTTCTCCCCATGATCAGAATGTATGGTATGTGATTTGGGCCCCATCTGCCAAAGACTACCCCCCGACTCGATGAGATGCTCCACCACATGGCATTCAACCTGCCCGGGGTGAATCCTGACTACCTAAAATCAATTGTATGGGAAAATGTGGGAGAGCTTTGTTCTTAATTGAGCCTAAAGGGCACGAGAGCATTAATGAGCCCTGAAGCGTGGGAAATGGTTGAAGGGGGCTCTAGCTTCAATCACCCATCATTTCCATCCCACAAAGGGCGCCTTGTCTCCTTTTAAAGGGAGTTTCTAGCCCCCAAATAGGCAACCATAAACTCAAGAAAATGGCTGATGTGTAGAATCCAATCCTCTTCATCTCGGATTTTCAGGTTACCACGCAGACTTGATCTGCCTTCAGGAGGTCGATGAGAAGGTGTTCACGCGACATCTGAAGCCGGTGTTCGCCCATTTTGATCTGGATGGGGTCTTCCAAACCAAAGGAGGACCTTCCATGTCTGAGGGGTTGGCAACCTTCTACCGCAAGGATAAATTAAGGTGGGGAACATTACGACTGCATTGTCTCCAGTGGTTTGATGCGATGATGAGCTGCATCCACCACTCTGTCCGCAGTAGTTTTATGGGATAGGATTCGGCAGCTGTTCTGTCAGCGGGAGTTTGATGCAGTCGTGCTGCATCTGCACTGTCTGCAGTAGTTTAATGTGATTGCTGCAGTTGCTTTTTTAGTTTGATGCGATGGTGAGCAGCGCAAATGTGAAAAGGCATCTTTGAATTTTTTCAGCATAATCCAATTTCCCTTTTACTGACAACTTGGGGGGGGGTCAGTTGGATGCCCCTCCTAAGGAAGAGAGTCCCCGGAGATAACCCCACCCCAGATGGCAGGGTCTTACAGGAGGGCGAACTTTGGCTTGGTGACAGACACCGAACCTAAGTCCGCCCCTGTGCAAAGCCCTCCTCAGCCCCCCCCCCCATCCTGAAAACTAGTAAGGCGAGGAGGGACTCCCTCCCCGACCCAGTGCCCCTTTGAGGGCCAAAATCTCCATCTAGTAGAAGGATCTGGTTGAGGCTGGTACGTCCGGCCTTGGGGCCCCTTCCTGGGGAGGAGTGAAACGGGTTCACTCCCTCCAAAGAAGAAGAAATTAAAGTGTGCTGATAGGAGCCTTGATTACCTTGAGGCCCCTAATTTAGAAACTACCTGGCGTTTTTGAGCCCACTGGCTTGAAACGCTTTCTGCTTATTCACTCCACAGATGGCAGCATGTTGGCTAAAGGCAACATGATCCATTAGAGCAAAGCATTAGCTAGTTTAAATGGTAGAGATCCAAAGGTGACCTGCTTTTCAGACGGGTTCTTTCTGGCGAATGCGATGGACCCTGCAGAGGCGGCTATGATTAGTGCCCTTCGGACAATTGATGGCACACTCTATCGTAAACTTCGTGAAATGAGTGGTTTACGAGAGGGAACTCGTGGACTACTTAGAGCTGGCCGATCACGGAGCAGTCAAGGTTGAACGTGTGATGAGAAAACAAGGAATGGCTTCAATACCCACCCCTACACTCTTCGTCACGTTAGAGTATGACAGGCTCCCTCAGTCGGTGCGTGACGGTTGGAATCGCTTCGGCCATACAAATCGCTCCTGTAGACGTGCAAAGTCGAGTTTACCAGAAATCTGTGTAAGTTGATCCAAGGCAGTACACGATAAATCCCTATCTGTATGCCTTTAGTGTGTCACCACAATGCTTCGAAGCATTATGGTCCGTATCTCCTTGAGAAAGAAATCCTGGCCGTTCAGGTTCACGATCGTCTCTCATTTTGCGAGGCTAAGGACTTGGTCCTGGCGCGCCCCGCGCTGCCTGGGACGTCTTATGCTTCCTTTTTTAAATAAGGCACTCTCTGCTCCTAGTCCCTCCGGGCCTACGAACACGGTGATTTCCCGTCCTCCAAGAGAATGGGACCGCAATCTCGCACCCTGCATTCGTGGCAGTCCTTCGCGACCGCTTTCTCTAGCCGGGATGCCGCTCCGTCCTCATTCAATGCGCGTCGTGATATCGCTGAAGGCCCCCTACTGGACTTTGCCTCCAGAGGCGAAGAACCCTTCAACGACAGGTTTAGGTTGAATGAGTTGCGTTCCGTTCTTGCTTCATGCGCGGACACCGCCCATTGTCCGGACGATGTCCCGTACGCCATGCTTCCACACCTGAGTGAGCGAGGCATGGCCTTTCTCTTAGATTTGCTCAACAGGATCTGTGAAGATGATACCCCGCTTTTGCAAACCGTGGAGAGATCACTCTACCTTAGCCGGTTTCTTCTCAAGCTCTCTAGCCTCCTGCGTGTGCAAGAGAAATTGGTAAATGTTAGATTGGCCTTTTTTCTGAACAGCAAAGGCCACCTGTCTTTTGCACAGTGCGGCTTCCGCAAGTTACACTCCACTTCGGATGATCTGCTCAGACTGGAAGGTGCTGTCAGCGAGGCCTTCCTTCATAGACAGCACTATGCCATGGTGTTTTTCTATTTGGAAAAGGCCAATGATACCGCATATCGATAGGGTATCATAGAGAAGCCACACGATTTCCGGGAGATGGTTTCTGGTTTTCTTGGAAAGACGCAGGTGGTGCACTTCTGCCGCCATATACGGCTCCACCCCGACCCTGACTCGTTCCTAAACGAGATTCGTCTGGAAGTGGTGGATTCACACCGTTTCCTTGGTCGTATTTTTGACCCACACCTCACCTGGGAGGCTCATATTGGCAGCCTTAGGGTCTCTTGTCATGGACATTGTTGGCTTGTGAGGTTCAGCATCTAAGGTGCTGATAAAGATACTGCCTTGCTTTTCTGTCACATTTTGATCGGTCGAAATTTGACTATCGATGCGAGTTTTATGCATCCGCAGCTGAACATGTATTGTGGAAGGTGGAATATATGCACCACACCGGTCTCCGCCTTGTGACCTGTCTACTTGAGAGTCTACTTGTTGATGCTGGGAAGCTGCCACTCGGTCTGTGCCGCGCACAGTGCACTATTAGACTTGCGCGTCCTTTAATCACCAATGGCTCTCACTGCATCCGCAGCTCATCTCTACGGTGCCTATGCCAGCGAGAGACGCCAATAATACCCTAACCCCTTTGGGTTTAGGGCTAGGAAACTCCTTCGAGAGCTCGGTGTACCTCAGGCCGGTGGCACCTCTATTTCTGCCCTGGACGGTACCACCTTTAACCATTTTTTGCCACACCTCTGCCTCTACAGCGCCGAGAGTATTGCGTTCGTCCTCTTTGGAGCGCACTTCGTGTCACGCTGAATCTATGCCAGGATTATGGATCGCTTAGAGGCCCAGGATGTGGTTAGCTTATAAGTCATATCTCCTCTGTTTGATGTCAGCGGTGCTGTGTTTTGGTAGTGGTGAGATGAAACTAGACCACAATGACAAATTGGAGTGTCATGAACTGTGTACTCTTTCCAGATTGGTGGACCACTTTTATTTTCATCTTAGTCAAGAGCTGCAGGAGAACCCGCTCTTTATTGACCTCCTTCCAAAGGTCAAGAGCAACCCTGCCCTTTATGAAAATTTTACCAAACGAACCAGCATTCTTCAAGTATGTGGCTTCTCTTCATTGTTTCTTAGGGTGGAAAAAGAAATGTAATGCATTTTATTTTAATCAGATTATCCAATAGTTCAATTCCATAGGATGGGTGAAAAGCGTAGATGATAGAAAATGTATAAATAATAATAAAACCCAGTCTGGACCGAGCTAACTGCATGAGCCAATCAAAGATAATTCAATGCATTTATTGTCTTTCGGGGCCACATTTTTCACCCATTCAAAATTGTTTTCTTCCAGTGTCATTTTGGCTTTTAACAATTTGTCTCTTGTAGCAAAATATATGTTCAGATATTGAACAATTGGGTGTTTGGGTACTTTTGGTGAGGGGGAGGTATTTAAGATTTTGTTAACTAGGATGAGTTTGTGTACCATGTTGAAGGCCTTGTTGATATTGATGGCTGAGCATTGTGTGTGAAGGGGTTCATTGAATCCAGCTATGTTGTGCGAGGTTGGTTAGGAGGCTCTAACTTTGTTTCTTTGTAGGGAGATAAAATTTTATCATTTTTCGGAAGGGACACTCTTTTTAATGTGGGTAGTTCCATCCCAGAGTGTCAAGCAGTGATCTTCGCACACGCAATAGCGCACCTATGTTGGTGATCCCACACTCTACTTTGAACTGTCCAAAAGGAGTAGTCTTTACCAGAAAAGTGGTTGACTACTCCATTCAAGATATTACTGAAGAGCTGGCTAACTAGAGCTCACGGGGCTCTTCGTCGCGTTGGACCTAGTCACTCTGATCGGTGCGTGCTGGTTGGTAGCACTACCGTGGGGAAGCCTGCGTGCCGTTACCGCTACCGCTTCAGCCACACAAATAAAGTGACTTGCGAAAATGGGCAATCGCCAATTTGTGGTAGGTGATGTAAGACTGTGCACAATAAAGCGCGTCGCGGAGAGCACCCTGTGTCCTCTAGGTCTTAACCTTCCAGGTTGGGGATTAAGTTTCGTTTATAGAGGCTAAGGAGAGAGTCCTGTAGCGGTCTGCGCGACTAGGCACCTCCTACGCCTCGTGAAAAAGCAACCTCCTCTTCTGGCACCCCTTGTTGTACAAGCATGGTAGCTCCGTAGCACATCTAGGATGGAGGCGGGCCTACCCCCGATGCCGGAGCCCTCTTCCTTGGTGCCTTTTTGCTTTTTCTTCTTTTTTTAACCTTTATCGTTGTTATTTGTTATTTATATACCAGGCAATGGCTTCGCCACTTCCCCCTACAGGGGGAGCTTGCGCTTCGCTATTAAGATTAAAATTTAATATCTACAAAAAAGCAGCCATAGTTAAATTTTTATCAATTTTCTGAACTTCACCAATTATAATAATTTTAAAAAGGACCTAATTTCCCCCCCGTTTCAAAATATCATATTGCTAAAATATAGAGTAATAGAAGATATATAAAAATAAATTTTCTGAACTTCACCATTTGTAATTCTTTGGGTTTTAAAAAGTTCACAAAATTTTGATAATTATATTTATTTCTGAACTTCACCATTTTGTTTTTTGATATTATAAAAGAATTATTAGAAATAACTTTGAAAAACATAAGTCATAACCAAACTAAGATGAAATTATTGTTCAAATACTCAAAAAAAATTCCCTTCTTAAATTATAGAGTTAGGGAAGTGATGATTATTTGTTTTTTAATTAGCCTAGTAGTAGGCAGTGGTGAGTACGGCGACTTATGCCCCAAGTAGTCACTCGCCAGATGGGCTCCAAGCATTTAAAAAAAAAATCCTTATCACATGGGGAACTCTTCTGCGGGTTATACCTCCCCTTCGGCGCCCCCCCTAGTTAGGAGCAATGGTTCAAGACCCACTCCAGCCAATACTGGGCTTTCCTCTCGTCCCTGGTGACTGTTTTGAGGAATTCGAATCGTCCCCGGCATGACGGTGGCACTCGTAGCTCCCTCACTCTTGCTCAAAGGTGAACGAGGCGCAGTGAGTGGAGGACCTCACTCCACCACGGAACCGCCTCGCCACCCCAAAGAGAAAGCTCACGTGCCGAGAGATCCAGACATTCTCTCACTAAAACCTCAAAGCCCTCAGGGGCTAACAGCCCTTGGAGCTCTTCCAGCTACCCCTATGAGGACTTCCTCATGAAAGGGAGCCACGGCAGCTTCTTCAAGATGGATCCTTAGGACACTATCCTTAAATCGAATTGGGAGAAGCTGCGGAAACATTTCTCATGTTGGGTATCCTTCCCTTTTACATGCCAAGGGGTATAGGATTTCGGGTGGATACGCAATTCAACACCGATGTGATGTCTCCTTTCTTCCTCTGGCTCTTAAAACCTCCCTCAAGGCGCTAGTAGTCCGCCTCCACCGAGACGGAAGGTATTCTTTCTCCAGAGGTCTCCAAGGGAGGTGACGTGATAGTAGGCTCCGAGGTGTTTGGAGGGAAGGGGGATGTCGTCCGTTAGTTGGGGTTGCAGCGGTGACCCTCACCAGGGTGGGGGCCAGGGTCTAGTCTGTGGGTGTGTAGGTGTTTAATTGTTTTCTGGTTTGGTAGGACAGTAGTTGGGAGGGGGTAGTCCTAAGGTCTCTTTGGGATGAGTGTAGTGGGTGGGTGAGATGGCGCAACTTGCTGAAGAATTCTGTGGTTACTGATGGGTAGGCGTGGGTATTGGGGTGCTTTTTGTGCAGCAGGTTGTGATGCGGAGAACTATTATGTGTTGTTTGTATTTTCTCCAAGTTGGTGTTGGATACCCTGGGTGCCCAGGCTGGGGAGTCGTAATTTAGAGGGGTGCGGATGAAGTGTTTGCATAGTATGTTAAGTTTCTTTCTGTTTCCCCAAATTAGTGTTTGTAAGTGACCTGAGGGCGTTTAATTTTGTTGTGGCCTTGGTAGTGATGATTTTGTGGGGTTACAATTGGGTGGGAGGGGTTGGCCTTGGAGTGTGATATGGGGGTCTGATATATTCATACATGTGGGGGTGAAGAGGGTGACTTGGTTTTGGGAGAGAGGTGGATATTCTGTTTAGTGTCACACAGTTTGGGAGTTCTCGTAGGTATATGTTCAGTTGTATGGAGGCTGTGTGTGAGGTGGTGGCTTGGGATGTGATGGTTAGGTCATCTGTCGGACTGACTGGGTTATGGGCAGGTGAACATTATACATAAAGAGGAAGTCCCTTGGGGGGGGGGGTCCTGGACTGTGAGACGTGCTGTAGTACTTGGTCATGTCTGTTGGAGTGGAAGTTGGCTATCCATTTCTTGTAGTTTGTGTTGTATGGAATGTGTAGTATTTTTTGTATGAGGATGTGGCGGGATATTGTGTCGAAGGCTTTGCTGATGTCGATGCTGTGTGTAACGAGGGAAGGTTTTGGTTGAAGCCTTCCAGGATGTGATTTGTTAGGGACGTTAATAATGTGGTTGTGAAGTTGCGTCTGAAGCTGTTGGGTGTGATTGGTTTTATTCTGTTAAGAATTAGTTTTTCCAGTGTTGTTGAGATGGGTTTGTATGAAGTGGCGATGTTCGGTGGCTTCTTTGGTTTGAGGATGGGGATCATATATGTATTATGTTTTCATTGGGGGGGGGGGGTAATGCTGTGCAAGATGTTTGTGAGTACGGATATAGCTGTGGGCCCGGTGTGTTTGGGTGTAGGTTTGTACCTTTGGCTTGAGTTTTTGAGGCATTTGATTGCATTGCAGTGTCTTGGGTGAGGGGTGAAAGGGGGGGGGGGGGTTGTATAGGGTCTGAGTGTAATTTGTGAAAGTTTTTGATTGTTCTGTTGTTAGGTAGTGTTTGGATGCGAGTTCGCTCAGCGGGGACACTAGTACTCCATGGGTCGGGTTTCAGGACAGAGTGGGTATGTTGTGCTGTGCATACGGGAAGGAAAGGATGGCGGTGCGCGTTTTGTTATGTGCATGATGATGTATTCACAGTTACTCACCCCTAGGCAGGGTGAGTAATGGCGTAGCCGACAATGAGTGGCCTGGTCATGATGCTTTGGGGTTGGGGGCTCCCCAATTTGATCTTTTGGTCCCCACTCCCTCACCTCAATCCACTCGATCTCGTTCAGGTGGCCCTTTTTTCACGGGTGGAAGATCCGCTTCAGATTTTGGTGGTCGGCGGGACTCACCTCTACTTCGAACCCACATCGGACCACATCCGAATTCTCCAAGCCGGCCTCTGCCTCACACTCCTACAGCAGATGATGTCTCTACAGAAGGCGCAGGTCCGTTGTCCGCTTTGTTTTGTCCTGGGTTACGAGTTGAGGGAGACTTGGTATCCTTAGTTGTAAACTAAGAAGCGAAAACCAACGAGGGCTTCTCTTGGAAAGATATGGTAAGATGGACACCTGGGGGCTGGCCCCAGTTAAGCACCCCCTCTCGAGCGAGGAGGTGACCCAACCTGTGCCTTCTTGAAGGACGCCTCCACGAGAGGAGGAAGACCGCACCTTGACCCTCGGGAGTTGAGGCGAGGATTGAAGCGACTTCATCTGCGAAGTGGCTTTCTTGGCATCGCTGTAAATTATACAGAATTTGTAGAGTTGTATTGTGTAGAAAGATCAATAATCCAAACAGTTTCATCTGCCAATTTGAGGGGGAGTGGATTTACCCCTCCTCCCCCCCCCCTGCTTAGGCTCCATGATATAATTATGTAACATTTTTTAATTATAATCTCTGAGTGTATTACGAGGGGGGCTGGTGTGGGCCCCTTACAGTCATACCATGTGGCATTGATGCACACCAACCATACAATGTGGGAACTCGGTTGACCACCATAGCTTTTTCTATACAATTTCATGTTTACTTTTTTCCTCTTCTACAAAAACAGGATAAAATTGACTACTATGTACTTCTTCGACCCAAAAGATTGGGGACAGGAGGGTGCACTTAGAACCTCGAGGAACAATGTACAGAGTACGGGTACTCATAAGTGCCAATTTGGTACCAGTGCCGGCTTATGATGAGGGGGTAGACAGACAGATGAACGAAATGATCGTTTGATTAAATGGACAGGAGTTACTGGGTTAAAGATGCCAAAAGTTGCAATACAAGCAACACGAAATTCGGGGCAAGTAGGGTTCATTGGAAGCCTACCAGAACAAATATGTGCACTGTACAGGTACTCAAATATACAAATTTGTTCCCCGCCTGCAGTGTTTTTGATTTCATGATGAGGGAAGAGACAGACAGGAAAATGAAAGATCAAAGGCATAGGGGTAGTACACTTATTTACAAATGCCAAAGGTTGCAATAATAAAAACTTAGCCATGAACCCTGGGAATGAGAGAGTACAAGTACTCATCCTTAAATTTAGAGCTGATCGTGGGGTGATTTATAATAAAATGGCCTCCCTTTTATAGAACCCTGAGCGAGACGTCTCTCTCCTCTTTTGCGGTGACTTCAACAGCGCCCCTGAAAACGCCATTTATCGGCTAATGACGTCACAATTGATCGATTCAGATGATGCAGATTGGATCAGCAGTAAGTGTTAGTGATTCGGTCTGGTAGGTGACATGTAGTCGCTGGTCTGGTAAGTACTATGTCGACTTTGCCAGGTAGGTACTATGTAGCTGTTTGGTGGTCTGGCAATAAAATTGAGATGTCCAGTCTGGATAATTAGTATTAAAAGCAAGAAGCAAAAACCGAGGACATCTCCAAAAGTGTCGGGGGAGGTTTGTAGCTGAAAGTGCTGGTGGTGAATTAGGGGAAGTGAAAATGTAGAGGTTGTAGCAGATTCTCATAACCCCCGGACTGAGTGTTAGCGGAGAGAAATGATTCAGGAGGCCAACCAAAACCGGAATGCAGCTACACCTTGGATAACTGCGAACCATCGTGCCAGCCACACCCCATCCCACAAATATCATCTTTACATTCTAAGGAATATGCCCTAGGCACTGTTATTATTATTATTATTATTATTATTACTTAAGACTAAGCAGCGAAAACTAACATCTAACAGAAAGTATGAGGAATGATCTGTAGAGAAAGTGGTAGAAGATGATAGTGAAAATGTGTGGAAGATATAATGCCACATATCCTCCTCCAGGCTTTGCGGCCTATGGGGCACGCACCCCCTCCAGATGTGAGCTGCATCATAGTTGACCCTACCACACATAGTAAGATGTATGTGTGGTTAGAAAATAAGAATGATGAGAGTAGAGAAGGCTTGAATGCAGGGGTGTGACTTATTAATAAAAATCCAACGGGGGCTTTGCCCCAGAAGGGGTTTGACAAGGTTCAGGGCGAAGTTAGTGCAACTGTGTAGGAGAGGCGTCGGGTCTCTTTTAGTTATCCTGTTACTCCCTTGCATCTTAACTTCCCCTAACTCCATCACTTTTTCTACAAAGTTCTCACTCCAATTTGGGCGTGGTGGTAGCTTCTCCCGTTGGTTATCGCTTTTAATAACCGTTTCCTATTTTCAGAACTCGGGGAGGAAGTTAAGGGGGTTTCTTTCTCTCATGACCTGGAGCTGGAGAGTGCGTGTGGGATCCCGCACTACACTAACTTCACCATCGGGTTCCGTGGAGTCCTCGACTACATCTTCTACCAGACAGACAAATTTGCGGTGGAGCAGGTTGGTGTGCTTGGTTGTTTTGGCAGGGTTGGGGAGTTTTAGTTGGGTTTGTGGTAGTTTGGGCGAGATTGGTATGTACGTGTGTGTGTGTGTGTGGTAGTTTGGGCGGGGTATATTTGGGGGTGGTTGTTATGGCATGGGTTTTTCACGCCCTATCCATCGGCTGGCGCCGAACAATATTGGTTTATGAACCTTTAAAGGAAGAAAATTGGATTGGGTTCGAACCCATTGGATGCGGGATCAGTATCTCTAGCTAATTCGCGACCCAGCCTTTATCGTACAAGGAATTTAATATAGGAAAATAAAGAAGGAGCTAGGAAGGATAGACGATGATCAGATGGAAAATTATACAGGCTAAAGCAACTCTTGAACCGCACTGTTCGGTGCCTAACGCGGTTGGGCCCTGTAAGGGTGTGTGAGGTATAGCATGGACAACAAACATGCTGCAGCTAACATCTTGAGGTTTGTACCCCTTTCTGGCCACTGCCCACGGGAATTTCCGCGTTTTGCCTTCCATACATTTTCTTGCATCTTCACTTTGTTCTTAATAGGTTTATCCTAACAAACCTGCAAGCAGAAACCCCCTCGTTGCTTTAAGGCGATAATAATAACGAAGATGGATAGATAAATTTTATGGAAGATATAACACAGCCTTAAGGCCCCTTGAATCGGATTCCGGGACATTCTACCCTGACTAGGGTTCTGATGGGTCCATAACGTTGGCAATACACCACTCGGTACGGGAGATTACGCGACGTGCCCGGTTCGGAGACCGGATTGTGATCTATAGCGACTCACAAAGCGCCCTGAGTGCTCTCGGGGCATTCGAATATCTGCATCCCCGGGTTGGCGATATCCGTGACGCCACGGTTTTGGCGGATGTCGAGATTATCTTCTGCTGAGTTCCTGGATATGTAGGAATTGCGGGGAATGCGGGCGCCAAAGATTCCGCGAGGACTCAGCTACCGGACCATCGTTTCGCTCTTCCTCACACCGACTACATGGCAGGAATACGGGTAGCTCTCCGGGCTGCTTGGCAAAGAAGATGGGAGACGGTCGAGAGGAACTTAAAAGTTGCCTCTTCATTCCGTGACTGTTCCCGTGGACCTATTCCCCAATGCCGGGACGGCTTCAGGTTGCTTTCTGTCGTCTCTGAAATGGATGCACTGCGTTGTCCCCCAGACTGTTCGGCGCATTGTTGTTGAATGCCCCAGTCTGGGGGATCTTCGTGCACGTTACAGTCCCGGTACCGGGACGAGCGGTGTTGCTATCGCTTGTCTCTGTTGAACGCTCGAGTCCTTAAGAGAAGCGGACCTCATTGAGTCGCCTGAGCCACTTGTGCATACCTATTTTTCCCTGTTGTTTCAAGTTGTTGTTTTTTAGCTCTCTATTAAATTCACCCTATTATTAAGTGATTTTTTCGGGGTCTTTGCCTCCCCCCTCAAATGGCTATCTTGATTAAAAAAAAAAATCCAATTGCAGGTGGTGCCATTTCCTTCCGTCGAAGACATGTCCCAACACGGGGCACTGCCCAGTGTCACCTTTCCCTCGGATCACGTGGCTCTGGTGTCCGACCTCAAGTGGCTGAAATAAATCGCACCGCCGAGCTTCTTTTGTTTCTTCTCCACTGCCACCGGACGCTGATGAGCGTTCACCTTTATAATGAATTTAAGCCGATGTTAAAATCGACAGCAGAGCATTTGAGGCACTTAAACTACCCCTTCTAATTAAGTCGCGTTATCCGTCTCTCCCGTCGGGGAGATCCCCTGACCAAAGGAAATGCATATAAAGATCAGAATGACTTTTTGGCAACCCCTTAAGGCACCAGGGGTTGAACATAGTGTTTTTGATAGCCATCAGCTATGGTGGAAACCTTCTTGAACACATGGGGGGGGGGAGTACCATTATGGGTACTGGGCAGGAGAGAGTAGGTGTCTTCCACTGTACAGAAGGGATGGGAAATGATGGCGGTGTTGTGATTGGGTATGAGCGTGTGGAGCTACTTACCCTCGAGTGAGAATCAGCATATCCGCCTAATGGGCGGCCAAGATCGTGATACCGCCGAATCTTTTGTGTTGGCGCTCGTTGCGTTTGACCCCGTGCCCAGACGCTAGAAGTCCAAAGCTGTATCCACGAGGCGAGCGAGAGCCCCCAAGATCTCCAGGAGAGGGAATGATGGCAGGAATAGTTATGGGATTTTCTTTGACGCAATGGCACAAAAAACAAACACTGGCAATTTAATCTAAACTTGAATTAATTATCAAAAATGGAGAGCGGGGGGGGGAACACTTCCCACAAACTAAGCTTGGTGCACATCAACGCCACTACAAACCTCCCTCTATGCCCGATTAAGCCAATACACCCATCATTTTGGCCACGTCGAAGGACCATCTTGATTGGGCGTAGTAACTCGTCCAGTCTGGTTTCATCTCTTGGCAGAAGTGGCCTCGCACGCCCCCTCCTCCAAACCCCCTTTATTAACAGTGGCCAGATGGGCTTAAAAAAAAAAGCACGTTCTCAAGTTACCCTTTCACACTAGAGATTTTTTCCATATATCACCTTGTTGGGGAGGGGGGGGGTAATAACATACTCTTATGTCGCTTCCTAGCACACCCTAGACTTTCCTGCCATTGAGACGGTGCCTCGTTGCTCCTCTTCCTCTCGGGCGATCTTCATACTCAGCTGTACGCCATCCGGATGGGGCCTCCGTATCGCCCGGCTACTCCCTTCCACCGAATTCGTTTTCTTCGCGGATTCCCGAAGTAGGATCCTTGCCCTATGCCACTACTTTCACCCATTGGTGGGATTCAAAACTTTAAAGAAGAGATTCTCTCACCGTCAGGCTCTAGCAGCAAACCATGCTGGGTGGCCGGTTGGTTATAAGTGAAAAGGTTGATCTTTGGGTGAAATTATTAATTTTAGTTATTTTCCCAAACTCAAAATGATTGAGAACTACTCATTTAAGCTAGCAACCGGTTCTCGAGATTAATGAAATTGCATGAACAGGTTCTTACGAAACTGCTGAATCTCATTACTGTTCTCACCGCTTTCATCGTCTGACCCGAGATAGCAGACGGTTGTTTCATATCGGGATGCCTGGCAACGAACCAGCCGCCCTTTCAGCATCAGTTCCAGAATGCCCACATCCCCCTAACGATCTCCTCCTTACATGAAGATCATTAATTCACAATGAATGAATTTACTTATGAATGATGGCAAGTCAAGAATCAAATTGCATAAGGATGAATAAAGTTACAGCGAAACGACAATAATGAAAATTACGTAGAGGGACATGCAAAGGATGACAAAGTATAAAGAATTATTAGCAGGCGTAAGTAATATCGATATGAGAGAAGGTATATTTATATTGCAAATACGAGGGGCGGTCAATAAGTTTTGCGAATCGGTAGGGCAAAACAGAGGAAGGGGGATGACTGTTTGTGGAGGTGTTAAGACAAGTGAGGACCTGCAGCCGCACGCTCCTGCCTCGACTATTTAAGAACCAGAAGCTGATCGCACATCGTTAGTCACAAATTTTTTAACAATGGAGAAGGTTGAGGACCACCCAGGGATCAAATTTTTGACCAAGGCAAGAATGCAAAAGAGATCCATGAACGCATGGTTGCAGTGTACACCGACACCGCCCCTTCCTATGCAACCATTGCTCGCTGGAATAGGGAGTTCCGCCATGGTCTTGAGTCCCTTCAAGATGACCCCGTCCAGGACGCCCGTCAGACGTGACCAACAAGGACAATGTGGCCCGAGTGGAGAGGATGATCCTCGAAAATCGACGGGTAAAGGTCGAAGAAATCGAGCGACAACTTAGAATATCACATGGAAGTGTTATGAACATCATCCACAAGAATTTGGCCCTGACCAAGGTCTCTGCCCGTTGGGTCCCTAGAAACCTCACGCCCCATGATCGACTTCAACGTCGTCAAAGTCCGCAAGGCCAGAGTTGCACAAGCTGCCCTGCGCGAGTGCGGATTCGAGGAGCTCAACCATCGCCCCTACAGTCCAGATCTGGTCCTTAGCGACTACTTTTTATTCCACCAGCTCAACGCTGCACTGCGTGGACCCCTATTTGGGGACAATGAAGATGTCCAGCTCGCCGTCCAGGAGTGGATTGAACAGCAGTCGGCAGATTTCTGGTTGTCGGGAATTCGAAGCCTCAGGGACAAGTGGCGCAAGTGCATTGAAGTCGAGGGTAGTTATATTGAAAAATAATAAAACACTTTTCCTCATATCTCGTTTCTTTATATCTGAATTGCAAAACTTATTGACCGCCCCTCGTATTTATAAGGCTACCATAAATTAACACCAAATATTAATAACGAAATTCTGGTGATAATAGCGCGGGTGGAAACGTACCCCGTGACTAAAATGACTGTTCAAATAGTAATTCGTTGGTGTTCTCGAATGTATATATATAACAAAATTATTTGTTATAATTAAGGAAATTATAATATAAAGGGTGTTCCATTAAGACGGATCGAAGTTAGCAGTAAATAAAACTGTTATTGGTGAAAATTTATTGATTTCACTATTGGATCATGTTATTTGAGTCATGGCAATTATGTGTGAAAAATAATATCGCCTAAATGTCCGCCAAGGCTTCGGCGGCACACCTCCACTCGATGGTCAAAATTTTTGACGACGTCTCTGCATAGTTGCTCCTCGATCTCACCAATATGCCTTATTATCTCATCCTTTAGCTGTTGAATTGTTGTTGGCTTGTTGGCATAGACCTTACTTTTGAGATGACCCAAAGGAAGAAATCTAAAGGCGTCAAGTCAGAGGATCGTGGTAGCCAAATGACCTCGCTGTTTCGAGAGATGATGTGACCTGGAAACTTCTCATTCAATAAAGCCATTGTTGCATTGGTTGTGTGCTGATGTGGCGCAGTCCTGTTGAAACCACAAATCTTCGACATCCATAGAATTCAATTCAGGCCATAAAAAGTTGGTTATCATGGCACGGTATCGCTAGCCTGTCACCGTAACAGAATTCCCGACATCATTTTCGAAGAAATACGGCACAATGATTCCGCTAGCAAAAAATGCACACCAAACAGTGACCTTTTGTGGATGCAGTGGCTTTTTAACAATCTTCCTGGGATTTTCATCAGTCCAAATGCGACAATTCTGCTTATTAACGAATCCACCAAGATGGAAATGGGCTTCATCACTAAATATGATTTTTTGCGAATAATCATCATTGGCTTGTCTTTGCTCGTGCACCCAATTGACGAATGTACGGCGCTTCAAATGGTCAGCAGTCTTCAGTTCTTGTGTCAATTGAATTTTGTAAGCGTGTACAGACAAATCTTTTGTCAAAATTCGATGTAACGTTGTTGTGGAGCGGTTTAATTCCTGCGCGCGATGACGAATAGAGGTGTCTGGATCTTTGGCCATGTTCTCGCGCGCTACAGCAATGTTTTCAGCTGAACGGCGTAAACGAGCACGCAATGGCGTCTTCATATCTACCACCGACCCGTTTGTTTGAATTTACGAACAATTTTCCCAATTGCACTCTCGGTTGGTCGATTATGTTGACCAAAAAAATCGCGAAGTGGCCGAAATGCGTTTCTGTTTGAACGTCCATTTTCGTAATAGGTTTCGATTGTTAATCTTTCCATGGTTGAAATTGCCAGAGACTGAAGTTGTTAAATGTGAAAGAAAAAGAAAAAAATCATTAGACGCTTAAACTTAATTCACATTTAAAATCGGTCCAAGTTTTTGGAACACCCTTTAGTTCGATTTTAACGCAACTTTGAATGGCGTATTTTTGTAAAGTCTCAGGGAAGCCTTCCATCAAGTGACGATTCGCCACGCGAGTCTTTCCGATTCGGCGGCGACAAAAACGATCAGAAGCCGTCGTAACATTGGGCGGTAGGGCCACGTCCGGTCGCTAAGTCTGTGTATACAAGCTGGCACTAACAAGGCTCTCCTAAGGCCCCAAACTACTGCATATCCAAGAACAAAGTAGGAAACAATATCAACATCATTTTTGACATCATGGATAGTGCAAACAAGAGGATCCCCGAGATTCAAAGAAATTATACTCATTAGCGACAGGGTCAAAGGCTGAAACGGCGCGTACCATCACTACACGACGTAAATAAAGTGGTGTCTTGCATCGACAAGAATGCCCTGTTTAGGGAACGCGTAGAAAGTACCAGTCCCAAGTGGAAATATTTGGTAGAACAAATCTACCTTAGAAGTAGACTTGCGGAAGCGGAGGAATAATGCATCCGTAGTCTTGCAAGGAGAGGTTGAACCTTCAGAAAGAAGATAGCTTTATCAGGATACCACAAAGTGAAGATTTTGCACGATGCAAGTGAGAGAGATCTTAAAGCTGTGAATGTGGGCTTCTCAGTTGAGTCATCAGTATGTTGGCGGCATAAGTGCAACACCTCTCTTGCCCTGACTGAGAGCAGTCAGGGCACCCTGTGCACCGGCTTATTGAGAGATGCGGGTCAGTGCATGTTAGTCAGCGCTTGATTTTTTTTTTTAATTTTAAGCTCATCTGGCGACTCCCTACTGGGGCATTAGTCGCGGTATTAAAACTGCCTAGTACTAGGCTAATTTAAAATAAGATTAACAAAAAAAAAAACCTTTTTTTTTTAAAGGAAAAAGTCAACGAGCATGAAGCAAGCTCCGGCCCCAGGGTGAGGTCCGCCTCTCCCCGGCGTAGGAGCGTGCGACTTACTAAAATGACAAAAAAAAACCAAAAAAAAAACAAGTTAAATAAAGGTGAAAAGGGCGCCTTCCTCCAAAAAGTCCAAAAGTCCACAGGTCAGTGTACACGAATCCGTCCCAAGTACAAGGGACAGGTGGGAGCGACGATAAGGCACAGGCGAGCGCTTCATCAAATGGCGATGCGTCACACGAGTGTACCCGATTCGGAGACGACAGAAAGTGACCTGAAGCGTTCGCGGTATTGGGGGATAGGTCCATGGAAACAGTCGCGGCACAATGACACGCAACTTTAAGTTCCCCTGGACCGTCTCCCATGTTTTTTGCCAAGCAGTCCGAAGAGCTTCCCGTATTCCTGCCATGTAGTCTGTGTGTGGAAGAGCAAAACGCTGGTTCGGTCGCCCGGTACTCGCGGACTCTTTGGCACCCTCGTCGGCGCGCTCATTACCCTCAATTGATTCATGTCCAGGAACCCAGCAGAAGATAATCTCGAAATTCACTCGGCTCACTAAAACCGTGGCATTAAGGATGTCGTGAACCAGAGGCTGTGAAGATTCCAATGCCCGAGAGCAGTCAGGGCACTTTGTGATTCGCTATAAATCACGATCTGGTCTCCGAACCAGTACGTCACATAATCTCCCGTACCGAGTGGTGTATTGCCACCAGCTCAGCCGTGAAGACAGACTCAGCGTCTGGCAGAGACCCGCTGACTTCAAACAGAGGGGATACGGCGTGAAAATCGACCCATTCGTCGGACTTGAAGCCATCCGTATACACTGGCACGGTTCCAGCGTGACGCGAGATGTGCTCCAAAATGGCCGAACGCAATACTCCCGGCGCTGTACAAGCTTTGGAAGCAAAGGCGTGGCGACAAATAGCCAAGGGTGGTACCCTCCAGGGTGGCATTCTGGGCAAAACCAGGGGCGCCACTGGCCCGCGAGCTATATCTAGCTCTCGAAGGAGTTTCCTAGCCATAAATCCAAAAGGCTTAGGGTATAACTTGCCGTCTCTCGGCGGCAGGGGCACCATCGAGATCAACTGCGGATGCTTTGAGAGCCGTTGGTGAGAAAGGGTGACGCTGCGTTCGTGCGTACAGGCGAGTAATGCACTGTGCACGGCTCATAGATAATGGCATCTCTCCAGCATCGACAAGCAGGCTCTCAATAGGGGAAGTGCTGAAGGCACCGGTTGCCAAGCGAAGGCCTGTGTGGTGGATCTAGTCCACCTGACGCAATAGACGTTCAGCTGCGGATGGATAAAACTCGCATCCGTAGTCAAGCTTCGAACGGACAAAGGATCGATAAAAAAGTAAGGCAGTAGCCCTATCAGCGCCCCAAGACCTGAACGTCATGGAAAGAATAATATCCATGGCGCGGGTACAAGGGACCCTAAGACTGCGATTTTTTTAATTTATTTTCTTTAGAGCCCATCTGGCGACTGCCCACTTGTGCATAAGTCGCCGGAAATACGACAGCCTAGAAGTAGGCTACTTGAAAATAAATTAAGAAAATACAATGATAAATATTGGAAAAACTCAACATTAGGAAGCAATCTCCGGCATCGGGGAGAGGTCCCCCTCACCCCGGTGCAGGAGCGTGCAACCTACAAAGAAAAACAAAAAATAGAATCTACTTAAATAAAAGGGAGAAGCCCGGCCTTCCCCCAAAAGTCAACAAGTCCACAAGTCAATGTGCACGAACTCGTCCCAAGTACAAGGGACAGGCGGTAGCGACCCCGCCAATCTCGGTACAGGGTCAGGTAACGTGCGCGAAGATCACCCAGACTAGAAAATTCGACAAGAATGTGCCGAACAGTGTGGGGGACGACGCCATAAGACTGCGAATATGAGCCTCCCAGGTAAGGCGTCGGTCAAATATAAGACCAAGGAAACGGTGCGATTCAACCACTTTCAGGCGCACCCCATTAAGAAACAAATCTGGGTGGGGGTGAAGCCGTGGATGGCGGCAGAAGTGCACCACCTTTGTCTTGGCTAGAGAAAACCGAAACCTGTGCGCTTCGGCATAGCGAGAGACGCGGTTCAATGCCTGTTGGAGACGACGCTCCAGAGTTGGCATCTAGGCCGCGCCAAAAGAGATCGAAAGGTCGTCCACCTAGAGCGTAGCGAGAACATCTTCTGGCAGCACCGAGGTAATGCCGTTGAGGGTCAAGGCAAAGACTGTAACGCTGAGGACACCCTGTTCCTGCTCCATTAGGCCGGAGAGGGTTATCCCCACCCGTACGCAGGATTGGCAATCTCGCAAAAATTCAGATATAAAGACCAGGAGACATCCCCTCGCCCTTATCGTGTGGAAGATCTCCATGATACCGTATCGCCATGCGGGATCATAGGCCTTCTCCAGATCGAAAAACACTGTGGTGTAGTGCTGTCTACAAAGGAAGGCCTAGCAGACGGCATTTTCCAGTCGGTGCAGAAGACAGATGACCTCCGCTGTCCAAAAAAAAAGGCTAATCTAACATTTACCAATTTCTCTATCAACTTGCACACGCAAGAGATTAGAGAGATTGGGCGGAATCCGGTCGGGGTAGAGTGATCTCTCCCCGGTTTGCGAAAGAGGAGCACATTAGCGATTCGCCAGGAATCAAGGAGGAGACCCTGCACCCAGATCCTGTTGAACAAATCTAACAGAAAGGCCATGCCTCGATCACCCAGGTGTCAAAGCATGGCGTACGAGACATCGTCCGGGGCATGGGCGGTGTCCGCGCACAAAGCGAGAGCGGAGCGCAACTCACTGATAGTAAACCTATCGTTGAAGGGTTATCCGCCTCTGGAGGTAAATTCCAGCCTGCTGCCTTACGCGACATCACGACGTGCATTGAATACTGGCGGACCAGCATCCCGACTAGAGAATTCGGTGAAAAGCGGTCACGAAGGATTCCGCCACGGACGGGTGGTCCGCGATTGCGGTCCCATTCTCCTGGAGAACGGGAGGGAGGTCCTGCGAGAACTTGCCCTCGAATCCTTTTGACTCGCTTCTACACCTCTGCTAGATGGGTCTTCCCGTTAGATGAACACACGTATGCCCGCCAAGATGAGCGGCGGGCGTGTTTCGAAATATACCGGAACCTAGCCTTAACTCGACGAAATTCATCGAGTGAAATCGTTCGGGCGGCGCTTATAGCGCATGTAGGCATAACGCTTATGTTTGAGGTCCACCTTACACTAAGCTGACCACTACGGAAACAGTCGGTGTATAAAACGGCCAGACGTTATGCGAATAGTAGCTAGGCCCACGGCGATGAGGTTGCCGGGAAAGATCTCAACGGCCTCATCTACCAACCTAAACTCCTCGACTGAGGCAACGAATTCAGTCATTTCCTGAAATGCGGACTACCACGCCCGCGCCAAACACCACCATGGTGGGATCTCAGGCGGCAACGGCCCAGAAAAGGATATTTGAGTAGGAAAGTGATCGCTACCATGGTGATCATCGACCATGTCCCATCCAAAATCAGGCTGTGCATCCGGAGAGCATAAATATAGATCGAGGCAAGAAAATGAAGCGGTCTCGGGCAGTGATGCGTAAATTCATCCACATTTAGGGTACATCTCCAGCTCGCTAAGGACTTGACCACTGGGATTATTCGAGTACTCTTCCCCTAGAGAGGGTGTCTACTGGTTATATCTCCGAGCAAGAGAAAGGGTCTCGGCAACCGTGCCACGGCGAGGCGAAAGTCCCCCGCGTCGAAGTCGGCTGACGGTGGAATGTACGCCGAAATAACAGTATACCTCCTATCCAGGTATAGCTGCACAACTACTCCCTGAAAGAAGGTATCTAGAGCATAAAGAGGAACGGAGACATCATGCCGGGTTTAAATCGCGCATCCTCCCGCCTGGCCCCCATCCCATGTTGGTGGGGGCCGGTATTGTCTCCTGCAAAAAGATAGCTAACGGGGAAGGGGAGGAGACGAGTCTCCGTAGCTCCTCCCATCTGATTTCAAGTCCGCGCCAATTCCTATTGGAATTGGCGCGAGCTTTAACTCGGAGGAGATGCGAGGGCCCTCTTCGAAGAGAAGACCTTCACGAGAATAGCCATACGCTTTCCGGAGGCATAACTCCGGGCGCTGTTGGCCGGACAATGCGCTGTCGCCTTTAAGGAGTTATCGGGAGAGGTTGGGCTCGCCATGCGAGTCTTCCCCCCTCCGCCTCGAAACCTTAGGCAGGCGGGGGTCCCCTTTTTGGAGGATCGACGGTCTTAGAGGCACCCAGCCTACCACTGGATATGGGCGTATTGAGCCAAAGCTCCTCTAGTGTTTTCCTCCTTTTGACGGGGGCGGGGGCAGCTTTATACCCCAAAAGATGGCCTCACGACCGACTTCATGGGTGTTGCCTCTTGTGAGTGTTACAACTCGGTGGAGGCACGCGGCCGTTTCGCCTTACGGGAAACGGTTACGCTGGGGGAAAGGAGGATATGCCCTGGTTTTAGCCGGGGCTGGGTATGAACTGTTTGCGCTGCCGACATTACCAGGGGACGCCCAGGGTGGATAGAGCCCGCAGAAGGGTTGCAAATCGGGGCGGAAACGAGAGTGCTCGTAGGCCTGGAGTGGGCAGTAGCAGAGGTTCTTTCTTAACATTGAGCCATAGGACGTCCTGGGCAGCGCCAGGATCAAGTCCTTAGCCTCGCGAAATCAGACACGATCCTGGCCCTGAATGGACAGGATTCCTTCTCAAGGAGATACGCTCCACATTGCTTTGAAGCGGGCTGCGGCTCTCCGCAATTGAGACACGATTTCGACTTACCATGTGCGCCCTCGAGAAACTTACACAGACTTCGGGTAACCATGACTTTGCGAGTATACAGGAGCGATTTGTATAGCCGAAGCGGTTACAGTAGTAGCACCTCCGCGGCAGTGGTACGAATGCCTTCATGCGGTAGCAATCCCAACCGTCACGCACCGACTCATGGAGCTCGTCACAGTCGAAAGTGCCGGAGTAAGGGTGGGTTTCGAGGCCAGTCCTTTTTTTCTCTTCACACGTTTGACCTTGACCACCCCATAGTCGGCCAGCTCTAAGGTGATGTCATTTATAGAGTATTCCACGTGTTCCCTAGCATAAACTACTCCTTTCACGAAGTTCATGGTAGATTGCGGCGTCACACTCACAGGCGTGCCATCAAGTGTCAGATGGGCACTAATCATGGCCGCCTCGGAGGGATTCGACGCATTCGCTAAAAGGCTCCCGTCCGAGAAACGGGACACCTTCGGCTCTCTACCAATCACATTAGATAGAGCTGTCCTCTGATGGATTATGTTGCCCTTAGCCGACATGCTGTCATCAGTAGAGCGAATAACAAGGTTTTTTTTTTTTTTTTAAGAGCTCATCTGGCGACTGCCTACTTGGGCATTAGTCGCCCTTTTAAAACTGGCCTAGTTCTAGGCTACTTTAAAAAAAAATTAAAGAGACGAAAAAAAAACCCAAAAGGGGGAAAAACAAATGTAAAAAACAAAAAGAAAAAACAAACCTTGCTTAAATAATAGGGAGAAGGCCGGCCTCCCCCAAGAAGTCAACAAGTCCACCAGTCAATGTGCACACACTCGTCCCGAGTACAAGGGACAGGCGGTAGCGACCCCGCCCATCCCGGTACCGGGACAGATAACGTGCGCGAAGATCACCCAGAATGGGACATTCGACAAGAATGTGCCGAACAGTCAGGGGGACGACGCAGTGGTCGCAATAGGGTGCAGGCGAGCGCTCCATCAAATAGCGATGCATCACGCGAGTGTGTCCGTTTCGGAGAAGAAGGAAAGCGACCTGAAGCCGTCGCGGCATTGGGGGATAGGTCCATGGGAACAGTCGCGGCGCAATGGCACGCAACTTTAAGTTCCCTTCGACCGTCTCCCATCTTCTTTGCCAAGCAGTGCGAAGAGCTGCCCATATTCCTGCCATGTAGTCGGTGTAAGGAAGAGCAAAACACAGGTCCGGTCGCAGAGTGCTCGCGGACTCTTTGACGCCCTCAACGGCGCGCTCATTCCCCGCAATTCCTACATGTCCAGGAACCCAGCAGAAGATAATACCGACATCTGCCTGGCTCGCCATAACCGTGGTGTCACGGATACCGCCAACCAGGGGATGCGGAGATTTCAATGGCCCGAGAGCACTCAGGGCGCTCTGTGAGTCGCTATAGATCACAATCCGGTCTCCGAACCGGGCACGTCACGTAATCTCCCGTACCGAGTGGTGTATTGCCACCAGCTCAGACGTGAAGAGAGACGCAGTGCCTGGCAGAGCCCCGCTGACTTCACAAAGAGGGGATACAGCACGGAAGCCGACCTCCTCTCGGGACTTGGAGCCATCCGTATACACTGGCACGGTTCCAGCGTGACACGAGGTGTGCTCTAAAAAGGTCGAACGCAATACTCCCGGGGCCGTACAAGCTTTCGGGGCAGAGGCGTGGCGACAAACAGCCAAATGTGGTACCCTCCAGGGTGGCGTACTGGGCAGATCCAGGGGCGCCACCGGCCCGAGAGCTATACCTAGATCTCGGAGTTTCCTGGCCCTGAGCGCAGAGGGCTTAGGGTATGACTGGAGTCATAGGCACTGTCGAGATACGCTGCAAGTGCAGTCAGAGCTATGGTCGACTGAGGGAGGCACCAAGCTTGCGTGTACAGGCGAGTGATGCACTGCACGCGGCGCCGAGCGAGTGGCATCTCCCCAGCATCGAGCAACAGGCTGTCAATGGGGGAGGTGCGGAAGGCACCGGTCGCCAGGCAAAGGCCGGTGTGGTGGATCGAATCCACCTTCCGCAATAAACGCTCGGCTGCGGATGGATAAAACTCGCATCCGTAGTCGAGCTTCGAACGAACAAAGGATCGGTAAAAAAGTAAGGCAGTAGCCCGATCAACACCCCAAGCGCTGAACGTCACGGAACGGAGAATGTCCATGGTGCGGGTACAAGAGACCCTAAGGCTGCGAATATGAGCCTCCCAGGTGAGGCGTCGGTCGAATACAAAACCGAGGAAATGGTGGGATTCCATCACATCCAGGCGCACCCCATTAAGAAACAAATCTGGGTCGGGGTGAAGCCGTGGATGGCGGCAGAAGTGCACCACCTTAGTCTTGGCCTAAGAAAACCGAAACCTGTGCGCTTCGGCATAGCGAGAGACGCGGTTCAATGACTGTTGGAGTCGACCCTCCAGAGTTGGCATCTGGGACGCTCAAAAAGAGATCGAAACGTCGTCCACGTAGAGCGTAGCAAGAACATCTTTCGGCAGCACCGAGGTGATGACGTTGATGCTCAGGGCAAAGAGTGTGAAACTGAGGACACTTCCCTGAGGGACATCCTCATCCTGCTCCTTGACCTGGGGAGGGCTCCCCCCACCCGTGCGTGGAATCGACGATCTCGCAAAAATACAGATATAAACATTGGGAGGCGTCCCCTTGCCCCCCATCGGTGGAGGATCTCCATAATACCGCATCGCCATGCGGTATCATAGGCCTTCTCTAGATCAAAAAACACCGTGACGTAGTGCTGACTAAGAAGTAGAGCCTCGCAGACGGCATTTTCCTGTCGGAGCAGAGCATCCGACGTGGAGTGGAACTTGCGGAAGCCGCACTGTGCAGAAGACAGATGGCCTCCGCTATTCAGGAAAAAGGCTAATCTAACATTTACCAATTTCTCTATCAACTTGCACACGCAAAAGGTTAGAGAGATTGGGCGGAAACTGGTCGGAGTAGAGTGATCTCTCCCCGGCTTGCGAAAGGCGAGCACAGTAGCGATTCGCCAGGAGTCTGGGAGAAGACCCTCCACCTAGATCTTGTTGAACAAATCTAACAGAAAGGCCATGCCTCGCTCACCCGGGTGTCGAAGCATGGCATACGGGCCATCGTCCGGACCATGGGCGGTGTCCACGGACGAAGTGAGAGCGGAGCGCCACTCACTCACTGTAAACTTGTCGTTGAAGGGTTATCCGCCTCTGTAGGTAAAGTCCAGCCGGCGGCCTTCCGCGACATCACGCCGCGCATTGAATGCTGGCGGAGCAGCATCCCGGCTAGAGAATGCGAAAAAAGCGGTCACGAAGGATTCCGCCACGGACGCGGGGTCCGAGATTGCGGTCCCATTCTCCTGGGAGAACGGGAGGGGGGTGCTGCGAGAACTTGCCTCGAATCCTTTTGACTCGCTTCCACACCTCTGCTAAAGGGGTCTTCTCGTTAAGTGAACACACGTATGCCCAGCAAGAAGAGCGGTGGGCGTGCTTCGAAATATACCAGAACCTAGCCCTAGCCCGACGAAATTCAGCAACAGTGAAATCGTTCGGGCGGCGCTTATAGCGCATGTAGGCATAACGCTTCTGTTTGAGGGCCGTCTCACACTCGTCCGACCACCATGAGAGGGGTCGGGGTGCAAAACGACCAGACGTTCTAGGAATAGTAGTCAGGCCCCCAGCGATGAGGTTGGAGGAGAACTTAACAGCCTCATCTACCGACCTAAACTCCTCGACTGAGATAGAGAATTCAGTCATTTCCTGAAATGCAGGCTGCCTCGCCCGCGCCAAGCACCACCGAGGTGGGCTCTCGGGCGTCAGTTGCCCTGAAAATGATCACTACCAAGGAGGTCATCGACCACGCCCCAATCAAAAACAGGCTGTGCATCCGAAGAGCACAAAGATAGGTCAAGGCAAGAAAATGAAGCGGTTCTCGGACAGTGATGCGTAAACTCATCCACGTTTAGGACACTTATCTCAAGCTCTTCGATCAGATCGGAAAGGACCTGTCCCTTGGGTTTTATTGAGTAATCTCCCCAGAGAGGATGCCTGTCGTTCAGATCTGCAAGCAAGAGAAAGGGCCTCGGCAACCGTGCCACAAGCGGCAGAAGTCCCCCGCGTCAAATTCAGCTGACGGTGGAATGTACGCAGAAATCAGAGTATACCTCCTATCCAGGTGCAGCTGCACAGCCACTGCCTGAAAGGAGGTATCTAAAGAGAAAGGAAGAACGGAGACATCATGCCGGGTGTAAACCGCGCATCCCCCAGCCCGGCCATCCCACGGTGGTGGGGTCGCAACACCCTTATACCCCGGGAGGGAGGGCAGGGGGCACGCGCCTAGCATGGTCTCTTGCAAAGAGATAGCTAACGGGGCAAGACGAGCCTCCGCAGCTCCTCCCAGTTGGCCCGGAGTCCACGGCAATTCCATTGAAAGAATATGCACTCCAGGTCTAGCTCAGAGGAGATGCGGGGGGCCCTCCTCGAACAGCAGACCCTCACGGAAATGGCCGTACGCTTCCCGGAGGCAAAACCCCGGACGCTGTCGCCTTCGAGGACTTATTGGGGGAGGTTGGGCTCGCCATGCGAGTCTTTTCCTCCCTCCGCCTCGAAACCTTAGGCGGGCGTTGCGGCTTCGGAGGCGGGTGGGGTCTCTGTTCGAGGAACCACCGACTCCAAGCAAATCGCTCCACCTCTAGGCGTGGGCGAATGAGCCGAACTCCTTTCGGTGGACAGCTTTAGGAACCCCGGAAGATGGCCTAGCGACCAACTTCAGGGGTTTTGCCTCCAGTGAGTCTAACGACTCGGTAGAGGAACGTGGCCGTTTCGCCCTACGGGAAACGGTCACGCTGGGGAAAGAAGGGGGAGCCCTGGTTTTAGCCAGGGCTGGGTGTGAACCCTTTTTGTCGCCAGCTTTACCAAGGCAGCGCCCGGGTTGAGTAGAGCCCGCAGAAGGGCTCCGAATTTGCGCGGAAACAACCGTGCTCGTTGACCTGGATGGGCCAGGAGCAGAGGGTGCCTTTCTAACTATTGAGGCATATGACGTCCCAGGCAGAGCCGGGCACGCCAGACCAAGTCCTTAGCCTCACGGAATGAGAGTCGATCCTGGGCCTGAATGGCCAGGATTTCTTTCTCAAGGAGATATGCACCACATTGCTTCGAAGAAGCGGGGTGCGGCTCTCCGCAATTGACACACTTGGTCACACACGATTTGGCCTTATCGTGTGCAGCCTTGGAGCAATTTACACGGACTTCGGGTGACCCCGACTTTGCACGTCTACAAGATCGATTCGTTTGAAGCCAGCGGGCTTAAAAACGCCAGATAACCTCTGAATCAAGGGCCCTGTTGTTATCGAGGCTCCGCCCTGCACATTTTGGTCTTTGTCATATTCGGTTGCTCTGCACCCGGGGGAAACAGAGCCTTTTTGTGAACCCTTTTTGTCGCGAGCTTTACCAGGGTAGCGCCTGGGTTGAGTAGAGCCCGCAGAAGGGCTCCGAATTTGCGCGGAAACAACCGTGCTCGTTGACCTGGATGGGCCAGGAGCAGAGGGTGCCTTTCTAACTATTGAGGCATATGACGTCCCAGGCACGCCAGACCAAGTCCTTAGCCTCACGGAATGAGAGTCGATCCTGGGCCTGAATGGCCAGGATTTCTTTCTCAAGGAGATATGCACCACATTGCTTCGAAGAAGCGGGGTGCGGCTCTCCGCAATTGACACACTTGGTCACACACGATTTGGCCTTATCGTGTGCGGCCTTGGAGCAATTTACACGGACTTCGGGTGACCCCGACTTTGCACGTCTACAAGATCGATTCGTATGGCCGAAGCGGTGACATGGGGTGCCATGAAGTGTCCGAAGAGCACTTATCTTGGCCGCCTCGGCGGGATTCGCCAGAAGGCTCCCATTAGAGAAACGGGTCACCTTCGGCTCTCTACCAATTACACTAGCTAATCCTCTTCTCTGATGGATCATGTTAGCCTTGGACAACATGGTGCCATCAGTGGAGCGAATGACGAGGAAGCGTTTGAAGCCAGCGGGCTTAAAAACGCCAGATAACCTCTGAATAAAGGGCCCTGTTGTTATCGAGGCTCCGCCCTGCGCATTTTGGTCTTTGTCATATTCGGTTGCTCTGCACCCGGGGGGGGCAGAGGGGCCGGATGTGCCGATCTTTGCTTGGTTGCTTTCCAAAGTGGCAGCAGACCCATCCGTCCCCGTAGCCTCCGCGGATGGAGAGGAGCCCCGAGTCTTCTTTGTCTTAGTCTTTTTTGGAGAGGAGGGCGGGAAATGAACCCGCTTCTCACCTTCGCCGGCAGAAGCCCCTAGGCCAGATGGACAGGCCTCAGCCAGGTCCTTCTCCGAAATGGAGAAGGTCCTGATGGTCGCAGGGGCACCGTCCGGAGGAGATCCCTCCCCTCCTTGTACTGCCTCAGAAACCATAGCCGTTTGAGGAGGACTTTGCATAGGGGCGGTTTCGGGTTCGGTGTTTGGCGCCGAGGCCCGATTCCCCCCCCATGGAAGGCCCTACCGTCTGAGGCTGGGTTTCCTCAAGGACCATGTCTATCACAGGAGGGGCGTCCAATTAACCATACCCTCCCAGGACATCGTAGATCTCCTTGGCAGTGTCGCCAGTCTTGTGTGAGGAGGCACAGGCCTTGACCCCTGCAAGGTTTAAAATTCTTGCCAGCAGGTCTTTTGAGGAAAGCGACCGAAGGGGCCTGGCTTCCCTCTCCCCCCTAAGGGGGTTTGCCCTACCAAGCAGCTTCGATGGAGAGCGGCTGGCTTTCTTGGCAGTCCTCTTGGAAAGAAAAGAGGGGACTGCATCTGGAAAAAGGGAGGTGCCCGAAAGAACCTCCAGAGAAGGGGGTGAGGGGAAATCCCCTGCACCCGTAGACGAAGAGGAGTAAGCCTCCTCTCCGGTTAGAGAAATATGGAGGGTCCCCTGCCCAAGCACAGGAATGTGGGCCTCTATTTTTTCGCTGGAGCTGCCCGAGGGTGGCTCCGTCGTTGTTTCAGGGGGAGTTAAAGGGATTTGTTTTTTTAAAGATTTATCCATGGGCATAGTGACCCTATTTGTGCTACGGGACGCAATAGCTCATCACCTGTCGCAGTTGCCCGCACTGCAAGAGGTGCTTACAGGCCTGGCAGAGCCAGGCGCCGCCATTTAGGACCACCCCTCCCGCTTGGTGGCCTGGCGGCTCCACCTTGGACACGGCGTAAAAAAATATAGATTGTGAAGAGGAGAGGAAAAGGGATGTGAGGAAGGTATGGGTGGGGATGAAGCAGGTTGTTAAAAACCAACCACCCCAGCCCGGAGCTCAGGGGTTAGGGAACATTGTCCCCTTTCCCTCAGCCCCGATCCGGGGCGGTTGGCTGACAAGAAGGTCAGCATCTACCCTGTGAAATTAGAGGCTGACCAGAGAAAGTTGTGGGAGAGGTTGTATGAAAAGCAAGGAAACAAGTGTTTTGAAGGAAGGAGAAGAGGCTAGGCTGGAGTCGGACGGGGTGCTGAGTCCCGTCAGCACGGCGGCCAGGATGGCAAATCGCCGCGCCCCTTACGGGGACGAATAACAAGGAAAAGTTTGAAACCAACGGGCTCGAAAACGCCAGGTAGCCTCTGGATGAGGTACCCGGACGTATTCGAGGCTCCACTCAGTTCTGGGACTCCCCACCCAGGGGAGAAACGGGGCCAAACTTCGATTAACGAAACGGCAGCAGACCAGTCCGTTTCCGAGTAGTGAGAGGAGCCCAGAGACTTGTTCTTTTTTGGAGAGGATGGCGGGGAATGAACCCGCTTTTCTCCACCGCCGGTCGGAGCTCCTAGGCCAGATGGGCCGGCCGCGGCAAAATCCTTCTCCGAAATGGAGAGGCTCCTGCCTGTCACAGGCGCACAAGCCGGGGGAGATCCATGCTCTTCTTGTGAGGCCTCGGGGACTATAGCCGATTTAGGAGCAGCCTGCGTTAGGGTGGACATGGGTTCGAGCCCAAGTAGGATCCTACCCTCTGGGGCTCGGTCACCTCAGGGCGAGGCTCCATGTGACCCCCTTCCAAGATATTCTAGGTCCCATTCGAGCTACCTTTGGTCAGCGAACCGGCATCCTTTGGGGAAGAGAGGGAGGCACTTACGGTGACCCCCTGTAACCTCATTATACACGCGCCTGAAGGTCTTTGGATGGCATGGGCCGACAGGCCCAGTGCTCTCTTGGCCCCCTAAGGAGGTTGGCCTTATCGTGCCACTTCTTGGGAGCGGGGAGGTGTCAATTATTGGCCGCCTGCCTGTTGTTTTGGCAGTCCCCTTGGAAAGCAGAGGGGACTGCTCCTGTAAAGAGGAAGTCGCGCAAAGGGTACTCCAGAGAAGGTGATGATGGCGAAGTCCCCTGCACCCGTAGGCATAGGAGAGGTGTCAGCCTCCCCTCCGGTCTTAGTAGTTTGGAGCGTCCCCTACGAAAGCACGGGAGGCGGGGACGTCCAATTTTTTCTTTGGACCTGCCGAAAGGCGGCTCTGTCGCTGGTGAAGAGGGGATTAAAGGGGAAGATTGAATTTTTGTTCATACATGGGCATGGTGACCCTGGTCTTTTCGCGGGATGCAAACGCTAATCAGCCCACGCAGTAGCCCGCTCTGCGAGGAGTGAATACAGGGCCAGCAGAACCAGCTGTCACTATTTGAGGCCACTCCTCTCCCCTAGTGGCCTGGCAGCCCATCGGCATGGCGACTTAACCTTAGGCTCGGCGTAAAAGTCGAGAGAGATTGAAAGGAGAAAGAAATGGGATGTAAGGAAGGTGTTGGTGGGGATGAAGCAGGTTGCTAAAAGCCCACCACCACCGACTGGAGCTCAGGGGTGAGGGAACGATGTGCCCTCAGCCCCGATACGGGATAGTTGGGTGAGAAGGAGGTCAGCATCTACCCTGTGAAATTAGAGGCTGACCAGAGAAAATTGTTGGAGGTTGTATGGAAAGTGAGAAGGTAGGGTATGCTGGGGCCGGGTAGGGCGCCGAGTCCCGTCAGCACGGCGGCGAGGAAAGCAAATCGCCGTGCCCCTTACGTTTTCAACATTAAGAAACTATACCAAATGTATATCTGAGCTGAGCTCATCTACACTGCCATGGTAACCCAAGCAGCCAACAGAGCCTTAATGAGAAAACTCTAGCAAGTATAGAACATCACTACCCTCTACATGAAAGGGCCAGATGGCATGAGTGCTGAAGCCAAAGAGGGCTACCCAGGAGACAGCGTAGCTAGATACTGTCAACATCGCGAGCTAAAAACAAGCCAAAATGGTCTGGGCAGCAATACCCGATAATGAGTTCCCAGAACTACAAGAGATTCGAATAAGAATAGATATCCTTGAAAGAAAAAGGGCAAGAGTTACTCCAAGAATGAGATTCCCAAGCATGTATCACACACAAAGGAAGGAAAAGGAAAATGAAATAAGAGTAATGAATAATGGCCAAACAAAGAGCTATAGGCTCAGTATTTTTTATTTTTTTTTTTAATTAAGGGGCTATCTGGCGACTGCCGACTTAGGCAATAGTCGCCGTAAACAAACAGCCTAGTTCTAGGCTACTTTATAAATTAAACAGGAAACAATAAAAAGAAATAACAATAACAATAAAGAAGCAATAACAACAACAACAAACCGGGTTAAATGAAAGGGAGAAGGCCGGCCTCCCCCAAAAAGTCAATAAGTCCACTAGTCATGGTGCACGCACTCGTCCCGAGTACAAGGGACAGGCGGTAGCGACCCCGCCCATCCCGGTACCGGGACAGGTATCGTGCGCGAAGATCACCCAGACTGGGACATTCGACAAGAATGTGCCGAACAGTCTGGGGGACGACGCAGTCGTTGCAATAGGGCGCAGGCGAGCGCTCCGTCAAGTAGCGATGCGTCACACGAGTGTGTCCGATTCGAAGACGACAGAAAGCAACCTGAAGCCGCCGCAGCATTGGGGGATAGGTCCATGGGAACAGTCGCGGCGCAATGGCACGCAACTTTAAGTTCCCCTCGACCGTCTCCCATCTTCTTTGCCAAGCAGTCCGAAGAGCTGCCCGTATTCCTGCCATGTAGTGAGTGTGAGGAAGAGCGAAACGCTGGTCCGGTCGCAGAGTGCTCGCGGACTCTTTGGCGCCCTCATCGGCGCGCTCATTCCCCGCAATTCCTACATGTCCAGGAACCCAGCAGAAGATAATCTCGACATCTGCCCGGCTCGCCAAAACCGTGGCGTCACGGATTTCGCGAACCAGGGGATGCGGAGATTCCAATGCCCCGAGAGCACTCAGGGCGCTTTGTGAGTCGCTATAGATCACAATCCGGTCTCCGAACCGGGCACGTCGCGTAATCTCCCGTACCGAGTGGTGTATTGCCACCAGCTCGGCCGTGAAGACAGACGCAGCGCCTGGTAGAGCCCCGCTGACTTCAAACAGAGGGGATACGGCGTGGAAGCCGACCACCTCTTGGGACTTGGAGCCATCCGTATACACTGGCACGGTACCAGCGTGACACGATGTGTGCTCCAAAAAGGTCGAACGCAATACTCCCGGCGCAGTACAAGCTTTGAGAGAAGAGGCGTGGCGACAAATAGCCAAATGTGGTACCCTCCAGGGTGGCGTCCTGGGCAGAAGGCAGAACCAGGGGCGCACCGGCCCGAGAGCTATATCTACCTCTCGAAGGAGTTTCCTGGCCCTAAACCCAAAGGGCTTAGGGTATGACTGGCGTCTCTCGGCGGCATAGGCACCATCGAGATCAGCTGCGGATGCAGTGAGAGCTGTTGGCGACTGAGGGAGGCGCCGGGCTCGCGCGTACAGGGAGTGATGCACTGCACGCGGCGCAGAGCGAGTGGCATCTCCCCAGCATCGACCAACAGGCTCTCAATGGAGGAAGTGCGGAAGGCACCGGTCGCAAGGCGAAGGCCGGTGTGGTGGATTGAATCCACCTTCCGCAATAAACGCTCTGCTGCGGATGCATAAAACTAGCATCCGTAGTCGAGCTTCGAGCGAACAAAGGATCGATAAAAAAGTAAGGCGGTAGCCCTATCAGCGCCCTAAGCGCTGAACGTCACGGAACGGAGAATGTCCATGGCGCGGGTACAAGAGACCCTAAGGCTGCGAATATGAGCCTCCCAGGTGAGGCGTCGGTCGAATACAAGACCAAGGAAACGGTGCGACTCAACCACATCCAGGCGCACCCCATTAAGAAACAAATCTGGGTCGGGGTGAAGCCGTGGATGGCGGCAGAAGTGCACCACCTTAGTCTTGGCCAAAGAAAACCGAAACCTGTGCGCTTCGGCATAGCGAGAGACGCGGTTCAATGCCTGCTGGAGTCGACGCTCCAGAGTTGGCATCTGGGCCGCGCCAAAAGAGATCGAAAGGTCGTCCACGTAGAGCGTAGCGAGAACATCTTCCGGCAGCACCGAGGTGATGCCGTTGATGCTCAGGGCAAAGAGTGTGACACTGAGGACACTTCCCTGCGGGACACCCTCTTCCTGCTCCTTTGGGCCGGAGAGGGCTCCTCCCACCCGTACGCGGAATCGACGATCTCGCAAAAATTCAGATATAAACATTGGGAGGCGTCCCCTCGCCCCCATCGTGTGGAGAGTGTCCATGATACCGTATCGCCATGCGGTATCATAGGCCTTCTCCAGATCAAAAAACACCGTGGTGTAGTGCTGTCTACGAAGGAAAGCCTCGCAGACGGGACTTTCCAGTCGTAGCAGAGCATCCGACGTGGAGTGGAACTTACAGAAGCCGCACTGTGCAGAAGACAGATGGCCTCCGCTGTCCAGGAAATAGGCTAATCTAACATTTACCAATTTCTCCATCAACTTGCACACGCAAGAGGTTAGAGAGATTGGGCGGAAACCAGTCGGAGTAGAGTGATCTCTCCCCGGCTTGCGAAAGGCGAGCACAGTAGCGATTCGCCAGGAGTCTGGGAGAAGACCTTCCACCCAGATCCTGTTGAACAAATCTAACAGAAAGGCCATGCCTCGCTCACCCAGGTGTCGAAGCATGTCGTACGGGACATCGTCCGGACCATGGGCGGTGTCCGCGCACGAAGCGAGAGCGGAACGCAACTCACTCACAGTAAACTTGTCGTTGAAGGGTTCTCCGCCTCTGGAGGTAAAGTCCAGCCGGCGGCCTTCCGCGACATCACGACGTGCATTGAATGCTGGCGGAGCAGCATCACGGCTAGAGAATGCGGAAAAAGCGGTTGCTAAGGATTCCGCCACGGACGCGGGGTCCGAGATTGCGGTCCCATTCTCCTGGAGAACGGGAGGGGGGTCCTGCGAGAACTTGCCCCGAATCCTTTTGACTCGCTTCCACACCTCAGCTAAAGGGGTCTTCCCGTTAAGTGAAGACACGTATGCCCGCCAAGAAGAGCGGCGGGCGTGCTTCGAAATATACCGGAACCTAGCCCTAGCCCGACGAAATTCAGCGACAGTGAAATCGATCGGGCGGCGCTTATAGGCATAACGCTTCTGTTTGAGGGCCGTCTCACACTCGGCCGACCACCATGGGAGTGGTCGGCGTGCAAAACGGCCAGACGTCCTAGGAATAGTAGTCAGGCCCACGGCGATGAGGTTGCCGGAGAAGAACTCAACGGCCTCATCTACCGACCTAAACTCCTCGACTGAGATAGAGAATTCAGTCATTTCCTGAAATGCAGGCCACCGCGCCCGCGCCAAGCACCACCGAGGTGGTCTCTCAGGCGGCAGTTGCCCTGAAAATGATATTTGAATGGGAAAGTGATCACTACCATGGAGGTCATCGACCACCCCCCAATCAAAATCAGGCTGTGCATCCGAAGAGCACAAAGATAGGTCAAGGCAAGAAAATGAAGCGGTTCTCGGACAGTGATGCGTAAACTCATCCACGTTTAGGACACCCATCTCAAGCTCTTCGATCAGATCGGCAAGGACTTGTCCCCTGGGGTTTATGGTGTAATCTCCCCAGAGAGGATGCCTGCCGTTCAGATCTGCAAGCAAGAGATAGGGCCTCGGCAACCGTGCCACGACGCGGCGGAAGTCCCCCGCGTCGAAGTCAGCTGACGGTGGAATGTACGCAGAAATGATAGTATACCTCCTATCCAGGTGCAGCTGCACAGCCACTGCCTGAAAGGAGGTATCTCAAGAGAAAGGAAGAACGGAGACATCATGCCGCGTGTAAACCGCGCATCCCCCAGCCCGGCCGTCCCGCGGTGGTGGGGTCGCAAGACTCTTATACCCCGGGAGGGCGGGCAGGGGGCACGCGCCTAGCATGGTCTCCTGCAAAAAAATAGCTAACGGGGAACGGGACGAGGCGAGTCTCCGCAGCTCCTCCCAGTTGGCCCGGAGTCCACGGCAATTCCATTGAAGGAATATGCCCTCCAGGCCTAGCTCGGAGACGCGGGGGCCCTCCTCGAATTGAAGACCCTCACGGGAATGGCCGTACGCTTCCCGGGCGCTGTTGGCCGGACAAAGCGCTGTCGCCTTCGAGGACTTATTGGGGGAGGTGGGGCTCGCCATGCAAGTCTTTTCCTCCCTCCGCCTCGAAACCTTAGGCGGGCGCTGTGGCTTCGGAGGCGGGGGGCCCTCTTTTCGAGGAACCACCGTCTCCGAGCCACTCGCTCCACCTCGGGGCTTGGGCGAAGGAGCCGAAGCTCCTTTCGGGGGACAGCTTTAGGAACCCCCGAAGATGGCCTAGCGACCATCTTCAGGGGTGTTGCCTCCTGTGAGTCTAACGACTCTGTGGAGGCGCGTGGCCGTTACGCCTTGCGGGAAACGGTCACGCTGGGGGAAGAGGGGGGAGCCCTGGTTTTAGCCGGGGCTGGGTATGAACCCTTTTTGCCGCCAGCTTTACCAGGGAAGCGCCCGGGTTGGGTAGAGCCCGCAGAAGGGCTCCGAATGGGCGCGGAAACAACCGTGCTCGTTGGCCTGGATGGGCCAGGAGCAGAGGGTGCCTTTCGAACTACTAAGGCATATGACGTGCCAGGCAGAGCTGGGCGCGCCAGGACCAAGTCCTTAGCCTCGCGGAATGAGAGTCTATCCTGGGCCTGAACGGCCAGGATTTCTTTCTCCAGGAGATATGCACCACATTGCTTCGAAGAAGCAGGGTGCGGCTCTCCGCAATTGACACACTTGGCCACACACGATTTGGACTTATCGTGTGCGACCTTGGAGCAATTTACACAGACTTCGGGTGACCCCGACTTTGCACGTCTACATGAGCGATTCGTATGGCCGAAGCGGTGACAGTAATAGCACCGCCGCGGCAGTGGCACGCACCGACTCAGGGAGCTTGTCACAGTCGAGCGTGACGAAGAGTGTAGGGGTGGGTCTCGAGGCCCCTCCCTGTTTTTTCATCACACGTTCGACCTTGACCGCCCCATGGTCGGCCAGCTCTAGGGTGATGTCCTCAATGGAGTAGTCAACGAGTTCCCTCGCATAAACTACTCCTTTCACAAAGTTCATGGTAGAGTGCGGCGTCACACTCACCGGGGTGCCATGAAGTGTCCGAAGAGCACTTATCTTGGCCGCCTCGGCGGGATTCGCCGCATTCGCCAGAAGGCTGCCGTCCGAGAAACGGGTCACCTTCGGCTCTCTACCAATTGCACTAGCTAATCCTCTCCTCTGATGGATCATGTTGCCCTTGGACAACATGGTGCCATCAGTGGAGCGAATAACGAGGAAGCGTTTGAAGCCAGCGGGCTCGAAAACGCCAGGTAACCTCTGAATGAGAGGCCCCGATGTCATCGAGGCTCCGCCCTGTGCACTTTTGGTGTTTGTCATCGTCAGGAGCTCCGTACCCGGGGAAGCAGAGGGCCCGGATGTGCCGATCTTGGCTTGGTCGCTTGCCAAAGTGGCAGCAGACCCATCCGTCCCCGTAGCCCCCGCAGATTGAGAGGAGCCCCGAGTCTTCTTCGTCCTTTTCTTTTTTGGAGAGGAGGGCGGGGAATGAACCCGCTTCTCACCCCCGCCGGTAGAAGCCCCCAGGCCAGATGGACCGGCCTCAGCCAGGTCCTTCTCCGAAATGGAGAAGGTCCTGGTGGTCGCAGGGGCATCATCCGGAGGAGATCCCTCCCCTCCTTGTACTGCCTGAGAATCCACAGCCGTTTGATGAGTACCTTGCATAGGGGCGGATTCGGGTTCGGTGCTTGGCGCCGAGCACGGATTCCCCCCCATGGAAGGCCCTACCTTCTGAGGCTGGTTTTCCTCAAGGACCCTGTGTGTCACAGGAGGGGCCTCCAGTTGGCCATCCCCTCCCAGGACATCGCAGGTCCCCTTGGCAGCGTCATAAGTCTTTAGTGGGGAGGCACAGGCCTTGACCCCAGCAAGGTTTAATATTTTTGCCAGCAGGTCTTTTGAGGGAAGCGACCGAAGGGGCCTGGCTTCCCTCTCCCCCCTAAGGGGGTTTGCCCTACCGGGCCGCTTGTACGAGGGGCGGTCGGCAATGGGCTGCCTGCTGGCTTTCTTGGCAGTCCCCTTAGAAAGCAAAGGAGGGACTGCCGCTGGAGATAGGGAGGTGCCCAAAAGCACCTCCAGAGAAGGGGGTGAGGGGGGAGTCCCCTACACCCGTAGGCTTAGGAGAGGAGTAAGCCTCCTCTCTGGTTAAAGAGGTATGGAGGGTCCCCTGCGCAAGCACAGGGGGGAGGACCTCCATCTTTTCTGTGGAGCTGCACGAGGGCGGCTCCGTTGTTTTAGGGGGAATTAAGGGGAGATGGTTTTTTTTTTCATCATTGGGCATGGTGACCCTCTTTGTTTTACGGGACGCAATAGCTCATCACCTCTTGCAGTTGCCCGCACTGCAAGAGGTGCTTACAGGCCTGGCAGAGCCAGGCACCGCCATTTGGGACCACCCCTCCCGCCTGGTGGCCTGGCAGTCCATCGGCATGGCGGCTCCACCTTAGACACAGCGTAAAAAAAATATAGGTTGTGAAGAGGAGAGGAAAAGGGATGTGTGGAAGGTATGGGTGGGGATGAAGCAGGTTGTTAAAAACCAGCCACCCCAGACCGGAGCTCAGGGGTTAGGGAACATTGTCTCCCACCCCCTCAGCCCCGATGCGGGACGGTTGGCTGAAAGGAAGGTCAGCATCTACCCTGTGAAATTAGAGGCTGACCAGAGAAAGTTGTGGGAGAGGTTGTGTGAAAAGAGAGGAAACAAGTGTTTTGAAGGAAGGAAGAGAGGCTAAGCTGGGGCCGGACGGAGTGCTGAATCCCGTCAGCACGGCGGCCAGGATGGCAAATCGCCGCGCCCCTTACGGGGTATAGGCTCAGTATAGAGTGAACACAAGACAATGTACACGGAAAGTAATCTAAAGGAAAAATAAATACAAAACATCCAGAAAAAGAATAAAATTGAAAGGCAAAGAAACAGAACCACATTGCCGAACCCTATTACCCTACAAAGGCTCCAGGTTAACAATACAAACTGAGTGTAGGAATAAACAAACATCACAAGCCTAAAAATCAACAGGAATAACCACAATAAAGGAAAGCAATGCCCTTGTCACCAGGGCAAACTCCCTCACTCACCTTACCTTCCATTATTAGATTATATTCACGTATTAGTACATCAGCTTGGAGGAATAAAATGGAATAAAGATATGAGGAAAAGGAATGTAATGTTAGTTTATTGAAACATTAATTCTTGTTCTGAAGTAAATGCTTAGTTTGTTTAATTATTAGCCAAAAATAATGCTGTGATAGAAAACAGTAGGTAAACTGAATTTCACTTATATGTGAGTGGAATTGGGTATGGTAAGAATTTTCACATATGTATGGTTGGTATTATATTTAGTTTGAAAATACAATCTAAAACTTACACATGGCATTTTCTTTACAGTAAGGATCCAGTTCCAATCTTAGGAGTTCCATTATAAATTTATTTAAATGACCAGTGTGTTCCTAAGGAAAAACCATCAGAAGCTCTGTGAGAATTGATAGTTTCTATTCTCACAAGGGCATAAGTAATAGAACAGGTAACATACTTCAAGACAAAGAAAATCCAGTCATAAGAGATCTTGAATAAAATGTAGAAACCAATGTTTCCATAGAAGACTAACTTTAAATTCACATATATGTCCCATTACCCTTAGAATCCTAAAAATGCTATACATCAAACAGCTCTCCCCAAATTTAAATACAGTAATTTATCGAAAGTTTCCATTCTACTTACGTGAATTCTTTGGGATGGGTTGCAGGGTGCAATTAAGGTTTGTCAGGTGAACCTGGAGCATTGTGTAACCCATTGTGCATTGGCAAGTTTTTACTCTAAGTTTTATAATTTTCTTTAATTCTCCATTTAAGATTTGTTTAACCATTTGCCTGTGAAAAACGACTATAGTCTCTGACTGAATTGATGCCAAGACAGTGTTGAAGTGACTTCAGTCCACATTCTAAGAAAAATAATACTTTCTAACATGCATGAGACATTAAGCCCCAATTTGCTCAAGGTCCCATATTGTGCCTTACTGGGTTTGCCACAGCGCTCCAAACACACTTTTATCAGTTGAAGAATGCAGATCAATGAATGTGATGAGCATAGGAGGTTAGGACTTTATTTTGTTGTATATATGCAACAAAAAATTGCAAATGGTTAGATTAATGTATTTGTAAAGTTTATTTTTCATTATTTGGCTTCATATTGTTGATCATTGTAAATCTTTTTCAAATCCATTACTAAAATTATTGCATTGTTAGTATTCATCTTTCAATGTATATATTTTATAATTCTCTTTTATTGTTGTTTTTCTCCCTTTCAGTTCATCGTGAAGGACAAATTGTCTCTGATGATATCGTTGAGCAGCTTGACACTCGTATTGAAATTTAAGATGAAGTTGAAACTCTGTAAGATGCTCCATCGTCAAACACTTCAACAAACTACAGTAAACCTTGTGTGGTTAAAAGTTAATGATGTATTGGAACAGCATCCAGATAAAATGAAAAGGTGTGAAGGACTTTGAAAATAAGGACAGAGTGATAGGTAAAAAATGGGTAGGTATTGCAAACAAATATTAGAAAAGATGGGTCAGCTGCCCGTAGATTAAGGTTTCAGAAATGGCATGATAGCAGTTCTAAAGATGTGAAGGCCATGGTCGATGTTGAAATAGTAAAAAAGCCATCACCGGAAACCCTATTTTTCTTGTAATTTTTTTTTTTTTACAGAAACTCCTGGTTTTTCTTCAGTTTCTACAAGAAGATTATGAATTACTGTATTCTTTTATTAATTTTTCAGATAGTGGAAATAGGGATGAAGCTGATAGGCTGTACAAAATTAGGCCAATTTTACATAAGGTGCAAGATTTGTAGACATCTGTAAAAAATAGTAGTAAGGTAGTGGCTGTGGATGAAACCATGCTTAGGTTCAAAGGAAAACTCAAACAGTAATTTGCCTATGAAGTCTTGTGCAAGATGGGGTGTAAAAATATAGTCACTGTGATTTCCAAACAGGGTATATGCTAAAGTATGGTTTTATTCTGGTAAAAATAACGAAAACAATGGGCAGTGGATTAGGGAGTAGAGTTGTTAAAAATTTGATGCAAGGTTTTGTAAACAGAGGACATATTTTGTTTGTGGACAATTTTTATTCAAGTGTAGATCTCTTTGAGACACTAAGGTTGAAAAACAGTGATGCATGTGGGACCATTAGACTAACTCAAAAGGTTTGCCAGTTAGTTTGAAACTAAGCAAGAATAAAATGGGGTGACCTTCTAATGATTTAGAAGAACGAAATGAAGACTATGATAACCTGTTCTGGGAAAGTAAATATGATTTCAACTGTGGCGGATTGTGCGACAGTAAAGGTTACAGTCAAATCAAGAAACGGGAATAGGGAAGTTGAAAAACCCACTATCTAGGCATTATATTAGAAATAAATGGGTGATGTGGACAGGTTTAATCAGTTATGTTCCACATATCCATCCAGCACAAGAATTAAAAGGTGGTACCAAGTTCTCTGGCACATTATTATTGAAGTGACACTGGTGAATGGTAGAATTTTCTACAATCTTCAAAATCCAACTGCACTTTTGGGAAAAGGTCATTACTGGTTTGTTAGAAGGGTATTCAAGAAAAAAATGAAATAGGAAGGGACAAAGACATTCAAAACCGGCTATTGATAAAAAAAAAGCATTTTCTAGTATCATTTGAGAAAAGTCAAAAACAAATTGTAGCGTTTGCTCCCAACTACCTTCACAATATAAAAAAAGGAGCACAGGGGCAATAAAAAAAGGAAACAAGCACGCTATTGTTGTAAATCATGTCTCAGAAATCCAGGTTTGTGTATAGAGATATGTTTTGAACTATATCATGCACACAAAAAATAGAAATGCTGTGACTGCAACAATTAAAAATTGTTCAAAATTGAACAACACCCTATGCTTTATATATGAGAAATTTTAATTAGGAAGTAATAAAACTATATTCTATATTTAAATATTTTTTTTATCATTTTGACCCTTAGAATAAATTTGTCATTATGAGTACGAAGTTTGAAATACATACAGTACTGTGAACAGTTGAAAAAATCATGAGCCCTCATTCTCCATCTGGATGATAAAAATAAAAACGCAGTAGTTACTTGAAATGTTGTTAAAAATAGTTTGGACATTGTCAAAGTTTAAAGCCTTTTCTAACAAGTTGTAGTTATGAGACATTTCAGAGTTAGCCTAACCTGTCTGCTGTGTTAAGTGAACTAGTTTATAAAGTAAAAACAATATAAAATATATAGTAAAAATATATATGGAATTATAAAAAAAAAAAGGTACATCCTCTGAAAAACTACATCCTCTGGATGTAGTTTTCCTGGGAGTTTGGGTGCCTTAAAAAAGAGGCCGTTTGACTCAGATGACCTATGATGAGCCTTTGTGGCTTTTGTCATCTGTTATATTATATTGTGGGGGACTTTGATTTTGTCTTTCCCTGGTGATGGTGCTTTTTGTGGGTGAATTTTGACAGAGGCGGATGACCTTTGATAGGCCCTTGTGGCTTTTGTCATCCGTGAAACTATGTTATGTTATGTTATAATAATAATACAATAAAAATGACAATAGAAAAACATGAAATGAACTTAGTGGAGCATCATGCATCAGCTCAAAGAGACAAGTGCATATTGGCCTTTAAATTTAGTCATTCCAATGAATATACTCCGAGCAAACATGAAACCTCATTTTGAGTCAGGAGAATCTTGTCAGCTGTCACACTGTAAGGAAACATTTTTTTTCAGCAATGTGGAGTTTAGTCAATGGTAGCATTGAATGGTTAACTATTTGGATGACAAAAAGTTGATTACCACAACAAAAGGGTTGAGGCAAATCCTAATTTGATTCACCCTATCATTTATTTTATAACTAAAAACTTTTCGGATCCTTATTACTATTCTGGGGTAACCTTATTTCAGACGGCCTTTTACTCTTTTTGATCATTCTGTTTAAATCATTCCTAACCTAACCTAGCTAATTAGGTTATGAAGGTATCTTATGATTTTTTTTTAATAGCTCCATTAAAGTATCCCTTATCTCATAAGCATTTTTATTTCTAAACTCTTCCTCCCAGTTAATTTGATCTAATAAACTATTGCTTTGTGGCCTCATAATTTCCCCCTTATTTAGATTTTTTTAATTATTCCTAGATTATCAAGATTTTGGTTCAAAGGATGCAATATCGGCATACACAAAAAATGTTGGGCAAAGCTAGATCACTATTGGAGACCAAGAGCATCTAGAAAAAGGTGAAGGAAATCATCATCGTTAAATGAATAATAATTGGAAAGTTAAAAAATTAGGTGCTAGTAACAATTAGTAGAACAAATTACAGACAATTATGTCTACTAGGGAAACATCTATAAAAAAATACATCAAAGTTACTACTTCTTGAGTGATGTGGAAAAGTAACAATAATTTTAACTTTATATATTTGGCAAATGTTATTCATTTGTTATTACATATTTAGATTTTAGTATTGTACAAATACAGCTTATTATTCAAACCACACAAATGAGGCATAGGTTAAAAAATTGGAGGGTGCAGTGTAAAAAAAATAATTATAAAATAAATCTCAGGGAATAGTAAAGGTTTTTAGATATAAAAATGTTTCCCATAAATAGAAGCAAAGTTTTCTATAAAATAGGAGTTTTACGCAATAACAAAGATGAATAAATTAATTTTCTTAGTTAAGAAAAATTTTTGAGCAAGAAAAATATTTCTAATCATAATTCTAAATATGTAGTGGTTATTAATAATTTTTAAGTTGATCAATAGAAAAATGATTTTCAATTAAAATGATATATTATAACCCTAATATTTACCCATAGTGATTATACCATTTGTCCTTCCCTTAATGTATTATTGTGATTGCATTTGGTTAACATACACGCTGTAACCATTTATTTCATATTTCTCTACTTTCATTGAATATTTTTTTTAAATCTTGCTTTCGCTGTATTAGTGTATCTTTGGTTTGTTATTGAATTTGGATAAACTTAGGTGTGAGATCTAGTTTGCCAGACAGCTAGCCATTGTGCATTAAAGATCTTCACACGTGGAAGGAGATCAGCGGAGGGGTATATTGGGCTTGAGCTGACTGAACAGCTTAATTGCCAGACACCACATTATGAGAAGACGACACCCAGCAGGGGATAAAACTTAACAGATTAAAATCTCATGCAAGAACAATCAGAGCTTATGGATATATTAAGTATTAGCGGTATACATTTTCCTGGTCTATACATTTTAATAATTTTACTTAAACTAATTTATTATGACAATACCATAACTGATGGTTATTTTGTTTTGTGAGCTAAGGTCTTGTACATTTTTTACATAATATAAAGGATTTAAAAAAGCCACTTAGTTTTATCAAAGAAATTTATGCTTTCTAGATATTCACCTTTAAGTTTATCTTGGTTCTCCTCTTCAGTCAGTCAGTCTTCTTATTGGGGTTGATGCATTTGGCACACTGTTAGCACCAAACATCATACCAATGTCAGAGAGGTTCTTTTGTTATATGCAATTTTTTTAGCTGTTCATTTCTAGTATATAGTTTTAGGTCATCCATCAAGAGCATGTCTTGCCTTATTTTTGGGTTGGTTGTAGCCTTTCAGATTAAAATAAAAGTCTAGTGAGTCAAATGTAATTCAGAAAAGAAGAGGCAAAAGCCTGTCGCCTTGGAACATATTTATTTTTAACATTTGGATGCTGATTTATTTTCTTATTTTTGTGGACTGTGTTGTATCTCAATGTCTCATTTGGCCTATGATCATTTTTATGATTGCTGGATGGACTTTATATAGGTATAGGTATTGCAGTATCCATGAGTGTGAGACTGCAACAAGCTTCTGGTAATCAGCACATGCCATGCTGAGTTGTCTCCCTGTCTTTTTACAATCCTCTAGTATTGTCTTATTTATTAGAAGTTGGTATTTTGTTTTCTTGCAGATTTTCCTGGACCTTAATAATGGCTGGTTAGGAATCTATCCCCTTCAGGTGGTCTGCTAATAGCCCTGTGAGAAGTTTGTATGTTGGAGTAAGACAGCATACTGGGCAGTATTTGTTTGTACATTTCTTCCTATTTGGTAGGTTGGTGCACCCTGTGCAAGCCATTCCAGGTTTCTCTCTTCACTCAGATACCCTAGTGGAAGTGAATTGGTATTATATTCTTTAATGAGAAATTAAGTCAGCGTGACTGGCCCAGGTTTTTAAAGGTTGCAAAAGCTAATGAGCTTTTCCCCAGTCCTTCTACTGTTAGTTTTAGTTTGGTCATGTCTAGTTTGCATCCATTGCTGTATCTGAAGTTGGTGACCCATAGTGCTTGGCTTTGTTTTCAAACAGTGATTGCCATTACTTTAAGAATTCTTCTATGTCCAGTAGTGTGTGAACATTGATCTGGTTAGTGATTATAGTGTGGCTGGGATTTTACCCTGTAGCTCGGGGTTCTACTTTTATGTCTTCCTGCTAGGTTGTGTTTTTGTGGGAGTTTTTTAGAAAGGCATTTTTAGGTTGCCACTCTCTGTTTAGTTGGTGTAAGTGCTGATTGCTCTGTTTCAGTTACTTTCATGTGGATTCTCTTCTTATGTTTCTGAAGATTACCAATATATGCTGCTTGATAGGGACAAGAACTACATTTAAAAGGTCTATCACCTGTGTGGGTTCTTTCGTGATTCTGAAGACTTGCCTTTTGTGCTGCTTCATAGGGACAAAATCTGCATTTAAAAGGTTTATCCCCTGTATGGGTTCTTTCATGATTCTGAAGACTTGCCTTTTGTGCTGCTTCATAGGGACAAAAACTGCATTTGTAAGGCTTCTCACCTGTGTGGATTCTTTTATGTCTTTGAAGATTCCAAATATGTGCTGCTTGATAGAGACAGGAACTGCATTTGAAAGGCTTTTCACCTGTGTGAGTTCTTTCATGTTTCTTAAGACTCTCAATTCGTGTGGCTTTATAGGGACAGAAATTACATCTGAAAGGCTTATCACCATTGTGGGTTCTTTGATGTCTCTGAAGAGACGCATTTTGCATTGTTTGAAAGGGACAGAAACTACATTTGAAATGCTTCCCAAAAGTTTGAAACTTCTCTTCAGGGTTCCCACTTCTGCCAAACAGAAGAGTTTGAGAGTTATGTTGCAGCAATCCACTGATCATGATATCTGAAGGTGGAAATTCAATCTGTAAATAAATTAAGTTATTTTTTTCATAAGGAAACTTTAATATTTATAAAAATAATGCTTGAGTGAAGGGCAGGAAGAAGACCCATACTGTGTGGAGATCAACCAAGAATGGTAGGTGGATAGATGAGGAGAGCAGAAGACTGATAGGAAAGGTCTAAGGTGATGTTGGCTAAAATCTGGATAAGGCACAAGGCTCATTCTGATATGCCCATTGCCAGCTACGCTGATACCCCATAATGAGAGCTGTATGTAAAATATACACCGGAATATAATCATTTATATTTTTTGCTTCTTGGTTCGTTTGCCTTTAAAATAGGTTTTCTATCAATAATACTTTGAGCTTTTTATGGGCAGGCAAAAAATAAAGATTAAAGTGAAATAAAATGATTGTTGTTATCTTTATTTAGTTCACTAAAAGTTAAACAATGAGTTATAAATTTTGAAACATGGCTTATTGGGATGTCTCTCATCGGGAACTTACTTGTTTTTCAATCCCATGGTCATAAGATACCCGTGCCTCTTTGGTGGCCTTGGGGTATAGTCAGAACTTGATGTAATTTTCATTGGGAAATGTTTTTGAACTAGTCTTGGAATTACTGTTTTCTTCAAGTTAGGTTGAACTGCAGATGACAGTCCTTTTATTATCTCATGGCAAAAGTTGAGAAAGGTAACATTTTCCCTTTTTTTGTGAGATTATAAATTCCACAAGCATCTAGTACTCAGAACTGAATCAAATGCTTTGCCAACTTCTTTTACTGTTTTAGGGACTTTATTGGGACAGAGTAATAATGCAGTATTTGGTCTCTGTTTAGTCTGCATATTCTATATGTTTGTTGTATTCATGTAACAAGCTGAAATGCCTTTTTCCACTCTACCTTCCTGATCGATGTGTTACTGTCACATCACTGTTTTTATGAAAATTTGAGAGCATGCAAACTCTTCTCTTGTCTTGAAACACAAGGTAAAGCAGTTCATGAGTCTCAAATGCAAGCTTTTTTTTTCCCTTTTGCTACAGCCATAGTTCTCATTGCATGGGATAAGCCCTTACAACTGCTTCTAACAGTGCTTGTAGCACCCATTTCATTATCAGAGGTATTTGTATAGTTTTAGTTATGTATAAAAGTTATCAGTGAAGACATTGTAACCTTTTCCCATCATACTACACTACAATACTTTCAGTCTTAGAAAGGTCAGCAACAATTTCCATGGTTCGAGTATATATTTCAAAGCAACATAATTTTCACCCGCAAGTTTCCATATTTTTATCCCAATATGTGATCTTTATTTTTATGTATTGCTGGAAAATGAGTCTGCACTTCCACAGCAACAAAGATTCATCCAAACTTAGATATTTTGAATTGAGAGCAGATGTCACCAACTCAATAAAGTCATGTAATTTTCCCCTCTTTCCTTCAACATCTCATCTATATTGTCAGTGATATGCAAAAAAGAAAGAATGTTGTAATCTGTCTCTTTTCATGATTGCTGTAAATACTGGAGAAGCATAAAAACTGTCTGTTCACCAATACATGTATATCTTGGGTTTTTGCATAATACCCATGAGAAGTAAAAGGCAAATAAATTGCTTCATTTTGGTAAACATTGGCGGGACCCATGCATTATACCGAGATGTTGATTTCAGATAGTTGTAGCAGCCAGAAACTTACTTGCATATTTGTTTGTTTCTGTAACCATTAGCTCAATTACTTCTTTGGGAATATCTTCACAAAAAACATCATACATTGTACGATGTTTGGCCATTGAAGAACACTTTATTTTTCCCAGTAATCTACCAACCATCTCTGATACAACTTATATTTTCAGCAATAGGTTGACATTAAAAATTCTCAATAGGCTTTGTCACTTTTGGCAATCTCTTTACAGATATTGATTGGCCTAGGCCTACAACATTTTCCTCATTATCCTCACTACTTGCTATGTTTTGTATAATTTCCTGTACATTATCTTGTGCCCAATCATCCTTACTTTCAGATTCTAAGTAACTTTCAGAACTCATTGAGAAATATTTACGTCATTCTCATCTAGAGAGGAAACTTTACGCTTCTGATGTCAGTCTTCGACTGACCTTCGAACAGGTAGCACGTGTTTCATAGAGCTCTCAGTCTGTTGATCTATTTTTCAGATTTTTCTATAGTTTGTTTTTGTTTTGTTTTTTTCTCACCACAATCAGCGAAAGCTAAGTTGCTCTTCTTCTTTTTCTTATCACTACTTAAGTTCTTTCTTTGTTTGAATAAGTGATGGAGTTTGGGGATGAAAGTGAGCATGAGTGTCGGAATGTATGCATTGGTTGTGGTGTATTAGGTGAGGGGTATACATGTGTTGTATGTGGGCTGCGTGAATGCATTGTAGATTTAGAGGGGATGAAAAGGCAGGATTTAGACAGGATATGTAGGCTGGAGGGGTTAGTTGCTGAGCTCAGGAGGGAACGTAGTGTTAGGCCTAGAGCTGGGAATAGGTTAGGTGGTGGGGTAGGCCAGTTAGATGTTCCAGGTGAAGGTAGAGGGCCGGTGGAGGAGGTAGGATATGATAGTTCTAGTGATAGTGAAGTTAGCCCCCTTAGATTAGTTAGAAATAGGCCTAGTGAGGATGGGGGACAGTGGAGAGTGGTTAGGAAATGTGAAGCTAGGGAGGCTTCTCCTGTTCTTTGTGAGAATAGGGTTGCCTCTGTTGAGGTTGTTAGCCAGGGGGAGAATAGGTGCTTGAGTCAGAGGGACACAGAACCTATTAGCTTGACTAATAGATTCAGTGCCCTAAGAGAGGAAGTAACTGGGAGTGGGGGTGGAGGTAGAGTGACTGGTAGTTTGAATGAGAATAGGAGTGGGGATGGAGTTTGGTCTGTGGGGGTTAGGAATAGGAGTCTGACTGAAGTGCTTGTGATGGGTGATTCGCGAGTTAGATATTTAGATAGGAAGTTGAATGCAAGTAGATTGAATGGTTTGAGGGTGTGTTTGCCAGGTGCTGGAGTGAGAGATCTGTCTGATAGGTATGAGGAGCTGGTGTCTGGCTGTGCAAGGGATGCGGTTGTGATTACACATGTAGGAGTGAATGATGTGAAGAAAGTGGGTGCATGTGAGTTAAGTGAGAGGTACAAGAGGTTGATTGAAAAGGTGAAAGAAAGTAGAATGAAAGGTGTTGTGACAGGTGTGCTTCCAAGAATGGATGTTGGGGTAGAATGGATGTCTCATGCAATTGGGCTGAATGATTATGTGAGGAGGATGTGTGAGATGGAAGGTGTCATGTTTGTGTTTTGTTTTGTTTTTTAATTTTATGGAGCCCATCTGGCAACTACCCACTTGGGCAGTCATCTTTGTGGATGTGTGGGATAGGTTTGTTGGAATGAAAGAAATGTATGCGATGGATGGACTGCATTTGAGTAGGAGGGGGGTAGATGTGTTGTGGGAGGATTATGATCGTGTTATTAGGTCTTTGCGGGCGGGAAACTAGATACTAATAGTGGTCAGGGAATTATGAGAGCACATTATAGTACTGAAAGTAGAATGGACTTGGCAGATAACAGAAATAGGTTCCAAGGCGATAGAGGTGAGGTCATTCAAGTTTAAAGAGGTGCTTCAGGGATAGGGGGGTTAAATTGTTTCTATACATATGCTCGTAGTCTTAGAAACAAGAAGGATGAGCTATTTAGTTATATTAGCAATGAGGATATAGATATATTATGCGTTACTGAATCATGGGTTAATGAAATAGAATTTAGTGAACTATAAGTGAATTTGATTTACAGGGCTATAATATGTACATTAGTCAAAGGACAGGTAGGATTGGTGGAGGAATAATTATCTATATAAAAAACAACATTGTTTCAAGTTTAAATACTTCAATAAAGCAGGATGGAGTTGAGTCACTTTGGATAGATATTAGGTTCAGTAAAAATAGAATGGTGCATTTGGGAGCTTTTTACAGGCCACCTGGGCAGACTGATGATATGGATGAACTAATGATAAGGGAAATAAGTAAGGGATGTGAAACAGATGCAGTTATTATTGGGGACTTCAACTTAAACTCTGTGGACTGAGAAAATATGATAGGTAGGGATAGAACAAGTGGCAGGTTCATAGAATGCTTTGAGGATAATTTTTTGAATCAATTTGTTAATGAGCCAACGAGGGGGGACAATATATTAGATTTAGTACTTTCTAACAGTGATCATTTAGTTCAAGAATTGACTGTTGGGGAAGCATTGGGAAATAGTGACCATCAGATAGTTCGTTTTAACTTGGGAATTGAGAAGGGTAAAATAACCGAGAATGCTGTAAAAGTTCCAAATTTTCATAAGGGAGATTATGTAAAACTTCGAAGCTTGCTAAATTTGGTAGACTGGGATATAGAATTCAGAGGTAAAAATGCTTATGGGATGTGGGATACTTTCAAGCATATAATAAATGTAGTACAAGAACAATGTATCCCAATGAAGGCCATTAGGAACAAAAGTAGGAAACCATTATGGTGGAATCAGGAGATAACTATAAAAATTTCAGAGAAGAAAAGGGCATACAAAAAATTACAGGTACAAAATAATATTCAAAATTTAAGTGATTATAGAATGGCTAGGAATGAGTTAAATAAGATTATAAAGAAGAACAAAAGGGTGTCAGAAATTAAATTAGCTCAGGATAACAACAAAGATCCTAGAAAGTTCTTTAGTTACTATAAAATTAATAACAAGTCTGGCAGAGTTAAAATAGGACCTATCAAATATGAAGGGGTTGTGAGAGAAACTGATGAGGAAATAGTTGAGGTACTAAATGGTCATTTTGCATCAGTATTTACAAAGGAGAAACTAAATAGTCTTATGTATAGTACTCATGGGTCAGGGAAAGAGGTGTTTACTACCATTAGTGTGGATCGGAGGATGATAAAAGGACTAATAGGTGATTTAGATACTACCAAGGCCTCCAGCCCTGATAATATTCATTCTAGGATACTTAAAGAAGGGGTAGAAAGTATCTCAATAGCTCTGGAGAAGTTATATACTAGGTCACTGGAATATGGAGAAATACCTGATGATTGGAAGAGAGCGAATGTAGTCCCCATTTTCAAGAAGGGTAGTAAAGAGGATCCAAATAACTTTAGACCGGTTAGCCTAACTCCTGTAGTCTGTAAAATTCTTGAGAAAATAGTTAAAAAAGGCATTTGCCAACATATAGAGAGGGAGGGGTTAATCAGCGATGCTCAGCATGGGTTTAGATCAGGTAGATCATGTTTGACTAACTTACTAGACTTTCTGGAGTTTGTAACAGATCAAGTAGATAAGGGAGAGAATGTAGATATAATTTACTTAGATTTTAGTAAAGCATTTGATAAGGTACCACATAGGAGACTAGTTCATAAATTAAAAATGATTGGGATATGTGGGGGGGTTTCAAATTGGATAACTGAGTGGCTGAAAGACAGGAAGCAAAGGGTAGTGCTAAATGGTGTAAAGTCAGAGTGGAGGGATGTTATCAGTGGGGTTCCTCAGGGATCAGTTCTCGGTCCATTATTATTTGTCATCTATATAAACGATCTTGGGGAGGCAGTTAATAATAAAGTGTCAATTTTTGCGGATGATACCAAATTAGCAGCTGTAGTTAAAGATATTGATGATAATTTCAAAGTGCAGGGGGATTTAAATAAATTGTTATCCAGGGCACATAAGTGGCAAATGACTTTCAACCTTGATAAGTGCAAAGTTATTAACATAGGAAAAGATAATAGAGAATTTAACTATGAAATGGATGGGCATTGGCTGAGCTCAGTAGAGGATGAGAAAGATCTAGGAGTAGTAATAGATAAGTCATTAAGGTTTTCTAAGCAGTGTATTGAAGCAAGAAATAGGGCAAATAGAGTGCTGGGTTTTATTAAGAGAAATGTCAGTTACAAAAGTAAGGAAAATATTCTTAAACTCTATAACTCTTATGTTAGGCCACATCTAGAGTAGTGTATACAGGCATAGTCCCCACATTTTAGACATGATATTAACCTTCTCGAGTCAGTGCAACGGAGGGCAACAAAGATTATTCCTTCCCTGAGGCACCTTGAATATATAGATAGACTGAGGGTATTAAATATGTTCTTGTTCGAAAGGAGGTGTGTGAGAGGGGATAGGATTGAGCTCTTTAAAAATTTTTCCGGGATAGATAAATTGGATGTTAGCAAGTTTTTTGAGTTAGATGATGGAAATCGGACTAGAGGTCACCACTTGAAAATTAAAAAGCAAGGGTGTAGGTTGGATTTAAGAAAATATTTTTTCACCAATAGAGTGGTAGACTTCTGGAACAAATTGCCGCAGAGGGTAGTAGGTAGTCCAAATCTAAATGTATTTAAGAGTAGGTTGGATGAGTTTATGGGAAGGGAAGGTTGTGATGGTTCCTAAGTTTTGTATATATTAATATTGTTTGTATATATCTATAGCTGCATGATTTAGTTCTTGACAAGCCTTGATTGGTGATACCCTTGTTTCTGGATGCAATCCTCTGGATGTAGTTTTCCTGGGAGTTTGGGTGCCTTAAAAAAAGAGGCCATTTGACTCGGATGACCTATGATGAGCCCTTGTGGCTTTTGTCATCTGTTATATTATATTGTGGGGGACTTTGATTTTGTCTTTCCCTGGTGATGGTGCTTTTTGTGGGTGGGTTTTGACGGAGGCGGATGACCTTTGATAGGCCCTTGTGGCTTTTGTCATCCGTGTAATTATGTTATGTTATGTTATGCAATGCTGAACTGTTTCGGCAAGTCTTTTTCACTAGTCCCTCTGGTCAGCTGTGAATCAGAAAATTTTAAAAATATGCCAAATACCATCATATTGGTGGTTAATATTAGTTATAGAACTAACTTGTCCAAATAGTAACAAGGGGATTAGCAGAGTTAGTAAATGTGGAAAAAATAGTTTATCATGCATCTTGATCTGGAAAAAAAGATTTTTAAATGTTAAACTATGTTTACCATGTGTCTTGGGTTGAGTTCTTTCATGGTAAATACAATTTACCACAGAGAGTGAAAGGGTTAAGGGAGGGCTCAATTGTAATTCAATAAGGGCTCCATGGGTGTTTAATTGTCAGGGAGGGCACATTCCGAATGGGTTGCTGACAGCCGCACATTCTCATCCAAAACAGTATCTTGGGCCAGAGAGGCCTGAATGAATGTTAAGGGAGAGATTAATGGGGTTTTAGGTGTAGCCATAATACATGGCACACTGAGTGCCGCAGAGTCTCCATCCCAAACAGTGAGGGTTCAATGGATGTGACAGGAGAGACTAATGGATCTTTACTAAGGAATCAATGGGATATTATGGAAGGGATCAATTGATGATTAAGGAAGGATCACTGACCACCATGTTTCCTGCACAAGATGGAGCTAGGCTCAAAGGGGGTCATGGGAGGTACCATCATTACGGAGAGCGCTGCCAGTCATGTATTTTCTGCCACACAGTGCCAGGATCAAGGACAGGTTGAATTGGTATTATAGGACTGTGTGAGTGCTTGATAGGTATTATGGTAAGGAAAAAGAGATACTACAGGAAGGGTCAATGGGCAGTAGGTGAGAGTTCAATACATGAGTAGTGAATGGGTGGTAGGTGAGATCTGAATGGGTGATATGGAAAAGCTGAATGGTTGGTATGTGAGAACGCAGAGGGTGATACATGAGAGCTCAGCCGGTGATATGGGAGAGCTGAATAAGGGATACATCAGAGCTCAATGAGTGGCATGGGAGAGCTGAATGGGTGATAAGGAGAGCTGAATGGGTGATAAGGAGAGCTGAATGGGTGATAAGGAGAGCTGAATGGGTGATAAGGAGAGCTGAATGGGGGATACGGGAGAGCTGAATAGGGGAATGGGAGAGCTGAATAGGAAAACGGGAGAGCTAAATGGGTGTGTGATACGGGAGAGCTAAATGGGTGTGTGATACGGGAGAGCTAAATGTGTGTGTGATACGGGAGAGCTAAATGGGTGTGTGATACGGGAGAGCTAAATGGGTGTGTGATACGGGAGAGCTAAATGGGTGTGTGATACGGGAGAGCTGAATGGGTGATAAGGAGAGCTGAATGGGTGATAAGGAGAGCTGAATGGGTGATAAAGAGAGCTGAATGGGTGATAAAGAGAGCTGAATGGGTGATAAGGAGAGCTGAATGGGTGTGTGATTCAGGAGAGCTCAATGGGTGGTACAGAAGAGCTGAATGGGTGATACAGGAGAGCTGAATGGGTGATAAGGAGAGCTGAATGGGTGATAAGGAGAGCTGAATGGGTGATAAGGAGAGCTGAATGGGTGATAAAGAGAGCTGAATGGGTGATAAGGAGAGCTGAATGGGTGTGTGATACGGGAGAGCTCAATGGGTGGTACAGAAGAGCTGAATAGGTGATGCAGGAGAGCTGAATGGGTGGTAGGCGAGAGCTCAATGTGTGGTACAGGAGAGCTCAATGGGTGATAGAGGAGAGTTCAATGGGTGATAAGAAGAGCTCAATGGGTGATGCAGGAGAGCTGAATGGATGGTATTGAGAGTGAATGGGTGGTATGGGAGAGCTAAATGGGTGGGATGGGAGAGCTAAATGGGTGGGATGGGAGAGCTGAATGGGTGGGATGGGAGAGCTGAATGGGTGATGCTAGAGAGCTGAGTGGGTGATTTTAGAGAGCTGAATGTGTGGTATGGGAGAGGTGAATGGGTGGTACAGGAGAGCTGAATGGGTGATAGAAGAAAGCTCAATGGGTGATAGAAGAAAGCTCAATGGGTGATATGGAAGAGCTCAGTGAGTGGTATATAAGAGCTGAATGGGTGATAGAGGAAAGCTGAATGGGTGGTACAGGAGAGCTGAATGGGTGATAGAAGAAAGCTCAATGGGTGATAGAGGAAAGCTCAATGGGTGATAGAAGAAAGTTCAATGGGTGATATGGAAGAGCTCAGTGAGTGGTATATAAGAGCTGAATGGGTGATGCAGGAGAGCTGAATAGGTAATAGAAGAGAGCTGAATGGGTGATAGAGGAGAGCTGAATGGGTAATAGAGGAGAGCTGAATGGGTGATAGAGGACAGCTGAATGGGTGATAGAGGAGAGCTCAATGTGTGGTACGGGAGAGCTCAATGGGTGATAGAGGAAAGTTCAATGGGTGATACAATAGCTGAATGGGTGGTATGGAAGAGCTGAATGGGTAGTATGGGAGAGCTAAATGGGTGGGATGGGATTATATTATTATTATTATTTATTTATTTTTTTTTTAAGAGCTCATCTGGCGACTGCCTACTTGGGCATAGGTCACCGTATTAAAAACTGGCCTAGTACTAGGCTACTTTAAAACAAAATTAGAGAGAAAAAAAACAACAAAAAACAACACCCGAAAAAGGGGGAAAGGAAGCAAGCTGGTGCGTTGGGGAGAAGTCGCCCCGGCGCAGGAGCGTGCGACCAAAGGGGAAAAAAAATGGCAAAAAAAAACCAAAAAAAAAAGACCTGCTTAAATAATAGGGAGAAGGCTGGCCTCCCCCCAAAAGTCAACAAGTCCACCAGTCAATGTGCACGCACTCGTCTCGAGTACAAGGAACAGGCGGTAGTGACCCCGCCCATCCCGGTACCGGGACAGGTATCGTGCGTGAAGATCACCCAGACTGGGACATTCAACAAGAATGCGCCGAACAGTCTGGGGGATGACGCAGTCGTCACAATAGGGCGCAGGTGAGCGCTCCATCAGATAGCGATGCGTCACAAGAGTGTGTTCGATTCGGAGACGACAGAAAGCGACCTGAAGCCGTCTTCTTTGCCAAGCAGTCCGAAGAGCTGCCCGTATTCCTGCCATGTAGTCGGTGTGAGGAAGAGGTAAACGCTGGTCCGGTCGCAGAGTCCTCGCGGACTCTTTGGCGCGCTCATTCCCCGCAATTCCTACATGTCCAGGAACACAGCAGAAGATAATCTCGACATCTGCCCGGCTCGCCAAAACCGTGGCGTCACGGATATCGCGAACCAGGGTAAGTGGAGATTCAAATGCCCCGAGAGCACTCAGGGCGCTTTGTGAGTCGCTATAGATCACAATCCGGTCTCCGAACCGGGCACGTCGTGTAATCTCCCGTACCGAGTGGTGTATTGCCACCAGCTCGGCCGTGAAGACAGAATGAAATCTTGACATCTCTCAGGTCACAACTGCTGTACCTCACAAATACTGAGGGATGAGAATGTGTAGAAATTCCAATGCCCCAAAGGGCACTCAGCATGCTCTCTGAGTTGCTATGGATGACAAACAGGGCTGAAAGGGGTGTGGAGCATTATCTCCCACACTGAGCAGCATGAAGATGGATGCAGTGCCTAGAAGGGCCTCACTACCTTCACATGTAAGGAGAGGAAGAAACTGTAGAAGCCAACTTCCTCTCAGAGCCAACACCAACATAGCCCTAGCATGACAGATGTCTGCTCCAACAATTCCATATCATGGATGTGTAGAAGCTTTGGGAGTAGGCATATCAACATTCAGAGGTGGGATCATCTATGGTGGCATCTTGGGCAGAACTATCAGTGCCAAAGAATTGAGTTACATTGAACACTAAAAAAAAAAAAAAGTTTCCTTACCCTAAACATGAAGGGTTTAGGGGATGATTGGCATTTCTCTTTGGCATAGTTACTGTCAAGATCAGCCATGGATAAAATGAGAGCAGTTGCAGATTGGGTGAAATGAAATCGCACCATACACTTCAAAGTGTGAACAGCATCTCACCCATATTGACAAAGAAGCACTTAAAAGGAGATGTATAGAATGGAAGGTGCCATTTGCCAAATGGAGACCAGTGTGATGGATCAAGTCCACCTACAATAAATCCTCAGTTGCGGATGCAGAGAATTCACATCCGTAGTCTAGTTAAAAATGAACAAGGGAATGGTATAAGGGTAGCCTTATCAGCACCCTTGGGTGCTCAATGTCATGGAGGAGGCACAGAAGACCCTAAGATTGCAAATGTATTGTGCCTTGAAGGCGAGGCATCAGTAAAAAAGCGTGGAAATAACCTGACTTCACATCAAGGTGAGCCCCATTTATTCTCACCTCTTCAAAATGTTTCACATCAACCAATTCTTATCAAAAGCTTTTTTCTTCTCTCTATTAAGCCATAAAATACTTGTAAAGTTGCTCCAATTAGTCATGTCGCACTTTAAGCTGAATTTTGTTCTATCATTGTAATATTATTATTTGATGAAAGAGCGAGTGTTTGGGGTAGATTTAGTCATAAATAAACTAAATAAGACATTTACCAAAAAAATCAATTAAATTTAGAGAAATCCAACTAAATTATTGCTGTATTTCAAGCAGTGCAGGCAAAATATTTTGCCACAGTTTTGTTTCTACAGAGAGTAGCCAAATTATTAGAGGCAAGAGTAAAAAAATCTATGAATTTGAAATTTGACTTCCTCATGTGAGATAAAAGAGTTTAATTAACCATAGATGGATTTAATGATAGTTTAAGTGATGGTAGTCATTTGGGGCGATAAGATATGCAGTCCGTTAGTCAGAAGTGGTTGGGGGATGAGTAGTATCCAAATGCGGCTGCTCCGCCAAGCTCAGTGTGCATGTGGCAGTGAGAGTGAAAGGTTGTTTGTGCTGTTCTCATCAGTTTGGGGGGAAAGTTGATATTATAGATGTTAACTACATATTTATATATATTTATGTGCTTGAAAAGTGATTGTGACATTAGTAATTTGATATTTCTTTTTTTTGAAAGAAATTCGTTAATAGTGTTTTCATATAAAAATGGGTAAAGCTATCGATATATCACCTAAAAAGAAAAAAGAAATCCATGCATTACTGAGAAAAAAAGATTACTCTCATAGAAAGATAGCTGAAAAGGTGAAAGTGTCACAATTTTATTGATATGGCTCTAATAATTTGGCCACTCCCTGTAAGCTCTTTACAAGGTTGCCAAATTCCCAAAATATAGCCTTTCCTTGGCTTAGTTAGCTTTCTAAATTTATTTATTTTTTAATCATAGAAAGCATAAAAATATTTTTATTGACAATCAGTTATTTTTTTTTTATTATTTCACTATAATAGATTTTCTAATCTGAGATAAGAAAAATTATTAGTTGGCAATAGCACAGCAAAGTCTAGTGGCAGCCATGGGAAGCTATTTAAAGATTTATAAAACTTATATCATATTAACTTTTATTTAGAAACATTTTGAAGAGTATGTATGACATTTGGTGCAAATGTACATAAATTGTTTAAAAAAAGGTTTCCACTGAGTGAAAGTGGAAGAGAAAGTCATATAAAAAGGAAGAAGACACCTGCATGTTTTTCAGAGTATACCTACCATTCTAAATTTGCTGAGTCAGAGGTACATTTAGGCAGACCCTTTCAGCCCATGCGGAAGATCTTTTGTGGACTTGGATAGACACTTTCACCAAGTGGAAAATCTTTCATGCACTTAGAGATCATGCTTTCACCGTGTGTTGAAGATCTTTCCACTTTGATCGGATGAGAAATGTGAAATTTGATGGGTTTTTTTTTAATTAATCAAATTTATTGTTATATAGATAAAAGTAGGTTGAATTGTATGGTTTTCATTGTTCCAACATTTCAGAGGTAATCTTGTATGAAAGTATGAAGAGGTACATATTTTTGCTACATAGTATTTTTACCCCCTCCCCCACCCAATATTTTAATTATTATTCAGTAAATAAAAAATATTTACCATTTATCATTTGATATATATGATTATATAATGAAATTTGGCAGAAGGAAAATTACTGTATATCCAAATTTCTAAGTCTTTTCATTTTATTAAAATTGTAAATAAATTTGTTAATAATAGGAAAATAGGCAAAATTACCTTCGCTTTAAGGTGGTTTTGTATAACTGTCGAAGTAGAGCCATTTTGTATTGAGTCTTGGGAATTGCGTCTCTCAAGGAGAAAACTCAGATCTTCTATGCGCTCTTCCTTGATCTCTTCTTTCATTAATATCTCTCCAAACTCCTCCTACAGTAAATGCACATTTATTTAAGTACCTACAGACTAGTAGATGCTAACTATTGCTTATATTTATATAGGGAAAAGAATAAGTACCAAAATAAACTATTAATTTCCCTCTGCTTTAAATTTAAAGCAAAGTATGAGGGCCTATCCAGCGGAACATTTGAAAGCAAAGATCTGCAAAGAAAGTGAAAATGTGAGGAAAGACCTATAGTTGCTGATCCTCCAACTGGCATTGGAACATGGAGGATACACAACCCTCATGTCAGGTACAGCACTTATCCATGCTACATCTGACATCCACTTGCAGGTATAAAAGCCTACCAAAATTATTCATATACAAATCCAAGTCAATGACCCATAGATCCATGTCTCTCAACCTCTAGCAGGTAAACCTCTCACATCCACATGGCTGAGTGGATGCACCAACTAGCATCAATCAGTCATCATAATCCTCTCCCCACTATTAATAAGGACTTCGCAGTCAATGCCACTTGGCACCAGAGACCATACTTACCTCTGCTAAAACAAACCTAAAACCTGCTAGACCACCGATACTATGGTGCAATAATCTCTATATTAGAACAAGGGTTGCCCATGGGAGGTCTTTCCAGATAGTCAAGAATTGCCCTTTTAATGACCCTCTTTTGATATGAGCAAAAGCAGTTGTGCATAGCATTCTTTACCCCTCCAAAAGATCCTGGACTCTCTTTGCCAAGTCCACTTCCACTTGATACTAACATTACTATAGTATGAAAACAAAGGAAGAAACAGCATCACTGCCATTGATAGTGACTGATCATTATTTCAAAGGATCTGTAATGCCTCATTCTTGACCACTCATTCTACAACTCAATCAATTTTTGGGGGGTCATTTTGGCCGGACTTTCTACCATCCATCTTTCACTCATAGACAAGAGCCCTCATCCTGAAGATGCCCCGGACTAAATAATAAAACCAACATAAAGATCAGTTTGACAATTGTTGGTTAGCCAGAATATACCAGTAACCAGTCTTCATTGGAGAGTGAGAGGGGGATTGGGGAAAACTGTATTTGTTTTTGACAACCAGCAATCAAATGAGAACCTTCATTACCACAAGGCAAGGGATATTCATTCCACATAAGGGATATTATTTTTTTTTAACACTCACCTGGTGACAGCCTACAAGGGCATAAGTTGTCAGAATTAATTACAAGCCAAATATTCAGTGACATTAAAATATAAAATAAGTCAAACACCAAACCCAAAACAAGAAGGGAGCGCACTCTGGCATTGAGAGAAGGACTGCTTCCCCCTGAACATGCAACCTATAACAGAGTCAAATAGTCCACAAATATGTGTGTGCCAAACCCTCCCAAGTAGAAGTGGTAGCGACCCCACTCATCCCGATACTGGGACAGGTTGTAGTAGTTTGGATGTCCGCCTCCCCTCCCCTATGTCTAATCCCTTTCTTCTTTTTTTCAGAATGTGTGTGTAGATTGCGTGATCACCATCATTGCTTTGTGTGGGGGGACTCGATAGACCTCTATCATGCTCTCCCATTCATCTCTATTTTCTTTTTAGGCGGATTCTTTCAACTTAATAGTTGTGTATTTGCTCATAGTTCAAAAGTCAATAGTTTTGACTGAAGAAGGAAGAAACGCTTGGACGGGAAATAGGTGAGTGAAAATTGTGTGAGAGTGGGTGGTTGAATGTGTTAGGAGTAAAGATGCTTGAGTGTGGCAGTGAATCAGTGACTGAATGTGCCTTCTCTTTTCCAGTTTTGTGGTACCGATCGTCAGCGACATCTGGATTTTGGAGACGGCTGAAGCCAATCTTGACTCTCGTGTGGCAGTAAGGGGATGGTTTTTCGAAGCATGAGTCTCAAGACTGCTTCCAAGTCGCCTATGCATCGATTGGAGCCAGAGCCCTCCCACTTTCCACATTGACCAGAACCACCGCATCCCTTCCTTGTGGCTGGAGCTGGACTGCCAGACCGACAGGAAAGAAGACCCTAAGGAACCCCCCCCCTTCCCTCAGAAAGCAGGCCTGCCTCCCTTCCCCCCCCCTACCACCAGTAATAGCGTTCCTGGATATCCGGATACATTTTGGACAAACTCTCATCTTTGTGTTGGGCAATTTTTTGTGAAGCCCTAGAAACTTTCTTTTTTTGCGATTGTGGTTGTTGGCCAAGCTGTTTTGTAAGGCCACCTAAATATATATAAATATATATATATATATATATATATATATATATATATATATATATATATATATATATATATATATATATATATATATATATATATATATATATATGAAATGAAAAACTCACAAAGTATCCCGTGAGGGTAGCAAATGAATGCAATGTCCCGCAGGAAAAAAATGAAAAAGTGTTTCCAAGTACTTTCAAACTTTATTAAGGAACTTAATAAAGTTCGAAAGTACTTGGAAACACCTTTTCATTTTTTTCCTGCGGGATATTGCATTCATATATATATATATATATATATATATATATATATATATATATATATATATATATATATATATATATATATATATATATATATATATATATATATATATAATTAGCATTTTTGTTTAGTGGGGTTGTGGTTGATCGCCATTATTCTTTTGTGTTTAATAAAATTAGAAAACTCTTTCCTCACTACCCTCTCCTTGAACCACCGAGCGGACCTTGTTGGGGCAGCGGGAAGAATTGGTGAGGAAGTTGTGACTCCACCGCCACAAGGTAAACATGCGCGAAGATCACCCAGTCTAGGACATTCAACAAGAATGTGCCCAAGAATACAGGAAACAACGCAGTCGTCATAATAAGGCACAGGCGAGCACTCCATCAAATGGCAGTACATTCCGCGAGTGTGTCCAATTCGGGGATGACAGAAAGTAACCTAAAGCCGTATTGGGGGAGGAAGGGGGTTAGGTCAATGGGAACATTCAAAATACAACACACAACTGCATCAGGGGTATGTGGATACAATTTCACAAGGAAGAGAGAAATGTTTATTGTGTTGTGTTGTGAAGATGGAAGAGAAAACATAGGTGTTGTGATTGGCTGATGATCTATATATAAGATGTACTTATCCCAGAGGTGGTAATCACAGCTCATCCACCAATCGCTAGTCTGATATATTTAAAGTTTTACTGAAATATAATATAATTTACTTAAGCTAAAATTAGAAATAGTGGAAAACACTAAATGAGTAACAAAGTTCTAAGCTTTTAATCCTCTTACCATTTTATTAAAATCACTAATATTTGGATCTTCCCCAAATTCTTCCTTTATTACTCTAATTGTCTTCTCTTCAGCTTCATTCTGTAATGAATGAAAAGTAAAGATCTACTTTTTTCACTTTATAATAAATCTTATACAAGCCAAAAGCTCATTATATAGGAATTATATTGATTTGCATCAATGTTAGGATGAAGAAAAGGCGATCACAAAACTACTCTTTCTCTCATGAATAAAGTTAATACCAACCCTAGTTTAGCCCTACAACTTTGCATTTAAGAACTTTATGAGTCCTGGGAGCCATGCTTTTAAGGTTCAAGCCATGAGGAACACATTCTTTGCGCCATATTAATCCAACCATATCATCTAATTTTCTAATCATGACTAGCATACATCAAATTTTCCTCGTGTCATCAGGAAACTAATTGGCCCATCAACATTTGAGGTAAGGCAAGCCATCCCTAGAGTGCCTTCCAAATTATAAGCATTCGAGTAACAATAAATTGATTTCAGTCTGTTTTGCAACCTTAGGCAATACAAATGAGACCAAGATCCAATAATTTTACATGAAGCTTTCAAACTTTAAGGAGATTTTGCTTGGTCATTAATTATAATTTCCATCATTTACTGCAATGATTAGAGACCAAATGATGGCAGAACATTTTCCAATACTAACAAGCAAGAATCCTTTTATAGTAAGGAAAAGTGCACATGAAACTGATGTCAGTTTTGCTTAAACACAGAGTATTGAAAAATGACTACTCACCTTTTTATTATTTAATAGTTTATCAGCAAATAAATTTTTCTCATTAGCCATGTATATATCCATATTTGGTTTTAAGTTTTTATGGGGATATTTAATAAATTTATTCAAGATTCTGGATGATAAACTTTTTTCAAAATCTCAATACATTTTTCCCCTTATATTCAGTCTTCACAAATAACCTTAGGAATATCAAGAGGAATTTTAGTATGATTTGGTTATAGCGAACATAAGAATAGCCTGGTTCACTAAATATCAATTGGGCCTCTGAGTGTGTGGTGAATGTTGAGTCATGGCTAAAAGTTGAACCTACAATATTTGCCCACAATTAATGGAACTAATAAAGGTTGCATTTTATCTTAATATGTTTCATAAACTGAAGGTGAAATATACAAAAATTTAGAGCCTACACCCATTTTATTAAGAAATTAAATCAATTGATGAGCACAGACAATATTTAAAATATGTCCCTAATTCTTTCCGGACTGCTTCAATTCATTTGGACATACTCAAGAACAAATTTATAATGATATATTGACTGATATCCCCTCCCACTATTTATGTTCAATAAGCACCTGTAATTGCACACAATTTGATCACTTCTGTTTATCTATCACCCTACACTTTGATTATAATCACACACAAATTCTTCATTGGGTTCAAATATGGCAAATTCCGGGACCATGTAGTTGGTGTGATGAAGAATGAAATGGTGCCTTGGTGACTCATTCGCCACAGTACCTACATGTCCAGGAACCCAGCACAAGATAATCTTAACATCCACCCGACTCACAGCAACTGTGGCATCGCAGATACAGCAGACAGAGGGTGTGAAGATTCCAATGTCTGAGAGTACTCAGCTGCATTTAGTCTTGAAGGAGTTTCCTAGCACCAAACCCTAAGGGGCTAGGGTATGACTGGCGTCTCCTAGTAGCATACCCACCACCAATGTAGGCTGTAGATGCAGTGAGAAATGTAGGACTAAGGGAGGCACAGGGTTCATGCGTACATAATGAGTGGCATCTCCCCAGCATCGACAAGTAGGCTCTATAGGGGATGTGCCAAAGGCACCAGTCACCAGGTCAAAACCATTGTGGTGGATCAAGTCCACCTTACAGAATATACACTTGACAGTGGATGAATAAATTTCACATTCATAATCAAGCTTTAAACAAATAATCGATAGAAAACCAAGGCAATAGCCCTAGTAGGACCCCAAGTACTGAATGTCACAGAACGAAGAATGTCCATGGTGCAGGCACAAGAGAGCCTAAGGTTGAAAATATGAGGCTCTTAGGTAAGGCATCGATCAAAAACAAGACCAAGGAAATGTTGTGTCTGGGTCAGAGTGGAGCCATGGATTGTGGCAGAAGCACACCACCTTAGTCTTGGCAAGGAAAACTGAAACCTATGCATTTAAGCATAGTGAGAGATGCGGTTCAATACTTGTTGGAGTCAACGCTCCAAAGGTGAGCATCTGGGCTACAGCAAGAGACATTGAATAGTTGTCCACATAGAGCATAGTTAGAATACACTGGTCTGCTGGTTTTTTGCTATTTAGGAAATAGACATCATTTCTATATGAAATGGGTCTCCTGAATAAAAAAAATAACCTTAATTTTGACCTATCAGGTCTAGTTTTTAAGTTATGGAACATCCGTGTGAGTCAATGTCCATATGTATATAAGTATATGTGGGAGTTAATATCCATATGTATATGTTATAAGTGTATATGCGAGTCCGATGTAAGAGGGGCAGTCAATAAGTTTTGCAAATCGGTAGGGCAATGGCTGTTTGTGGGGGTGTTAGGACCAGTTATAACAAAGTCAGGACCTGCAGCCGCACGCTCCTGCCTTGTCTATTTAAGAAGCAGTAGCTGATCGCAGATCGTCAGTCACAAATTTATCAACAATGGAGAAGGTTAAGCACCGCACAGTGATCAAATTTTTGACCAAGGAAGGCAAGAATGCAAAAGAGATCCATGAACGCATGGTTGCAGTGTACACCGACACCGCCTCTTCCTATGCAACCATTGCTCGCTGGAATAGGGAGTTCCGCCGTGGTCATGAGTCCCTTGAAGATGACTCCCATCCAGGACGCCCATCAAACATGACCAATGAGGACAATGTGGCCCATGTGGAGAGGATGATCCTCCAAAATCGATGGGTGAAGGTCGAAGAAATCGAGCGAGAACCTGGAATATCACATGGAAGTGTTATCAACATCATCCACAACAATTTGGCAATGAACAAGGTCTCTGCCGTTTGGTCCCTAGAAACCTCACATCCCATGATTGACTTCAACGTCGTCAAAGTCCACAAGGCCTGAGTTGTACAAGCTGCCCTGCGCAAGTGCAGATTCGAGCTCAACCACCACCCCTAGAGTCCAGATCTGGCCCCTAGCGACTACTTTTTATTCCGCCAGCTCGAGGCTGCACTGCGTGGACGCCGGTTCGGGGACGATGAAGATGTCCAGCTTGCCGTCCAGGAGTGGATTGAACAGTAGTCAGGAGATCCTGGTTGTCGGGAATTCGAAGCCTCAGGGACAAGTGGCGCAATTGCATTGAAGTCGAGGGTAGTTATATTGAAAAATAATAAAACACTTTTCCTCATACCTCGTTTCCTTATATCCGAATTTCAAAACTTATTGACCGCCCTCGTAACATTCTAACATTTGCTTTAAAAAATTTAAATAATCTAGCTACAAGATATATTATGTCACAGAGTTCTGTATGAACAATAGTATTGATATATTCACTATCACTGAATCTTGGCTACAACCCGCGGTGCTAGACTCGGTGGACCCAAACATGGAGTGTATGTATATATAAAAAAAACCCCTTAAATGCATTCCTTGCAATAGTCAATTCCCAAATTGTGTAGCTTTATACCTACCCTCCTACAATTTTAATATCCTATCAAGATCTGTGAAAGAATAGTGAGAAAAAGGATGGTTGAATTTATAGAATCAAAGAGAGCCTTCAATGACGGACAACACGGCTTCAGACAGGGCCGCTCATGTTTGTCTCAACTACTCCAACACTATGAGAGAATTCTAGAAACCATACGGGATGGACAAAATGCCGATGTAATATATTTGGATTTTGCAAAGGCCTTCGACAAAGTGGATCACGGGATCCTATTACATAAATTACGAAGCCTTGGAATAGAAGGCTCACTTGGAAAATGGCTACACAGTTTCCTAACTGGGAGGACCCAGCAGGTATCTGTGCAAGGTGAACTGTCGTTACCTAGCAGTGTGCGGAGCGGTGTTCCGCAGGGCTCAGTGCTAGGTCCACTCCTGTTCATAATATATGTGGGAGATATAGACAACAACCTGGAGCATGTCGAAGCATCCTCCTTTGCAGACGACACAAGGATAAAAAGGCAAATAACAAGCCCAGAAGATGCAGCTAAAGTACAAGAAGACCTGCAGAGAATACTGGACTGGGCATCAACCAACAACATGCTCCTAAATGGAGAAAAATTTGAATTAGTAAGATATGGGAGAAACGACATACTCAAGAGCTCCACCAACTACAAATATGATGAACAGCAGATAGAAGATAAGGAGCATGTCAAGGATCTGGGAGTCCACATGAGCAGTGATGCTACTTTTACCCACCACATAAATACTGTAGCTGAAGCAGGAAAGAGCATGAGTGGTTGGGTGTTAAGGACTTTTGCTTCCAGAGAAGGGCAGTGCCTTAAAACACTCTGGAAGTCTCTAGTTCTCCCAAGGCTAGAGTACTGTTGCCAGCTTTGGTCCCCCCATAAAATACAAGAAATAACTACCCTTGAAGGCATCCAAAGATCATACACGGCACGAATCCAAGAGGTACAGCACTTAAACTATTGGGACAGACTCAGAGAACTGAAACTGTACTCATTACAAAGGAGACGGGATCGGTACACAATAATCTACATGTGGAAGATATTGGAAGGCAGAGTGCCAAATGTGGCCATAGTCACCAACCAACACCCAAGGAAAGGGAGACTCAGTTACATCAAGGGAGTACAGGGCACCGTACAGCGAGTAAGAAACCTGGCCCACAACTCCTTCACGTACAATGGGCCCCGCTTATTCAACTGTCTCCCGCAAGAACTAAGAGACCTGAGTGGAATTAGCCCTGAAGCCTTCAAAAATAATCTGGATAAGTGGCTTCAAGGACTAGAAGACAATCCACCAACACCAGGATACCCCAGCCGTCACCACAACACCTTGCCAGAAGTAATTCAAACTCTGGAAAGGGAGGAGAATGTGGGATCAAGCGGGTTAGGCGGAAGCCGACTTCAGCCTTGCCATTAACAGGCAGAATTCACCGAAAGTATACCGAAAGTAAGTAAGTAAGTATTACTCTCTTATGGAAAATAATGCCCTCACAATCCACATACAAGAATTCAGTCTAGGGAAAGAGGTTCTTATCTTGGGGGATCTCAATTTACCTATGATAGCCTGGAATGAACCCACAATAGACACAAACCATTCAAAAACAGACAGAACATTCCTAGACCTCTTCACAACACTAGGGCTACAACAACATGTACACGAACCAACCTTTATTACATCTGGTAATATACTAGACCTTGTTCTTTCCTCAGAACAAGACAGAATCATAGATTTAAAACTCCATTTCCCATTTCCACACCTCGGACATGTTCTAGTACACCTCACCTAGACATTCCAAAATATAGACCAAAACCAAAATTCCAATCTTTTCAAATGCATTAACTGGACCCAAGCAAATTTTCACAATCTAAAACTGGCCCTAGAACCTTACGACTGGGACTATGAACTAAACTACCCCCATGTTGACCAGATGGCTGATCACTTGACGGACACACTGACTAATATAGCCAAATGTCATGTCCCCATAAAATCTTTTCTCCCAAAACTAAACCCCTATGGCACAAACATTACCCCAGGACCCTACATAGAAGTAAGTCTAGAGCATGGACTGAATAGCGTAATAGCAGAAGGGTTAACGGGCACAGGTCCCACTTAACCCTTCATAAACTTTTTGAATTTCATACAGCGAATGCTGCACTCTGGCAAGCTGTTATCTACCAACAGTCAGAGTATGAACACCACCTAATTAACCAATGCAAAACAAAACTTAAACTCTTCCACTCATATATAAGGATTTTTTTTTAAGGGGCTATCTGGCGACTACCTACTTGGGCATAAGTCGCGGCAAACAAACAGCATAGTTTTAGACTAATTAAAATAAATATTTGAACAGAAACAATAAAAAAAGAGATAACAATCAGGAAGCACGCTCCGGCGTCGGGGAGAGGTCCCCCTCCACCCGGTGTAGGAGCGTGTGACCTAGAAAGAAAAAAAATAATAATAACAAAAACAACAACAAAACCTAGTTAAATAAAAGGGAGAACACCGGCCTCCCCCCAAAAGTCAACAAGTCCACCAGTCAATGTGCACGCACTTGTCCCGAGTACAAGGGAGAGGCAGTAGAGACCCTGCCTATCCCAGCATCGGGACAGGTAACGTGTGCAAAGATCACACAGACTAGGACATTCAACAAGAATGTGGTGGGTTTTGACGGAGGCGGATGACCTTTGATAGGCCCTTGTGGCTTTTGTCATCTGTGTAATTATGTTATGTTATGTTAGGCAAAAAATAGAGCAAATAGGGTGCTAGGTTACATTAAAAGAAATGATAGCTACAAGAGTAAGGAGGTCATCCTTAAACTATACAACTTATGTCAGGCCACATTTAGAGTACTGTATACAGGCATGGTCACCACATTTTAGACATGATATAAACTTATTAGAGTCAGTACAAAGGAGGGCAACAAAAATAATACCATCCCTGAAGCACCTTGAATATGAAGATAGACTGAGGGTATTAAATATGTTTTTATTTGAAAGAAGGTGAGTGAGGGGATATATGATTGAACTTTTTAAAATCTTTTCTGGGATGGATAAATTGGATTTCAGCAAGTTATTTGAGTTAGAAGGTAGTAATAGAACTAGAGGCCACCACTTAAAGATTAAAAAACAGAGGTGCAGACTGGATGTTAGAAAATATTTTTTCACTAACAGAGTGGTGGATTATTGGAATAGTTTGCCACCTGAGACTGTAGACAGCCCAAACTTGAATGTTTTCAAGCGCAGATTGGATGATTATATGGAAATGGAGGGTTAATTTCTTACTTTCGGTATGTGGATATGTTTCTTGACTCAGTTTCTTTTTATTTGCTTATTTTGGGGGACTTTGATTTTGTTTTTGACAGACTCCTATGGAGGCTTTAAATTATATATTGTAGATGCATGGTTGGACATTTCTATGGATTGTTAAATTGTATATTGTAGATGCATGATCTGACATAATCCTATGTATGCTTTATGTGGGTGGATTTGATGGATACGGATGACGTTTGATAGGCCCTTGGGGCTTTTGTCATCCGTGAAATTATGTTATGTTATGTTATGTCGCCCGCCTGTGGATCAAGATCAGCTGTAGAGCATTCCATGTTTTCGGTGGTGCATGTAGCAGAGGGAGCCAGCTGGTGGATGCCGTCCAAATCTTGGTTGGGAAAGGCCCACAGTGGGAGTTTTTAAAAGATTTGAGGCAACTTGCAAAAAATCAAGAAATAAAGAAGTTTTGAAATGTTGACTTGACTTGACTTGAATGCCGTTCGGGGATTGCTTTTGTAACAGCTCCCCTTTTGGCATTTCTTATCTTCTAGCTGTAAGTATTTTCCTTTTCATTATCATTTTTTCCAAAATTTCCTTGTTTCTCTCCATTTTCACTTCATCTCTTTCAAATAAAAATTTCCCCAACATTTGCTCTTCATCCTCCTCATGTGGTCTCTGCAATACTCTTACCCCCTGCCTCTCCAGTTCATAACCTTCACAATTCACAATGAAGTGCTGCAGATTTTCCATGTCCCATCCACACACTTCACACCCTACTTCCCCACCACTAAATCTTCTTCTATCATTTAATTTCAATGTGTTAGTCCTTGCCTTATACATAAGAATTGCCCCGTATGTATTATCATACCATCTCTCTTCCTCAATATCCTTCTTATTCATACGATATATCCTTACACTGTTTTTCTTTTGCAATGCTCTTCTCCACTCTTCTGTATCCCATTTATTCACTTCCCTCTTCATCTCATCTTCGCTCATTTTTACTATCTGTGAATCCCTCAGTTTTAATTCCTTTTTATATTTTTCCACTTCATTCATAAAACCAAAATATCCTTTCTCTCTCATGTCCTCAAGTATTCTTCTCATCAATTCATTTCTAACTTGTTCTTTCTCTGTTACTATGCTTCTGTAATATGTAAGCTTTCCCTTCATCACCCTTGCTACCATTGATGTTGCCCCTAATCTCTCCTCTTAAAACCTCAACCACATCTCCCTGCCCTGCCCCTAAAATCACTCTGTATGCTCTGTTCTCAAGTTTCTGGAGCTCTTCTATTTCTTGTTTACTAAATCCAACCACCTTTCCTCCATATAATATTCCTGGCAATGCCACTGCCTTCCAGAAGGTCTTCCCTACCATCAATTTATTACAGCTTTTTTATTACTGAGTATGCATTATTTGCCATCCTAATTGCCTTTTCTTTCATTACTTCCCTTTGTCTCCTGAAAAAGTTTCTTCCTTTATTAATTACCACTCCCAGGTATTTTATTTCTGTCACTACCCCTACCCCTCCAATTTCTTCTGGTTGTTCATTTCCTTTTATGTTAAATAGAATATTTTTGCTTTTGCTTAAGTTTATCTTTAGCCCATATTTTCCACTTATTCTTATAAAATTTTTGATGTTCTGTTTTGCCTCCTCTATGTTCCTGCTCAAAATTAGTCCATCATCTGCATAGTAAAGCATTCTCAGCTTGAACTTCTCATTTTCAAAACCTACATTGCATTCTTCCACTTCTTCTAATATTAAATATGTTATTAGTTTAAATAGTACAGTAGAGGCCGTGCATCCCTGTTTTATGCCACTTGAGACTTCAAATTCGATCCTATCTTCATCACTTATTTCCATAATTGTTTTGTCTCCTGTGTATACTTTGCTTATGATATCTATTATCCTTTCATTTACTTTATATTTCATTAATGCTTCTATTACCTTTTCCCTTTTTATTGAGTCATATGCTTTACTAAAATCTATTGATGTTACTATCAGGCTTTCCTTTTTCTTGTATGTTTCCTCTATACAATATTGCAGAATTACTAAGTTGTCCTCTACTCTGCCCCCTCTGGTAAATCCTGCCTGGACCTCCTTCCTCTCCTCATTTATCATGATGTGCTCTTCAATCTTCTCCTTTAAAATATTCATAAATATTTTGCATATTCAAAATATTTTGCCTGAACAATTTACCTAAGGTTGCGGTTGGTTGGTAGTAAGCTGTTTTTAGATTAGTGGGCTTGAAGCTGGCATTGTTCGTTTGGACTAGGATTTAATTTTCTCTGGTAAGGAGAGATTCATGTGTTCGGGACATTCGATGGTAGGGGGTCAACTTACCTGGTAGGGCCTTACCACCCTGTGCCTACACAAGACTGAGCAGGAAGGGGCAGGCCCAGAAGTCCAAGCAGATACTCCAGTCAGGGTAGCAGGCAGTAATACAAGAGATGATATTTTATGATTGACTGATTGTGTGTATCATTCAATAATTGAAATGGATTAAAAGTATCAAAAGAGAAATAATAAACAGGTGAAAGTACAAAAGTCATTAATGGAATTGACAAGATATAATCATAAAGAGAATAATTCATCACCCCAAAGTTACTGAAATTTAGACTGAAATACAAGGGGACTGGGTGCTTCAACAATATCTTGGGGTAGTGAATTCCATTTCAGGGTGGAATTCACTATGAACTGTTTGGCTTCTGGTTGATTTTTTACACGTCTTTTTTTTTGGCTGTTTGGTGTAGATGAGAGTAAGGCAATTTAGTCAAGTTCGGGGGCTAGTAGTTCTACTTTGTCTTAATCTGTTCCATTGTTTAGGAACTTGTCAATTTTAGGTAGAACTTTGTGACTGAAGTCCATGGTAAATTGAGTAAGTGAAGTGGGAGGTGGCTTGTTAGAAGGAGTCAAATTTTGAAGGTGGATAGGGTACTTTCTCTGTGGGTTATCATTTTATTTATAATAGTGACACCACCTAAAGTTCATCCAATAGGCTGGCAGTGTCAATGAACTCGGTCAACATGGCCTGGTTCTCCCAGAGATCCAGCAGTCTCTTTGGACAGCCTGAAACCAGCATTCATCCACACTTTTAGCCCTTAACACCTTTCGCATATCCCCTCCCCCCGTCCTTCTCCTTCTACTAAGATTCTTAGTGGTCCAGAGATCTCCACTATAATGTACATTCCGGCTGCTATCCCTGTTATCACTCTACCTTTTTTACCTAAAATCTTGCCGCTTCAGAATTTCGTACATGAACCCTCGAGGTCAGCGGTAAGCAACCAGGAGCAAGTTTCGTCTTGGTTGGTATCCCCCCTATCCAGCGAGAAAGATGCTAAAGTTTCCTGCCTCGCTATCGGTCAATTCGAAAGAATGACCCAATCGCATCATCTTCGAACTAACTGTTATCTTGCGTGTCAGTGCCTCGTATGTGTCTGACGGACTATCAGTAATTTGCCTTTACCAGCTCACAATCAAAATCAGCGCTGAAACTTTTTTTTCACCAACGTTCGAGTAGATAAAACGATCAACCCCATGTGTACGCATCTATCGCTTCGAGCTTACTGCAACAATTTTCATGCCAGAAAACATCCTACGCCCGATTCATGAGAGCAGCAAGAAAGAAGTTTAAGAACATAAGAAGATAAGAAAAGTGTCGTAGAATGGACTCTCGACGATATAGCATATATAACTATTCGTTGAGGGAACTTATTTAATTATCTTTAGAGTGCGTGGATGTCTGGTTTGACCGATATTATGTATCTTCGATATGCTTAAGAAGTGGAACTGAGCTCAAGGATAATAATATTGCTATCATTAATAAAATAGAGTTTTATTAATAAAAACTATCACCACACACAAAACGGAAAATATTGACATAAACAGAGAATGGAAAGGGTCGTGGGGAATCTAGCTAATCCGAGGATTAAGAGCAATTTAAAAAGGTTAATCAAATATAAAGTTAAAGCGATGGGATGGTTCGCTAAACCATTTAAAGCACAGGATAGAGTTGACACAAGGGTTAAATACTCAAAGGTAACGTTCAGCTTACATAAATACACTTGTTGTGCAGAGGAAGGCGACGTGAAGGAATTTTCGGTCCGCTGGCGAGTTCCAGCCGAAGGGGGGGGGGGAATTAAATGATCCTGACGTGGCGTCTTGGGAATGAGAACCGTTTCTTGACGAACGGGCTTGAAGAACAATGGCTGTTCAATTGTTCTCTTCTGAACAACAGGGGGGGTGAGAACCGTCTCTTGTCTACGGGCTCAAAAGAACAATGGCTGTTCTAACGTTGTTCTCTTTCTGAACAACAAGGGAGAAGGGTGAGAACCGTTTCTTGGCAAACGGGCTGGAAGAAAAATGGTTGTTCTACGTTGTTCTCTTCTGAACAACAGGTGGAGGGGGGGTCAGAACCGTTTCTTGTCAACGAGCTCAAAAGAACAATGGCTGTTCTAACGTTGTACTCTTCTGAACAACAGGGGGGGGGGGGGGTGAGAACCGTTTCTTGTCAACGGCCTCAAAAGAACAATGGCTGTTCTAACGTTGTTCTCTTTCTGAACAACAGGGGAAGCCTTGTGGACTTGGCGTCATGAAGGCTCGAACCTTGGCACTCAAGGGATATTGTCCTTCTTCTGGACAAGTGATGGTGGATCTCGAGGTTGAGGTCCCTTGGCGCACAAGGTGAGAGTGGATCGTAGTGATGTTTCACGACGAAAATCTGGATCTCCAATCTGATCTTAGTGGTAAAGTTTCCAAATAAATAGTCGGGACATCCCCTTGGAGTGGGGGACAATGGAGTGGGGGCTTCGAGGGAATGCACAGCCGAGCCTGAGAACAATACCTTATTTGCCCATAAGCCTAACTCAATCTGACGAGGGCGGCGCATGGGGCGTACGGGAGAAGATAAACCTCCTTGTTCAAACATTGACTCAGGTGGCGGCTATGATGCGCCGTGCTTCAAAGCGAAGAATACACGTGGGTAGCCTCGTGTTTTTAAACAACCTGTGATAACGGTTGAAATTAAGCGGCCTCAAACCGTTCTATCACAAAAAGGAAGGACCACTAAAAGCCACTGGAGCCTGTCCAGGTGGACCTTAAGTTTATATACACATATCTTAGTTAACACTATTTCGTCCAAAGCCTGATGTCAAATATTTACAAATTTACAAACCCAACTGTATACACAATTTATAGACCATAGAGTCCTTCTAGTGTCTCGATTTTACAATATATGTGCAGGTGGACGATGTCACGATAGGCTAGTCGCTTTGCGTCCTTTTTGCCAAATTCTATATTGATATTCTCGAAGAAAAACATTCACCAATTTCCTCTTTGTGAAACCACCCATTTCTGGCCGATTCGTTGCTATTTTTTTTGGTAGTGATAACGGTGCACAACGCATAAGTAACTTCATACATGAGCTTAAGATAAGATCTCTCTGAACTTTAGTCTAGAAGTCGAAAGTAATGGTACTCTTCCTTTTCTCTATGTCTTCGTGCGGGCTGCAGAGCAAAAATTCACCGTTCTAGTCTATGTTAAGTTGACTAACCTGAACTTTTGCCTAAATGGACAGTCACATTGTCCCGGCAGCTACCCAACCACCCCCGTAAGTCCTCGAAGGAGACAGCGACCTCAGCGTCTTGTTCGGCCAACAGCGCCTGGAGTTCTGCTTCCTGGAAGCGTGCAGCCATTCCCGTGAGGGACCTCCTTTAAAGAGGGCTCCCACATCTCCTCCGAGCTAGACCTGAGAGGCATATTCCTCCAATAGAATTGCCGCGGACTCCGGGCCAACTGGGAAGAGCTGCAGAGTCTGGTCTTTGCCAGTTCAGCGTTAGCAATCTCTTTTGCAGGAGACCATGCTGAGCACGTGACCATTACGTACCCTCGCGAGATATAAGCGTTTGGTGAACCAACCACCACGGGATAGGAACCGGGCAAGAGAATGCGCCATTTATACATGGCATGATGTCTCTGTTTTTCCCTTTGCTTTAAATACCTCCTATCTAGCATTAGCTGTGCATCTGAACCTAGATGGGAAGTATACTGTTAGTTCTACGTACATTCCACTATAGTCGACTTTGACGCAGGGTACTTCCGCCTCATTGTGGCATGGTTGCCAGGCTCTTTCTACAGCTCGGAGATTTAAACGGAAGACACCGCTTCATTTACCTGTACTCTCCGAATGCACAGCCTGATATTGGGTGGGAGGTAGTTGATATCCTCCATGGTATTGATCACTTTTCCACTCAAATGCCATTTTCTAAATGCTGCCGCCTGAGAGACCCCCCGGCCCTGCTTGGCGCGGGCGCTGTGATCAGGGTTCAAGAAATGACTGATTTCTCTGTCCCAGTCGAGGAGTTTAGGTCGGTGGATGAGACCGTTGAGTTTATCTCCGGTAACCCTATCACCGTGGGCCCAGCCCATATTCCTCGAACGTCTGGCCGTATTGTACGCAGACCGATTTCGTGTTGGTTAGCCGAGTGTGAGAGGGTCCTCAAACAGAAGCGTTATAACTAGATGCGCTATAAGCGCCGACCGAAAGATGTTACTGTCGGGGAATTTCGTATAGCTAGGAATAAGTTCAGGTATGTATCGGAGAGCGCATACAACTCTTCTTGGTGAGCATACGTGTATCCACTTAACGGGAAAGACTCCTCTAGCAGAGGTGGTGAAGCGAGTCAAAGAGATTCGGAAAATTCTCGCAGGACCCCCCTCCCGTTCTCCAGGAGAAAGGGTCCGCAATCTCGAACCCACGTCCGTGGCAGAGTCTTTCGCGACTGCTTTCTAAGGATTCTCCAGCCTAGGATTATGTCCCGCTAGCCTTCAATGCACCTATTGATATCGCTGAAGGCTGGCGACTGAACTTTACCTCCAGAGACGGAAAGCCCTTCGACGATATGTTTACATGAGTGAATTGCGTTCCACTGTCGCATCGTGCGCGGACACCCCTCGAGTACGGACGATGTCACTTACGCCATGCTTCGACACTTAGGTGAGGGAGGCATGGCCTTTGTTAGGTTTGTTCAACAGGATCTGGGCAGAGGGTATCCTCCCAGACTCCTGGCGAATTGCAACTGTGCTTGCTTTTCGCAAACCTAGTAGAGATCACTCTAACCCGTCTGGTTTCTGCCAAATCACTCTATTCTAACCTCCTGCGTGTGCAAGTTGATGGAGAAATTGGTAAATGTTAGATTATCCTTTTTTCTGGACAACGGAGGCACCTCTGGTCCTCAAATTCCACTACACGTCGGGTGCTCTGCTCAGATTGGTCAATGCGGTCTGCGAGGGCTTCCTCTGTAGACATCACTACGCCTCAGTGTTTTTAGATCTTGAGAAGGTCTATGATACCGCATAGCGTACGATATCATTGAGATTCTCCACACGATGGGGGTGAGGGCACGTCTCCAAATCTTTATTTCTGAATTTTTGCGAGATCTTTGATTCCACGTACGGGTGGGAGATCCATCTATGGCCCAATAGATCAGAAAGAGGGTGTCCCTCAGGGATTTGTCCTCAGTGTCACACTCTTTGCCCTGAGCATCAAGGGTTTCACCTCAGTGCTGCCTAAATATGTTCTCTTTATGCTCTACGTGGACGATCTTTCGATCTCTTTGGTGCGGCATAGATGCAAAATCTGCAGCGTCGACTCCAACAAGCATTGAACTGCATTCCTCGCTATGCTGGCATTCACGGTTCTACCCTGACCCGGATTTCATCCTATACTCGGTTTACCTGGAAGTGGTAGATTCGCACCGTTTTCTTGCTATTGCTGCCGACCGACACCTACACTGGGAGGCTAATATTCGCAGCCCTAAGGTCTCGTGCAGCTGCGCCATGGACATCCTTTGTTCCCTGTTGTTCAGCACCTGAGGTCCTGATAGAGCTACTGCCGTGTTTTTCTATCGATACTTTGCTCGTTCGAAGCTCGATTACTGATGCGAGTTTTATGCATCCGCAGCTGAGCGTGTATTGCGGATGGTGGACTCGATCCACCACACCGGTCTCCACCTGTTGAGCAGTGCCTTCCGCACGTCCCCCATTGAGAGCCTACTTGTCGATGCTGGAGAGATGCCACACGCTTTGCGGCGTGCACAGTGCATTATGTGACTGTACGCGCGAGCCCGGCACCTCCTTCGGTTGCCAACGGCTCTCACCGCATTCGCACCAGATCTCGGCGCTGCCTATGATGCCGAGAGACAGTCGTACGCTAATCCCTTTGGTATTAGACCTAGGAAGTTCCTTGGAGAGGTTGGTGTAGCTCTCGGGCCGGTGGCGCCTCTGGTTCTGCCCAGGACGCCACCATGGGGGGTACCACCTTTGACTATTTGTCACCACGCCTCTGCTGCCAAAGTTTCTACAGTGTTGGAAGTATTGCGTTGGGCCAATTTGGATCACACTTTGTTTCACGCTGAATCCGTGTCAATGTATACGGATGGATCCAAATTACAGGAGGGAATCGGTTTCCACGCCGTATCCCCTCTGTTTGAAGTCATCGGGGCTCTACCAGGGGCTGCGTCTGTCTTCACGCCAAGCTAGTTTCAATACGCCGTTTGGTACTGGATATAACATGATTTGCCCGTTTGGAGACCGGATTGTGATATAATAACACACAGAGCATTTAGTGATCTTGGGACATGGGAAACTCCACACTCTCTGGTTTGCTGCATCCATGACTCCGTACTTACGACGGAGCCTGAGGGATGTCGAGATTATCTTCTGCTGGGTTCCTGGATATTTGGGAATTGCGGGGAATGAGCGCACCGATGAGGACTCCAAAAGGTCCATGAGGACTGGGCGACTAGAGGAGCATTTAACTCTTCCTCAGAGCCGGATTAAGGAGTGGGCCCAAGGGGCCAGGGCCTTGGGCCACCCACCAAGAGGGGGCCTCCCACCAAAATAAATTTTAATAGAAGTAAACAATTTATTTTTAACCCCTTAAGTCTTATTTTTTGGTATTATATATATGTTAAAGATGTTTATAAGGTATTTTAGATTAACTGATAAGGGTTTGTAGGGAATTTGGTGTTACAAAGACATAATATGCTCAAGTGTTTGATTTGTGGTAAGACTTTGCTTACATAATTTCGCTCGTATGTTATGAGATGCAGGGTCTATAGACCCTGATGATAGGTAGGTTGTGTCATAGACCGTACATCTGGGTTTTAACAGTGTTTTTATGTCAAATTGGCGGTGCCTACAGGTGTGAATGGACAACAGTAGCAGTTTATTAAGTTTATGTTCACATAAATGTGCCTCATTTTGTTATTTCAGGGCACTGTTTGCAGTGGGATGGAGAGAGCGCTCAAATAATTATTTGTATATGACTAAAATAATATTTTTCTATTGTATGGTAATACTGAGGTACATAATTAAATAATCTTTCAGCATTCCATGTTTTTATGTCCATTTGGTGGTGCCTATAAGTGTGCATGAACCATGGCCCATGTGCTATGGACTTTACAAAATGTACCCCTTTAAATTCTTTAATTTTTCAATGTATTAAAAGAATAAATCTTATGTCACAACTATAGCATAAGGTAGAAAAATACCACCAGTTTCTTGCATGTAAATATATTTGATTTCCAACCACTTTCTGATTTTTAGGAATATTTTTCCACTAGTAGTACGATCCATAGCTCCTCTACCCAACTAGAAAGCTAGATATTGTGTAATTTTTATTTCATTTCGTTTTTTTTTTAATTCTAAGCTCATTTCGTTTATTTACAGATTACCAGCATGGGTAATCGTGAAGGAGACAGACACAGGCATCGCACAAGAATTTGGGAGTCTGGGGCTTCTAAAAGACGTAAAGTAAAGGAAGCAACAATGAAATCAGCAGAAAAACTGGCAAAGATAAGAAAATTAGACCAGTTCTTCACTGTTCAACCAAGACAAGTGTCAGAAAGGAGTGATGACTTTGCAGAACCTGATCAACCTGAAAATGCTCCAGCGGAAATGGCCGATGATCCTGACAAAGAAAATGCAGAAGTAGTAACGGATCCTATTGCCCACCTCCATTTCCAACTGTAGTATGTATTTGTCATATAGATTCTTAAATGCTCTTAATGTGTTCTGGTAGGTAGTTCCAGTCATTTACCACTCTGTGTGTGAATGTTTGGTGTGTTTGTGTTTTGTTGCATCTTTGTTTGACTACTTGTTTTGTGTGACCTCTCCTGTTTATGGTTTTAGTCAGGAAAAGGAAGTCCTTGTCGATGTTAGCGATGGCACTCATTATTTTGTACAACTGTACCATGTCTTGTTTCTTGAGTCGTTCTTCGTAGGGGAGGTTACATACCGATGGGACCAATTTGGTAGCTCTCCTTTGGACTTTTTCAATTTTATTTTTATTTTTGTCTTCCTTGGGGGCTCTAAACTTGGACTGCATACTCCAGGTGGGAATGAATGTAGGTCCTGTATACAGTAATGAACCCTTCCTCTGTCCAGTACCTGAATGTTCTTTTAATTACCCCTAGTGTATTATTGGCCTTGGCTGTGACTTTGTTTATGTGTTCAGTAAATTTTAAATTTTCTGTGAAGAGAACACCAAGATCTTTTTCTGCTGTCACTTTTTCAATATGTGTGTCATCCATTTTGTATGTATGTCTGCCGTTCTGGCGCCCTACATGCATTACATACTTTGCATTTGGAGATATTAAATTTTAGAGGCCATGTCCGGGGCCATTCCATTAATTGGTCAATGTCCTCTGTATAGTGTTCCTTTCTGTGACTGTAAAGACTGGATTATATATCCATGTTGGTTGTTACTCATAAATTGTTGTTCATCAAACTTTGCAATTAAGGTGTCTGATGATTTCTTCAAGGATTTTACATAGGATACTTGTGAGGCTTTTTGGTCTATAGTTATGTGGTAGATGTCTGTTTCCCTTCTTGTGTATAGGTAGGACAACGGCCACTTTCTATGACTGGTACTTTTGCTGTTTCTATTGATTTGCTGTACAGTATGGCTAAGTGGCTACATAGTTCATCTGCTAGTTCTTTTAAGAGTTTGGGATGGATATTGTCTGGTCCTGGAGTTTTAATTTCATTTAAGGCTATTCATTTCTTTTTGAAAGTATTTGCATCTATTTGGAGATTTTCTATTTCAATGTCTGCTACATTCATGTTTATTGTGAAGGGGTTTAGTGTGTTTTCGTCAAAAAGTTGGTAGCTGGAATCATTGGAGATAAGTTCTGTTTTGTCGTCTTCCTTTGTAAATACTGATTTGAAGAATGAGTTTACTTTGTTTGCCATCTCCTCATCGTTTGATGTGTAGGTGCTCTTCCTCGTCTCTAGTTTTCCAATGTGTTCTTTAATACGTTTATTACTATTGATATATCTATAGAGTGCCTTTGGATTTGTTTTAATCTCATTGAATATTTTTTGTTCGTATTCTTTTCTTACTTTCCTTAGTGTCTGGGTATCGTTTCCAAGCAAAGTGCTCTTTCCTGACTACTCTTTAGGCCCGATTATTAAACCAGGGTTGTTTCTCTACTTCCTTTATCAAAGTTTGTTGAGGAATGAATTTCTCTGTTCCTGTCTTGAGTAAATTTTCTATACTACTGTTTATTTCATCTACATCTTTGCCTTGTAAAAGAGTGCCAGTTTGTTTCTCTAATGCTCTCCTTAAATGATGTGTAGTCCCCTCTGAAATAGTTGTAATGATCTTTGTTTGTGATTGGTTGTGCTGGGGTTTGGTATAGGTACTCAAAAATGAGTATACAGTGGTCACTCTTTCCCAAGGGGCTCATCATGTTGATATCCACTATAGAGTTTTCATCATTTGTGAGTATAAGGTCCAGCGTATTGGGTCTGTGGCTGCCTCTAGCACGAGGGGTTTCCCTAACATGTTGGAATAAAAGGGCATCATCTAGGGTATCAAGGAATTTTTGTTCTCCTGATTTCTTTGGAGTAGGAGTATTTTGTACGTCCCAATTAATATTTGGCAAGTTGAAGTCACCTGCAACTGGGTTTTACTTGACCCAATAATAAATAAACAAAACACTCGCAAAAGAACTCTTATTTCGCATGATACGAATTCTGTGATTAGGACGAAAAGCCTCGGTGCCTACCCCTTAAGTATACCAAACAAAACCAAACAATACAATTTTTACTGAATCTTTCAAATGGCAGAGTATACGAGCCGAAAGAAATAAATATAAACTTCGCTTGGGAAAGCTAGTGATGCACAGTCACCCAAAATAATAAACACAAAAGTAAATAAATTCAAATAGTCACGGAGATCGTGTATGAAACTTTTGTAAGCAGCCTAGCAAGAAAATAATTGTCTCATGGTTACCTTGATAGCCAGAACCAACCCTTTAATAAAATAAAATAACTTAAAACCCATTAGCAACCTGACACCAGTTATATATATATATATTATATATATATATATATATATATATATATATATATATATATATATATATATATATATATATATATATATATATATATATATATATATATATATATATATTCTATGTCATAGGTCAGGTATGAGCTCCCTGACCTTCGCTTGCCTCCCTGAATGCGGGGAAATGAGGCGACAAGCAGGCGTGGGGGAATACCCCTTTTTGGCGTGGGTCACAACGAAATTATATACGAGTGCTTATTCTACCTTTGGCCGATTTCAGTCAAATGGCTATGTGGTTCTGGGAATCAAACAGAGGAAACAAAAAGAATATTTATTACTATACAAACAATAAAATTTAACAACAAAGGAGACACTATGGGAAATACATCAGACTAATTGGAAAGCAAAATTGATTTAAATGGATGCTTCGGACCACGCCGCGAGCATGCACAAACTACTAACCGAAAGAAAACGGGAGGAGAGGATCATCGGGGAATTTTCGAGGTCGAATAGCGTCGTGCCTCTTCGAAGTTGATAGAGAGAAAACGTAATTGTCTTACTATTTCCGTGGTGAGCCTCGAGGCTTTGGATCGAGGGAGTATTCTCGCCGGAAGGAGCTGAGATAGTTATTACAGAAGGACGAGTCTTCACGCTGCCTGACTGCAGTTAATTCTGAATAAATTTTTTTTGTCTGCGAGCCCTTCGGGTGCGGGAGTCGCTTGAGAATTTGCGCGTCGTGTCCTTGGCTGATTCTAGCGAATACTGGAGAATACTGATTTTCATGCCCGTGGTGGGAATTATATACGGGGTCGCCAGAAGCGATTTCGCTGGCCGACGGAAGCGGATCCTACTCCATCTGAAAGGGGCGCGGTAGACGTGAACTTCTCACCCTCTTGCTGATCTTTCCAGGGCTCAAGTTTGGCTCGTCTCAGCTTGTCTTATCGCCCCGGAAGTTTACCCAAAGATCCCAATTGAAGGTCTTCTCGTCTGTGAGATAGCCCCTAGGCTTCAGCGTCCGAGTGACTCTCTCTCTCTCTCTTTCTCTTTCTCTGAAAAGGGGTGACAAAGAGAAAACATAGCAAATAGGAGTAGAAGACCTAAAGCAGAGCAAGTAGAGTAGCAGACAGGAAACATAGCTAAAAAGGGGAGCAGACTGAAAGCAGGGCAGATAAGGGTAGCAGTATGAAAAAGGGGGCTAATAAGGGGAGCAGACTGAAAGCAGGGCAGATAAGGGTAGCAGTATGAAAAAGGGGGCTAATAAGGGAAGCAGACTGAAATTAGGGCAAATAAGGGATGCAGACTGAAAAAAGAAGAAATAAGGATAGCAGACTGAAAACAGAGCAAATTAGAGTAGCAGTCTGAAAACAGGGCAAGCAGAGTGAAAACAGAGAAAATAAGGGGAGCGGACTGAAAACAGTGCAAATAAAGGAAGAAGAGTACAAACCGATCAAATAAGCATAGCAGAAAATAGAGCAAATAAGGAGGGCAGACTGAAAATAAAAGAAATAGGCGTAGAAGACTAAAAACAGAGTTAATAAGAGTACGAGACAGAAAACAGAACAAATAGGAAAAGCAGACTGAATTTATTTTTTTTTTAAATTTTAAGAGCTCATCTGGCGACTGCCTACTTGGGCATTAGTCGCCGTATTAAAAACTGCCTAGTACTAGGCTATTTTAAAATAAGATTAAAAAAACAAAAAAAAACACTAAAAATAAAAACAAAGGAAAAAGGCCACGAGCAGGAAGCAAGCTCCGGCGTCGGGGAGAGGTCCGCCTCGGAGCAGACTGAAAACATGGCAAATAACACTAAAGAATATAATAAAACAGAAAAATAAAAATGATCTAATAAAATACAAAGAGGATATGAGTTCGAAGAAGAGTGAAATTAATGATGAATTTATACATTTTACTCAAAACCTATTTATAAAACACCAGCCATAGCTTCGCCACTCCCCCCCTACAGGGTAGCTTGCACTTCGCTACTAAGATTAAAATTTAAAATAAAAAAAAGCAGCTATGGTTAAGTTTTTATAAATTTTCTGGACTTCGCCAATTATAATAATTTTAAAAAGTAATTCTAAACTAAATTTACCCCCCCCCCCCTTTCAAAATATCACGTTGCTAAAATATATTTTCTGAACTTCACCATTTGTAATTCTTTGAGTTTTAAAAATTTCACAAAACTTCCATACTTATATTTATTTCTGAACTTCACCATTTTGTTTGTTAATAATAAAAGGATTATTAGAAATAACTTTGATAAAATTTTTAATATACCTACGCGATTTTAATGTAAAAAAAAACGAGCTTTTTACACCTGAAATTGCTTTTATATACTAAAAAATAAAAAAAAACATCCATCCCTTAATTGGTTGCATGTAGATGTTGTATGGCATATTAAGCTACTTAGCACGACGTCTTATTTTGTAGCTGCATTGCCTGTGACATATGTTGGAAAGTCTGGCCCTATTCTCTTGAAAAGGTTTCTTTCCAACATCATTTCTAAGTTAGCTCCTCTGTTGTTTCTGGGGTGGTATCCATTTGCACTGCAACTGACATTGAAGTCTCCCATAAAGATGGTTAGGAAACCTGTACCAAAAATTTTAAGTAGGTTGTGCAGCGGAAGGTAATTTTTTCTCGGTGCTTGGTATCTCGTGGCTACTATTATTGGCGTTAATTCTGTTTCATTTTTTACGGCCAAGTATGCCTCGTCCAAATTATTAACTTCTTTGAACTTCAGCTCTCTTTTTCTTTGCTATGTGACCGCCCCTTCATGACGTTCGCCTGAAGAGTTCGAGTTTATGACGGTGTAAACGAACAATTTCATTGTTTTTCCTTCTGGATTCACCCCGTGTTCTGATATTAATATTATTTCTGGATCGATCTCTCTGAAGTTATTACCTAATGTCGAGTGCAGAATGCTGAGCTTTCTTCTCCTTTCTGGTTCCATTGTTTATTAAGTTTGGTCGTCTAGAGATCTCTGGACTTCTGGCGGCTCGATCTTTTGTTGGGTTTTGCTTTGTTGCCTTTAAACCTACCATTCTTCATACTTTGAAATGTAGAATGGCAGAGAGTAACGCAGTCGCCAGGGTAGATTCAAATTTTATCCTCCAATATGAGTTTTTGTACTTCTTCCTCGTTTTCTTCTCCTGTCTTTCCTTTGAATGCCCATTTGCATTTTCCTTCTTTAATTGCCTTAATGATGTCGCCCCTTTTCTTGCCTCTTGGAAGGGGGGAGCATTCATCGTTGTAGACTTTAAGTTTTAATTCCTGTGCTTCCATGCGTACTATTTTGTCTCCATTACTTTGCACTGACATGTTTGAAATTAAGTTATCTTCAGAAGTGTGTTCCTCATTGCTCGTTGGTGCCGGCGCTGAGGCGACATTGTCTTTATGGATTTCGCATGAGGGGGGGGTTGTCAGGGAACCAAATCTTCTTCATTCCATTTTTCTCTAGGATTGTATTGAGTGTCGTAGCGAAGGTGCCCGGTTTCTCAATATTCATCACATGGGCATAAAGTATGCACGTGACCACTTCTGCTGATTCCCCTTGTGGCACAGTTAGATGGGTATGTGCTTCCTGCATGTGCTCCACAGTTGCTTTAACCAATCCTGCGTAAGTTGCATTTCTTCTAGTTTCTTCTTCGTTTCTCGCTTCTCTTTCCCTTCGTTCTATTATCTCCTTTCTTTTGGGGCATGTCATTGCCATAGTCCTATGTGGCCCATGACAGTTCACGCATTTTTTGTACTTTCCTTGCACTGTCTCCATTCGTGGTTCTTCTGTCTGCACTCAGAACATACTTTATCCTTCTCAGTGCTTTCACGACTCAAGTAGTCCTCCATCTTATAGCAGCGGAAGCACATTTGAATATTAATATGTTTCTCGCGCTCCATGTTCTCTGGTGGAATTCTCATGTTAAACATGAGCAGTCCTCGTTGAAATATCTTTGCTGCCATATCTGTTGCTGCACATACAATTTTAAAGACGTGTGTGGTGGCCAAATTTAATTATTTCGTTTATTTTTATGCCTTCATGATTTTTTTCTCTTTCCTCTTTCATTTCCTTTTTGTCATGGGAACCAACCCAAACGTCGATTTTCCTGCATATAGTCCTCTCTTGCAAACCTTGTCAAAAGGCTTTTGACATCGCGGAGCACCAGGTCGGCATGCCTTTTGTCTGCTTTGATCCTTGGAAGCTTTTCGGTGACGACGGCTTGTGCCGTGTTAATCCCTCTTTTCCTTCTGAAGCCGTGTTGCTGCTCGTTATACAAGTTGGCTTCATCGAGAAAAGAGCTGACTCTGTTAGCCAATATTTTCTCGAAGACTTTGCCAGCAAATTGTAGGAGAGATATCGGTCGAAAGCTGGCAGGGCAGTCCGGGGGCTTCCCAAGTTTTGGGATGAAAATCATCTTGGCTACTTTCCAATGGTCGGGGAAATAGCCCGTGTTCAGAGCGGCGTTCATGATGTTGAGAAGGCCACTCCAAACGTTAGGCGGATCCTGGATGAAATTTTTGTGGGTCAGCCCCATAGTACCCGGGGCTCTTTGACGAAAGAATTTTATAGTAACAGAGAGTTCTAGGGCAGTTATTTTACTGCCAAAGCCCTTTATCAATCTTTCCTGCGACGCAGTGGTGAGGAGAGGTTTTGTGTGTTTAGTTGTTGGATTACGTCAGTTTCGAATTCACGGTCGTAATTGTCATTTTCTTCTGGGGTAATTTTGAAGATTGAAGACCAGAAAATCATAAATATTTCTTCAATCTCTTTAGTGTCATTTTTGTTTGTGGAGGTTTTCGTTTAAGACGTTTAACTGTCTGCCAGAACGTGTGTGAGTCTCTTTCTATGTCAAGTCCGTCTATTAGTCTGTCCCATAGTAGCATTTGCTGGTCCGTAACTAGTGTCTGGAGTTCGTCTTTAATTTGTGTTAGTCTTCTGTAGGCATAGTGGTTGGGGCCTATTAGCGCTACTACATTGGACAGGTCCCTATATTCTTGGGCCAGGGCTCTCATGGGAGAGGTCAAGGGGGGAGCTGGAAGGGTTTTATAATTAATACGGGGAATACTATTTTGATCGGCTTTGATTAGAAAGTCAGTGATTTTATCCAGCTCCTCATCTATTTCTTCTAAATTAGCAACAAATAAAGGGTCGGGGATATAATTTAAGAGGTAATTTCGATAGTTTTCCCAGTTTGCTTGCTTGTAGCTTTTGCGTTCTGGGATTTCAATTTGAATGGGATTTACTCCCACTGTAATTTTGATAGCCTGGTGGTCACTCGGAATGATGAGGGCCTGGTTTAATGTAGTAATCGTAAGGAAACCTGATACTAAATAGAACTATATCTGGTTTCGTGGCTGCTCTTTACGATATGTACGTCGGGAATTCTGGTCCGATCCTTAAGGTTATCCTGCCACAGCGCACCTTGCATTTAGATCTCCGGCGAAGATAAAATTTTCCTGTGGCTAAATGTCTGCAAAAGGTTGTGCATGGGCACATAGCAGCGTCTTGGGGGTTGGTACCCTGTGGCCACGACCAGTTCCCTTAGGGCAGTACCTACTTCAATGGCAAGGTAGGATTCATCTTAGTCCTCCAGGGTCCTGTATTTTAGTCCTCTTTTGACGGCTATTGCGCAGCCGTCATACCGTTCCTGACTATGATTTTTGCTAATAACGTCGTATTGAAATAATTTTAAGTTTTTTTGCGCGGTCAGTTCGTGTTCAGTGATAAGTATTATGTCAGGGTAACTTTATCGCATAATATTGCCATAGATGAAACCTTTTCCGTCCCACACATCGACATTCATATGTATAATTGTAAGTCTGTCGGTCATTTTGTGTAGTGTTGGTTCTCTAGTGTGTGGGATTAAAGTAGACGTTTATTGGCGTTCTACTTTAGCTCCATGAGGTTTACTGGGCGGGGTGCGCTCCCTGTCATTTCTTTTTATTCTGTATTATGTGTCCGTGATCATGAGGAAGCAATCCGGGGTCAATTTTATCATGTTTTGAGCGAGAGTATCTTCAATCTGCTGCTCGGGAACCTTATCTGAGCATTCCCACTTGTACTTTTCGGTCCTAAGACCTTCAGCTACTTCGTGGGAATCGAGCTCGTTTGGGAAGGGAGCTGATTCGGGGGCAAATATTTTAAGAGTAAATCCTCTCGCGTGGTATTTGAGTTGATGCTCTCTCCCTCGCGATGAGGAGGAGGTTGACCTTGGGTGGCAGGTTTTGGAGGTTTTTCTTGGTCGTGGAGACCTTGTCTCCTTGAGTCGCGCTGCTTCCTTGTTGGGTGAGTGTGTTTGCTTGTTGATTGTAGTGATGGTGCTTTTCCTGGGTGTAGCTGGCGCCTGTTTTGTTGTTTGCATGACTGCAGGTTTATCAAGACGAGGAGTGGGAACTTTTGGCAAACTTCTTGGCACTGAGGGGCTACGCTAATTCTCGTAACTTCCTCTGAGGGTGAGTTGTCCGGAAACCACATCATGGCTTAACGATTAAACCCTCAAAATGCCATTTTTCTTATAAATTCATAGAATACCTTGGATTTAAAATAGGCGAAAGTCATCTGGCCCCACAGAAAGAGAAGGTAAAGGCTATTGTTAATGTGCCTCTACCACGCACCAAGAAGCAATTACGGTCTTTCTTCGGTGCCGCTTCGTTTTACCGCCGCTTCGTACCCCAATTCGCTTCTGTAGCAGCTCCTCTAAACGATTTGCTAAAAAAAGGATCTCCCGGACCCCCTCCAGTGGAACACCGACGCCGAAGCGCACTTTGAAGAGCTCAAAGAGAAGCTAGTCTCCGCCCCGATCTTAAAATTGCCGAACCCTCAAAAAAATTTGGCGTAAGGACAGATGCCTCCCAACTGGGTATTGACTGCGTATTACTCCAATACGACGAGGACCAAGAACCCGCTCCTATAAGCTATGCGAGTCACCGACTGACGGCTCGCGAAAGGGCGTACGATACGGTAGAATTGGGAGCTCTAGCGATTGTTTTAGGGATAACAAAATTTAGAATGTATTTGGTAAGTCGTCCATTCCTCATAGAGACTGATCATAGACCGTTAGCCTACTTCAAAACTTGTAAAAAACCGAAACAGCAGGCTAATGCGTTGGTCATTATTGCTAGCTGAGTACCGTTATAAAATGAGGTATCTAAAAGGGTTTGACAATGTACTCGCAGATAGCCTGTCGAGAAACCCAATTTCAGATAGCGATTAATAGTCAATTATTTATTTTTTTTCTGTGTATCTCTTTGTATAAAGTATTATTTCTTGCCTCTACTCTGTATGTGTTTTGTTTTGTTTTGTATATGTAAATTAGAGAAACTGACGTAGCAGTAGTATTTTGTAGCCATTAGATACTAAGGTAAATTTCTAACGGTTTTGATAAAATTACCGACTTAATTGTTCGATTCGAGGAAGATAATTACAAATTCCCCCGGTGAAGTTAACTTTCACATTATTCCTTATTTCATGGTGGAATAATGTTCCTCGAAATAGGTAGGCGGGTGAGGGTATGGAACGTGCATACTCGCATGCCGCCAGACAATCGCGGGAACGAAAGAAATTTGTCGTTTGAGTTGACCTTCGTCTTCTCCCCCCCCCAACCCTTCCCCGACATTCCACCGCCCTCCTCAGCCTTTCCCTTGACCTAAGTCGTTATCCGTGCCCTAACTTATCCAACAGGCGACAGGAAGTCTGACGAAAGAAGGCCTATCTCACAGAGAAGCCTAAATTCTATTTGCCTTCTTTATGATACCATGGAGATTGTCCAGAAGGCGCTGCGATAAGCGATTTTTCGTAAATGGAATATCTCTCGCGATTTCACACAGTCCGCGGTATAAATGACAACGCCGTTCATCCCTCTGGAGAAGTGTTCCAAACCTACTCGCGTAACCCTCACGTTGAATGAGAGTCATTGCCGTAACGCATCGACTGCCAACGCGCCGCTGAGTTAACTTGGTCGCTGTCTCAAAGTGTTCCTGAGGCAAATCCCGCCCCGCAGAGTCTGTGACTAGAAAAATACGCTCTGTTGCTCAACGTAACTTGAGAAAGAAAAAGGAACATCCAAATAGTTACTAATTGTTAGTGTCACATCCAGTTAGGAGTGAACTAACCGGAACTGCAGTCAGCAGCCCCGAACCCGTCGTCTTACCCCCCCCCTCTCCCCGAGAACTCGTGTTAACGCCAACCGAACCACCCCTTATGGACCTGAGTAGTCGTCTCTCCAATCCATCACAATTAATGGTAATCTGTAAACCCAGTGTCCCTCTATTCTTAAATTACCTATTTAATTAACAGTGATTGATACTCCCATTGAGTCATTATAAATCTAGACGCTTCACGTCAGTATTATCCTCCCCTCCTTTTTTAAAGAGATTCAACTGAGTCATTCCCTGAGATTATTATTTATAATTGCTGTCAACCCGGACTAATCCGTGTTTAATATTTAATCCTTATTTACCTAAATGCCCGTTTAACTATTGCTTCTAATTATTATTTTTGTGTAAAGTAAAGTTTATTTTTGTATGTGTGTTTATTTGTGGCTCCTCCTTTATAACGTACCCTTGGCAAGACTTTAATTAATAATCCCTTCGGCTAATTTATTCAACCTGTATTATGCACTCTTAGAATTTAACAATCACAAACCTCCCCCTATTAATAAGTGGGACTTTTATAGTGAGAATCATGGCCGTGGAACAACCCGCCTCTAACAAGCCTTCGCACGTCCAGTAGGAATTAAAGCCTATATATATATATATATATATATATATATATATATATATATATATATATATATATATAATGATCGTAGATTGAGTCATAGGGTCTCAATACCATCGACTTAAACAAAAGCGGTGTGTCCAGATCAAGGACTAGAATAATTATTGGACCAGACTATGAGCAATTCTACAACACTGCAGGTTTATTAAGACGAGGAGTGGGAACTTTTGGCATACTTCTTGGCACTGAGGGGCTACGCTAATTCTCGTAACTTCCTCTGAGGGTGAGTTGTCCTGAAACCACATCTCTTGAAACCCGTTCTTTACGAGTATGCGGTTGACTTCCGTGGCAAAGGTACTTGGGCAAGTAATGTTTGCAATGTGTGCATAGTAGATGGAGCACATTATTTTGGTTGAGTGTTTATTTTCAATGTGGAGGTGTGTTTTCTAGTTGTTGGTCTCGGCAATGGCGGCTTTGGCTACTTTAGCATAAGTTGAGTTTGCCTTTTTCTCTTCGAAATCGCGTTTAATTTGGGTTTGCTTTTGGATTTCCTGCTTTTTAACCGGACATGCCATAGACATAGTCCAGTGGAGGCTTTCACAGTTTAAGCATTTGGGGGAGTTACTTTTACAGTCGCGGCCGGCGCAGATGGAACACACCGTAAGGTCTTTTTTCGGGCACTTGGACGTGGTGTGCTTGCCGTAATAATTTCACCGAAAGCACATTTGTAAGTCGACAAACTCCTCACGTTCCATCTGCTCTGAATAGATTCTTACGTTAAAGAGAAGTAACCCGTTTTCTTTGCCTTTTTTAGCCATAGCCGTGCCCTCGAAAACAACCTTAAATGCTTGCATGTAGTGTATGGAATTTAATTACCTCAGCTACCTTTGCCCATGGGTGGTTCCGTCCAATTTCGTTTTTAATCTTATCTGCAGAGTGGCACCCGACCCAGGAGTCGAAGCGTCTGCAGATTTAAGCGATGGTTTATTCTAATTTGTGGTGGTGTGGTCGGTTTCAAGTTAATTGTCTTAAGGCATTCAACGGCTTTGCTTGAGGTTAAGGCTTCATAGTCAGCCTCCCTCGCGCAAATGGCCGAGTAACCAGTATGAATGTCTAGCAGTCTAACCAAAGCAATGCTCAGGGATCCGAAAACTTTTTCGAAAACCTTACCTCTATCTGGTTTGGGGGACCTTCAAGAGGCCGCGGAGAGTGATGCGGAGGGTCTCTCTCATTTCTTCTACATCCTATCGCGAGATAGGGAATTATGTTATGATGTATTTTCCTGTCGTTTTTCAATCATATATGTAGTCAAAATATTTCAAGAGGAAATTACTCGTATGTATGAAGCTCACATTATCTATGAAAAAAATAAGTACTGGAAATCTACGTCTTTTTACCAACAATTATTTCAGACCGATAACTGTGAGCATCGAAACCTTAAGTAAATTGGCGTGAAATTAAGTATGATTTCAGAAAGAGATGTGTTAGTTTTGCTGTTTTCTCCTGTTATTTTTTCTAACATATGTTCGTTCTAAATAGTTTCATTTTAAATTCAAAATTTTCATTTTTATCTCAAGTTTATTTTTTCTATGTAACTCCTCAAAATCTTGTAAAATATCTACATATATTTTGTATTTATAGAGCAGAAATTCTTTCAATTTATTATTAACGCCCCTGAAGATGACCAATGTGGTCGAAAGTCACCTCAGGCGAATAATAAATAATGATTTAAAATTAAATTTATGGTCCTCCCTCTTTTAAGGGATAATCATTTATGAAAGTTATCAAGAAACTAAAAAATGCCTCTTCTGCTGTAAAATATAACAATTACTATATATACGAGGGGCGGTCAATAAGTTTGGCAATTCAGATATAAGGAAACGAGATATGAGGAAAAGTGTTTTATTATTTTTCAATATAACTACCCTCGACTTCAATGCACTTGCGCCACTTGTCCCTGAGGCTTCGAATTCCCGACAACCAGAAATCTCCCGACTGCTGTTCAATCCACTCCTGGACGGCGAACTGGACATCTTCATCGTCCCCAAACCGGCGTCCACGCAGTGCAGCCTTGAGCTGGCGAAATAAAAAGTAGTTGCTAGGGGCCAGATCTGGATTGTAGGGGGGATGGTTGAGCTCCTCGAATCCGCGCTCACGCGGGGAAGCTTGTGCAACTTTGTCCCTGTGGACTTTGACAATGTTGAAGTCGATCATGGGGCGTGAGGTTTCTAGAGACCCAACGGGCAGAGACCTTGGTCATGGCCAAATTGTGGTGGATGATGTTGATAACACTTCCATGTGATATTTTAAGTTGTCGCTCGATTTCTTCAACCTTCACCCGTCGATTTTGGAGGATCATCCTCTCCACACAGGCCACATTGTCCTCGTTGGTCACGTCTGACGGGCGTCCTGGACGGGGGTCATCTTCAGGGGACTCACGACCATGGCAGAACTCCCTATTCCGACGAGCAATCATTGCATAGGAAGGGGCGGTGTCGGTGTGCACTGCAACCATGCGTTCATGGATCTCTTTTGCATTTTTGCCTTCCTTGGTCAAAAAATTGATCACTGCGTGGTGCTCAACCTTCTCCATTGTTGAAAAATTTGTGACTGACGATCTGCGATCAGCTACTGCTTCTTAAATAGACGAGGCAGGAGCGTGCGGCTGCAGGTCCTCACTTGTCATAACTTGTCCTAACACCCCCACAAACAGCCATCCCCCTTTCTCTGTTTTGCCCTACCGATTCGCAAAACTTATTGACCACCCCTCGTATATATATATATATATATATATATATATATATATATATATATATATATATATATATATACACTGAGAAAAGTTTAGAAAAGAGAGGGGGGGGGAATGAGAGAATGAGGGGTCAAAGTCCAAGTAATTGTATACCACTTTACCTTATACTTCCTTAGGGCTTTGCCGGTGGGCCATATGTGGCTAGCAAAGGAGCGAAGACTCCACCCTTCACTTTCTTAAATCCAAAAGCTATTGGTCCACTTTTCGAAGGTAATCGCGCTCTATCACTTTAACAGTTTTTATTGTCACTACTCGAAGCGAGTCGAACAAATTCACCTTCACTGATATTCACTTTGTAAAAATTCCGAAAATGAGCACAGCGGAAAAAGCAGACTAGCACCGGCGAGCAGAGCAATCGGCGGGTGATATATTTGAGATAAAATATAATACAAATTAGTTTTACAAAATATTTAATAGTGGGGAAGAAAAGTTAAACGGAGAAGAGAAAGTTATAAGTAACAGTATGAAAAGAAATGGGCTCTCCAGGTACAACTGGAGGTCATATTGTTGATTTCTATAAAAAATTATTTTTATCTTTTATAATAAATTGAATTCTCCAGGCGATACTGGAGGTGAAATTGTTGAAATTATACAATCATATTTTTCCATGACAGAATATTAATTATATTAATAAACTGCATTTATTTTAAGATATTGTAGTCTTATCTACAAATTTCACAAAATCCTTGTATTTGCTTAGTGATTTTAACTTTTACATAATTTTTCACTCTAATTTCGTTCCATGGTAATTTAACTATTTTGTTTTGTTTTCTAATTTAATTTGCCAATTTAAAAACATTTGATTATATTTATTTGGTTAGTATTAAGTCATATTTTAAACACTTTCTTATTTTTCAGCCTACGAGATTTATTATGACCGTTTCACTTTTTGCAATTATTCTGTTAAGTGGCTTTACCCTTGCCTCCCTGTGCTGGCCTCGTAGTCTTCTTCTTTCTCCTCTTCTGGTGTTTGTTATTAAGTATATGGCTTTGTTTTGGACTTTTTGGAGACTTAATAGGTTACTTCTTGAGATCGTGTACATCGCTATGGTTGTATAAATAATCACGGACTGTACTATGACTTGATAAATTTTTCTCTTGTTTTTCATGCTTAGGTTAACTAACTTGTACAGCAATGACAGGTCGCTCTTCCCTTGATTTACCATCTCAGTTACGTGCTTTTTATAACCTGATTTCGTAATGGTTAATACAAGCACCTTACATTCTTTGTCGTATCTGTAGCGCTGTCCTTCTACATATACATCTGAGATGTTCCTCCTGTACACGGGTACCATTTTAAATTTATCCCTGTTGGCTTTAATTTTCCATTTTTCTTCGTATCGATTAATGCTTCTTATCTCTTCTGCAGTCATCCTAGCTTCCATTGGTCCGTTCCTGTAGGGGCAAACTATGATTTGAGAGACGTAGACGGCAAATTGGATGTTCAAGCAGCCTTCATTTCTTGGTGGTTGTCAATCTGTTGTGTAGATTGAATAGCGAGACGGACTCAGACATCCGCCTTGGGGCACACCTGCAGTGAGCTCGAATATTTCTCCCTGATTTCATCCTATTTCTACATAAGCACGTCTCTCCATTACATAATGACATAAAATCCTTTCGATCTTGTTGTTCATTCCTAATCTGAGTATATTGAGTTGCATACCCCTCTGCCATACTTTGTCGAATGCCTTAGACACATCCCGGCATACGATGTCTCCGGTCATTATCATCGAGGAATTTGACAGTCTGTTATTAATTATTTTTTCCAATACCTTACCGATGAAATCAAGTAGCGAGACGGGGTGGCTATGAATATCATCTTCACCACTTTTAGTTCATCAGGAAAGTATCCCGTGTTCAAGCACGCATTGGAGACGTTTCTCACTCCCTCCAGTATGTTCCGGGGTTCTTCAAGGTAGTTTAAGCTGGTGAGTTCCGATCAGCCTGGGGCTCTCTGTCGGAAGTTCTTTATAGTTTCTTTCAATTCCTCAAATGTAATGATTACGTTGACAAAGTGGAAGGGGTATGTCCTTTCGATCTCCCCATTGAGTTCGTACACGATCGAATGTTTGAATTCAATGTCATAGTCCTCATTCTCTTCTTCGCTAATTTTGAATACATTTCTACAGTGCTCTCTAAATAATGCCTCTATTTCTTCCTCGTCTTCTAAAATGTTGTTCCCTACATCCTTAATTTTCATTTTATCCTTGTTGTCCGTGTCTTTAATCTGTTGCAATGTTTCCAAAATTCCCTTGGTGATGTTTCCACATCTATTTTCTCCATGTGCTGATCCCATTTCTCTTTCTACTTTTCATAAATTAGTGCTATTAGTTCTCTTTTTTGTCTCTTGAGTGCGTTATATGCTTCCCTTGATGTTCCTAATTTTCTTATATTTTCTGCCCCCCGGCTGATCTCCTCGCATGTGCATTAGAGTCGCAGTGTGGTCACTGCAAGGAACATCCACTGGTCCCATAAAATAGTTAAAGGGCAGATTTAAGTTAGCCAGGCAGATGTCCGGTTTTGTTGCGTGTTCTCTTCGTAAGTATGTAGGGAAATTGGGTCCCAGTCTTTGCAGTATACGTCTATTGATATGTGTGTTAAGTTGTCTTCCGACTCTGTTTGTATTTCTATACCCAGAAGCCCCGCAATGGGCGTTTAAATCGCCCATCAAAATGACCGGTATCCTATAGCTAAATAGTTTAGTAAAGTTTTGTACCAGTATTTGGGGACACCTGGGTGGCTGGTATCTAGTTGCGACAACGAGGTTGCCTAATTCCATTTTAATTTCTATAGCTAAATATGCATCCTCCAATCCTTGAGGTGTTTTGTACTGCAATCCTTGCTTGACAGCTATTGCCGCTCCGTCGTGTGTTTCTCCTGAAGGATTTGTGTTAATAGCATTGTAGTTCCATATCTTTAATTTCTCGTTTATTGTGTTTCTTCCATGTTCTGATATAAGTTCATCATCTGGGTCAATCTTTCTGAATAAGTTTCCGTACATAATTTTCTTGTCTTTCCATCCGCATGTGATAGTTTGTAGTATTATTAATTTCTTAATATCCATAATCCAATTGTCCATTTCCTTTCGTTTATTCGTTTTCCGTTTTGTTTGTCCTATGTGTTAAGTTATCGGTGTTTCTTCTTCTTTTTCTGGTTCTTCTTTCGTTTCTCATGGGTTCCCCCTCTGCTGACTGCGTTTGAGGGTCCTTCTGGTAATTCATCTCTGGGTGATGGACCCATTTTACTTACTGGTGTAGATCTGTTATACCTTCGGGCTTTCCTGCGAGTAATCTGTGTGCACTCTTGCTCTGTGTCATCGGACGAATTTTCATTTTCTGAGTCTTCGCTGATGTGTGTCCTCTTCTGATTCTTCTACCTGTTGATTTCCTTTCGCCTCTTCGATTAACTCATGTTTTGTCTTTTCTGTGACTTTGATTTTGAAAATGGCCGATGAGTCGACTTTTGGGGAAATTTCATCGGTTCGAGACCGTTTTTCTGTGACATGCTGTTGACTGTTGTTGCGTAACTCACAGGCTTAGCTATGTTCATCCCGTGGGCATGTAATATACAAGTAAGTATTTTCACGTTGAGAGTACCATCCCAATTTATCTGGTCACTTTTTGCCATTGATGCGTATGAGTTTTTATTTACTTTAGCATTATTTCTGTTTGACTCTGTTTCTTTTCTCTTCTTCTGGGACAGATGATGGCCATAGTTCTGTGTTCCCCTTGGCAGTTAATGCATCTTTTATCTGTGTTGTTGCAGTAACGCCAAAAATGGCCTTGAGTTCCACATTCAGAACAGATGATTAGGTCTTTTGGGAGGCAATTTTGAGTTGTATGTTCCTCCAATGCATAACATCTGAAGCATATCTGTATGCTTGTGAAGACGTCTCTTTGTGGATGGGATTCTCATGTTGAAAGCGAGAAGTCCTTGTTCGATAATCCTTGAAGCCATTTTGGTAGATTCGCAAATGACCTTGAAAACGTGAGTGTGATCTTTAAATTTGACCACCTCTGATATCTTGATCCATTTCTGCCTCTCCTGAAGTTCTTCTTTTATTTCTTGGCATGAGTGCTCTCCTACCCAGGACTCGATTTTTCGGCAGATGACACTTCTGTTAGCCGTGATTTATAGGGGTACTCTTGCTTCCGAATTCAACTTCCTTAGCGTAATGCTCCCAGCAGATGATAGTAGCTGCTCTACGTCTTTATTTTCTGGGCAAATAACTGTAAACCCTGATGGTGTGTCAATACATTTGATTAGTGGTATTTCCAGCTAAGTAAATATTCATTACACTACTTCTTGTGGTGATATTTTCCTTCCGTTGGGTATGAGTTTATAGGGAAGCCTTTTGAAGTCCGGTGGGTCCATCTTGCCTGGGAGTCGTCCCCTCTCCGAAGGGAGGGGTTCTTCTGTCGATCTTCAGCTGTGAAGACTTTATCCGGTCTCCACTAGTGGGAGGAGCCCCTCCATCTGTCCTAGTTCTATCTCGCCTACCTTCCAATTTTCGCACTCTACTTGGTCAACCTTACCTATCTGGGCCTAGCCTTAACAGCGGTCCACAGTTGGGTTCTGGCTCGTGACCTAGAATCGACACCCCTTTTCTGGCCCCCTAAGAGGGTATCCTGCAGCCAGTGGCGTATTTAGGGGGCATTCGGACATCCGCCCCTCCCTCAGGGAATGGAAACCAACCCCTTACAAAATTAGCACAGGAGGCCATGGTAGAAAAAACTGCTCTACAACAAACCAATATCCATCATTTCCTCTGATTTACCATCAGAATTCAATAGTAACTATGTTTAATATTCAATTACTTTCATAATTCAGACAAAAATATGCAGTCATTAAAAAATGTAACATTTTTTCTGGCATTTTTTCTGATCGGCCGGAAACGCCTCGCATGGCGAAGCCATCTTGTAACGTTTTCTATCCAATAATTTATGAAGGTGACTGTCTGCGCATGTCTGTACGTGCAGAAACACAAATTTTAGCCGATTGTCATCGGCCTGAGAAGAAATTCGACTTGAAAAAACACTTTTATTGCTGAAAATTTCTCCTCAAACTTGGGTGAGTAAGATTTTGACATATATCTAACATTAAGGGGCCAATATATTTTTTCTAAAACACGATGGTATGGGCATGGCATGAATTTTCTAGTGTAGATAACGGTTCTTTTTTATTAGTACTTGTATCTTTGCCCCATCTGTGGGCACATTTAATCATTTTCGATTTTCTGTGAGTTATCATTAAGGCTATCGCTGTCTCCATGGTAAACAAATATGGCGTCGTATCTTGGAATTTAAAATCATTTATCTCTTTGACTATAAAATCATTTAGGAACAATTTTCTGACCTGCAAAATTACAAAATTTGGTGGTTGAAATGAATAGTATCTATTTATTTCGACCACCAAATTTTGTAATTGAATTCCTATTCAGAATAGACATTGGATTGATAAGTTTAGGCAGGGTGTATGGACTTGGAGCTGACAAACTGTTGGTTATGAGGGCATAGAGTTTGCTCTCACTGTATCAACATTCAATAATGGTTGGTAGATAGTAAGAAATAAGTAAATCAATTAAGACCCACAAAGAACAATAAGATAAAAAAATGCATAAAATCTAGAAGTAGAAACACATACAGAGCTAATTTGGCATGCATGTTCTACTCTTGATTTCAAATTCAGCTTGCATATGTATTGGTCATGTCTGAAATTAAGCCCTTTCAAATGATATATAACTTAATGTGTTCCAATGATGTTGAAATTTTCAACTCTGCTAACACTGATCTCGAAATTCTTTTTGTATTAAACTCAGTATTGTAATCCCTTTGAAATGATATATGACTCAATGTGTTCCAATAATCTTGAAATTTGGTGAACATTACTACTATAGAGGACCATGGAAAAAAGTCGTGTTGAAGAAGGCATACACTGAGCATTTCCCTATCAAAGAAGCAGCAAAATATTCCGACCTACAAATTTTGAAACAGTTTTGCTCATACGAAAGCCTAGGGTTCTTTGACAATTTGCCTATCATTGATAGAGATGACGATAATAATGATGCTAGAAATGCTTTAAGGTTAGACATAACTCATTTTTTGACGTTTTTTGCAATTTTTTTCAGTTTTCTGTTTTTGTCAACAAACGTATCGTTAATTATTCATCTTCAATATCCCTAAATAATTTTCACGTTTAGTACCTCAGAATGCACAAAAAATAACTTTTAATCAAAAGTTGTCAACTACTGTCTTCTTAGCTAATTAGCTGGCAATATCTGGCAGATTTGGTATCAAAATGATCATTGTTGAATCAGCTTTAACGCTATTCTGAAAAGTCAATTTCATGAAATAACACCACTTGATTGGTTGAAATATCGCCCCGATTTTTAATTCGAGCTCTCTGAGCCAATCACAGGTTGTCTTTCTGATTTGCTTCGACTCTCGTCAACTTCCTGTTTCACAAGTCGCCGAATGCTGCAAATTTTCGTAGTTTTTTCTGCTCAAGTAGTGCTAGTCCTGTTTTAGGGCTATTGAATGCAAAGTAATGCCTTTTGGACTTGGTAGAAAATAGAAATGCAAAATCCAGAAAAGGGGTTATGTCTCACCTTAAGGGACTAAATACCGCGTCTACTTTTGTAGTCGTTTTCTTTTAGTTCTAACTTACATGAGAGTCCTACATATGAACCCTGTATTTTTATTTATTTTCCTTTGTAGTTTTACGGCTTAAATAAACATGATTCTGTCTGAAATCTATTGAACTGATGAGCCCGTACAACCCTCCCTTTCACGCTGGTAACAGCTACATACATATAGGGTTCTTTTTTGCAATATTCTACAGTCATCGCTTGTTATTGATTTACCTTATTTTTATTTTCTTTCCTTTCAGGTCAGATCCAGGAAGTCGAGATGAAGGTAAGTATCCTGGATTACTTCACGAGCCGTGAGCCTGCGACTGCAGTTAAAAGAAAGGCTTTCCCAGAGAGACCTCCGGAACTTCTAGACGTCCAACTGCAATCCCAGACACAGGAATCCTCTTTCTCTTCACCGACGTTAACACCAACTATATCCTCGTTACCTAATGGCAACTCCAGTAAAGATGATATAGGAGTTATCAACTGGTTGGAGCTCACTGATGCAGAGAAACTGCGTGTACTCACCACACCTTGGGCTGCGCCATTGAATTTTCAGTGGCCTTACAGCGAGTGTCAAGATGGAGGCAGAACCAGACGTAAATATCTCGGACCACAACATCTAATCGCCAGTATAGAGTCTTCTCCTATTCTATGTCGAAACGTGGACTATTCTGTCCTGCTCGCAAGTTTTTCACTCCTGAAACAATCCGAGGAAACCAATTGAATCGCCTGGTCAGAACACCCCTAGAGAAGTTCGTTCACCTAACCGGCAAAGATAGCTATTTGTCAGCGCATCTAGCGATCAAATTTCTTGAAGACAGTGTCGCGCGCGCAGAAGTGTTCTAAACGACGATGAAGACTGGAAACATAGAGCAGCAGCTGAACACCGCAGAGGCCAAGCAGCGTGAAAAAAAACCGAGCTGCTCTGCAGTGGATACTCGTTTCTATAGTTTCTAGGTAGATTAGGTCTACTGCTTCGGGGTCATCGCGATTCCGGAACCCTGAATCTGAGAGTGACTCTACAGCTGATGGCGGTTTCCAACGATAAAGTGTTACGGGAACATTTAACGACCACGAGTAGGAATGCCACATACATTTCCACCCAAGCCCAGAATGAACTGATATCAGCCATTGGAACAGTGATTCAAAAATCAATCATTGAAGAAACAAAAGAAGCCAGATTCTTCTCTATTCTGGCGGGCGAGAACACAGATGTCTCGAGGAAAGAACAGTTAACAGTATGTTTCCATACCTCTGAGGCGGCCAAATATGTGAACGGTTTCTCGGTTTTGCTGAGGTTCCTGATCTGACTGGTGCAGGGTTAGCTAAACAACTGCTACAAATTCTGAAAGATTCTGGAGTTGACATTAGAAATATGGTTGGACAGGGATACGACGGAGCCGCTGCTATGTCGGGGAGCAAAAATGGTGTGCAAAAGCACGTGCGTGAAGAATGCCCGTCAGCCAGCTACACTCAATGTGTGTCCCATTCGCTCAATCTATGTTTGCTGAAGGCGGGCGAGGTACCAGATATTAGAAAGGCAATGACGTTGATGCACGAGATTCCGCTTTTTTTCTGTGGCTCAAATAAAAGATTGCTCAATCTTGAAGAAGCTATCAAGAAAGAGTGTAATGAAGCCGCCCATTCACGTCTGAAACTGCACTGCACGACTAGATGGGTGGAGCGCCAGGAAGCATTTCGCATATTCAAAGAACTACTACCCTCCATTAAAGTGTCGCTACACAAAATTAGCCTATGACTACGCGCAGATTGCGCCGGTAAGGCGCTACTATTCTCTTCCGCCATAGACAATGGTGGATTCTTGTTTACCCAATAGATACTTGTATCGGTTCTGGAGATCAGTATGGTAGTACCGGCATACTGTCAGGATTCCGACGATTCTAGTGCCCTCATTGAAGCTGCCCAGTTGTAACACCAATTCCTTCCAGGACAGCAAGAATTACTGCCCTGGAAGGCGTACTGAGCGCGACAGAAGACCACGACATGTACACCACCAAAAAGAGTCGTAGATGTGGTGGCGGTTACGGCGACTATCGGTACTTATCCTATGATAGAAACCCTTTTGCGAATTTTCGCAACCTTGCCGGTGACCACTGTGATAGGTGAACGCTCATTTAGTGCTCTGAAATTGATAAAATCTTACCTACGGTTCGCCATGCACGAAGAGCGACTGAATGGCCTAGCTAATCTGTACATCAACAAGGACATTCCACTAGTTCATAGTGACGTTAGTGATCAATTACCCGAACCAACCGTCGACTGGTTTTCAACTGATGCAATACAAGTGTGAAAAAACATCGCTCACCCAGGTGAAATTTGAAGACCGCAAAGAAACTGACCGTAAATAAGATCTCATCAATTTCAGATATATTATCATTGATAAGTATTTGGGTAATTAAAATGATACTAAAATCATCTTAACTCCAGAAGGCCTCGCATAAGCTTTGTTCCATGCCTTCTCCCTTCAACAAACATATTATGTTTAAATACACATTACTATTAAGTGATTTCTAGAGGCAGTACCCGAATAGTGCTGCACGATCTATCTCACTAGATTTTAATAGGTCGAAAGCATTTTTTGCAATCTGTGGATTGTTGTAGTTCATGAAAAATCTTAGTTTGTTGATGAAAAATTATATTTCATTTTATAGACTTACCTATATACGATGTTCTCAATTGTTAACGAATGTCCATAGGGTTTTGTGTTTGTATGTATAGTATTTCCTAATTAAATTTATTATTTTTCTGTGAAATTTCTTTAAAAACTATTTCAGTATATGATTTTCATTCGAAAATACCTCCAGATTGCTTCTTTGGTAATCTAGTTTTAAAAAATTTCCTGGGGGAGAACCCTCCTCTAGTCACGCGCTCGCCTGTCGATTAGCTTGGCCAATATCCACCCACCCTTCTACGCCACTGATTGAAAAAGAAACGCAAGTAATGATTTGAGTGATTTCAAATGTAATGATGTGTCATTAGGTAGCCTAAAAAATAAGGATTGTCATTCTGATGTGTGAAAATTATGCTTGGAAGTTCGTCAAATTTAGGATGGATGTTGGCTTCTTTTCAAAGTTTTTCCGGATTCCGGAGGAGGCTTCCCCGGACTCTCCGCCGCCGGCACCGCGATTCACATGCCCCCTTCCCCCTTCAACGGAATCCTAGTTACGCCACTGGGTGAGGTGTTATAGCGATTTCCCGTTCATTTTGCCGTGAATTCCCCGTTTTCAGGATGTGGATTCTAGCCTATATTTAACGCAGTGGCCTGAAAAATGAAGAGCGCTCGATGACATATTTGGTGTTTAGTCATTAATGGGATTGATTTTAGGTAATAAATCAGCCTAAATAGCTATTTAAAAAAAAAAACATTACCATAAATTTGTTGAGTTTGGAGGGAAATAGTCGTCTGCTGATTTTTAGGCCTAACAACTGACGTAAAATGAATTTAGGAAACTTCTGAACTAGCTTTGTAAGAAAAACTGAAATAAACAAAATAATGCACAATGGGAGAATTGAATGAGGAATACGACGAAAGATGTAGTAAGGAAAATAGGATGAAGTAAGATGTGGTAAAGTAACTATGGTTTAAAGTAATAGGATGTAAAGTAACTAAGATATGAAATGACTAAGATATGAAGTGACTAAGATATGAAGTAACTAAGATATGAAGTAACTAAGATATGAAGTGACTATGTTGTAAGGTGACTATGATGGTATGTGAATTGGGATCTGCAATGAGAGAAGTAACGAGAATTAGGACCTACTCTCGTATAACAGTTTGCAGAGAATAAGTGTGAGAGGATTTATGACTGACTTTGATTGGAAGTAAGTCGAGCACGTTTGGATGGTGACGCGAACACAGAATGAGAGAGTTATTTCGTGTTATTTCACAAGTGGTGAAATGCGTGTGTTTGTATATGCGTTAAATTCTAAGAGATGTTGTTTGAACCAGTGCGTTAAATGAAATCAATTTCTCGTGACGGGATATTTGAATTATTAAAGGTTACATAAAATAAATGAATTGCAAAAAGTTATGCATAAAATAATTGAATGATTGAATTGACAAAAGTTAAGTAAAATAAATGAATGAATTATTAAGTTATACATAAATTGCATGAATGATTTAATTGACAAAAGTAAAATAAATGAATGATTTGAATTTTATACATAATATATATATTTAAGTTTCCCAGGAGGATTTTATTATAGGAATGTCCAGAGGGCATTGCTATACATATAATCGAACTCCATCTTATTTTCACTTTTTTTAACTGGTAAAAGTATTTATATTATTTTATTCAGTTCTCAATCTCTCTCTCTTCTTTCAGGAAAACTACAAATAACATTTTATATTGCACTATTGATAAAATTACATTTATTATATTTTTTTGATATTTTTATTAAAATAATAAAATAGTTGGAGTTTAACAGTGGGGGTTTTTTTTCATAGTTAAGGCCAAACTAGCAAATCTTTTAAATTATAGTTTTTTTCAGGGTTGGAACTGGTTCTAAGAAAAAAAATTTAGTTCTCAAAAGAATTTTGAGAACCGTGTAATACCCCATTTTGAGAACCGGTTCCCATGTCTACTTTCGACTCGACTGAGAGACGTAAAACTACTTAGCTTAGTCTTGCACTTAGATTCTGTTATACACGTAACATTGACCCATGAATCTAATTCTAATTGATTTTGTTATCAAGGGATAACTTTGTAATCTAAGGGTCACAAAATTGAGGGTTCACATTATCCCAAGTCATACCCGTCTCAGAATTGACTTGGCTGATAGTGTGGTAAATGAAAATAAGGTAATTGTTAAGATTAGTGGTGCACGATTTTTCTTAGCGATTTTTGCGTTTGGGGTTTCATCATATTGTATTATATATCGCCACCCATAATCTCCTTTAATTGTAAGGATTTGCACCCTTCCCCCGCTACTTTTAATACTGTAATCTAGTAGTTTTCTAGAGTAGTAATCGCTAACAAAAGCGAGACCCACTCATCTTAAGAATTACCGAAAATAGTTCTTTTAAACAGCCTCCAGTTGTCAATAACAAAAAAAAGATTGACATCTTTCAAATTTCCAAAGGTGAAAATCCCTTCATTTCTCAAGGAAATAGAAGTGATGAAGAAAACCATCATCGTTACGTCATCCATACTTTGGTAGCTTAAAGGTGTCAAAATAGTCGACTATTATGATATTTAAGAGACTGGAAGATACTAAAATAAATTATGCCCACTAGCCTCTTACCCCCGACCTCCAAAATCTCCTGTACCCTCAATGTGTGGTGAATTAAGATATATGAGACAATCCTTTATTCTATTCATAATTTAACCATTTTTATTATTATTCTCTACTTTGCTCTGGAGTTTACCCTAAACTCTTATTTACCCTATTTATTCGTTACACCTTGTAGCTGAATCAGCACCACGTACCCCCCCACCTACTCTTGCTGCAAATACGAATTGGACTGCTCAATTAGTGGACTTGAACATACCAGAGATTACAGAGAGAAAGTACTTTTGACAACTTAAATCTTTATAGGTCGACCAGAAAATGAGCTTGTAGCGTGCAAGAAGTTCAGGCGAGTGGCTTAAATGCTTTGCTTGAATGACTCTTTTTTGGGACTCAGGATGACCGAGTGGTTTAGGACTCTCGCTAGCGGCTGTCCCACGAAGCGGGAAGCGCGTATGAAACTCATTTCGCTACTTTTCTTAATTATTTTTCTTTGCGCATCTTTCCCACTAATCTATTTACAAACTAAATAAGATTATTAAAATGAGGAAAAGAAAGGCAGAAATTAATTTAGCTGAAAATAATAATAAAGATCCAAGAAAATTCTTTAGCTATTATATAATTAATAACAAATCAAACCGTAATAAAATAGTGGCTATTAGATATGAAGGGGTTTTGAAAGAATCTGATGAGGAAATAGTAGAGGTTCTTAATTATCATTTTTCTTCAGTATTTACGCAAGAGAATCGAGATGGATTAATTGATGATAGTTCTAGGTCAAAAGAAGTAGTGTTGAATACCATTAATGGGAACAGGGAAATAATTAAATATATATATATATATATATATATATATATATATATATATATATATATATATATCAGTGGCGACTCCGGCATTCGGGCTGTTCGGGCTTAGCCCGAGTATAAATTTACTAAAGTGAACGTGAATTTGCAAGCTGATTTAATTTCTACCAACACTGACTTCAAATAAGTAATTACAACCAATAACTCGGTCTCCTTTTATTGAGTCTGGTCGCAGTTCATATATTTTCGTTCAGCGTCTGGCGATCGTCTGAGAGGTGGCTTGTGTCAAAAATTATCATTCGTAGCCATCGTTTTCTCGAAATCGTTCACACACGCTTGACACTGGCTCATAAGTTACAGCCCGAGTTGTTATCTATAATCGTAAAAAATAAAAGTAATTAAAATTTAATGTTTTCTTAAAACAATCCGGTTTATATGACGTTGAAGACTATGTTTATTAGGGGTCATAGCCTAGACGTTAAAGAGAAAAACTCATTTGGTTCCAGCAGCTCTTTTGCACCAATTATTTCCTATTTTCTTATCAAAATACTCAATTTCTCTAAATACTTTCATTGACCTATTGGGTCTCAATCTACAATATGCATTTTGCACGCTCAATTTTCTGTCGAATCCAAAATGCTCGTGAAAATATCCGAATTATAAAAACAAAACCCAACTAATTATTGTATTTTGGGTTTTGTCCATGGTCAGTAACGCCTATCACTATGTTATGATGTTTATTCATAAGAGTTGATTTGATGGATTTGCAGGGACGGAAGAGCAATTTAAAAAAATATATATATTTGGGCAAAATGATGTCAAAATGTTAGCGGGGACAAACCTATGTTTCTTGGTGAAATATCGATGGATTCAATCATCCATCACAATTTACCAAATATTCTCTGTTGTCCTTGCCTATATTTTTAGAATTCATGTTGACCTAGAGGGGCTCTCAAAATTTTGTTCCCTTCTTCCCAATTATTACATCAAATCCCTTCCTCTTTACACAGACCTAATAATGCTAAAAGGTAGTGAATCGTAAAATATCAAAAGGGTGATTTTTTTTTCTTACTTTGCCTTTGCGGTCAGCATGTACTGACTGTGAAAGAGGAACGCTAAATAGAAGAATAAAAAAGAGGAAAAAAACAGAAAGCTTATTCAGCGATCGAAATAAATAGGGTTGATACTATCACCCCTGCAAAATAATTGTAATCGCATTCGATAAAAGATGTGTGTAATTGACGTTTGACAAAACCTTCATTTATAGAAAGAAATTATATAAATAAAAACGAAATATAATAAAATTACATTATATTTAATTATTTTCACGGAATCAATTTTATGAAAATAAGTATTTATAAATATTTTGCGCTTATGTAAACAAATGAAAGTGATCTTTGCTCATTCACCCTCGAGGAAATTTTGTTGTTTAGAACAGCATAATTTAATAGCGCAAAGAGTTGTAATATAGGCAAATATAATAAATGTTGCAATAACTCCCCAACAGATTAGGATAATATTATCATAGTAACTAGCGTGGATCGACTTTAAATGTTACTGTCTCGAAGCTACATTATGGAGTTTGGCGAATATTTATGGATTGGTTAAGTTTAGGTAATTTAGGTAACGTTAATTGTTGATGTTATAAATCACCTCAGTCCGATTCTTTCAAATTTGGTTATTAGGTCAACTGCAAACTACATGTTCTGCACATATACCGCACCTAAGACTCTCGATTTTACCATACTTGTGGTAATGGAAACTTGTAATTTTTTGGTTTAAAAAAATTAGAAAATGAGCGATTTGAGACGGAAATGAGTGCCAAATTTGAAAAGAATAAACCGAAATGTATGAAAAAAATTCAACTAAATTTTATTTTGTACATGAAATGTGGTTTATCCTAATCGATTTTACGAAATGATATCTGATGGATACTTTGAAGACCCTGTGTTGGAGCGAATGTGAGCGTGTATGAAGGGCCATTCTCCCACCCCTTTTCCCAATATCTTCTTCCTCCCTCTGTAAGAATGTGTGTGTGAGTGGGAATGGTGATTTTTTATTATATTTTCTTTTGTACATATGTATTTAATTTCATGTTGTATTAAAATTGTTTTTTTCTTTCTCAGCTACTAAATGGTAAAGATTTTTATGAGACAGCACTCAAGTGAAGAAATTATAAATACTATTACCTGCCAAATTTGTACAGAGTGGCAGAGACAGTAGGGCTTGAGGTACACCAGAAGTTGTGCGTCCTGTTGGGACAGAAGAGCTGTTTGTAGCCCCGAAGGTATGACAGATCCATATACAGTGGCGGCAACAAAAAAAGTGACATGTGACAATTCGGGGAAAATGAAACAGAAAAATGTAACTTACATATTTTATTATGAATATTTCATGAAAGTTAATACTTGGTCATGTTGCCCTTGCACTTGATGACCATTCTGAGTCGATTGGGCATTGATTCAGCGAGGTTTGCGAAGTAGGTGGGGTCGATCGTAACCCAGATCTTCTTCAGTGATTCTATCAGGTCCTTGATGCTGCCGGATGCTGTCTCTTGAACTTTGGATTTCATCAGATTCCAAGCATTCTCAATAGGATTTAGGTCCGGGGAATTACCAAGCCACTCCAAAACACTAATATTATTATCATTGAAGAACCTTTTTACTAATTGGGACCTGTGAGCAGGGGCACCATCATGCATGAAAAATTCACACCGATAAATTTCCCAAAATGGCAGCATGTGCTGCTTCAAAACTTCGAGATAGTTAGTCCCCCTCATGGTTACATTCTTGGGAAGGAAGTACAGACCTCCTCTGCCCTTGTTTCCACTAAAGGCACCCCACACCATCACACTATCAGGGTGCTTCACAGTTTTCACGGTATATTTTGAGTCATACCGAGACACATTGCTGGGACGACGCACGATCTTTGACTCTCCTCTGACCAGCCTAAAGGTGCTCTCATCACTAAACATCACCTTCTTCCAATGGGCAGCTGTCCAATGTTTATAGGTCTTGCAAAAATTGAGCCTTTTCATCTTCATAGCCTTGGTAAGAAGTGGCTTCTTGGCAGCGCGGCGAGCCGATAGGCCTAAGTCCTTCTGTAAGCGATGACGGATGGTCCTGAGGGCGACGTTCTGGAGAAGGTCTGGGTGTTTTTTCTTGATTGAAGTGGAGGTTACAGAAGGGTCTGACATCACTTCACGCCTTAGGATATTATCAGTCCTTGGAGATGTCTTCCTAGCTGCACCAGTGCCCTCCTTCCTCTTTGGTATGGTACCTGGTGGCAATAACTCAGCTGCCCGTTTTAGGCGATAAATCGTATTTCTTGAGGTTCCTAAATCTGCTGCTACATCAATAAAAGACTTTCCCTGCTCTAATAGGGTCAAGGCACGGCTTTTCTCTGTCATAGAAAGCTTTTTCCGCCCCATTGTATCCACTTGCACAGAAGTTATAGCACGTCAAAGGAAGGCACGAATGCAGGAAATCAGCACGCTGGAGCGTTGTACACCAAAACCTCACTGTACGAGCTCAAACGAGACAGTGAGTTCCAATAAAGCGCAGTTCTGTTGTCTTAGCTCAGGAGAGTCATCCACTCGTGGCATAAGCCCCGCCCCTTTTCATTGGCTAGTTGGCAAGTAAAATCGTGAAAGCGATTTTATGTATCGATTTCTATTGCCAATATTCAATGTCACTTTTTTTGTTGCCGCCACTGTATATATATATATATATATATATATATATATATATATATATATATATATATATATATATATATATATCGTATCAAGCTCAGAGGCACCAGCTTTATTTAATAGCCTAAAGACGCCAGGATCGTAAAGAAAATTGAGCTCGGGGGCTCCAGGCCCCATAAGACGCGCATACCCAATTTTTGTCACAAGAGTGACTGCCGGCAAGATTTTCCCCGGGGAGGCCGGCAAATCGTAAACCGTATTACCACGTAAGATAGCTCCTCCTTTTGTTGTCTCTTCTTTTTGTATTTGTTGTTTGTTCCTTAGTAATTGTGTATATATTTACGTTTGGTAGGATTTCAAGATAGGATTGTTTTATTTATATATAAATAGGCTCGTGTGCATATTTACCCCATATTTTTGTAATTATTATTGTACTTTTTTTTGTAAGTAAAGGGACTGTATATACAATCCGTTTCATTCTCCTTCGATTTCTCACGTCCGGATTAGTGTAGGAAGCGGGTTGGATCGATTTGGGTTAGTCTAGATTTTCGGCCCGCTACATTTGGCGCCAAAATAGGGACGTGAGATCTCGAAACCGGGAGCGTCACGGGATTAGATTGCAGTCCATACCCAATTAGAGGGACAGGTAGTTTGGTTGTTTTTCGCCTTTGTCTATCACTTTACTAACCTGAGAGGATGGCTTCTGTGGAACAGGTCCTCCATGATGAGATCGTGAGACTGAGGCTGGAATTGAGGCAGAAAGAGGAGGAATGTATGATGTTGAGGAATGTGATTGATGGATTGAAGAGTGATATGATGAGTATGGATGGCCATCACAGACAGGATGAGGAAAGAAATGGACGAGAGACAGAAGCAGGTCGACCAACGAATGAAGGACTTATATGACATGATAAAAGGGTCAGGACCGGCTCCAGACCCTCGAACTTTACCCCTGCTCCGACCGAAGAGGATAAGACTAATGGGATCAATGGGAGTGTGTACGAGTCTACAGAGGACAGGATGATTGTGAGTGATAGGAAGGAAGTAGAATGGAAGAGAGTTGAACGCAAGAGAAGAAGGGAGACTGGTTCAAAGGGAAAGGATAAGAAGGTAAGAGGAAAAAGTGTGGACTCATTGTACTCGGATGAAGGAGAGAGTGATGGTATGATTGGCATGAGTGAGAGTGAGGGCAGCTAAAGTGTGAGTGAAGTGAATGTGGAAAAGGGTATTTTGACAAGGGAAGTGCCAAAAGTAGATAGGTTTAGGTTACATGGTGGGGAAAGTGCGGAGCCGAGGTATGATGTGGTGAAGGAGAGATTGATTGGGCAGGTGAAACGAATGAAAGAGAGTGTGAAGTATAAAAGGGTGAATGAATTTGAGAAGGCTCGAATGGGGAAGAGTGAAAGTGTGAACATGTATGCACATTGGCTTGAGAGTATGGCGAGAAAGAGGTATGGTGATGATGATGTGAATGAATCTAAACCACTGATGAGGAAGTTTCTGGACACGATCCCGCGAAAGGTGAGTGAATGGCTGAGTGGAAAGAGAAAGGAGACAATGAGACTGATAGGTGAACGGTTGATGTGGGAGGATGTGTTGGAGCTGTTGGAAGATGGACGATTTCATGATGAAAGCGCTCTAGTAGTGGATGGATCGTACAGCGTAAATGTTGGTGATAAGAAGCCCAGGAGCTTTTCTCCGCCCCAGCAGTTTGTCAGCTCTAGGGATGCCCTGAAGGCTGCACCAGCTGGAGTGATGTCGAGCTTCCTGGGCCGGCAAAATGGATGGGTAAATGGAGGGTGGTCGAATGGAACGGGACAGATGAATGTCAAGCGTGGCAACGGGTATATGGGAGAGAAACCGAGGTATGTCCCAGCAAATGAGAGACCGAATGGTGTGAGAAAGATTGTGGAATGTCGTCGGTGTGGAAGGAAGGGTCATATGTTGGCAGAATGTAGGTGGACGTCTGGTGCATGTTTTGGGTGTGGTAAGAAGGGGCATATGATAAAGGATTGCCAGGAAAGTGTGAAAGAGTGCTTTGAGTATAAAGAAAGAGGCCATTTGAAGAAAGATTGTCCGAAGTTGAATGGTGGAGCAACTGCTGGGGGAAAGTATGAAGTATTCTTGTGGTAATTGTGGAAAGGCTGGTCATTATGCGAGGATGTGTCGTGACTAGAGGAATGTATGTATCTATCGCGATGGAAGGACATTCGAGTGAAAAGTGTTGGATTAGACTGATAGCGCAAGGTGTGAATGGAAAGTCTGAAGCGAGAAACTGAATTGTAAGAGTATACCTGGTGAAGTATCCTCTGGGTGCATGAGTGCGAGTAATGTGTTGGGAAATCTGTATAGTGTGAAAGTGCTGTTTGCTAGGAAGTATGAGTGTCTGAGAGTGTGAGGGTGGAATTAAATGGAATTGAGTGTTTGGCTTTAATAGATTCTGGATGCAAGACGAGCTTGGTGTATAAAGATGTGTATGACAAGGTAAGCGATAAAAGCCCTCCTGTTTGAGTGTAAGGGTGGTTTGGTGGTATTAGTAGTAGGAGAGTGCCTGTGATTGGAAGGATAAGGTCAGCTGTTCGAATGCATGGTATGTTGATGAATGAATGTGAATTCTCGGTGATTGATAAGGTGAGTAGTGAGTATGGTGTGATTTTGGGCTATGATTTTATGAAAATGAATCGTATGGTTGTGCATCCTGCTAGTGATCAGATTGAGAGAAAGATTGGTAAAAATGGGGTGTATAAGTTGTATGTAGGGAAAGATGGTAGTGTTTTGAGGAGTGTGTTTACCGGTATTAAGGTGACTGCTATGGAGAGTGTAAGGCTTGTGAAGGGAGAAAGGGTGTCTGTTAGAGTGAGTTGGAGTAAGGATGTTAGTTTGAATGTGGGTGAGAACACTGTGATATTGGATGGAAAGGATGCGTGTTATAAGGTAAGGCGTGTTGCTTGTATGTTTGATGGCTTGATGAGAATGAATGATACTTTTGTATGTGTGTAGGCGGACCCCAGGGTGAAAGGGCAGGTGAGGGGGATCCAAGTCGGAGATGTATTGGGTCACCTCTCAACTGTCAATGAGGTAGGTATGGATGATAGCACAGATGGCAGGGTGAATGTTGCAAATGAAAAGACGTGTGAATGGACGTATAATGAAGTGAAGAGCGTGGTGAAATTGGATGGATGTTTGACTGAGTATGAAAGGGAGGATGTGTATCGAATGATATTTGAATGAAAGGGAGCCCTCAGTAAGGGTGTATGGATTTCGGGGTTGCAAAGCTCCCGGAATTCAAGATTGTCCTGAAGGAGGACTCCCCAATCTATCAGCGGTCGAGGCATTTCCCACGTCCAGTTGCTGATGAGATTGAGGAGCAGTGTTTGGAATTAGAACAATTGGAGGTGATTAAAGAAAGTGAGAGTGCATGGAATAGTCCAAATGTGCCTGTACGTAAGCCAGATGGAAGATTGCGTCTGTGTGTGGATTATCGAAAGGTGAATGAAAGGAATGGGAAAGAAAGGTTTCCGATGTGTGTGGTATCTGAGTGTGTATATAGTATGCATGGGATGGAGTGGTTTACGAAGCTGGATCTGGTACGGGGGTATTACCAGATGCCTATTGCTGAGGAGAGCCGGCCGGAAACTGCCTTCTTTTCCAAAAAGAGGCATTACCAGTTCTGGAACCTCAGTTTTGGGTTGGCTAATGCTCCCGGAGCCTTCCAGCGGGCAATGAATGTTGTGTTGAGTAAGTTTGCAAGTAAGAATGTGATTGCGTTTATAGATGATGTTTTGAATATGACTGAGAGTTTTGAGGAGCATATGAGACTGGTGAATGATGTGTTGAGAAAGTTGGACAGTGTTGGTGTGAAGGTGAAATAACGAAGTGTGAATGGTTTGCAGAAGAAGTGGAATTCCTTGGACATATGGTGAGTGAGAATGGGTTGCGAAAGTCGCCAAAGTATGTTGAGAAGGTGCAAATGTTTCCGAAACCGGTGTGTGTGAAGCAGCTGGAGTCGTTTCTGGGTTTGATTGAGTTTCAGCGAAAGTTTATATGTGATTATTCAGGGGTGAGTAAGCCTCTGACTGAGTGATGGGCAAGAAAGGTAGTACGGTTGTCAAGTGGAATGATAAGATGAATGAGGCGTATGAGAGACTGAAAGAGGCAGGGGCTGAAGATGTTGAATTGGCTTATCCAGATTATAGTGTGAATGCTAAAATGCTTGAATTGTATACAGATGCGAGTGGGTATTGTATGTGAGATTTTCTGATGCAAGAGCAGCATTTGAATGGAGAGAATGTCAAGCGAATAATTGGGTATGTATCCAAGGCTATGAATGTGGCAGAACGAAAGTATTTGACTGTGGAGCGAGAATTGGCTGTGGTAAGGTATTGTTTGAAAGTGTGGCGCCCGTTTTTGTATGGTGTGAGGTTTGTGATCAAAACAGATCACCAACCTCTTGTGTATTTGCAACGTATGAAATGGGCTGAAATAAGGATTGCGAGGACTTTGGAAGCTTTGAGTGATTTTGACTATGTGATTGAATACGTGCCTGGTGAACAGAATGGAATGGCTGATTTGATGTCAAGGTATCCTGGTACGAATGATGAAAATGTGTGTGAAGTGAGTGATCCTGAGTATTTGCCGAAAGGGATTATGAATGGAAATGAGAGTAAGGGTGGTGGCGATTCCTTGTTTGAGAGTGTATGAAATGGTTTGCAAGATTTGAAGAGTAAAGGAGTAGATGTGAGAGTGCCCGATAGTGTGGAGGACGTAAGGAAGGAGGTAATGAGTGAAGTATGTAGGAAACCTGAAAGCATTGGTATGGTAAAGGTGCGGAACTTCATGAAAGAATTGAGAGCGATGTGTATGCAAGGAGGCCCGCCATTTCAGGAAGGGCTGACTGTAGTGAGTCGTTTGTATGGAGTGATTGTTTATGTGCACTTTGGTGGTGAGAGGCCGATTATGTACAAAGATGAGAAGATGAAGGGTTTGAATCCTAATGTGGTGCATCTGTAATGTCTGAGCGGTGTGCACTACCACTGGGTGATTGAAAAGTGTTCATATATGAGAGAGAAGAATGATTGTCTGGATGAAGATGAGTGTGTGGTTAGTGATGGTTTTGGAGTTGATGATGGTGTGGATGTCAGTGCTGATGTTGGTGTGCTTGTTCCTTCGGTGTATTGCGAACGTGGTGGACCTGATATGATGGAAACGAGAGTGAAAGTTGGTGAAAGGTTCTTCTGTGGTTTGATTGATACTGGTGTGCAAGTGTCATTAGTGAATGAAAGGATTTTGACTAAGTATGATGAGTTTAGATGTTGCGAGCGTAAGCCTGTGAAGTTACGGATATAGCAATGCCTCTGGGCATTCCTATAATAAAAACCTCCTGGGAAACTTAAATATGTATATAGTTCAATTATTATGTAATATTCATATTATGCAATCCTTTAACTTTGTCAATTTAATCATCCAATTATTTTACTTTAACTTTGTCAATTTAATCATTCAATTATTTTACTTTAACTTTGTTAATTTAATCTTCCAATGATTTTAATTAACTTTTGTAAATTAAATCATTATATGTAAAACTTAATAATTAATTAATTCATTTATTTTACTTGTCAATTCATTTAACGTATACTGTTCCAAATAACATCTCTTAAATTTCACACACAAACAAACAAACACACTTCCAGCTCGAATAAAATAGCACATTATTCCTTCTTAGTCGACTCGCAGCTTTCTTCGTAAAAAGATCGGTAATCATTCCTTCTACAATTAGTCACTTACCTCCAAACAAATCATACTTAGTTTAATTCCACTTTCTCTCACAATTCTTTGCAAACGACCATACGAAAGTAGATCCTAATTATATTTACTTCTCATTGCAGCCCCTAATTCACAGTCCATAATAGTCACACTATTAATTACTATATTATTCACCATATTATTCCACCATATTTATTTCATATACTTCAATTCTCTTCGCATCTTCTTACTGTAAATCATATGTTAAAATATCTTACAGTGTATACCTAATCTACTTATCTCATTGTACATTCGTTGATTTTATGAATATATTTATATTTGTGCAAAAAAAGGGGGGTGGAGAGGAGTGTTATAGCAATGCCTCTGGTCATTCCTATAATAAAAACCTCCTGGTATACTTAAATATATAAGTGAGTTTGGGCAGTGGTGTGAATGTGAAGCATGACTTTGTGATTCTGAAAGATGAGCAAATGCCGTGTTGTTTCTTGCTTGGTGTAGGCTTTATAAGATTGAATGATTTGTCTTTGGATGCTGATAAGGATTGTGTTATGAAAGGTGAATGTGAGGTGATGAGGTTGAATGAGTGTGCGAAGAATGTTGTCAAATTTTGTGGTATGTTTGAGGTGGTAGTGGGTTATGACAATGAGATTTTAAGTGATGATGATATTCTAGAGATGCAAGAAATGTGTCCTTTTGTTAGTGAGTTGAAGAGGTGTGTTATGATGCGTGTTGATTTGAATGAATGGCCTGAGTGTTTAAGTGATTTTAAAAGGTATGCTAAGGATTTTGTTGTTAGTATGGATATTGTATATTTTGTGAGGCATGTGAAGGGTGTTGATGATATGTATGTACCTGTGATTTCCTTGGTTGGTATGATTGGTCTGGTTAAGGTTGTGCATGATTATTATGGTCATATGGGTAAGTTTAAGCTGTGGGAGTGTATGAAGGAGCGTGTGTTCCATCCGTTTCTGAGAACTGTTGTGAATGATGTTGCGACTACGTGTGAAAGGTGTCATGAGCGAAAAGTGCAAGGTGTGCAAGTGAAACCACCGATGTTGAAAGTTGATGCGAAAGAACCGTTTAAACTGGTAGTGGTTGATTGCGTGTCTTTGCCGCGTACGAGTGCTGGGAATGTTGGTATGGTTGTTATGGTTGATCATAAAAGTAAGTTTGTTTATGCAGCGCCTGTGAGAGATAAAAGGAGTGTGACTGTTGCGCGTGTGGTTGAGCAGTTGTTCTTTCCTATGTGTGTATGGAAGCCTAGAAGATGTCTGAGTGATAATGGGCCTGAATTTGTAGGAGAAGTGTTTGAGCAAATGTTGAGAGAGAATGGGGTGGAGCATGTGAGAACAACTCCGTATGTACCGTCTTTAAATGGATTGGCAGAACGTACTATAAGAACTTTGTGTGAGATGTTGAGAATGATGAGTACGACAGTGAATGACTGGGATGTATGTCTGGGGAGAGTGTTGTGGGCGTATAATTAAACTGTGCATAGTGCAACTGGAATGTCCCCATGTCAGTTTGTGATGAATTTTGAAAGGCGAGTGAAAGATAGGTTTCGTTTGACTGAAAGTGAGCAGAGTATATGGCGTGAGGCACATGAAAAGTTCCGTTCATTTGAATTAGGTGCGAAAGTATTGAAGGTGAAAGAAGTGAAGGGTAGGTTGAATGTGTCAAAGATGAGTGAAAAGTTTGATGGACCTTATAGAGTTGTGAGAGTTTGGAAAAATGGGGTGACGTATGTTTTGGAGAGTTTGAATGATGGTATGACTGAGAGAGTGCGGGCTCATCAGAGTCAGTTAAGGAGATCTGGAGAGAACCTCCTGACTACCTGGTGAGTCATCCAGTGTATAAACTGTGCAGAGAGAGAGGTAAAGTGCATGATGATGAGATTGAATGTGATCGTATGGATCTGTCTGGGAAAGAGCTTGTCTTGGTCTCAAGGAGTAGAAAGTGTACAAAGAATAGTGAAAGGAAGAATGCAAGTACGAATGAAAGTAAGTCTGAGCAGATTGTGTGTTTGCATAGGCAAGTGCATGATTTAACTGATGTGAGTAGGCGAGTGAGTAAGCTTCCTGTGGCTGATTTTTCTGGTTTTGGGAACAGTATGAATGATGGTGTGTTTGGGCAGAATGAACCTAGTGTGGCTGATTTTTCGGATTTTATGAATGGTAATAGTAGGGGTGAGTTTGATGTAGTGGATGATGAAGTGGCTGATTTTTCAGGTTTCTGGTGGGAACCAGTTGAAGGGGTTTCCGGTGTAGCCGCTGAGAGTAAAGGGGAGGTGAGTGATTTGTCTGTTTCGCAAGAGTGTACCTTGAGCTGGCTGAGAGCTGTGAATGAGGAGCTGATGAATGGGGGTATGAAGAGTGAAGGGTCTGAACGGAAGAGTATGAAAGGGTTCTGTCGAGGATGGGCGACCTGGTAATGAAGGCTAAGATTATGGTGGATGATATGATCAATAGTGACAATGAGACTGAGCGGACGACTGATGAACAACCCCGACAGATTGCTACGCGTAGCCAGGGACCAGTAGACAAGTGTGAATGGGTGCAGAAGAGTGCGATTGAATATAAAAGGTACCGTGAGTAAGGATTGAGACTGTATTGTGAGTGACTAGTCGAATGGCTTAAGGAAGGAGGGGTGTGGTGTAGCAAATGTGAGTGTGTATGAAGGGCCATTCTCCCACCCCTTTTCCAATATCTTCTCCCCCCCCCTTCCTCTGTAAGAATGTGTGTGTGAGTGGGAATGGTGTTTTTTATTATATTTTTTTTGTACATATGTATTTGATTTCATGTTGTATGAAAATTGTTTTTTTCTTTCTCAGCTACTAAATGGTAAATATTTTTCTGAGACAGCACTCAAGTAAAGAAATTATAAATACTGTTACCTGCCAAATTTGTACAGAGTGGCAGAGACAGTAGGGCTTGAGGTACACCAGAAGTTGTGCGTCCTGTTGGGACAGAAGAGCTGTTTGTAGCCCCGAAAGTACGACAGATCCATATATATATATATATATATATATATATATATATATATATATATATATATATATATATATATATATATATATATATATTGTATCAAGCTCAGAGGCACCAGCTTTCTTTAATAGCCTAAAGACGCCAGGATCGTGAAGAAAATTGAGCTCGGCGGCTACAGGTCCCATAAGACGCGCATACCCAATTTTTGTCACAAGAGTGACTGCCGGCAAGATTTTCCCCGGGGGGGCCGGCAAATCGTAAACCGTAGTACCACGTAAGATAGCTCCTCCTTTTGTTGTCTCTTCTTTTTGTATTTGTTGTTTGTTCTTTAGTAATTGTGTATATATTTTCGATTGGTAGGATTTCAAGATAGGATTGTTTTATTTATATATAAATAGGCTCGTGTGCATATTTACCCCATATTTTTGTAGTTATTATTGTACTTTTTTTTGTAAGTAAAGGGACTGTATCTACAATCCGTTTCATTCTCCTTCGATTTCTCACGTCCAGATTAGTGTAGGAAGCGGGTTGGATCGATTGGGGTTAGGCTAGATTTTCGTCCCGCTACAACCCCTTTGTTCGTTTTTCCCTTTTAACATAAAAATATGCCTATTCTCCTGCAGTGTCTGTCTCTTGTATCGAATCTGTTACATTTACTCTTTTTAACACTAAATCTGTCATTTTTACTTACCAACCACACTTCTTCCATCTTTCTCTCTCCTTGCCTCTTCTTGATCAGAGTTAGTATATTTTCAATGGCCTTGCTTTGATACTTTCTTTTCTCAATTGGTATAAAAAATACCTTGAAAGTACCTTATGTGTTGCACAGTAACTGAGATTAATTAAGTGACTCTTTGATTAAGTGATTCTTGCAACCACGAGCTTGTCAACCACATGACTTCTCTTACTGTCTCTGGTTCCCTTTTCCCATCTCAAAGTTCTTTCCTGTCTGTCCATCTGGCTCAAACAGAACCCCACTTCCAGCGCCTTCTGCACGAGTTTCCTAGCCTTAGCCTTCCACTTTCGAAGTCAGGCCTATTAAACACAATGTGGTTCACAGGATCGAGACAAAAGGAGGACTTGTATAACTCCCGCCACCATCGTTTAAATCCAGGTAGACTCGCGTTAATGAAGAAGGAGTTCAGTTTCATGGTTGATGCTGGCATAGCTCGTCTTGCTGCCTCTCCTTGGGATTCTACGCTCCATGTAGTAGCAAAGTGTTCTCCGGGTGAAGTTCACAGTAGATATGATCGTAGGGTAAAGCAGTTCCTTACTTAGACTCCCAAAACACGCCAGATATGTTCAATTGTTTTAAGATCTGTCGATTGCTGTGGCCAATCCAAGTGTTCTAGATGGCTGTTTTGCTTTAAGTGCCATTTTTAACAGTTTTAGCTGTGTATAACTGCACATTATCATTCGAGAAAATGGCACAACTGTATGGAAACAGTGTTTGTACCTATGAGTGAATTTCATCACCCAAAATATATAAATGCTCTTTAGAAGTAAACTTTCAATTCAATACTCACATGAACAAAATAATTTTACGATATGGCCGCCTAAACCATCAAAGAACCGCTTTCATGGATTCACGGTTGGCATCAGGCAATCGAGATCAAAGGCTTCTTTGGGCGGTCTCCTTGCATAAATTCGTCCTGAACAAAGAAAACGCGTGAAAGATGATTCGCCAAGAAGATGACATTCTTCCACTTGTCCATTGCTGACTTATTGTGGAGGAAGCGTGAAGGAGATTGTGATTTTTTTTTACTACCTAAAGAACCCCATTTACAGATGAAACGGAAATGTGACGAGGCTGAAAAAAAGGATGACTGCGTCACAAGCCTCGCTTTGATACCACCAATAACGAGAAATTCTTTGCCAGTTTCATATAGAAGATCTTCGACGGACCTAGTTAGTTCATGGGCAAACTTAGCAAGAAAATGGTGTAATCAAGGTAATCACCCACACAGCATTGTACCACCCGTACGTGCTTCTCGGGCAGGCTACCAAGAAAAGCTGTAAAGGGAATTCGCATGCACTCTTCAAGAAGTTAAGCACAATTGCACCGGTATAAATATATATATATATATATATATATATATATATATATATATATATATATATATATATATATATATATATATATATATATATATATATATATATATATATACAGCTTGTCCACAAAGTCTGGGTACATAGGAATTTTAATATTTTATTTATTTATGTTATTTTTCCTCCCCAGATCGAATGATGGCTCTGTCTAAAGAAGAAAGAATCGAGTTGGTACTCTTAAGTGGACGAGAAAGATGGTCTTATCGGAAAAATAGCCGATGAATTTAACCTTCGACACCCTGATCGGCAACCTATTTATTTTACTGCCGTCGGGAAATTGGTCACGAAGTTTAAAGAAACAGGCAGTATCTTGGACAAACCCCGTTCCGGGCGACCAAAGACTTCAGACGAAACGAAAGAGGTTGTCATGGCCAAATTGCTGCTAGCCCAAAGAAATCACTTCGTCGGACATCCATGGAGTTGGGTGTTCCAATGTCAACTATCCACAAAATCCTGGTAGAGCAGAAGTTCCATCTGTACAAATTACAGATATTGCATCACTTAAATGAAGACGACCCCGATAGACGAATACAGATGTGCGAATGGTATTCAGATAAATTAGATAAAAATATCAATTTTACTAAAGATCTTTTGTTGTTCAGTGATGAAGCTTTGTTTTATGTTAATGGTGAAGTCAACAGACAGAATCTTCGATACTGGTCTCAAGACAATCCACATTGGATGGATCCATCCAAACAGCAAGGCTGCCAAAAGGTGATGGTGTGGTGTGGTTTGTGGAAAGCTCATGTGCTAGGACCCTTCTTCTTTGATGAACATGTAACCGGTGAGACTTATCTGAACATGTTGAGAGACAAATTAATGCCTCAAATTGAGCGCCTAGGCGAGGGGCTTCCGGACTGGTTTCAGCAGGATGGAGCCCCTGCCCATTTTTCTACAAATGTCAGAGATTGGCTGAATGGCACTTTTCCTCACTGGATTGGAAGAAGATGTCATGGGAGTGGTCCCCTCATCCACCAGACCTTTCCCCCCTTGATTTCTTTTTCTGGCGTATGTTAAAAGAGAAAGTTTACTCAATGAAGATTGCAAATCTAAACCACTTGAGAAAACGCATTATCAGTCAGTGTGCTGAAATCGACGGTAGTGTACACCTATTCAATCGAGTTCACCAGAATTTAGCAAGGCGCATCGAATTATGCATTGCAAATAATGGAAATCATCTTGAAAATATAATTTCTTAACATTATAATTAAATAAAATTGTTTTGTTCTAAAGGTATGTATTTATCCCCTATGTACCCAGACTTTGTGGACACCCTGTATATATATATATATATATATATATATATATATATATATATATATATATATATATATATATATATATATATATATATATATATATATATATTGTAGGGAAATCGATATCCCACCCTCAAAACAGAAGCCTTGTTTGATAACCGTAACGTCCTGGCCTTTTTGGCGGCGTAATCCTATTACTTACCCCCCTTCTCTCCCCTCGCCTCCAGTATCACCCGAAAGGCCTTCGCATAACCACGACCTGCACTAATCATCACATGTCATCCCGGCGAGCCTAACATTGGTTAAACCGGCAATATTTCCCCTAAGAGAGGGTATTTAATTTCATTCATATGCGAAATTAGAGAAGCGACAACCAAATGCCAGAAGGTGCCTTTAGGGCTAGTTGAAAGACGCTCTGAAAAAAAACATTAGAGCAGGAGACTTAATTCCGCCGTCCTCATCCCCTTCTCCTCCCCCTACTTCCAGTGGGGTTGCGAAATATATGTGCGAATAACGGCAGAAGAACGTGGAGGATCGAGTTTGCGATCGAGACGACGAAGTCTGGCGAAGTGCCTGGCAACCCTACGAAAGGAACACAGAAGAAGCTCATGCTGAGCCAGTTCCTGATGGTCACACCGAAGTTTAAGTTAACTTGTATTGAGAAACAAGTTCAACTAGCTCTCATCAGAGAAACCCCCTATCCTGGTGTACAACAAAACCCAGAGATAGTCCTCGCTATTGAGGAATACCCTAAACTGAACTCTCTCAAGCACTCTTCTTTGTCAAAGGATTCACTCGTTTGCTCATCGCTTGTCAGTGCGAATTATTCCCAGATTAACCCTGTTCCGTTGATGAAATCATCTTACCAAGACAACATGATTAACGCCATCCGTCGCACGTACCGAATTCACCTGTGGCTTTAAAAATATCCTCGCGCCAGACAAACATCTGGGGTGGCAAGGAAGACGTCCACGCGCCTGCCCGAAAACAACATTCTTGAGGCTACATAAAAATTGAGGCCAAGGTCAGTCTCAGACCCGATTCCCGTGTAGTTTTTAAAGGTAAATAAATTCCATTAACGTCTTTTTTTTAAGGTCAATTAGCATTCAATATTAAAGTGATCTTTGGGTTAACCATTACTGTATATTAAATTGTGTAATTCATTAAGTCTCACTTAAACTTGTTTAATTCAAAACTGTGTAGTTTGTTTGTTAGATTTCATTTTTTGTTCATGTTGCAATTAATGTTCTATTTTCGTAGAAGTATTTAATTCAATCCTCGAAACGCTGAGCATGGCACTAGAAACCCTCAAAGATTAAAAAAAATAACGTAATAATAATAATAAAAATATAGCACTCCTAGAGAAAACGTAATCAAGAAGTTTTTTGAAGTACGTAACAAACCTATACATAAGTACACCACTACTCGGTCCTTGTAATATCACGACATATATATATATATATATATATATATATATATATATATATATATATATATTGTTGAAGCCTATTGTATATTTAGCCTTAATTATTTTTCTTTGGAAACTTTCTACTTTCCCTATTATTTTATTTTCTCCATCTTGTAGATGGTAAATTATTTATTCTAAGTTCATCTGTCTTTTTTAAGCTCACGGTAATTGGTAAAAACAAACTTTAAATAATAAGCTTTCGATCTTGCGCGATCATCTTTAGAGTAGATTTTACTGTCCTTTTCCTCCTTTACAGAGGATAGTATGTTGATATGATTTATTTAGAGAGAATAGACAAATTAGTATTTTAAACATGTAACAATAAATAGTTAATAGTGGGAAATTGAAAGTTGAGCAGAAAAGATAACGTTACAAATAGTATGAAACGAAATGGGTCCTGCAGGAGGAACTGGACCTGATATTGTTAATTGTTCTAAAATTTTATTTTTATCCGTTATAAATAATTGAATTATCCAGGAGATACTGGAGGTCATATTGTTAGTTTTATACAATCTTATTTTTACCTTAATCCATGACAGAGTTATATATTTATAAATTGCATTTATTTATTTACCTATTTAATTTTATTCAAGAGTTAGAGCTCTATGATTTTTGGTTTTATATAACTTTACTTATATAGTCTATCTAATTTTTAAATATTATCATCTTTTTACATATTTCACATACTTTTTATGTTTGCTTAGTTTTGGGTAGGTTTTTGCATTTAGACATCTTATCACTTTAATTTAGTTCCATGGTAATTTTAATTTTATACTATTAACATTTATAATCACTTTAATTCCGGTTTGTTTGTTTTTAGTTTAAAAAGTTTTAAAGGGAGTATTTATTAGTACAAGATTGAACGCAAGGTTAAAGGGAACTGGCCAATCAGGAAGATGGAATATTTTGAACAGTTTTAATGTTCGATTCTAACTTGTGGCTTGAGTGTTATAACTTTACTTCTTTATTGTCTCCTTTCATTTAATTTCATTTCTCTGTTCCTTTTACTATTCCTCTCTATCTACAGTGATCTTTTATCGAGAGGAGTCCACTTAGCAATTTTTAAGGTCATTCTTTCGCTTGGAATTTTGTCACATGGCCTCCCGAATATCTTTCCTAGTCATGGCGTGAATAATTTCGGAGTGGAAAGATCTCCTTGTCTTACACTTTTCTGTAATTGAAATATGTTTAAACCTTTATGTAATCTCATGTGTGATCTGCAATTTTGGTATGTGTATTCTCTGATATTTATGTAGACCAGAAGTATACCTTGATTCTTCGACGTTGTTATAACCGCTGATATTTCTTTTTCCAAACAACAGTTTTCTGGTGGTCTACAAATCCCACGTATATGCGTATATTGTAATCTGAACCTTTTCAAATGAGTTGGTTGAGAGAACATATGTATGTGGTCAATAGTTGTGAAACATTTTCTGAATACATCTTGGTCTTTCGGTTGTTGGTTATCGAATTGGTTTTACAGTTTGCTAGTAATGATTTTTGTGAAAAGAGTTTATAGACACACGAGAGAAGGGTGGTAGTTTGTTTGGTTACCTTTTTGGGGGAAGAAGAATTATTATGAAATTATGCCAGTCTTCCGGAATATTGCCTTGTTTTAGATATTCAATGAAGAGGCGAACTAGTTTCCCCAAAATGACATTTCCAAAATTTTTCAACAAATCCAATGTGATGTTGCCCTAACCTGAACTTTGAGGCTATTCATTTGATTACAATGTCAATTTCTGATTTGAGAACGACCGGGCCATCATAGGTTTTTTTTGGATTGTGTTGTTTCTTGAGTACAACTTTTCATAGCACTCCTTAGTTATTTTAACTGTTATTTCTCGATCCTGGGTGATTGTATCTTCTTACTCTTTTATAGCTATTATGTGAGATTTTCCCTTTTGAAGTCTTCTTTTAGTAATTGTATACCCCTTTTCTTCTTTGATGGAGTTTTTAACAATATTTGTATTATATTTTATGATGTCAGCTGCTTGTTACTTTTAAATGAGCTTGTTTTTTTCTCAGTGGCGTCATTTGAGGTTTTCCTTGGGGGAGGCAAATGTCTAAAACTTATGGTGTGTGTGGGATGGCGAGAGAAGACCGCCATGGGCGAGGTATCACTTTGTTGTTATCACATTTGTAAAATTATCCGTTGTTCTTTGAGAATGAACTGAACAAGTTCGAAAGTACTTGGAATACCCCTTTCCTTTTCCTGAGAGATTTTTTTTGGCATATATATATATATATATATATATATATATATATATATATATATATATATATATATATATATATATATATATATATATATAATTATAATTATGTTAATAACCATTGTTGAGGAGCAGCGTAGTATTTATTATCTCGAGACCAGTTTCGGCATAGAGTTTGTCATGCCATCCTCAGTCAAACACTAAGAATACATGCAGTCCCACCAAACGTACAACATATATATATATATATATATATATATATATATATATATATATATATATATATATATATATATATATATATATATATATAGTTTACAGAGATCCAATTGGGGAAACACAGTCTATAGTCTCCTCACGCATAGTGACAACTTTAATCACCCGCTAGACTTCCCACAGGCCAAACTATTCCACCCGCGTGAGGACTTCCGCAAAAGAAAGGTCATTGAATCTACCCTTATAGATGAAATCCCCCAACTTTAACCTTTCAGATAGGAAATTCAAATGCAGCCCCTACGTCAAAGATCTAATCTTAAAAGATATCCTTAATCAACTTAAATTCCCCTCCCCCCCTGATTAGGAACTCCAATGAGATCTCTCCAATTGGATCTCTTCTATATATATATATATATATATATATATATATATATATATATATATATATATATATATATATATATATATATATATATATATTGTACGCTTGGTGGGATTGCATGTATTCCTAGTGATTGACTGAGGATGGCTTGGCAAACTCCAAACCGAAACTGGTCCCAAGATAATCAATACTACGCTCCTCAACAGTGGTTTATTAACATATTTGGAATCTGTCATTAGATTTAACTTGTATGATTCAATTTCAAGGAAATAGATAATGTACATGTGTATCCATTTTAATTACCATCATCATTAATATACAAATATAGCAAATACTTACACAGTAATGAGTATTAATGATAGATCCAACATAATTTATAAGAAAAAATTACACAAGAGAAAGAAAACCATTTACCAATAGCAAAGAATTCCTCCTTCCAAAATCTATAGTTGGTTCCTATTAAAAATTATAAGGTAATTCAGGTAATTTAATCTTGCATATACATTAAAAATATCGGAAATATGATAATACAGTAACTGGTTTGACCTTTGTAGCCCATCTAGAGCAAAGGGTAGCGATAAGGCTTCAGATGAGCAAAATCATCTACTTACTCCTCGAGATCAAAAGACTTGACCATCCTCTTTTCAGTGGCCATTTACATCAAGCTACATAGGCGGTCACCTACAATTGTTGTTCTCAAGTAGTTTTTTATTATTTAAAAACAGAAAAAAATCGCTCATTGTCAGCAATAGTAACATAGATGGTTAGCAATATTGCAAAATACTTAATATCTCAGAAAATGCAGTGGCAAATGTGTTCCGAATACTGTAGACATCAAATAGGTCATCAGGTTTCTTTTGCTTAAGTAATGTCTTTGCTGAATAAACTTGTGAAACCAAAATGACTGAATCAATGTGTGTACTGTAATGCTTGGAAAACATTGTGACCTTTTTTTTCATCAAATAACTGCTCTGAGTGAACATCAAAAGTGAAGAGAGACTGAGAAGAGATTTATTATTAATAAACCTACGATCATATTCTGCATTGTCTCTGCCATTAAAAGGAAAATACAACTGGGAATTTAACTGTTGCCTTAATCTAACTTTTGTTGCACATTCTAATTGTTCTGTTCTTTTTCCAAAGGTACTGTTGGACAAATAGTCTTTCAACCCATTGGATATTTGTTGCACTCTCTTGCTACAAGCTGATCCCGCCTTACATGTGTATAATCCTCCCTCTCCATTTATATTACAGTGTACAAGTAGAACTAATCTAGTAATAATTATATACTTAATGGAACTTACGCCTCGCTCTTGCTAGTTATCCCTGGTGTTGATGGAGTAGCAGTAGTAGGTTGGACATCTACTATTTGCTCCTCCTTAGGCTCAGAGGGAGGCTGGTTGATACGTTCTTATTGGAGGTCCTGCTGAACCTTTTTCACAATTTCAGACTCAGATTATTTCTTCTTTGGGGTAAAAAGGCTAGCGATACTTTGCTGTTATCGCTTCATAAGGGTAGGCCAGTGTACTATACATAACCAGACCTGGAAGATAAGTGAGGTTGCACTTCTAAAAATAGTAAACAATAAAATTCACTCCAAGGTGTATCTGGTGAGGGAGTGGCATCTGGTGAAAACGAACGAGACTTGATCGTGTCCCAGCCTCGTGACAAGCTGGAACGCGATAAAGTCTCGTTCGTTTCAACTAGAGGCCACTCCCACACCACACACACCTTGGAGTGAATTTTACTGTTTACTATTTTCATTATTATAATTTCAAAAGCTGGGGGGGGGGCGAGTCTTGGTGGGGGAAAGTGCCCCCCCCCCTGACACCCCTGTGTAGTTCTGCTAAATTCAATTGGTTGATTGGTGTTTGTTGCTTTGAGGTGTTTGGGCTTCTTCATTAGGTTTAAAGTTTAGCCTGAGAGTTGTTGTTGTTCTTATTCTGTTCTTCCTTGTATTTTTCAGCAGAGTCTGTCATATGTTTCCTCAAGTGATCGTTGATCACTTGTATATTGCTGGTGTTACTGGGGTCAAGGGAATTTTTATGGTATGGTCTCTGAAGATGCAGTTTAAATTCTGGAACGAGATTTTTCTTGGACTTAATGTGCCTTTATTTTTTTAATGGAATATATTCCTTCTCTTTTTCTAAATGTTAATTTTTATCCTACATCTGATCATCCTATGCACACTGATTTTGATTTTATTAGTGACTTAGAAATTATTAACTGTGTTTTTTGGGGGGTTAGACCAGCATGTAAGCAGTTCCAGTGTACATATCATGTGTTTGACTTATCCAAGCCCATCTTTGATGTTGCTTCTTTTTAAACATAGTGTTGGAAATTTTTGAGGTCCTGGGCAAGTGTAAAAGTAAACCAGAACTTGTCACCTTTCAATTTATTTCCCTCCATTGAGAACTGTCCTATGCATCACTAAATACTTTGCCTGGCTTTTACATTAAAGTCTCTCATGACGATATTATAACATAACATAATTCAACGAATAACAAAAGCTACACCGACTTGTCAGAGATCATCCGAGTCACAAGCTACCATAAACTACATATACAAGATTGTGTATGAACTAAATAAAATTTATAATCCCCCCTATGGAAACTTGGAGTTTTAATAGTGGTTGTTGATGTTCTAGTTTCCCCTATTTTCAAGTTAAAACCAACACTCTGATGATAATAGTTTATCAATACTTCCCCGATAATCCATTCCTGAACTAAATTATCATCATTTGAAAGTACTAGATCTAATCAGGGCCAGTGATAGGAATTGCGGAGACCACTTAGAGAATTGATAGTGGACCCCCTACTTTCCAAAAGTCAAAATTGATGTAGGTTTATAATGGTGTAGTATACTTGTTTTACCCCCTCCTAAATTAAAGATAAATGCTTGATATATTAAATATTGAAAGACAATATGAAAGTTTTGAAACAATGTAAGGCATTTACAAACATACTGTTTATACACAAGTGTTTTAGAAAAAGACTTTTCTGGCTGTTTTATTTTGTAAGTCTTTTAAAATGATTTTAAAGTCGATGGTTTTAGCAATGTCATTTTCTATGGATAGCATCGCCACATTGTTTAGTCTATCTTGTGAAATTGCTGACCCTATGTTTTAATCAATTTAGTTTTGAATAACTTTTTTTCACGAGATGTGGCTATTACAGGCATTACTAAGTAAATCCTCAAACGATTGTTTACTACCAGGTATTAAAACAAAGCTTGATGCACTGGAGGAAAGAAAAGTTTTCAGAGCTTCAAGTTCTTTTGCCATCAGATAGCCACCCACATCTTTAGTTGTTTCAGTAACTACCTCTCCACCAGTGATATGTTTTATTGTGGTATCAGTTAATCTAATGCGAGGTCCCCTTAAGGCGCGGGCCTCTATTTGATCAAATTAGCTTAAAACTGGCCCTGGATCTAATATATTGGCGCCCCTTTTTGGTATATTAACAACAAATTGACTAAAAAAGTTATCCTCAAAACATTCTATAAACTTATAATTTACCCTATCCTTTCCTATCATAAAAGGAACTGCCTTGTTTAGGCTATCGAATAGCTTTTTGCACACTAAACTTGCTTATGTTAAATTCCATTTGCTATTTCTCTGCCTATTGGGTTAGTATGTTCAATTCATTTTGTAATGTTGTTTGTTCTGATATCATCATAAAATCTATCTAATCATTCCTCCGTATTAGCAGGTTTTTATGCGTACACCTGGACTATTTCAATGTTGTACTTCTTAGAGACTCTTAAGTTTACATAAGCTACTCTTTCCGACATGCAAAAAAAATCTATTTTTTTTTGCTCTCTATGTATCAGGAATTCAACTACATTCTGCCCCTTGATCTTCTTTTCCTCTATGATAGAATAGGAAATGGTCACTTATTTCAGTGATAGCCCCTCGGCATCGTCGGTTTTCACACATACGTTCATATCCCATTTAATATCATTAATTTAAGTGACGAGATAAATATATGTATTTGGAACTTTGTGGGGAGCTTTATTGAAACACTCACGAACACCACGGATAAATAGAGATTCACTGATTATGTCGTTAAGGGCGTCCGGGCTATTTTTTGTTTCAGCTTAATTTCAGCAGGGTAATGTGACGCAAAAGAGCAATATTTACTGGATATATCTGTAATTTTGAAATTAAATTTTTCTTTTGTTAAAAGTACGAATTATTTATATACGAATTAACGGCTCTCACTGTTCGATGCGTGGTACGTTGGGCATTGGTCTCGCGAACGCGCCTTTGTTCGTCCGTCCAATTGTTTACATAAATTTTCAGACCCAAATGATGAAAAATTTAGCCGAATGCGAGAAGGCAAAGGTCGTATTTATATTGGTGCTGTGATTGTTTTCTTATGTATATTAAAAGGTCAATTTGCTTTAAATATATGACTAAAATAAATAGGTACTCTATTGAAGATATCATTGAACATTATTTTTCATTATTTCTATTGATATTTGTAATAACAATGTGATTTGTGGAAACTGAAAGTAAAGAAATCAAATTTCAAGTTGTTTCGGAAGGATTTTAAAGTGAATGGTCGAAGTCTGTCTGCCAGTTTCAACATGTCAAGTCCAAACGTTCGCCCCCAATGATATTCACCTAGTTCTAAATTATAATTTCCCTTCACTAAACCATCCTCTGGTATGTAAATGAGTATTAAGCTAACCTTAAATTACAATACTAAGATAAGAGCCTATTTTCAGCAGCAGTAACAGTTGGACGTGTTGGCAGGAAATCACTTTAAACCTGAGGTTGAGATTGAGGGCTTTAACATGTTCCATACAGATAGGAATAGGAAGAGAGGAGGAGGGGGGGTTATTTATATTAAAGATAATCTCCAGTGTTTTGTAAACAGTACAATTAAATTAGATGATAACACAGAGTCATTATGGTTAAATGTAAAGGAAGGTAAAAACAAGCTTGTCATAGGATTATTATACAGACCACCAAATCTTAGTAAGGAAGCTTCAAATCTTCTGTGGCAGGAGATTGAACGGGCATGTAGAAGTAAGCATGTGTGTATAATGGGCGATTTTAATTACAGAAATATAGACTGGGAAGCTCTTGTGGGTGATCAGGAGGCTGAGGAATTTTTGAATGTTGTCCAAGATAATTTTCTGAGGCAGATTATTAACGAACCCACTAGAGGTAATAATATACTGGATTTAGTTCTGACAAATAGGGAAGAAGTTATTAAGGATACTGAGATTGGAGGAAATTTGGGTAATAGTGACCATTGTGAAATTAGATTCAAGATGAAATGGAATGGTATTGATAGTAGCATGAACAATGTTAAAATTCCTGACTTTAGAAGAGCAAATTATAATGGGCTAAGGACTTACCTGGAGGCAGTTGTACAGAAACCAGGCAATGAAATCAAATCAGGGAAACAGTGATCATCAGATGGTTAGGTTTAATTTGCAAATAGTTAAGGGTAGAACAACAACAAACTCCACAAAAATTCCAAATTTTTATAGGGGAGATTACAATGAATTACGCAGCATGCTAAATCAGATTAGGTGGGATAAAGAATTCCATGGAAAGAATACTTATGAGATGTCGGATATTTTTAAGGCTATATTAAACATGGTTCAGGAACAGTGTATCCCGATGAAGTCTATTAGGAAGAAATGTAGGAAACCATTATGGTGGAATCAAGAAATAGCTAATAAAGTTTCAGAGAAAAAAAGGGAATACCAGAGATTACAAAGTGAGAGTAGTTTAGATAATTTAAACCATTATAGGTCAACCAGAAATGAACTAAATAAGATTAATAAGAAGACCAAAAGGACAGCAGAAATTAATTTAGCTAAAAATAATAATAAAGATCCTAAAAAATTCTTTAGCTATTATAGAATCAATAATAAATCTAACAGTGCTAAAATAGGGCCTATTAAATATGAAGGGGTTTTGAAAGAATCTGATGAGGAAATAGTAGAGGTCCTTAATGATCATTTTGCTTCAGTATTCACAGAAGAGAAACCAGTTAGATTAATTGATGATAATTCTAGGTCAAGGGAAGTAGTGATAAATTCTATTAATATAGACAGAGAAGAAATTAAAGTGCTTATAATGCAGTTAAATACTAGTAAGGCATCTGGCCCTGACAACATTCATTCTAGGATACTCAAAGAAGGTGTAGAAAGTATTGCAGTAGCTCTTGAGAAGATATTTATTAGATCACTAGAGTCTGGAGAAATACCAAATGATTGGAAATTGGCAAATGTAGTGCCAATTTTTAAAAAGGGAAGCAAAGATGATCCAGTAATTTTAGACCGGTAAGCTTAACTTCTATAGTCTGTAAAATTCTTGAGAAGATGGTTAAGAAGGGAATTTCTGATCATCTAGAGAGTAGCAGGTTAATTAATGATGCTCAGCAGGGTTATAGAAAAGGTTGATCGTGTTTAACTAATTTACTGGATTTTATGGATTATTTAACTAAAGAGTTAGATAGGGGTGAGAAAGTTGATGTGTTCTACTTAGATTTCAGCAAAGCTTTTGATAAGGTTCCACATAGAAGACTAGTTCATAAATTAAAGCTGCTTGGGATATGTGGGAAGGTTTTAAATTGGATAACTGAATGGCTGAAAAATAGGAAACAGAGAGTTGTACTGAATGGAGTGAGGTCAGAGTGGAGGAATGTTATTAGTGGTGTACCTCAGGGATCAGTTTTAGGCCCTTTATTATTTATAATCTATGTAAATGATCTTGGGCAAGGTGTAAATAGCAAAGTGTCAATTTTTGCGGATGACACTAAATTGGCAGCTGTAGTCAAAGAGGTTGAGGGTAGCTTTAAAGTGCAGGGTGACTTAAATAAGTTGTTAGCTTGGGCTCAGAAGTTGCAGATGACTTTTAACCTTAATAAATGCAAAGTTATTAACATGGGGAATTTAGCTATGAGATGAATGGGTATTGGCTTAATTTAGTTGAAGATGAGAAGGACTTAGGAGTAGTAGTAGATAGGTCACTGAAATTTTCAAAGCAGTGTATTGAGGCAAAAAATAGAGCAAATAGGGTGCTAGGTTACATTAAAAGAAATGTTAGCTACAAGAGTAAGGTCATCCTTAAACTATACAACTCTTATGTCAGGCCACATTTAGAGTACTGCATACAGGCATGGTCACCACATTTTAGACATGATATAAACTTATTAGAGTCAGTACAAAGGAGGGCAACAAAAATAATACCATCCCTGAAGCACCTTGAATATGAAGATAGGCTGAGGGTATTAAATATGTTTTCATTTGAAAGAAGGTGTGTGAGGGGAGATATGATTGAGCTTTTTAAAATCTTTTCTGGGATGGATAAATTGGATTTCAGCAAGTTATTTGAGTTAGAAAGTAGTAATAGAACTAGAGGCCACCACTTAAAGATTAAAAAACAGAGGTGCAGACTGGATGTTAGAAAATATTTTTTCACTAACAGAGTGGTGGATTATTGGAATAGTTTGCCACCTGAGACTGTAGACAGCCCAAACTTGAATGTTTTCAAGCGCAGATTGGATGATTATATGGGGATGGAGGGTTAATTTCTTACTTTTTGGTATGTGGATATGTTTCTTGACTAATTCCTATGGATGCAGTTTCTTTTTATTGTATATTTTGGGGGTCTTTGATTTTGTTTTTGACAGACTCCTATGGAGGCTTTAAATTATATATTGTAGATGCATGGTTGGACATTCCTATGGATTGTTAAATTGTATATTGTAGATGCATGATTCGATAAAATCCTATGGATGCATTATGTGGGTGGGATTTGATGGATACGGATGACCTTTGATAGGCCTTTGTGGCTTTTGTCATCCGTGGAATTATGTTATGTTATATGTTATATCAGTTAGTGGAGACAATAATCACCAGGAGGAAGAGATTACAATTGGAGAGGAGTATGAAAGAATAATTGAGCAATTAATTACAGGTCAGATGATTAACATTCCATATAAGGAGATTAGGACTAAAAATAATGACCCAAAATGGATGACAGATAAAATTAAGCATTATATTGGCATTAAAAAGGGCATTTATAGGAAAATAAATAATGGAGAGGATCACTTAAGGCAGAGATATAATGAACTAGCAAGAGATGTTAAAAAGTTAATTAGAGTAGCAAGGAGAAATTATGAAATTTAAGTGGCAAATAGGGCAAAGGAAGATCCTAAAAGTTTATATCAATTATACAAAACTAAGGTTAGAGATAAAATAGGCCCACTTATAGATTCCAATGGAGAATTAGTAAGTGATAGGGACTCAATGGCTGGAATGCTAAATGACTTTTTTCTCTCAGTATTTACACAGGAGGATACTCTAAATATACCCGAGGTGTTTCAGGGTAATGATGAAGAGAAATTAAAGGATATCTTGATCACAAAGGAGATAGTGACAAAGGAAATTGTTAAAATCAAAAGTAGTAAAGCACCCGGTCCTGATGAGGTCTTTCCTAGAATTTTGAAAGAATGTAAGGATGTGTTAAGTGAGCCCCTAGCATGCATCTTTAGAAAATCATTGGAGAGTGGCATTGTGACAGTGGCATGGAAGAAAGCCAATGTGATACCTATATTTAAGAAAGGGGATAAAACATATATGTCTAATTACAGACCAGTAAGTTTGACATCAGTGGTAGGGAAAATGATGGAATCTATTATAGCAAGGAATATTAGAGATCACTTGGATAAGCATAAGTTGATAAAAGAATCCCAGCATGGCTTTAGTAAGGGTAAATCCTGTCTGACTAATTTGCTGTCGTTTTATAGTAAGGTGTATGAAGCAGCAGATAATGATGAAAACTATGATATTTTATACTTGGACTTTAGTAAGTAAGGCTTTTGATTGAGTGCCACACTTACGGCTTCTGAGTAAAGTTAAAGCACACGAGATCGATGGCAGTATATTTAGGTGGATTCAGTCATTGATTGGTGACAGATAGCAAAAAGTTAGTATAGATGGAGTTAAATCTGAGTGGGGGTGTGTTAGCAGTGGAGTTCCGCAAGGATCTGTTTTGGGTCCCTTGCTATTTTTAATTTATATTAATGATCTTGACATAGGTATAAGTAGTGACCTGAGTAAATTTCCTGATGATACTAAGCTAGGTAGGGTCATTAAGGCTGATTCTGATGCTGTTGTAATGCAGGAGGAATTGACCATTCTGTCCAATTGGGCCGAGAAATGGTAAATGAAGTTTAACATAGACAAATGTAGTGTACTTAGTATAGGTAGAAATAATCCATTGAATAGTTATAAATTAAATGGGAGAATTTTAGGGAGGACCGATTGTGAGAGGGACTTGGGTATTTTGGTAAGTTCAGACCTTCGTCCTAGAAAGCAATGCCTAAATGCTAAGAATAAAGCTAATAGGATATTGGGATTCATTAGGAGGAGTGTAAGCAATAAGAGTGCTGAAGTCATTCTAAAACTGTATCTGGCGCTAGTTAGGCCTCATCTAGACTATGCAGTACAATTTTGGTCACCATATTATAGGAAAGATATTGATTTGCTTGAGTCTGTGCAGAGAAGGATGACAAAGATGATTGGTGGGCTAAGGAACTTACCTTATGGTGAAAGGCTCAGAAAACTAAATCTACATACATTGGAAAGGAGAAGAGTCAGAGGAGAATTGATTGAAGTCTTCAAATGGGTAAAAGGATATAGACTGAGGGTACTAAATATGTTCTCATTTGAGAGAAGATGTGTGAGGGGAGATAAGATTGAGCTTTTTAAAATCTGTTCTGGGATTGATAAGTTGGATTTTAGCAAGTTATTTGAGTTGGAAGGTAGTAATAAGACTAGGAGTCACCACTTAAAAATTAAAAAAACAGAGGTGCCGGTTGGATGTTAGAAAATATTTTCTTCACTAATAGAGTGGTAGGATTACTGGAATAGTTTGTGGTAATACTTGAGTTTCTGGGCTGCAATTAATGTCATCAGCTCTGCACATTTATCAAAATAATAAAGACAATAATGCCACCTACTTTAGGCTATTTATTTAGTTACTTTTGAAATGGCGGATAATTGTTGGGGGTTGCCCCCCCACAACAACTGTAAAAAAAATAGTTGTAATACAATTCTTCAGTAAACTTAGGCCCCTTGCACTTCTAAATGTACTGTTCCAAAGCAATCTTAGATTGCTGAACCAGTTTCACTGGCCTGCCTGTGATCAGAACTTCAGCCAGCCCTATATAGTACAAGTACCCCCCCCCTCCGTAATTCAAACCCAGCTTAAAATGCTGCTCATTTTATCTTTCCTCCTCCCTTCCTGACCACCTCTGAACCTCTTTCAATAACCTTCCTAGGAGACCTCTGGACAAGACCACATGCTATGGCAGCCTTCCTGATAGACCCTGACCCCTCCCCTTCTTACCTGAAAACACTGCCAATCTCATCTCATCCTGCACCCCCTCTCAACCACTTCAGAACCTCTTTCAGTATGACCCCTTGCAGAAGACCACATGGTGTGGTATCCTTCTTGAGCACTGCTAGGCTCGATTGTTCAAGAGAACCTTAGGAGGTGAAAAAGCTTTCATGGTAATTCTACAGATTGACAACTTTTTTTTTATTTAATCCATTCAATCTATTCTACAGGCCTATCTCAATAGTCTTTTGGTATTTTTTGGGTGCAGAAAGTATTTGTTTTTGAGTTATTTGCCTTTAAAAAGTCTTTTCCAATACATAAATCTATTATTTGCCACTGCTATGATGTCCTAAGTCTTGTGAAAAATGTTTTTGCATATTTTTTCAAAATAGTTATTTATAACAAAGCGCCTTCATTTGCCTTGTAGTAGTTAATCTAGAATTATCGCTTTCAGTTTGAGGCCTCACACATTTGGATCTAAGGTTCTCAACCACCACACTGCAGTTGATATCGGGGATCTGTGGGGAAAACTGCATGAAAATAAACACCAATCCTAAATTTAGTTTAGTTGGAGCTATAGCTTTTGGCATGATAGTTGTTGTTTATTTTCAGGTAACTAAAAGATGTTTGGATTTCGTAAGAAGGACAAAGATGACAAAGATAGGAAGAAGAGGGACAAAAAGGCAAAGGAGGGGAAGAGAGGTGCGAAGGACCGGGCAACGATGACCCTGGAGGAGCTGAAGCGTCTGGATGAGGCCCGCCGCAGTCTGATTGGAAAGGGGCGCCGCAAGAAGGAAGAGAAGCTCCCCAGTGGGATCACTGCTGACTACATGGACCAATTCCGGTCCCAGCTGGACTGCAGTGGGGTTCTTCCTGCTGGGGATATGGCTACAGCATCCAACTTTCAGCAGCTGCGTGAGCACTATGAGAACCTGGCAGCCTCCTCCACCCTCCACCAGAGTGACTCTAGCAGTGATGGTCTCAGTTATCGGGGGTCTCTTCCCCCCAGGCCCCCCAAAAGGGGCATATTGAAGGCACGGTTTAACTCTGACTTCCAGGGGGTCAGCTCCCATTTAGATGATGAGGATAGCAGCTTGCCTGAGACCACATCATCCTCTCAGGGGGAGCTGTTGCTCTTGTACGAGAACACGCGTGGACCAGGGCCCCACAACAACCACCACAGCCCCCCAGGACTCTCAAATGGATCAACTCCAACCAGCCTTGACAGCCCCCTCCACCCACCTCAGCCCTCCCTCAATGCCCTGGCCTCGCCTGCAGGTGAAGGGGATGGGTGGCATGCCACCAGGGTCTTTGGGGCAGACCTGCGCCTCCCTGCTGTAGCCCCACCGCAGCCCCCTTCTCCCAGGGCCTTGTCAATTGCTCGCTCCCCTGCCGGTGACTTTGGTTTCTCCCTACGCCGTGCCCAGGTGGCTGAACGGGCACCTGGGGGCAGCATCGGGGGGCGTCGCACCATTGTATTTGCTGAGCCAGGGGCTGTAGGAAAGGGTAATCTGACAGGACTCATTCCTGGGGACCGTCTCCTGCAGGTGAACAGTGTCCCCGTTGAGAATCGTTCCAGGGATGAGATCATCGACCTCATCAAGGCTTCCGTGGACTCTGTCAAGCTTGTTGTAAGTACTACCAGTGTTCTAACGGACTCATGAAAGGTCTGAAATATTTACTGCATAAATGTAAGTTTAAGAAATTAATGTTATTTTTTTTTTAAGAAAAATTAGATAATTTGTAATATGTCCTCCCCCCCCACCTCCCTCCTCACACAGATTTGTCTAATTAGGTTCCATCTTTATTGGCAACTTTCTGGCCCCTCCTGCCCCACTAATGCGAAGTGGGTAGCTTCTAGGAAGGCCACCATGCTCTGGTGAGGGGGGGGGGGGCATGGTGGCAATGCTCTGCCATCATTTATTTATCTAATTTTTCTGGAAGAATTAGGTTGAAATGTATGACTCAATACACTTTCACACCTCACATCAGAGTAAAGCGTATAGGCAATGTTTTGATTACTTAAATGAATAGTAATCAGATAGTTCCTAGTCCAGGGAATATGGAGGATGAGGAAGAACTTCTGAACATTCATAGGGCCCACTCGCCTCGGGGGTGGAGCTGGTCAGTAAGTAAAATAGTGGGAGTGATTGGATATTGGGTACTGTTCACTTATTGCTTTTCTTACCTTATTCAATAATTGTTAGAATTCACTTTTGGTGAACTTCCACACCTTCTGTTGACCTTTTCTGAGTAGAGACACCATCGCAACTTAACTACAAAACACCATCTTTGTGCCAAAGCAAAAATTCTCCCCATTGAAAATCACATAACATGATTCTTAAGCAAACTGCGATGTTTCTCACTACTTTCTATTCCTATCCCCATTCGCGGAACCCCTAAAACTAGCCCTGCGACCCTTTACACTCCATTATTAGCTAACTTGCCTCCACCTCCACTAAACACTATAAAACACACTCAGATAGCACTTACAAACTTGCTTAACCCTTTCACTGCGGAATATAGATTTTGTAATATTTTTGACTGTCATAAGTACAGTCAAGTGAAAATGAATTTCATGTTACATAAGCCTATTGTTTTACTTAATTAAATAGTATTACATCATTTTTGTATATATTTTTAATAATGAAAGAAAAAGATATTTAGAGCTCAGTATTTTATTTTTTTAAATTATAAAAATGCAATCAACCGCTTAGTAAAAATCTTCCATTATGGCTATTTCATTCATTTTCTGAATCTAGAACAATTAGCACACAAAAGAACTAAGTAAACATCATAAGGCACATATATTTATAGAACTAAAAATAGAAATACACATACATTAACTAACAGAAGAGATCAAATGCACTTATCATACGCCTGTCAGTGCCCTTTTATAGAGTAAGGGAATATAGTTAAATAATAGTGAAAGGGAATGTTTTTTGTGGACTAAAATTGCACGTCGCAGCAAAAGGGTTAAGAATGCCCTACTTCAAAGCTGAACCCTGGTATTCACCCAATCTACGCCTCCCTAGATCAGCAAACCCAGTTATAGCAGCCTCACTGAAATCTCCCAGACAGGAGTAGAAGCAGAATATCATCTTTTTTAATAAGTCTTTGAGGAGATGGAATCTTGGACACTCCTTGGAGCTCTGCCATCAAGATCTATGTACATAAGCTACAACAGTCTAGTGTGCTTTTTTCACCGGCCTACTGGATCAGGTTCCTTTTCATAGGCCTGGGGGGGGCATAGATTATACATTGAATTTCTAAGAACACAAAGTTAATTGGGAGGACCATTCGAGGCTCATCTCCTGTCATTTGCTAGTTGAAGATCATCCTGAGTATTTACCCATATCTACTTGAGAATGAGGTAAATTTGGCAGGTGTGTGACTTTTTACCAATGTGATACATTTCCATTCTTCATCCTCATGATACTTCCTGCTAGACTCAGGAGAAATGTTGTCCTTTTACATTACGTTGACTTTTAAGTCTATTGTCTTAGCCCAGGGTTTCTCAACCTTTTTCTTACTATAGCTCCCTTTTCACTATTTTTTAAAGCAATCGGCCAATACTGTACCCACTTGTAAATATATATATTAAAAGGAGCAACTTCAAACTAAGGGGTCTGGGGGTGAGTACTAGCTCCCCCAGCACCAATGAATTTGAACTTTTTAAGCATAATTAACCTAAAAACTGGTTTGGAAAGTCATCTTTTTTCTAAAATTATGAAAAGGATAATTTACATTATTTAATTTTAATGTGATCCTTGTGGTTGGTCCCTTGCGGTTGGTCCCTTGCTGCTAGATTTCTAATATCTGGAGTTAAGTTTGTCTCCTCATAGGCGTAGGTTTATCAATTGTGTACTGCCTTCTTTTGTTATCATGGTTATTGACCACTAAATCCACATTCATCTAAGTACGATGTTGGAAAGCATAAAAGTATGTTGGCCATTTGAGACAACATGTTCAGATACAGCCCATTTTTGACAAACATAATTCAGTGATTCCAACTTTTTCAGATTTGTATTTGCTCTCATCATTGCATTTTACTTTGTTAAGTTCTTCATGTATATTTTTGCTGATGGATTCCATATCACAACCCAAAGGATTGATCATCCATAGCTGAACTTCAAATCCAAATAAATCTGAAAATCAGATACTTAGTTCTTCTTTCAATTTCAATAAGTATTCTGCATATTTTTTATTAGTTTCCTCAAAAACATGTCCAATTACTTCCGTTAACTCAGGTGTGCTTTATATTGATTTGAAACAATCTTACTTTTTCAATAAGAGCCTTCAGAACATGCTTGCAATCTAGCAAAATCATAATTTACCTTGAACCATTTGAAATTCAACCATGGAGGATCAATCTTTTTGGTTTTGATATGGAATCTCTCCGTCAAAATATATAAGAAGAGCTTATTGAACTAAAATGCAATGGTGAATTCTAGTTCCTATTTGAAAATCCATTCCAAAAAATCAATGCTACTTTTGTGGTTTCTTATTTCGTGTGCTAAATCTTCCTTCCCTTTATTTTCCAGGAAGTTAATTACTGTATCAAATACGCCTATAGATTTTGACAAGCATTTGCCTTTTGAAAGCCAGCAGACCTCCATATACAGAATAAGTCTTATGTGCTTCTTTTCACAATCAATGCAAAATTTTTGAAAAGGTCTTGTCATATTTGCTGTGAGATTTAATTTTATTAATTGTTTTAATAACTGCTGTCAGGGACTCGTGAAGATCCAGGCTAATATTTTTTACAACTAATTGATAGCCGTATAGAAAACAATACACTGTAAGAATGAAAGGGCATAACTTTTTGAAGTGAACACTAAATCACTTATGCTTACCAATCATGGCTAGAGCACCATCTGTTGCACAGGAAACCAAATTTTCTAAGGGTACTTGTTTTTTGTCAAATCACTATTTTGTAGCCTCAAGAATAGATAATCTGGTAGTGTTAGTTTCCAAATGTTTTATGAATAACATTTCATAAATTTTGCAGATATCATCTATGAAATGGACAATTGCTATATGTATTGCTCTGTTATCACTTTTTGTCAATTTGAAGTGAAAATTTTCTTTTTTTTAGTTTGTCAACAAGCAGATTTTCTACATCAGATGACATTTCTTCTCTTAATTGAATCATTGCTCAGTGGTAATGCTCTTAACACATTTCCTGAATCATTATGCAACACAGTTTTGACGAGAATTTCAAATGAAGAGCATATAATATTTGCAGCTACTGTTTGGCCACTTCCAGTTTTTGGAGTTATTTGTGCTATTTCATAAGATCCACTCAATCCACTTTCACTTGTTTCTAAACTTTTAAAAAAAAAATTATAAAATAATATTTCATTGGTTACAATTTTTCTTAAAGTTCTCAAAATAAGCAATAGGTTTATTCATTTTATCAAGTTGTTTTCTTTTTAAATGTTCTATAAGGCTTCATTTGAAAATGAGTTCTTGCATATCAGACACATAGGTTGCTTTTGATCATACAAGCTTTCTACAAAACCATAAGCCAAAAACTGCTCGACATACTGTCTATATTTCTTTTGGCTGAAATAATTTCTGAGGAATGGGTCTGAATATATATTAAACTCCAATATCTTTCCTCTTAAAATTATTACAATATGGAAAAAGAATCTATCATGTCAATATTAGAACCATTAAATTTCAAACTTACAATATTTATCATTAAATTAATCATCAACTGCTTATTAGAGCTGTAGGTCACATACTACCAGCAGAGGTGCCAGATTTCGAAAAGCTTCACACCATTGAGTCAGCAGATGCCGCTTTCTACTAAATACAATGTGGGAGGAGCTACTGTCCTCTCAAGTAATACTCTGAGATTGTGCCAGCCTAGCTATATAATTTTCAGAGAAGGTACTTTATAACTTTATCAAGAGTAGAGATTGATATTTATTTATATTTTATAATAAAATTTCTCAGATACAGTGAGGTAAAAGATATAAAAAAGAATATTCTAAACACTAATTTAGATACTTTGTCTGGCATGTTAACTACCATTTCAATGTATATTGTAGTGAACATTGTGCAGTTGAGGAAGCACTGATTTAATGCCCCTGTTGAGAATGACTGCCTTACCCTTTTCTCCTTCATGGTCATATGGCAATAAGCTGTGGTTATTTTTTTTAAGTAAAAAGGTTCAGGCACATAACTACCTGAACTTTGGTTCAGGCACATAACTACCTGGACTTTTCCTCTCTTGATTTGTCTTCTCCAGATGCACAAGCAAACTTTGGATAGAAGGGTGTTTAATCCCCTCCAAGGCCCGAAGGACTTTTGTATCAACTTTCTTTACTGGACATCCAGCTTCTGAGATGTTGCCGCAATGGTATTTAAATTTGGTGCTGTAGTTTACATTCAAGAATAATGCAGAATTACAAACCAGTAAAAACCTTAAGATTTACTCAAGGCTAGTTAAAAAAAAGATGATAAAGGCTTTGGAACCTCTAGAAACAATGCCCTTTATCACACACAGGTTGTAAGAGACCAGACATTGGTGCTTAGATAATGGCAATATCGGTTTTGCCCCCCCCTCCTTCCCTTCCCTGCGTATAATGGGGCTGACCCCCTCCCCTGTGGCTATTCTTGGGTGTATAAATAAGGCTGTATAACTTATACTAGGTGGGCGTAACTGCCTTGTTGGCTGCCAGGCCAACTAAGTCTCGGGGTCCCATTTCTGTGTCTGCTGCAACAGGTCTTCTGATCTTGGCTGTCCTCTCGAGGATTACTCTGTCCAAGTGTGGAAATTCACTCTGTGGCTGCCCATTTGGGAGCATGAGGAGCTGGATGTGGGATTTAGCACACCAATCATCCCTTTATTAATTTTAGTTGTCACAATTTTAGGAAATTACTGTGTGGAGTCCAGCTTTCAAACCTCACAACAGCTTCATCAAAATTTTGGACTCCATCCCTCTTTCTCAATCTTTGCCTGATGTTGGGGTGGATGAGGAGCTAGGATACTGCACCCCTCTTACAGCCTCTTAACTTCTGAATGCAGCAAAGAGGTTTCCTCTTTGTTATCTTGCCAGCTCCTCTGAGGTGTAGGTAATTCTTCTGTGCTTTCTCAGGGGCCCCTCCCAGACTCTTGTAGCGGAGAGGGCACTCCTCTCTCTCTCCTTCTTTGGCCCTTCCCCGAGGATCACCGTGTCATGGTAGAAGGAAGGGCTTGCATACTCCAATGACACAGTTTTGCACACCGACCGCTCCCATTGTGGTCAGCCGAGTGTGAGATGGCTCTCAAGAAGAAGCGCTATGCCTACACACGCTATAAGTGCCGCCCAAATGATTTCACTGTCGGTGAATTTTGTTGGGCTAGGTCTAGCTTCTGTCATATTTCGGAGCATGCCTGCCGCTCTCTTGGCAGGCATACGTGTCTTCACTTAACTGGAAGACCCCTTTAGCAGAGGTTTGGAAACAAGTCAAAAGGATTCTGACCGCAATCTTGGACCCTGCATCCGTGGCAGAATCTTTCGCGACTGCTTTCTCCACATTTTCTAGCGGAGCATTCAATGTGCATCGTTATGTCCCGGAAAACCCTTCAATGAGAGGTTTACTTTGAGTGAGTAGCGTTCCACTCATTTCGTGCGCGGACACCGACTCTAGTCCAGATGATGTCCCGTATGCCATACTTCGACACTGGGTGAGCGAGGCATGGTCTTTGTGTTAGATTTGTTCAACAGGATCTGAGTAGAGGGTACCCTCTCAGATTCCTGGCGAATTTCAAACCAGGGAGAGATCCCTCTACATCAGCGGGTTTCGCCCAATCTCTCTAACCTCCGTGTGCAAGTTGATAGAAAAATTGGTAAATGTTAGATTAGCGTTTTTTTTCTGTACTACGGAGGCCATCTGTCTTCTGCCTAGTGAGGCTTCCACAAGTTCCATTCCTGACTGGAAAATGCCATCTGTGAGGCCTTCCTTCATAGACAGCATGGAAACTCTCCACACGATGGGGGTGAGGCGACGCCTCCCAATCTTTATATCAATTTTTGCGAGATCGTCAACTCCGCGTATGGGTGGGGGGGACCCCTCTCTGGCACATTGGAGCAGGAAGATAGTATCCCGCAGGGAAGTGTCCTCAGTGTCACACTCTTTTTTCATGAACATCAATGGCATCACCTCAGTGCTGCCAGAAGCTGTTCTTGCTACACTCTACATGGATGACCTTTCAATCTCTTTTGGCGCGGCTTAGATGTCAACTCTGGAGCATCGAATCCAAAAGGCATTGAACCGCATCTCTCGCTATGCCAAAGCTCACAGGCTTCAGTTTTCCTTGGCCAAGACTAAGGTGATGCACTTCTGCCAACATCCACGGCTCCACCCTGACCCAGACTTATTTCTCAAGAGGGTGCGCCTGGAAGTGGTGGACTCACCGCTTCCTTAGTCTTGTATTTGACCGATGCCTCACCTGGGAGCCTCATATTCGCACCCTTAGGGTCTCTTGTACCTGCGCCATGGATATTTTTCACTCTGTGACATTTGATAGGTCTACTGCCTTACCTTTTTATCGATACGCCGAGCGTTTATTGCGGAAGGTGGATTCGATCCACCACACCGGCCTTCGCCTTGCGACCGGTGCCTTCCGCACTTACCCATTGAGAGCCTGTTGGTCGATGCTGGGGAGATGCCACTCGCTCTGCGCCACATGCAGAGCATCACTCGCCTGTACGCACAAGCCCGGTGCCTCCCCCAGTCGCCAACAGCTCTCACTGCATCCGCAGCTGATCTCAATGGTGCCTATGCCGCCGAGAGACGCCAGTCATACCCTAAGCCCTTTGGGTTTAGGGCCAGGAAACTCCTTCGAGAGCTAGATATAGCTCTCGGGCTGGTGGCGCCCCTGGTTCTGCCCAGGACACCACCCTGGAGGGTACCACATTTGGCTATTTGTCGCCACGCCTCTGCTCCCAAAGCTTGTACGGCGCCGGGAGTATTGCGTTCGACCTTTTTGGAGCACACATCGTGTTACGCTGGAACCGTGCCAGTGTATACGGATGGCTCCAAGTCCCAAGAGGGGGTCGGCTTCCACGCGTTATCCCCTCTGTTGGAAGTCAGCGGGGCTCTACCAGGCGCTGCGTCTGTCTTCACGGACGAGCTGGTGGCAATACACCACTCGGTCCGGGAGATTACGCGACGTGCACGGTTCGGAGACCGGATTGTGATCTATAGCGACTCACAAAGCGCCCTGAGTGCTCTCGGGGCATTGGAATCTCCGCATCCCCTGGTTCGCGATATCCGTGACGCCACGGTTTTGGCGAGCCGGGCAGATGTCGAGATTATCTTTGCTGGGGAATGAGCGCGCCGATGAGGGCGCCAAAGAGTCCGCAAGGATTCTGCGACCGGACCAGCGTTTCACTCTTCCTCACACCGACTACATGGCAGGAATCTGGGCAGCTCTTCGGACTGCTTGGCAAAGAAAATGGGAGACGGTCGAAGGGAACTTAAAGTTGCGTGCCATTGCGCCGCGACTGTTCCCATGGACCTATCCCCCAATGCCGCGGCGGCTTCAGGATGCTTTCTGTCGTCTCCGAATCGGACACACTCGTGTGACGCATCGCTATTTGATGGAGCGCTCGCCTCGCCTTATTGCAACGACTGCGTCGTCCCCCAGACTGTTCGGCACATTCTTGTCGAATGTCCCAGTCTAGGTGATCTTCGCGCATGATACCTGTCCCGGTACCGGGATGGGCGGGATCGCTACCGCCTGTCCCTTGTACTCGGGACAGATTCGTGCACATTGACTTGTTGACTTTTGGGGGGAGGCCGGGCTTCTCCCCTTTATTTAAGGTCCTTTTTTTTGTTATTGTTTTGTTTGTAGGTTGCACTCTCCTGCACCGGGGTGAGGGGGACCTCCCCCCCGCTGCCGGAGATTGCTTCCTGATTGTTAAGTTTTTCCAATTTATATCATTGTTAAGTTTTCATATTTTTATTTTAAAGTAGCCTAGTTCTAGGCTGTCGTGTTTTTCGGCGACTTATGCCCAAGTGGGCATTTGCCAGATGGGCTCTATAGAATTAAAAAAAAAAAAATTATCGATCCTTTGTTCGTTCGAAGCTTGACTACGGATGTGAGTTTTATGTATCCGCAGCTGAGTGTGTATTGCGTCAAGTGGACTCGATCCACCATACCGGCCTTCGCCTGGTGACAGGTGCCTTCTGCACTATCCCCCATTGAGAGCCTACTTGTCGATGCTATGGTAATGCCACTCACTTTGTGCCCTCTACAGTACATCATATGCATGTATGCGCGAATCTAGTGCATCCCTCAGTCACAAACGGCTCTCACTGCATCCGCATTCCATCTTGACTGTGCCTATTGCGCCGAGACACGCCAGCCATACCTGACAGGAAATTACTTCGAGAGCTCGTTCTATTTCTCCTGCCAACACGTCTCTGGTTCTGTCCAGGACGCCACCCTAGAGTATACCACCTTTTGACTATTTGTCGTCATGCCTCCACTTCCAAAGCTTCCCCAGCGGCAGGAGTATTGCGTTCGACCTTTTTGGAGCACATTTTGTGTTGCACTGGATCCGGCCCGGTGTATATGGATGGCTCCAATTCCCAAGAGAGGGGTCTGTTTCCACGCTGTATCCTCTCTTTGAAGTCAGCAATGCTCTGTTAAGCTAGGTGTCTATCTTCGCAGATGAGCTGGTTGCAATACACCACTCGGTATGGGATATAATGTGACGTGCCCGGTTTGGAGACTTGATTGTGATTAATAGTGACTCACAAAGTGCCCTGAGTGCTCTTGGGGTATTGGAATTTCCGCATCTCCTGGTTCCCGATATCCGTGATGCCATGGTTTTGGTGAGCCGGGTGGATTTCAAGATTATCTTCTGCTAGGTTCCTGGACATGTAGGAATTGCGAGGAATGAGCACGCCAAAGAGTCCGCTAGGGCCGGGCAACCAGACCAGTGTTTGTTCTTCCTCGCACCAACTACATGGCAGGAATACGGGCAGCTCTTCAGACTGCTTGGCAAAGAAGATGGGAGTCTGCCGAGGGAAACTTAAAGGTGTCTGCCATTGTGCCGCGACTGTTTCTATTAACCTACCTCTGCCCCCCAATGCAGCGACGGCTTCAGGTTGCTTTCTCTCGTATCCGAATTGGACACATTTGTGGGATGCACCGCCATTTGATGGAGTGCTCGCCTGCGCTTTACTGCGATGACTGCGTTGTCCCCAGACTGTTCAGCACATTCTTGTTGAATGTCCCACTCTGGGTAATCTGTGACCTGGTTACTTGTCGCTTCTATCCTTCATCTTAGTTCATTTGTGGTTTTATTTTTTTACTTTATTTATTTTATTTTCTTTAGTTTACCGGTATTATTAATTCTGCCGGCTCTCCCCTTGCTGGTAGTTGCCAGTTCCCTTATAAAATCTTGTTTTTAGGACTCCCCCTCCTTCCCCTCGACCCAGGTTAAAGCGGCTAATCTCCCCCCTCCCTCTTTGAGCACCAAACTGATCTTCATTCCCACACTCCCATAAGGGGCGCGGTGATTTGCCATGCTGACGGGACTCAGCACCCCGTCTGACCCCAGTTTAGCCTCTTCTCCTTTCATACAGCCTGTATTTCTCCTCTACCTCGTCACTTTTCATACATCCTCTCCCACAACTTTCTCTGGTCAGCCTCTAATTTAATTTCACAGGGTAGATGCTGACCTTCTTCTCAGCCAACCGTCTCTGATCAGGGCTGAGGAGGGTGGGGACAATGTTCCCTAACCCCTGAGCTCCGGTTCGGGATGGTGGGATTTTAACAACCTGCTTCATCCCCAACCATACCTTCCTCACATCCCCTTCCCTTCTCACTTCACCATCTATTTATTTTACGCCGTGTCCAAGGTGGAGCCGCCATGCCAAGGGACTGCCAAGCCACCAGGCGGGAGGGGTGGTCTTGAATGGCGGCACCTGGCTCGGCCAGGTCTGTACGCACCCCTTGCAGGGCGGGCTACTGCGAGGGGTGATGAGCGTATGCATCCCGTGAAAAATGTAGGGTCACCATGCCCAATGATGAAAAAACAAACTTTCTTCACTCAATTTGCCATTGTCCATCATCAGAGCCACCCTCGGGCAGCTCCACTAATAAAATGGAGGTTTATCCCCTGTGCTTGCCCAGGGGACCCTCCAAATTTCTCTAACTGGAGAGGAGGCTTACTCCTCTGCTTCACCTACTGGTGTAGGGGACTCCCCCTCTCCCCCTTGTCTTGAGATGTCTTCGGGCACCTCCCTCTTACCAGCGGCAGTCCCCCCTTTTCTTTCCAAGGGGACTGCCAAGAAAGCCAGCAGGCAGCCCATAGCTGACCGCTCCCCATTGAAGCGGCTCGGTAGGGCAAACCTCCTTAGGGGAGAGAGGAAAGCCAGGCCCCCTTCGGTTGATTTCCTCAAAAGACCTGCTGTCAACAATATTAAACTTTGCCGTGGTCAAGGCCTGTGCCTCCCAAGACGAGACTAAAGACACATCTGCTAGTAGGACCTGCGATGTCCTGGGGGAGGGGATGGCCAACTGGAGGCCCCCCCCTGAGATAGACATGGTCCTTGAGGCAACCCAGCCTCAGACGGTAGGGCCTTCCATGGGAGCGAATCCTGGCTCAGTGCCAAGCACCGAACTCTAGCCCGCCTCAACGGCTAGGGTTTCCCAGGCAGTACAAGGAGGGGAGGGATCTCCTCCGGATGATGCCCCTGCGACCACCAGGACCTTCTCCATTTCGGAGAAGGACCTGGCTGAGGCTGGTACATCTGGCCGCGGGGGTGAGAAGCGGGTTCATTTCCCGCCCTCCTCTCCAAAAAAGAAAAAGACCAAGAAGACTTGGGGCTCCTCTCCATCCGTGGGGGCTGTGGGGGCGGATGGGTCTGCTGCCACTCTGGCAAGCAACCAAGCCGAGATCGACACATCCGGCCCCTCTGCCCCCCCGGTTGCGGAGCCCCTGACTAAGACAAAAAGTGCACAGGCTGGAGCCTCAATGACATCAGGGCCCCTGATTCAGAGGTTACCTGGCATTTTTGAGCCCGCTGGCTTCAAAAGCTTCCTCGTTATTCGCTCCACTGATGCCACCATGTTATCCAAGGCCAACATGATCCATCGGAGGAGAGGATTAGCTAGTGTAATTGGTAGAGAACCGAAGGTGACCTGTTTCTCGGACGGGAGCCTTCTGGTGAATATGGCCAAGATAAGTGCTCTTCGGACACTTGATGGCACCCCGGGGAGTGTGACACTGCACTCTACCATGAACTTTGTGAAAGGAGTAGTTTATGCAAGGGAACTCGTTGACTACTCCATAGAGGACATCACCTCAGAGCTGGCCGACCATGGGGCGGTCAAGGTCGAATGCATGATGAGAAAACAGGGAGGGGCCTCAAGACCCATCCCTACACTCTTCGTCTCGTTCGATTGTGACAAGCTACCTGAGTCGGTGCGTGCCGGTTCGTACCGCTACCGCGTAAAGGCATTCGTGCCACTGCTGCGGAGGTGCTATTACTGTCACCGATTCGGCCATACGAATCGCTCATGTAGACGTGCAAATTCGGCGTCACACGAAGTATGTGTAAATTGCTCCAAGGCCACACACGATAAGTCCGAATCGTGTGTGGCCAAGTGTGTCAACTGTGGAAAGCCGCACCCCGCTTCTTCAAAGCAGTGTGGTGCATATCTCCTTGAGAAAGAAATCCTGGCCGTTCAGGCCCAGGATCGACTCTCATTCCGCGAGGCTAAGGACTTGGTTCTGGCGCGCCCGGCTCTGCCTGGGACGTCTTATGCCTCAATGGTTAGAAAGGCACCCTATGCCCCTTCCCCCTCCAGGCTAACGAGCATGGTTGTTTCCGCGCCAATTCGGAGCCCTTCTGCGGGTTCTACTCAACCCGGGCGCTTCCCTGGTAAAGCTGGCGGCAAAAAGGGTTCACACAAAAGCCCCGGCTAAAATCAGGGCTCCCCCCTCTTTCCCCAGCGTGACCGTTTCCCGTAAGGCGAATTGGCCACGCGCCTCCTCCGAGTCGTTAGACTCACAGGAGGCAACACCCCTGAAAATGGTCGCTAGGCCATCTTCCGGGGTTCCTAAAGCTGTTCCCCGAAAGGAGGACAGCAACAAAGGAGCTTCGGCTCCTTCGCCCACGCCCAGTGGTAGGCTGCGTGGCTCGGAGACGGTGGTTCCTCGAAAAGAGGGCCCCCCGCCTCCGAAGCCGCCACCCTCGCCTAAAGTTTCGAGGCGGAGGGAAGAAAAGACTCGCATGGCGAGCCCCACCTCCCTCACTAAGTCCTCGAAGGCGACAGCGCCTTCAGCGCTTTGTCCGGCCAACAGCTCCCGGAGTTCTGCCCCCGGGAAGCGTACGGCTATTCCCGTGAGGGTCTTCAGTTCGAGGAGGGCCCCCGCGTCTCCTCCGAGCTAGGCCTGGAGGGCATATTCCTTCAATGGAATTGCCGTGGACTCCGGGCCAACTGGGAGGAGCTGCGGAGGCTCGTCTCGTCCCATTCCCCGTTAGCTATCTTTTTGCAGGAGACCATGCTAGGCGCGTGCCCCCTGCCTGCCCTCCCGGGGTATAAGGGTCTTGCAGCCCCACCACCGCGGGATGGCCGGGCTGGGGGATGCGCGGTTTACACCCGGCATGATGTCTCCGTTCTTCCTTTCGCTTTAGATACCTCCTTTCAGGCAGTGGCTATGCAGCTGCACCTGGATAGGAGGTATACTATCATTTCTGCGTACATTCCACCGTCAGCTGACTTCGACGCGGGGGACTTCCGCCGCGTCGTGGCACGGTTGCCAAGGCCCTTTCTCTTGCTTGGAGATCTGAACGGCCGGCATCTTCTCTGGGGAGATTACTCCATAAATCCCAGGGGACAAGTCCTTGCCGATCTGATCGAAGAGCTTGATATAGGTGTCCTAAATGTGGATGAGTTTACGCATCACTGCCCGAGAACCGCTTCATTTTCTTGGCTTGATCTATCTTTGTGCTCTTCGGATGCACAGCCTGATTTTGATTGGGGGGTGGTCGATGGCCTCCATGGTAGTGATCACTTTCCCATTCAAATATCATTTTCAGGGCAACTGCCGCCTGAGAGACCACCTCGGTGGTGCTTGGCGGGGGCGCGGTGGCCTGCATTTCAGGAAATAACTGAATTCTCTATCTCAGTCGAGGAGTTTAGGTTGGTAGATGAGGCCGTTGAGTTCTTCTCCGGCAACCTCATCGCCGCCGTCCTGACTACTATTCCCAGAACGTCTGGCCGTTTCTCACGCTGACCACTCCCATGGTGGTCGGCCGAGTGTGAGACGGCCCTCAAACAGAAGCGTTATGCCTTCATGCGCTATAAGCGCCGCCCAAACGATTTCACTGTCGCTGAATTTCGTAAGGCTAGGGTTAAGTTCTGTTATATTTCGAAGCACACCCTCCGCTCTTCTTTGCGGGCATACGTGTCTTCACTTAACGGGAAGACCCCTCTAGCAAGTTTTCGCAGGCCCCCCTCCCATTCTCCAGGAGAATGGGACCGCAATCTCGGACCCCGCGTCCGTGGCTGAATCCTTAGCGACCGCTTTCTCCGCATTATCTAGCCGGGATGCTGCTCCGCTAGCATTCACTGCACGTCGTGATGTCGCGGAAGGCCGCCGGCTGGACTTTACCTCCAGAGGCGGAGAACCCTCCAACGACAAGTTTACTCTGGGTGAGTTGCGTTCCGCTCTTGCTTCGTGCGTGGACACCGCCCATGGTCCAGACGCTGTCCCGTATGCCATGCTTCGACACCTGGGAGAGCGAGGCATGGCCTTTCTGTTAGATTTGTTCAATAGGATCTGCGTGGAGGGTCTCCTCCAAAATTCCTGGCCAATCGCTACTGTGCTCGCCTTTCGCAAACCGGATAGAGATCACTCTACCCCAGCTGGTTTCTGCCTAATCTCTCTAACCTCTTGCGTATGCAAGTTGATCGAGAAATTGGTAAATGTTAGATGGAGCTAGAAGAGGGTGTCCCGCAGGGAAGTGTTCTCAGTGTCACACTCTTTGCCCTGAGCATCAACGGCATCACCTCGGTGCTGCCAGAAGATGTTCTCGCTACGCTCTACGTGGACGACCTTTCGATCTTTTTTGGTGCGGCCCAGATGCCAACTCTGGAGCGTCGACTCCAACAGGCATTGAACCGCGTCTCTCGCTATGCCGAAGCGCACAGGTTTCGGTTTTCTTTGGGAGGCTCATATTCGCAGCCTTAGGGTCTCTTGTACCCGCGCCATGGATATTCTTCTTTCCGTGACGTTCAGCCCTTGGGGCGCTGATAGGGTTACTGCCTTACTTTTTTTATCCATCCTTTGTTCGTTCGAAGCTCGACTACGGATGCGGGTTTTATGCATCCGCAGCTGAGTGTGTATTTCGGAAGGTGGACTTGATTCACCACACCGGCTTTCGCCTCGCTACCGGTGCCTTCCGCACTTCCACCATTGAGAGCCTACTTGTCGATGCTGGGGAGATGCCACTCGCTCTACGCCGTGTACAGTGCATTATTCGCCTGTACGCGCGAGCCCGGCGCCTCCCTCAGTCGCTGACAGTTCTCACTGCATCCGCAGCTGATCTCGATGGTGGCTATGCCACCGAGAGACGCCAGTCATCCCCTAAGCCCTTTGGGTTTAGGGCCAGGAAACTCCTTCGAGAGCTAGGTATAGCTCTCTGGCCGGTGGTGCCTCTGGTTCTGCCCAGGACGCCCTCTGGAGGGTACCTCATTCTGCTATTTGTCGCCACTCCTCTGCTCCCAAAGCTTCTACAGTAGCTGGAGTATTGCGTTCGACCTTTTTGGAGCACACCTCGTGTCACGCTGGAACCGTGCCAGTGTATACGGATGGCTCCAAGTCCCAAGAGGGGGTCGGCTTTCCCGCCGTATTCCCTCTGTTTGAAGTCAGCGGGGCTCTTCCAGGCGCGGCGTCTGTCTGCACGTCCGAGCTGGTGGCAATACACCACTCGGTACGGAGATTACGCGACGTGCCCGGTTCGGAGACCGGATTGTGATCTATAGCGACTCACAAAGCGCCCTGAGTGCTCTCGGGGCATTGGAATCTCCGCATCCCCTGGTTCGCGATATCCGTGACGCCACGGTTTTGGCGAGCCGGGCAGATGTCGAGATTATCTTCTGCTGGGCCCCTGGACATGTAGGAATGAGGGTGCCAAAGAGTCCGCGAGGACTGGGCCTGGACCTGGACCTGCGTTTTGCTCTTCCTCACACCGACTACGTTGCAGGAATACGGGCAGCTCTTCGGACTGCTTGGCAAAGAAGATGGGAGACGGTCGAACGGAACTTATAGTTGCGTGCCATTGCGCTGCAACTGTTCCCCTGGACCTATCCCCCAATGCCGCGACGGCTTCAGGTCGCTTTCTGTCGTCTCCGAATCGGGCACACTTGTGTGACTCGTCGTTATTTAACGGAGCGCTCGCCTGCGCCCAATTGTGACGACTGCGTCGTCCCCCAGACTGTTCGGCACATTCTTGTCAAATGTCCTAGTCTGGGCGATCTTCACGCACGTTACCTGTCCTGGTACCGGGATCGTTCAATGTGAACGAGCGCGTTCACATTGACAGGTGGACTTGTAAACTTTTGGGGGGAGGCTGGCCTACTCCCTTTTGTTTAACCATTTTTTTTGTTTTTTTTTCCCTTATAGGTCGCACGTTCCTGCGCCGAGGGGACCTTCCCCGACCCTGGTACTTGCTTCCTGCTCGTTGCCTTTTCCCTTTTTTTTATTTTATTTTATTTTTTTTTAATCTGATTTCAAAGTAGCCTCGAACTAGGCAGTTTTTTAATACGGCGACTAGTGCCCAAGTAGGCAGTCGCCACACCAGTGTAAGGAAGAGCAGCGCCCCCCCCCCACCCTGGCTTCCTTAGTCTTGTAACTGCCGCTGGTTCCGGAGAGCTTCGTCCCGCCTTCCCACCCACGCAAATGCCCCACGACCCACGTTACTCCATTTTCACTCCCCCTTCCACTTTTCTTGGGAACCTTCCCCCACAGACTGAGCTCCTGTGTGTTCGCTTTATAATAATTTTTATCGCCGATCTTCACATTTCCTTGGCGGGGGGGGGGGGGCTCCAGGCCCCCCAATCACTCCACCCTCTGACTAACTACACCCGGGCGGCTGAACTTTGCTCCCCTAAGGGGGAGTGTGTCGTAGCGGCAACTGTGAATGGGGACCATCCCCATCCCCCACCCTTCCCCTCTTTTACGCCACGGTGGTTGAGTGAGGAAGCGCCATATGGCGCTCTTCTGGTCATCGACCGCTACCACTGGCCTGTTATTCCGCCCCCGCCCCCCATGCAAATGTCTTCCCGCCTCTAATCCCCACTTGATGGTTGTTTGCTGCTTGGTGGTTGTGGTTGTGGTTGTCTAGGTTAAAAAAAAATTATTATCATTTCCCTACATGTACCTTGCCCATAACGCAAGCATCTGCTTTCTCCAGTTTTAATGCATTATTATTATTATTATTACGTTACGTGTGCCTTTCTCTTTTACGCTGGTAGTGTGTGTGTGGGGGGAAGGGGGGGGGGGTCTGGCCTGCTCAGTGTGGCGGGGGTGCGGACGCCCTTCGCTGCTCATTTCGCGTGCGCATTTCGATCGACCCGACGCGTCACCGGTTCCTCTCTCGTTGTCATAGGGACGACATGGGCATTCGCGCGCGGTTTTGAGCGATGATGGTTGGTATTTCATCTGCTCATCACTCGTTGCTATAGGGAACGGCGTGGGCATTTGGCGGGTCTTCTGCATTGGTACTTCAGGAGTTTGCAGTGACGTCCGTGTAGGGTACCCACTGTGGTCCCCTTTGCCCTTCTGTGGACTGGGTGAGCATCTTCGAGTGCCACGGGTTTGCGCAAGTGTCGAGAGTTTGGCACTGTGGGATTTAAGGGGTTTGGACCGACGTTACGATTGTCATTACTCCAAGACGAGTGCCGTGATTAAGGCTGGTGCCTCCGATTGGCACTGCAAGTGATTGTGTGTCGCGCCTTGGCACTGTTGTTGATCGACGCAGTGACTTTGCCTATGTGTGAGAGAACGTGGTTAGATGCATTCGAGTCCCACTTGTCAATGGATCTCTAGGGGGCAGGCCTTGAATAAACCCCCTACAGGTGAAGAGCCCCTCTCCTGGTGTTTGGAGGGTTCCATGTCGCGTCGGAGGAGAGGCCGGTATTACCGCGCCGCGGAGGATGGGCGAAGGAGGGAGGGGGCCTCGCGTGGTCCTCCGAAGGAGGATAGGAGGGCGGTCGCGAAGGAGGGCACTCGCATGGGTGGCTTCTTGCACGTTTACGACGACGACGAGGCCTTCCTGCGCGGCCGTTTAGGACGAGTGGAGGGCGCGACCTCCCCGTTCTCCAGCGGGGCCCGGGCCCCTCTCCTCCGGTGGTGCAGTTGCGTCACGTCGACCTCGTCGCTTCCCCGGACAAACGGTCCCCCGCCTGACCGCCGCTGCACCTGTCGAGGGGCGGGGCGACCTCACCATAGGAGGACGCCCTCTCGCTCGAGGAGCTTGCCCTCGTTGGTAGGCGGGGCCTCTTCGAACCGTCGGTCGCAGTCGTCGAGCGTCGAAAGTCGCTCTTTCCCCGGAGGGCAGGAGGACCCGGGGGAGAGAACGCGGAGGAAGGGGGCCGGGGGCTTCATGAGGAACACAATTTCGTGGCTGCAGAAGAGGTTGCTTCACGGGAGTGTCGTCTGGGCCCCAGAGGGGGCCCCCGGGAGGTGGAGACGAAAGGGAAGCCCAGGGGGAGATGGTGGTGTCCTCTCCCTGGGTGTCTCATGGACCGGCGAGTTTCGTGGTCCGGTGACCCATGCGCCCCCCTCGTCCTTACCTCCCGTCCCATCGAGGGATTCCGCTCCCCCAGCCCCCCTTGGAGCCGTCCCGACTCCCCTGGACGAGCCGCTCCCCAGCATTCGTCAGGGGCGGGGCCCCACTCCGAGGATGCCCCAAGTCCCCTGCAAAGGGCCCTCTGACGAGACGGATGAAGGGTTCGACACCTGGGACGAGTCCGAGAGCAGCAAGTCGTCCTCCCCCGGGGTGGCTGCCACCAACGACGAGGCCTCCCCTGCCCCGCCCCGTCCGTCCCGGGACGTCACTGTCACGTGCACGTCGCTGTACGTCTCCCAGCAGGACCCCCCTAGCCCAGCCCCTGCAGGCCCCCTCGCACCATCGTGCGTTTTGGTGTTCGGGGGGGAGGGGGAGGGGGAATCGTTGATGGACTCCCTCGAAGGGGAGGTGGCTATCGAAGAGGTTGTCCTCGGGAAGGAGGAGAAGGAGGTCGTCCTCGGGAAGGAGGAGAAGGAGGTCGTCCTCGAGGATGGCTCTTTGATAGCCTCTTTTCTCTTCGGCCTCTTCCAGAAGCCCCTTGGGGGCCCACCTAATTCCTCGAGGTCCCTCGCCCCGGTGCTCGAGGAGGATCAGGAAGCCCTCTCAGACTTGGGCTTCTGGCCCCGAGGAAGCAGAGGGTCTGCTCCGGGGGACCTTCCTCCTTCCCTCAGCGAATTCGACCAACTACTTCCCATCGATGCTCCCCAGGGGCCAGAATGCGGATTAGGGATCATACCTGACCTCGTGTTGCCCCCGATGGATTTCCGCACCCCAGGAGGGTCCCCCGAGGAGATTAGGGACCCGCCTAGAAGTTTGGCTATGCCGCATTCACTCGAGTGTTCTTTTGCACCCGCGGTTGCCATGGGAACCAATATGGAAAGCCAGTGTGATTCTTCCTCCCATTATGGAAAAGAGGCCCGTGCCACGAAGCCGGGAGACTCCCCGGACGAGCTTCTTTATGCCCATCCAGGGGTCGGGATGGCCCCTGTAAAGATAGAGGTAGGTGTTCGGTGTTATGGTTTTGCTTGTGCATCGAGGTTCCTCGATCTCGGATCCATTACCATTCACTTAGGGGGGAGAGGCAACCATCTGGTGGCAACCAAAACAACAACAGAATAAAATAGAAATATCTTTAAAAAACAAATTGGTTTGTTTCTGATCCGCATCATTTAAGCTGTCTGCTATTTTTCATTTGGTTTTTGGACTACTGATTAATGTGGGCTCTGAACCAGGGTTATCCCTAGTGCATGGCAGCCACTGTGAAGGTGACCTGAATCAGGTCTCTATCCATTGACTAAGCGCGCCCGATGTCATTTAATCTGAAGCACTTGTTTCTTAATATAGCCTACTATTAGGCTGTGTCGTATACGGCGACTTATACCCAAGCAGGCAGTCGCCAGATGGGCTAAAAAAAAAGAAGAAAAGATGTAATCCGAAGCGGTGTACTAATAATCGCAATAATTTGCACACTCAGGTGAGGCCAGCCCCTCTCAGGGACCCTTTACTCTGGACGTCTTTGTGCACACCGCCTAACTGTGGCCTATTTGTGTTTTTTTGCAAGAGGCTGCTGACCTCCTCTTTCAACTTATTTAATCTTTTTTATTTTGGTTGCATGCTCTGGCCCCGGTGGTGGGGGGGGTCGCTTCCCCTGATGATGGCTGAGCTTGCTTTTTAGTTTTCTGGTTTTCTTTTGGTTTTGAGTTGGTTGGTTGTTCTCGTTTTGTTTTCTCTTCTGTTCCATTTTAATGTGTGGCTAATTTGGGCGCCTTCTGCCCCCGATGGGAGTCGCCCCATGGGCGCTCGAAGTGGAACCGAAACCCGTAATCGAACTTTGACGGGTAAACATGTAGATTGGCGGCGCGCCCGAAAAAGTGGATTTTTGTGTCTTTATATTTCGTTCACCCGTGCCTGAATATTCATGCACGTTTGATTCCTAGTTCTGTAAACGTTAGAACAATATTTTATAAACAATTATGATTATATACTGGGGGCTGTGCCTCCCAGACCCCCTCCCCAATTGATTGAAACTAAGGATCATCGTAGGGTAGTCCTCATACGAGCCGTCCCCTTAAATTTACTCCCAAAACGTGAAACATATTGGAACACGGACGAAATAGTTTACGTTCCATCGTTCGCGCCGCCAATCTACATATTTACCCTCTGACGGATGAAGGTTCGGTTTTACAGTAATCGGGTCTCCCCTCACCCCTTCATCCGTGTGCTGTGAGGCCACAGAGCGGGAAATACCCCCCCTCCCCCGAGTCTTTCTGCCGTAAGAGGCCGTCGAAAACAAAACCAAAAAAATATTGCAAGTCCCTCTCCCTGGTGCCCTCGAGGGCGGCAGGCGTGCGCCCCCAGGCCCCTCACTAAGGGTGAATGCAATGATGCGATTGATTATATGTCGGAGGTATTTGTGCCCGCGCGGTGCTAACTCGACGCGCCGCATTTGCGCGATTAACTCCCTACTCGAAGGGCGACAAAAAGGCGGAAATATTTAATAAATCGCAAGTTCCGCCCGAGTGGATGGAGTCCGCGGGAGCTCATAACCTCGTTGATTGCGACCGATGGGTCGCTCCTCCGGGGGAAGGGGCGATGTCCTCCCCGTTGCGGTTTATAAGGTTGGGGAGAATGTGGGGGCGGTGAAGCGCCTCGAATCCGTTGGCTGGGACGACAGGTGGGAATGCACGGGGGTGCCCCCAGGGGAATTGTTGTTGTCGTTTACCTGAATGAAAAAAAAACAACGAGGGAATTTCGTCGAAGGGATGTAGAAAGTTGTGCTCTTTCGAACCCCTGGTTTGTGCTCGGCTCATCCTATTATATTCCAAGGGTGGTGGTGGGGTCGGGGCGCTAATCCCTAGGTAACTACCCTATCGGCCGCCCCCCTCCTTTCTCCTGTGGGATAAGCGTTGATGCGCAACGACCTCGGCAGGGGGGGGATGATTTATAATCCTCCTTAATGGCCTCGGTCTCGCCCTCCCCCCCCCCGTCACAATTGCGCCACCTCCCCCACCTCAAGCGTCATCTGGTCAGCCCTACCCCATACCCTTTGTAGGTCTACGAATAGGAGGGAGCACCAGAGAGGGAAGGAGGGAAATAGAGGGCGTTCTCGTGGTGGAGGGCCTCGGGGGAAAGTGGGTGGGGGTAAGGTCAAGTTTCCTCCCCTCCCCCGACTGTGGGAGTTCTCATTTACGACCTCATTTTTGTTGGTTTTTTCGCCTCCCCACTCTGCTAGGGCCTTCGCCCGGGGGGAAGAGGGTGTTAACTTCGTTCCGGATGTTTGTTTTTCAGTGTTCCCCAAAAGGTTGATTCAAGAAACCTTTTGAATAATGGAAGTGTAAGTTTTTTTATCCAGGGGGAGTCGAGCGTTTCTAGTAGGGGGTGAGGGTGGGGGCACGGGCTTATGTTCATAATGAGGGAAACTCTCGTGATATAAATACAATAGTTTCCCTACTTTCTCCATTTAGAAAAATCCCATTTTCTTTCTAGGGTTCCCGCAATCTATTCTGAAGAGTTTTATTACCAGATTGTGAACTTCCCTTGCCCCTTTAACTAAATATATATATATATATTTATATATATATATATATATATATATATATATATATATATATACACACACATATATATATATATATATATATATATATATATATATATATATATATATATATATATATATATATATATATATATATATATATATATATATATATATATACACATATATATATATATATATATATATATATATATATATATATATATATACACATATATATATATATATATATATATATATATATATATATATATATATATATATATATATATATATATATATATATATATATACACATATATATATATATATATATATATATATATATATATATATATATATATATATATATATATATATATATATATATATTTATATACACACATATATATATATATATATATATATATATATATATATATATATATATATATATATATATATATATATATTTATATACACACATATATATATATATATATATATATATATATATATATATATATATATATATATATATATATATATATATTTCAATTGCTGTGATATCTTCATATGTATGTGCGTGTGTGTACACTCACACAAAAATGTCCCACAGGAAAGATGAACACGAATTCCAAGTACTTTCGATCTTTATTCCTTATCGGAATTCGAGTTTCATCTTTCTTGTGGGGAACTAGAAGACGCTGGATTTCTGCTCCACAGTGGGGGGGGGTCCATACTCCCTTGATGCAGTGTGCCCCCCCCCCTCCTTGGGCCAGACTGGTTGGTGACAAAAGAGTACTACCCCTCTCCTTGCTCCCCTTCACAAAGAGGTCCGGCATCTGGTGCCCATGGGGTTGCATCAACTGCCTCGTAATGGGGGGAGGGGGCTATGGTGACTTATAGATGAGTGGCATGCCCTACATGCATGCCCCCCCTCGCCCCCTATTTTTATTCCTGTCTCCTTTTGCCACTTCTTTACTATGAGAGGGGGGGGGCACCTCCGCCGCTCAAAATGAAACTTTTTGGATGGGCACATTGCCCCCCTCGCAATCCCAGGGGAAGGTGAGTGGGTATGATAATGATAGCTGTTCTCCTATCATACTCCTTCGTACATTCGCCTTTCACTACTCTCTACCACTCTCAAACTACTATCCAGAGAGGTTTTGATGGTTTGTTGCCCCCTTTTGGCTTCTTACCAGAACCTGCCTGAGTGACAGGCTACACTGTTAGGGCTGAAAGCCCCGGGGCTGGGGAAGGTGGAGTGTTTTGGGTTGCTTCTGCGTGAGTGAGGCGTCTTCGCATTTGGGTTCAGCGGGGTCTTCTGCACCCACGGTATCCTCCGAAATTCCCCCGCGACTGGCTACTGCGCTTTCTATAGCAAGCTGGGGAGGGGGGGGATACCCCTCCCCCCGGTGGTTTCCACCCAGGTTCTCTAACCTTCACGATCTGAAAGTGGATGGAGAAATTGGTTGATTTTAGATTAGTTTCTTCCTGGACAGTGGAGGCTACCTGTCTTTGCACAAGTGGGCTTTGGCAAGTTCCACTCCATGTCGGATCGTCTGCTCCTGCTGGAAAAATGCTGTCTGTGAGGCCCTGTAGGAACAGCACTTTGCCACACCTCCTTGATCTGCAGATGGACTAAGATGCAGTATCAGGGGAGGGGGCTATGGTGACTTATAGATGAGTGGCATGCCCTACATGCATGCCCCCCCTCGCCCCCTATTTTTATTCCTGTCTCCTTTTGCCACTTCTTTACTATGAGAGGGGGGGGGGGCACCTCCGCCGCTCAAAATGAAACTTTTTGGATGGGCACATTGCCCCCCTCGCAATCCCAGGGGAAGGTGAGTGGGTATGATAATGATAGCTGTTCTCCTATCATACTCCTTCGTACATTCGCCTTTCACTACTCTCTACCACTCTCAAACTACTATCCAGAGAGGTTTTGATGGTTTGTTGCCCCCTTTTGGCTTCTTACCAGAACCTGCCTGAGTGACAGGCTACACTGTTAGGGCTGAAAGCCCCGGGGCTGGGGAAGGTGGAGTGTTTTGGGTTGCTTCTGCGTGAGTGAGGCGTCTTCGCATTTGGGTTCAGCGGGGTCTTCTGCACCCACGGTATCCTCCGAAATTCCCCCGCGACTGGCTACTGCGCTTTCTATAGCAAGCTGGGGAGGGTGGGATACCCCTCCCCCCGGTGGTTTCCACCCAGGTTCTCTAACCTTCACGATCTGAAAGTGGATGGAGAAATTGGTTGATTTTAGATTAGTTTCTTCCTGGACAGTGGAGGCTACCTGTCTTTGCACAAGTGGGCTTTGGCAAGTTCCACTCCATGTCGGATCGTCTGCTCCTGCTGGAAAAATGCTGTCTGTGAGGCCCTGTAGGAACAGCACTTTGCCACACCTCCTTGATCTGCAGATGGACTAAGATGCAGTATCAGGGGAGGGGGCTATGGTGACTTATAGATGAGTGGCATGCCCTACATGCATGCCCCCCCTCGCCCCCTATTTTTATTCCTGTCTCCTTTTGCCACTTCTTTACTATGAGAGGGGGGGGGCACCTCCGCCGCTCAAAATGAAACTTTTTGGATGGGCACATTGCCCCCCTCGCAATCCCAGGGGAAGGTGAGTGGGTATGATAATGATAGCTGTTCTCCTATCATACTCCTTCGTACATTCGCCTTTCACTACTCTCTACCACTCTCAAACTACTATCCAGAGAGGTTTTGATGGTTTGTTGCCCCCTTTTGGCTTCTTACCAGAACCTGCCTGAGTGACAGGCTACACTGTTAGGGCTGAAAGCCCCGGGGCTGGGGAAGGTGGAGTGTTTTGGGTTGCTTCTGCGTGAGTGAGGCGTCTTCGCATTTGGGTTCAGCGGGGTCTTCTGCACCCACGGTATCCTCCGAAATTCCCCCGCGACTGGCTACTGCGCTTTCTATAGCAAGCTGGGGAGGGGGGGATACCCCTCCCCCCGGTGGTTTCCACCCAGGTTCTCTAACCTTCACGATCTGAAAGTGGATGGAGAAATTGGTTGATTTTAGATTAGTTTCTTCCTGGACAGTGGAGGCTACCTGTCTTTGCACAAGTGGGCTTTGGCAAGTTCCACTCCATGTCGGATCGTCTGCTCCTGCTGGAAAAATGCTGTCTGTGAGGCCCTGTAGGAACAGCACTTTGCCACACCTCCTTGATCTGCAGATGGACTAAGATGCAGTATCAGGGGAGGGGGCTATGGTGACTTATAGATGAGTGGCATGCCCTACATGCATGCCCCCCCTCGCCCCCTATTTTTATTCCTGTCTCCTTTTGCCACTTCTTTACTATGAGAGGGGGGGGGCACCTCCGCCGCTCAAAATGAAACTTTTTGGATGGGCACATTGCCCCCCTCGCAATCCCAGGGGAAGGTGAGTGGGTATGATAATGATAGCTGTTCTCCTATCATACTCCTTCGTACATTCGCCTTTCACTACTCTCTACCACTCTCAAACTACTATCCAGAGAGGTTTTGATGGTTTGTTGCCCCCTTTTGGCTTCTTACCAGAACCTGCCTGAGTGACAGGCTACACTGTTAGGGCTGAAAGCCCCGGGGCTGGGGAAGGTGGAGTGTTTTGGGTTGCTTCTGCGTGAGTGAGGCGTCTTCGCATTTGGGTTCAGCGGGGTCTTCTGCACCCACGGTATCCTCCGAAATTCCCCCGCGACTGGCTACTGCGCTTTCTATAGCAAGCTGGGGAGGGGGGGATACCCCTCCCCCCGGTGGTTTCCACCCAGGTTCTCTAACCTTCACGATCTGAAAGTGGATGGAGAAATTGGTTGATTTTAGATTAGTTTCTTCCTGGACAGTGGAGGCTACCTGTCTTTGCACAAGTGGGCTTTGGCAAGTTCCACTCCATGTCGGATCGTCTGCTCCTGCTGGAAAAATGCTGTCTGTGAGGCCCTGTAGGAACAGCACTTTGCCACACCTCCTTGATCTGCAGATGGACTAAGATGCAGTATCAGGGAGACCTTCTACACTCTGGGGGCAAGGGGACGCCTCTCAATGTTCATTTGTGAATTCCTAAGAGGTTGTCGATTCCGCCTAAGGGAGGGGGATCCTCTCTGACCCAATAGGGATGGAAGAGGGCCTCCTGTAGGGCTGTCTTCAGTATTACACTTTTTGTTGAGCTTCATTGGTACACCTTGTGTTACTGAAAGGTGTTCTCACTACCCTTCTTCATGGCCTGAATGCCCATAAGAATTCTCTGGCTCACTGAGTTGTCTTCAACTCTTTGACAGGGCTTGGGCAACCTGGTGCATTCCCTCCCTCCCTTTATGCAACCTGTTTTTTTTTTTAGAGTATCCTACTCTCAATTCCTATCTAAGCTTAAGGAACCTCCTCTATAGATATGGCCTGCAGGTCGCAAGAGACAAGGTCTTGAGGGATTCTGGCGTTGGTGCGTGATCAATGGGATGATCTGTTTTGCTCCAATAACTCCTCCCCCTTATCCAATGGGCTGACCACCTCTGTGCGCCCATTCACAGGTACATAAGGCTATACTCAATGTACCGCAGCCCTCCTGCCTTTTGACTGCCAGGCCAACAAACATTCTTGTTTCCATTCCCTGGCTCGGTCACACGATGGATTCATAAGAAAAGGAGGAGTGTGCAAAAGGGCTAATTAATAGCCTATATTAGGCTGTGCCTCTGATTCAGGTCACTTTCTGCACGCCAACCACTCCCGTGGTGGTCGGCCGAGTGTGAGACGGCCCTCAAACAGAAGCGTTATGCCTACATGCGCTATAAGCGCCGCCCGAACGATTTCATGTCGCTGAATTTCGTCGGTCTAGGGCTAGGTTCCGGTATATTTCGAAGCACACCTTCCGCTATTGGCGGGCATACGTGTCTTTACTTTACGGGAAGACCTTTCTAACAGAAGTGTGGAAGCGAGTTAAAAGGATTCGGGGCAATTTATCGCAAGACTCCCCTCCTATCTTCCATGAAAACTGGACCGCAATCCCGGACTCCGTTTCCGTGGCGGAATACTTCGCGACCGCTTTCTCCGCATTCTCTAGCCGGGATGCTGCTCTGCCAGCATACAATGCGCGTCGTGATGTCGCGGAAGGCCGCCCACTGGACTTTACCTCCAGAGGCGGAGAATCCTTCAACGACCTTTTTACTCTGAGTGAGTTGCGTTCCGCTCTTGTTTGTGCGCGGACACCGCCCCTGGTCCGGACGGTCTCTCGACGCCTGGGTGAGCGAGGCATGGCCTTTCTCTTAGATTTGTTCAACAGGATCTGCGTAGAGGGTATCCTCCCAGATTCGTGGCGAATCTCTATTGTGCTTGCCGAGATATCACTCTACCTCGGCCGGTTTCCGCCCAATCTCTCTAACTTCTTGCGTGTGCAAGTTGATGTAGAAATTGGTAATTGTTAGATTAACCTTTTTTTTCTGGACAGCGGAGGTCATCTGTGTTCTGCACAGTGCGGCTTCCCCAAGTTCCTCTCCACTTCGACGCTCTTCTCAAACTGGAAAATGCCGTCTGCGAGGCTTTCCTTCGTAGACAGCACTACGCCACGGTGTTTTTCGATCTGGTGAAGGCCTATGATACCACAAGGCGATACGGTATCATGGAGACTATCCACACGATGTAGATGAATTTTTCCGACATCGTCGATTCCGCGTATGAGTGGGAGGAACCCTCCGGCCCAATGGAGGAGGGAAGTGTCCTCCAAAAGCCCTTGAATTTATTTTTTGCCATTGAAATCCTTGAAAAGTCCTTGAATTTGCTGAAAAAGGTAGACGGTCCTTGAATTTAAAAAAAAAATCATTGAGTGATTGTTCAAATGATTTTTCAAATTCGTTATTTATATACTTTTTAGCAAAATAGTAATATTTAAGTTAATCTACTCACTAATGTGAGTGAACATATTGTATGCTTTGGATGCATTGTATTTTATGATGGATGCTCGCTATGCTTCTGTGACTGTCGCTTGGATACCTTTTTTGCACTGGTGAGTTGATTTTGGTTATGCTTTGCTTCTAACCCATTTTTCCCTTAAATACCTCACCTTCATCAATGCCCCATAATGTTTATTGCACCTTTTTAATTTAATGAAAAAAGAGGCTAAAACCCGTCCTTGATTATTTAAAAAAAAGTCTTTGAAAACCTTGAAAAATCCTTGAATTCTGAATCACCAAACAAGTAGACACCGTATTAGAATAACATCGAAAAAGTATAGCTATCTCTATTTTTATATAATATTAATAATTACTTAGTTTAATAATTATATTATAGTAAGAACAGATCACAGTAACATCACTGATCGGGAATTGTGGGTACCCATGATAGCCATAACCTGTAGAAGGAGAGATGAACTATGAGTCAGTATCAGAGAAATAACCTTAATTTGATACATATTTGGTGAAATTATTAACATAAATAGGAATTTTGAATAAAATAATGATAAGTATGATTCTTTTCTTGAAAAAAAAGTGTAATTTGGGAGAAAAAAGACCCAAACAGAAGTTTTTTCAAATTTCATTTGATAAAGCCCCCCCCCCAAACCCGGTAATAAAACCCGGGTTTTTTGATTTGTCAACCCTGACTCCAACAGTCATTGAACCGCGTCTCTCGCTATGCCGAAGCGCACTGGCTTCGGTTCTCTTTGGCCAAGACCAAGGTAGTATACTTCTCCCGCCATCCACGGCTCCACCCTGACCCAGACTTTTTTCTAAAGGGGTACACCTGGAAGTGGTTGAATCGCACCGTTTCCTTGGTCTTGTATTCGACCGACGCCTCACCTGGGAGGCTCATATTCGCAGCCTTAGGGTATATTTTACCTGCGTCATGGACATTCTCCGTTCCGTGACGTTCAGCGCTTGGGGTGCTGATAGGGCTACTGCCTTACTTTTTTATCGATCCTTTGTTCGTTCGTAGCTCGACCACGGATGCGAGGTTTTGCATCCTCAGCCGTGCGTGTATTGTGGAAGGTGGACTCGATCCACCACACCGGCCTTCGCCTAGCGATCGGTGCTTTTCGCATTTCCCTATTGAGAGCCTACTTGTCGATGCCTATAGATGTCAAACGCTCTGCGCCGTGCACAGTGCACTATTCCGCTGTACGCGCGAGCCCGGCACCTCCCTCAGTCACCAACAGCTCTCCCTGCATTCGCAGCTGATCTCGACGGTGCCTATGCCGCTGAGAGACGTCAGTCATACCCTAAGCCCTTTGGGTTTACAGCTAGGAAACTCCTTCTAGAGTTAGTTATAGCTCGGACCGGTGGCACCCCTCGTTCTGCCTAGTACGCCACCCTGGAGGGTACTACCTTTGATTATTTGTCGCCACGTCTCTGCTCCTAAAGCTTCTATTGCGCCGGTAGTATTTCGTTGGCCCCTTTTTGGAGCACACATCGTGTCACGCTGGAAACGTGTCAGTGTATACGGATGGCTCCAAGTCCCAAGAGGGGGTCGGCTTCCACACCGTGTCCCCTCTGTTTGAAGTCAGCGGGGCTCTGCCAGGCGCTGCGTCCGTCTTCACGGCTGAGCTGGTGGCAATACACCACTCGGTACGGGAGATTACGTGACGTGCCCGGTTCGGAGACCGGATTGTGATCTATAGCGTCTCACAAAGCGCCCTGAAGGCTCTCGTGGCATTGGAATCTCCGCATCCCCTGGTTCGCGATATCCGTGACGCCACGGTTTTGGCGAGCCGGGCGGATGTCGAGATTATCTTCTGCTGGGTTGCTTGACATGTAGGAATTGCGGGGAATGAGCGCGCCAAAGAGTCCGTGAGGCCTGGGCAACCATACCGATTGCATGGCAGGAATGGCATGGCAAAGAAGATGGGAGACGCTCGAGGGAACCTAAAATTTGTGCCATGTGTCGCTACTGTTTCCCTAGACCTAAGTCTCCCAATTCCGCGATGGCTTCGTGTTGCTTTCTGTTGTCTCCGAATCGGACACTCGCGGGACGCACCGCCATTTGATGGAGCGCTCGCCTATGCCTTATCGTGACGACTGCGTTGTTCCCCCGACTGTTCGGCACATTCTTGTTGAATGTCCCCCGGTGATATTCGCTACCTGTCCCGGTACCGGGATGAGCGAGGTCGCTACCCCTTGTCCCTTGTACTCGGGAAGGGTTCCTGCACACTGAGTTGTGTTCTTTTTTTACATTTTGGATGAGGTTGGCCTCTTCCACTTTATTTGCTCTTTGTAGGCTGCACGTTCCTGCGCCGGTTCGGGTGAGGCGGGCCTCCCCCCGATGCCGGATCGTGCTTGTTTCCCGTTAACTATTTTTTCATTGTTATTGTTGTTTTTTGTCTTGCATATTTTTATTTTAATGTAGCCTAGTACTAGGCTGTCGTGACTACGGCGACTTATGCCCAAGTAGGGAGTCACCAGATGGGCTCCTAAAACAAAAGCGCTTTCAGTAACGAGGATGCCGCTCCGCCACCAGTGAGAGCCTTTGGTGAACTCATTGTAGGTTATCGAGTTGATTTACCTTAAGGGGAGAGAACCCCTTCAACTACCTGTTTACGCTAGCCTAGCTCCCTCCTCGGATACATCCCTTGAACTTGACGATATCCTGTACGCCACGTTTCGACTCTTGGGCCAAATAGGCGTGGCCTTTCTGTCTGCTTTGTTCAGCAGGATTTGGATGGATGGTATCCTCCCAGATTCCTGGACAATGGCTGCCGTGCTTGCTTTTCGCAAACCGGGGAGAGATCATTCTATCCCGGTCGGTTTCCGCCAAATCTTTTCAATCTCATGCGTGCGCAAGTTGATGTCCTCGGCAGAATGCGGCTTCCGCAAGTTCCACTCCACGTACCCGTAAGGGGCGCGGCGATTTGCCATCCTGGCCGCCGTGCTGACGGGATCCAGCACTCCGTCCGGCCCCAGCTTAGCCTCTCTTCCTTCCTTCAGATATCCCGATTTCTCCCCTACCTCGTCGCTTTTCATACAACCTCTCCCACAACTTTCTCTGGTCAGCCTCTAATTTCACAGGGTAGAATGCTGACCTTCTTCTCAAGCCAACCGTCCTGGATCGGGGCTCAGGGGGGAGGGGACATTGTTCCCTAACCCCTCAGCTCCGGTTCGGGATGGGTTTTTTTTTAACAACCTGCTTCATCCCCACCCATACCTTCCTCACATCCCTTTTCCTCTCCTCTTCACAACCTATATTTTTTACGCCGTGTTCAAGGTGGAGCCGCCATGCCGAAGGACTGCCAGGCCACCAGGCGGGAGGGGTGGTCCCGAATGGCGGCGCCTGGCTCTGCCGGGCTTGTAAGCACCTCTCGCAGTGCGGGCAACTGCGAGAGGTGATGAGCTATTGCGTCCCGTAATAAAAAGAGGGTCACCATGCCCATGAATGAAAAAACCCCCCCAAAAACCCAACCCCCAACTTCCCCAAGAAAATCGACGGAGCCGCCCTCGGGCAGCTCCACCGAGAAAATGGAGGTCCCCCCCCTTGTGCTTGCGCAAGGGACCCTCCATAACTCTTTAACCGGAGAGGAGGCTTACTCATCTCCTACGCCTACGGGTGTAGGGGACTCCCCCTCACCCCCTTCTCTGGAGGTGCTTTCAGGCACCTCCCTATCTCCAGCGGCAGTCCCTCCTTTGCTTTCTAAGGGGACTGCCAAGAAAGCCAGCAGGCAGCCCATTGCCGTCCGCCCCTCGTGCAAGCGGCTCGGTAGGGCAAACCCCCTTAGGGGGGAGAGGGAAGCCAGGCCCCTTCGGTCGCTTCCCTCAAAAGACCTGCTGGCAAGAATTTTAAACCTTGCTGGGGTCAAGGCCTGTGCCTCCCCACACCACCTGACTAGTGACAATACTGCCAAGGGGACCTGCGATGTCCTGGGAGGGGATGGCCAACTGGAGGCCCCTCCTGTGATAGACATGGTCCTTGAGGAGACCCAGCCTCAGACGGTAGGGCCTTCCATGGGGGGGAATTCGGGCTCGGCGCCAAGCACCGAACCCGAATCCGCCCCTATGCAAGGTCCTCCTCAAATGGCTGAGGGCTCCAAGGCAGTAAAAGGAGGGGAGGGATCTCCTCCGACAGGTGCCCCTACGACAACCAGGACCTTCTCCATTTCGGAGAGGGACCTGGCTGAGGCTGGTCCATCTGGCCTGGGGACTTCTGCCGGCGGAGGTGAAAAGCGGGTTCATTCCCCGCCCTCCTCTCCGAAAAAGAAAAATAAAAAGACTAAAAAGACAAAAAAGACTCGGGGCTCCTCTCCATCCGCGGGGGCTGCGGGGACGGATGGGTATGCTTCCACTCGGGCAAGCGACCAAGCCAAGATCGGCACATCCGCCCCCTCTGCCCCCCCGGTTGCGGAGCCCCTGACAAAGAAGACTAATACCAAGAGTGCACAGGGCGGAGCCTCGATGACATCGGGGCCCCTGATTCAGAGGTTACCTGGCGTTTTCGAGCCCGCTGGCTTCAAACGCTTCCTCGTTATTCGCTCCACTGATGGCACCATGTTGTCCAAGGGCAACATGATCCATCAGAGGAGAGGATTAGCTAGTGCAATTGGTAGAGAGCCGAAGGTAACCCGTTTCTCGGACGGGAGCCTTCTGGCGAATGCGGCGAATCCCGCCGAGGCGGCTAAGATTAGTGCTCTTCGGACACTTCATGGCACCCCGGTGAGTGTGACGCCGCACTCTACCATGAACTTTGTGAAAGGAGTAGTTTATGCGAGGGAACTCGTTGACTACTCCATTGAGGACATCACCTTAGAGCTGGCCGACCATGGGGCGGTCAAGGTCGAACGTGTGATGAGAAAACAGGGAGGGGCCTCGAGACCCACCCCTACACTCTTCGTCACGTTCGACTGTGACAAGCTCCCTGAGTCGGTGCGTGCCGGTTCGTACCGCTACCGCGTGAAGGCATTCGTGCCACTTCCGCGGCGGTGCTATTACTGTCACCGCTTCGGCCATACGAATCGCTCATGTAGACGTGCAAAGTCGGGGTCACCCGAAGTCTGTGTAAATTGCTCCAAGGTCGCACACGATAAGTCCAAATCGTGTGTGGCCAAGTGTGTCAATTGCGGAGAGCCGCACCCTGCTTCTTCGAAGCAATGTGGTGCATATCTCCTTGAGAAAGAAATCCTGGCCGTTCAGGCCCAGGATCGACTCTCATTCCGCGAGGCAAAGGACTTGGTCCTGGCGCGCCCGGCTCTGCCTGGGACGTCATATGCCTCAATAGTTAGGAAGGCACCCTCTGCTCCCGGCCCATCCAGGCCAACGAGCACGGTTGTTTCCGCGCCCATTCGGAGCCCTTCTGCGGGCTTTACCCAACCCGGGCGCTCCCCTGGTAAAGCTGGCGGCAAAAAGGGCTCATACCCTGCCCCGGCTAAAACCAGGGCTCCCCCCTCTTCCCCCAGCGTGACCGTTTCCCGTAAGGCGAAACGGCCACGCGCCTCCACCGAGTCGTTAGACTCACAGGAGGCAACACCCCTGAAGATGGTCGCTAGGCCATCTTCCGGGGTTCCTAAAGCTGCCCCCCGAAAGGAGGACAGCAACAAAGGAGCTTCGGCTCCTTCGCCCACGCCCCGAGGTGGAGCGAGTGGCTCGGAGACGGTGGTTCCTCGAAAAGAGGGCCCCCCGCCTCCGAAGCCGCAACGCCCGCCTAAGGTTTCGAGGCGGAGGGAGGAAAAGACTCGCATGGCGAGCCCAACCTCCCCCAATAAGTCCTCGAAGGCGACAGCGCCTTCAGCGCTTTGTCCGGCCAACAGCGCCCGGGGTTCTGCCCCCGGGAAGCGTACGGCCATTCCCGTGAGGGTCTTCAATTCGAGGAGGGCCCCCGCGTCTCCTCCGAGCTAGGCCTGGAGGGCATATTCCTTCAATGGAATTGCCGTGGACTCCGGGCCAACTGGGAGGAGCTGCGGAGGCTCGTCTCGTCCCGTTCCCCGTTAGCTATTTTTTGCAGGAGACCATGCTAGGTGCGTGCCCCCTCCCTGCCCTCCCGGGGTATAAGGGTCTTGCGACCCTACCACCGCGGGATGGCCGGGCTGGGGGATGCGCAGTTTACACCCGGCATGATGTCTCCGTTCTTCCTTTCTCTTTAGATACCTCCTTTCAGGCAGTGGCTGTGCAGCTGCACCTGGATAGGAGGTATACTATCATTTCTGCGTACATTCCACCGTCAGCTGACTTCGACGCGGGGGACTTCCGCCGCGTCGTGGCACGGTTGCCGAGGCCCTATCTCTTGCTTGGAGATCTGAACGGCAGGCATCCTCTCTGGGGAGATTACTCCATAAATCCCAGGGGACAAGTCCTTGCCGATCTGATCGAAGAGCTTGAGATGGGTGTCCTAAACGTGGATGAGTTTACGCATCACTGTCCGAGAACCGCTTCATTTTCTTGCCTTGACCTATCTTTGTGCTCTTCGGATGCACAGCCTGATTTTGATTGGGGGGTGGTCGATGACCTCCATGGTAGTGATCACTTTCCCATTCAAATATCATTTTCAGGGCAACTGCCGCCTGAGAGACCACCTCGGTGGTGCTTGGCGCGGGCGCGGTGGCCTGCATTTCAGGAAATGACTGAATTCTCTATCTCAGTCGAGGAGTTTAGGTCGGTAGATGAGGCCGTTGAGTTCTTCTCCGGCAACCTCATCGCCGTGGGCCTGACTACTATTCCTAGGACGTCTGGCCGTTTTGCACGCCGACCACTCCCATGGTGGTCGGCCGAGTGTGAGACGGCCCTCAAACAGAAGCGTTATGCCTACATGCGCTATAAGCGCCGCCCGAACGATTTCACTGTCGCTGAATTTCGTCGGGCTAGGGCTAGGTTCCGGTATATTTCGAAGCACGCCCGCCGCTCTTCTTGGCGGGCATACGTGTCTTCACTTAACGGGAAGACCCCTTTAGCTGAGGTGTGGAAGCGAGTCAAAAGGATTCGGGGCAAGTTCTCGCAGGACCCCCCTCCCGTTCTCCAGGAGAATGGGACCGCAATCTCGGACCCCGCGTCCGTGGCGGAATCCTTAGCGACCCCTTTTTCCGCATTCTCTAGCCGTGATGCTGCTCCGCCAGCATTCAATGCACGTCGTGATGTCGCGGAAGGCCGCCGGCTGGACTTTACCTCCAGAGGCGGAGAACCCTTCAACGACAAGTTTACTGTGAGTGAGTTGCGTTCCGCTCTCGCTTCGTGCGCGGACACCGCCCATGGTCCGGACGATGTCCCGTACGCCATGCTTCGACACCTGGGTGAGCGAGGCATGGCCTTTCTGTTAGATTTGTTCAACAGGATCTGGGTGGAAGGTCTTCTCCCAGACTCCTGGCGAATCGCTACTGTGCTCGCCTTTCGCAAACCGGGGAGAGATCACTCTACTCCGACCGGTTTCCGCCCAATCTCTCTAACCTCTTGCGTGTGCAAGTTGATGGAGAAATTGGTAAATGTTAGATTAGCCTTTTTCCTGGACAGCGGAGGCCATCTGTCTTCCGCACAGTGCGGCTTCCGCAAGTTCCACTCCACGTCGGATGCTCTGCTCCGACTGGAAAATGCAGTCTGCGAGGCTTTCCTTCGTAGACAGCACTACGCCACGGTCTTTTTCGATTTGGAGAAGGCCTATGATACCGCATGGCGATACGGTATCATGGAGACTCTCCACACGATGGGGGCGAGGGGACGCCTCCCAATGTTTATATCTGAATTTTTGCGAGATCGTCGATTCCGCCTACGGGTGGGGGGAGCTCTCTCCGGCCCAAAGGAGCAGGAAGAGGGTGTCCCGCAGGGAAGTGTCCTCAGTGTCACACTCTTTGCCCTGAGCATCAACGGCATCACCTCGGTGCTGCCGGAAGATGTTCTCGCTACGCTCTACGTGGACGACCTTTCGATCTCTTTTGGCGCGGCCCAGATGCCAACTCTGGAGGGTCGACTCCAACAGGCATTGAACCGCGTCTCTCGCTATGCCGAAGCGCACAGGTTTCGGTTTTCTTTGGCCAAGACTAAGGTGGTGCACTTCTGCCGCCATCCACGGCTTCACCCCGACCCAGATTTGTTTCTTAATGGGGTGCGCCTGGATGTGGTTGAGTCGCACCGTTTCCTTGGTCTTGTATTCGACCGACGCCTCACCTGGGAGGCTCATATTCGCAGCCTTAGGGTCTCTTGTACCCGCGCCATGGACATTTTCCATTCCGTGACGTTCAGCGCTTGGGGCGCTGATAGGGCTACCGCCCTACTTTTTTATCGATCCTTTGTTCGTTCCAAGCTCGACTACGGATGCGAGTTTTATGCATCCGCAGCCGAGCGTTTATTGCGGAAGGTGGATTCGATCCACCACACCGGCCTTCGCCTTGCGACCGGTGCCTTCCGCACTTCCCCCATTGAGAGCCTGTTGGTCGATGCTGGGGAGATGCCACTCGCTCTGCGCCGCGTGCAGTGCATCACTTGCCTGTACGCGCGAGCCCGGCGCCTCCCTCAGTCGCCAACAGCTCTCACTGCATCCGCAGCTGATCTCGATGGTGCCTATGCCGCCGAGAGACGCCAGTCATACCCTAAGCCCTTTGGGTTTAGGGCCAGGAAACTCCTTCGAGAGGTAGATATAGCTCTCGGGCCGGTGGCGCCCCTGTTTCTGCCCAGGACGCCACCCTGGAGGGTACCACATTTGGCTATTTGTCGCCACGCCTCTGCTCCCAAAGCTTGTACTGCGCCGGGAGTATTGCGTTCGACCTTTTTGGAGCACACATCGTGTCACGCTGGTACCGTGCCAGTGTATACGGATGGCTCCAAGTCCCAAGAGGGGGTCGGCTTCCACGCCGTATCCCCTCTGTTTGAAGTCAGCGGGGCTCTACCAGGCGCTGCGTCTGTCTTCACGGCCGAGCTGGTGGCAATACACCACTCGGTACGGGAGATTACGCGATGTGCCCGGTTCGGAGACCGGATTGTGATCTATAGCGACTCACAAAGCGCCCTGAGTGCTCTCGGGGCATTGGAATCTCCGCATCCCCTGGTTCGCGATATCCGTGACGCCACGGTTTTGGCGAGCCGGGCAGATGTCGAGATTTTCTTCTGCTGGGTTCCTGGACATGTAGGAATTGCGGGGAATGAGCGCGCCGATGAGGGCGCCAAAGAGTCCGCGAGGACTCTGCGACCGGACCAGCGTTTCGCTCTTCCTCACACCGACTACATGGCAGGAATACGGGCAGCTCTTCGGACTGCTTGGCAAAGAAGATGGGAGACGGTCGAAGGGAACCTAAAGTTGCGTGCCATTGCGCCGCGACTGTTCCCATGGACCTATCCCCCAATGCCGCGGCGGCTTCAGGTTGCTTTCTGTCGTCTCCGAATCGGAAACACTCGTGTGACGCATCGCTATCTGATGGAGCGCTCGCCTGCGCCCTATTGCAACGACTGCGTCGTCCCCCAGACTGTTCGGCACATTCTTGTCGAATGTCCCAGTCTGGGTGATCTTCGCGCACGATACCTGTCCCAGTACCGGGATGGGCGGGGTCGCTACCGCCTGTCCCTTGTGCTCGGGACAGATTCGTGCACATTGACTTGTGGACTTATTGACTTCTTGGGAGAGGCCGGCCTTCTCCCTATTATTTAAGCAAGGTTTGTTTGTTGTTATTTTTTGTATTTGTTTTTTGTTTGTTTTTTCCTTTAGTTGCACGCTCCTGCGCCGGGGGGACCTCTCCCCGACGCACCAGCTTGCTTCCTTTCCCCCTTTTGGGGTGTTGTTTTTTTTGTTTTGTTTTTTTCTCTTTAATTTATTTTAAAGTAGCCTAGAACTAGGCCAGTTTTAATACGGCGACTAATGCCCAAGTAGGCAGTCGCCAGATGAGCTCATTAAAAAAAAAAAAAAAAAAAAAATCCACTCCACGTCGGATGCTCTGCTCCGACTGGAAAATGCCGTCTGCGAGGCGCTCCTTCGTAAACGGCACTACGCCACGGTGTTTTTCGATCTGGAGAAGGCTATGACACCGCATGGCGATACGGTATCATTGAAACTCGACACGATGGTGCGGAGGGGACGCCTCCCAATGTTTATATCTGAATTTTTGCGAGATCGTCGATTCCGCGTACGGGTGGGGGGGAATCCTTTTCCGGCCCAATGGAGCAGGAAGAGGGTGTCCCGCAGGGAAGTGTCCTTAGTGTCACACTCTTTGCCCTGAGCATCAACGGCGTCACCTCGGTGCTGCTGGAAGATGTTCTCGCTACTTTCTACGTGGGCGACCTTTTAATCTCTTTTGGTGCAGCCCAGATGTCGACTCCAACAGGCATTGAACCGCGTCTCTCGCTATGCCGAAGCGCATAGGCTTCAGTTTTCCATGGCCACGACTAATGTAGTGCACGTCTGCCGCCGTCCATGGCTCACCCTGACCCAGGCTTGTTTCTAAATGGCGTTCGCCTGGAAGTGGTGGATACGCACCGTTTCCTTGGTCTTCTTTTCGACTGACTTCTCTCCGGAGTGGCTTATATTCACAGCTATATGCTCTTGTACCTCCCCCATGGACATTCTTCTTTCCGTGACGTTCAACATCTGGGATGCTGATATGGCCACTCCCTTTTTCCTCTAGATCCTTTATTCGTTCTCTGCTAAACTACGAATCGAGTTCTACTCATTACTCTGCGTTTGACGACCGCTGCCTTCCGCACGTCTTTAGCGTCTCAGTTCCCAACAGCTCTCACTATATCCGTGGCCGATCTCGACGGTGCCTATTTCGACCTGAGCCGCCAATCTTATCCTAAGCCAGTGGGGCATTGGAATACCTGCACCCCTTGTTTCGTAGTATGCGTGACCTTGAAGATTGTCTTCCTTTGGGTTCCTGGACATATGCGGATTGCGGGGAATGTTGTGGCCAAATATTCCTCACGTCTTTAGCGTCTCGGCTGCCAACAGCTCTCACTATATCCGTGGCCGATCTCGACGGTGCCTATTTCGACCTGAGCCGCCAATCTTATCCTAAGCCAGTGGGGCATTGGAATACCTGCACCCCTTGTTTCGTAGTATCCGTGACCTGTGAAGATTGTCCTCCTTTGGGTTCCCGGGCATATGCGGATTGCGGTTAATGTTGTGGCCAAATATTCCACGTGGATTGGGCGCCCAGACCTACCTTTTGCTCTTCCCGACTCTGACTATATGGCAGGAATCCGGCCGGTCCTTCGTGCTGTATGAGACAGAGCAATGGCATGCAACCTAACCTTGCGTGCCATCTTGCGCAACTGTTCTCTAGGGCCTACCCTTCAATGCCGCGATGACTTCTGGTCGCTTTCTGTCGTCTCCGAATCGGACATACTCGCCGAACGCGCCGCCTTTTAATGGAGCGCCCTACTCTGATGATTGCGTTGTCCCCTAGACTGTTCGGCACATTCTTGATGAGTCCCCGTCCCGGTCATCTTCGCGCATGTTACCTGCCCCGGTACCGGGATTAGCACAGCCATTACCGCCTGTCCCTTGTATTCGGGTCGGATTCGTTTACACAAACTTGTAAACTATGACTTTCTAGAGTAGGTTGGACTCCTCTATTTTAGTTGACTCTTTTGTTGTATGTCGCATGTGTCTGCGCCCGGGCTCGGCGAGTAAATCCTAGACGCCAGAACGGGCTTTCTTCATTTTCTTACCTTTGTTACTTTTTTTGTTTGTTTTTTCTTTGGTTTTCGGTAATTTTAAAGTCGCCTAGTACTAGGCTGAAATTGTAATTGCGGCGACCTAGTCACCACATGGACGCTGTAAAAAACAACAAAAATAGCGTTTCCAGATAGAACACTTTCTCACCATTCTTTTGTTTTGAATTCCTCGGAAGGTATTCTTGGTTTTGAGCGTTATAATAAATACACTCATGTTTGTATTATTATTATCAATTATCTTTTCCCTTCCCGTTCCTCTCACCTAATGCAACCATCCTCCATTTTTCCCTTTTAACGCATTATTATTATTATTTCAGAAATTGGATATCAGCTTTTGATTTAACTGCTTTGTGGGTTTTCGTTTCAAGCTTACGAAAAAATCCTTCTTGCGTTGAAATTAAAGCATTTTTCTATCTCGAATCATCTTAAAACGCTTCAATTTCAACGCAAGAGAGATTTTTCGTCAGCTGGAAACAAAAACCCACAAAGTATTGTTATTATTATTATGACCGGATACATGCCGTGTTTTATTGTGGGTCGCTTCGTTTCAGTGTCGTTTTCTGTTTGTGAATTTTGCCATGCTCTTGTTCTGTTCTTTCATTTATTTTTTTTTTTTTTTTTATTCTCGATTTGTCGTTCCTTTTTCTTTGCGATATGTGATCGGTGTTCACGCGGGCCCCGTTTTGAAGTGGTATCATATTGTGGGTTCCCATTGTCCTTTGTTTGGTCTGGTGTTTGTTCTACCCGCTAATGTCCGTCCCCCTTTCTCCCCCTCCCCCACCTGCCTGTAGGTGCAGCCCGTTCCCGAACTGGCGGAGCTGAGCGTCCGACAGAACCTGGACGGCACCCGGATCACCCTCGACTCTGACCAGATTCAAAGTGGGACGTTGAAGCGGTCGCCCTCGAGGAAGCTCCAGCACCGAGTGGTGAGTACACAACGAACTTCGCCTTCTAGTTTCTTTTGAAGAAGGATTGGGGTTTGTTTTCCCTTAAATCAATGGCCTCTTCAATTTCTTAAACTATTATTATTAGTAATTTGCTTCTTATTCTCGTTTATTATAATTCCTATTTTTTTGTTGGTATTGCATTTTTTACTGACTCTAAGACATTGATATGAGTGGATTGAGTTATCTTCTAACTCACGTCTCGCCAGAATATTTGGGGAGAATATATATTTAGAAGAGTATCTCATCCAATGCTTCAATTTTCTTCAATATCTTTCGTTTTCTTTTTCTATTTTGGTGGACTCTGGTATATTATGAAAATTACTAATTTGTAATTCAAAAGGTTTCTGCTTAAATGCGAATTAACAAAAAACCTAGACATTGAATTCCAATGCTTGTTCGAAATTGATAAAGTCCATCGATCATATTATGATGTGAAAAAGAGGTTTAGATTTGATGCAATAACCTGGAAGAAAGAAAGGAAGTTTAAAAAGAGTCCCTATTTGGGCAACATGAACAAGGTTAAAATATAAGTAATTGCAAACATCGAATTCTTCGAAGAATTGCAATGGAAGATGAATGGAATCATCTATACTTTGGTTGAATGGTCCCATAAACGTTCCCTATTTTGTCGATTTTACCACTCTCCCATCACAATTCCACAAAGTATTCCACGTTTTTTTTATTGCTTCCATTTTAACAGCGACCACGTTACATAAATGACTGTTGTAAGCTTCTCTTTCTTCCATACTAATCAGCTTAGCCTCTTCTCCTTCATTCTAACACCCTGTCTTCTTAGCCTCTTCTCCTTCATTCTAACACCCTGTCTTCTTAGCCTGCTTCCTCACTTTCCATACAACCTCTCCCACAACTTTCTCTGGTCACCCTCTAATTTCTCAGTGTAGATGCCGACCATCTTCCTCCCCCCTTCCCCTCAAACCATCCCGGATCGGGGCTGAGGGGGGAGGGGACAACGGCCCCTCACCCCTGAGTTCCGGTATGGGGGGGGTTAACAACTTGCTTCACCCCCATCCCCACATCCCCTTTCTTTTTCGTTTCTCTGTCTCGATTTTACGCCGTGCCTAAGGTGGAGCCGCCATGTCAGGTCACTAGGTGGGAGGTGTGGTCTCAAATGGCGGCAGTTGTTTTTGCCGGCCTCGTGTTCGTCCCTCGCAGAGCGGGCTACTGCTCGGGGTGAGGAGCGTCTGCGTCCCGTAAAAAACTAGGGTCACCATCCTCGATGATGAGAAAATTTAAAAAAATAAAACTATCCACTTCCCCAGTAACATCGTCGGAGCCGCCCTCGGTCAGCTCCACCGAAAAAAACGGAGGTCCCTTTCCCTGTGCTTTCACAGGGGACCCTCCAAATCTCTCTGACCGGAGAGTGGGATTTACTCCTCTCCTATGCATACGGGTGTACGGGACTCCCATCACCCCCTTCTCTGGAGGTGCCCTTGGGTGACTCACGTTTTCCATCGGCAGTCCCCTCTTTGCTCTCCAAAGGGACTGCCAAAAAAAGCAGGCGGCCCATAATTGACCGCTCCCAGTCGGGGGCGGCTCGATAGGCACAACCTCATTAGGGGAACAAAGGCCCGTCGGCCCGTGCCCCTTAATGTCCTGCAGGCGTGTGCGATAAGTTTTCAGGGAGTCAGTGTACCTGCCCCCCTCTCTTCCTCGACGGATACGGGTTCGCCGATATTAGAAGCTAAAAAAAGAACCGCCAATGGGATCTGTGATGTCCTGCCAGGGGATGGCCACATGGAGGGCCCCCTTGAGATGTGGGGTAACTCGTGGAGTACTCTACAGATGACATAACCTTAGAAGGCATTCGTGCCACTGCTTCGGCCATACAAATCGCTCCTGTAGACGCCGAAAGTTGGAGTAACCGAAGTCTGTGTTAGTTGCCCCAAGGCCGCACACGATATGAGTCCAAATCTTGTGTGGTCAATTGCGGAGAGCCACAACCCGCTTCTTCGAAGCAATGGGGTGCGTATCTCCTTGAGAAGGAAATCCTGGCCATTCAGGCACAGGATCGTCTCTCATCTCGCGAGGCAAAGGAATTGGTTTTGGTGTGCCCGGTGCTGCCTCAATGCTAAGAAAGGCTGAGGTGTCTCTTTCCCTGACAGTAAGATCTTCCATGTGGTCGAGCCCGGCCTCCGTGCAAGCTCTTCCTCAGACTGCTCATGTCCCCGGGGCCTCACAAGGAGATGACGGATCTCCCACCTCTGCTTCTGCCTCTCCAGGCCTACGCCCCCCGTCTTTCCCGCGCTCATTCGGAACCTTTCTGCGGGTTCTACCCACCCCTAGGTGCTCCCCTGGTTAAGCTGGCGGCACAAAGGCTTCACACCCAGCCCCGGCTAAAACCAGGGCTCTTCCAGCGTGACTGTTTCCTGTAAGGCGAAACAGCCGCGCGCCTCCACCGAGTCGTTAGACTCGCAACAGGCACCCCTTTTGAAGTTGGCTGTGAGGCCATCTTCCAGGTTTCTTAAAGCTGCCCCTTCCCCGAATGGAGGCAACACTAAATGAGCTTCGGCTCCTACGCCCATACCTAGTGGTAGACTGGGTGGCTCGGAAACGGCGGCTACTCCAAAAGAGGGACCTCCGCCTATTTAAGCTTTCGAGGCTGAGGGAGGAAAAGACTCGCATGGCGAGCCCAACCTCCTCCTATAAGTCCTCGAAGGCGACAGCGCCTTCAGGGCCATGTCCGACCAACATCGCCAGGAATTCTGCCTCCGCGAAGCGTACGGCCATTCTCGTGAGGGTCTTCTCTTCGAAGAGGGCCCGCACATCTCCGAGCTAGGCCTGGAGGGCATACGAGTATTCCTTCAATGGAATTGCCGCGGACTCTGGGCCAGTGAGAGGAGTTGCCTAGGCTCGTCTCCTGCCCTTACCCGTTAGCTATCTTTTTTTTGCAGGAGACCATGCTAGGCGCGTGCCCTCTGCCCACCCTACTTGGGTATAAGGGCTTTGCGAGCCAACCAGCACGGGATGGGGGCCGGGCAGGAGGATGCACGATTTACACCCGGCATAATGTCTCCGTTCTCTTCGCTTTATATACCTCCTTTCAGGCAGTAGCTGTGCAGTTGCACCAGGATAGGAGGTATACTGATATTTACGCGTACATTCTACCGTCATCCGACCTCGACGCGGAGGACTAACGCCGCGTCATGGCACGGTTGCCGAGGCCCTTTTTCTTGCTCGGAGATCTGAAGGGTAGACACCCTCTTTGGGGAGACTACTCGTTTACTCTGATGGGTCACGTCCTTGCCGAACTGGAGATATGTATCCTAAATGTTTTCTGGTATCACTGCCCCAGAAACGCTTCATTTTCCTGTTCCGATCTCTCTTTGTGCTCTCGTGATGCACAGCCTGATTTTGATTGGGGGTGGTCGATGACCTCCATGGTATTGATCACTTTCCCATTCAAATATTTTCAGGCTCGCTGCCGCCCGAGAGCCCGGGCGGGCGCGGTGGTCTGAATTTCAGCAAATGACCGATTTCTCTCTTAGTCGAGGAGTTTAGGTCGGTTGATGAGGCCGTTGAGTTCTCCGGGAACATCATCCTCGCGGGTCTAACTATTATCCGTTTTGTACGCCGACCACTCCTGTGGTGGTTAGCCAAGTGTGAGACGGTCCTCAAACAGAAGCGTTATGCCTACATGCGCTATAAGCGCCGCCCGAACGATTTCACTGTCGCTGAATTCCGTCTTGCTAGGGCTAGTTTGCGGTATATTTCGAAGCACGCCCGCCGCTCTTTTTGGCGGGCATACGTGTCTTCACTTAACGGGAAGACCCCTCTAACAGAGGTGTGGAAGCGAGTCAAATGGATTTGGGGCAAGCAGGACCCTCCTACCCTACTCCAGGAGAATGGAACCGAAATCCCGGACTCTGTTTCCGTGGCGGAATCCTTCGCGACCGCTATCTCCGCATTCTCTAGCCGGGATGCTGCTCTGCCAGCATACAATGCGCGTCGTGATGTCGCGGAAGGCCGCCCACTGGACTTTACCTCCAGAGGCGGAGAATCCTTCAACGACCTTTTTACTCTGAGTGAGTTGCGTTCCGCTCTTGTTCGTGCTCGGACACCGCCCCTGGTCCGGACGGTTTCTCGACGCCTGGGTTCAGCGAGGCATGGCCTTTCTCTTAGATTTGTCCAACAAGATCTGGGTGGACCGTAACCTCCCAGATTCCTGGCGAATCGCTACTTTGCTAGCTTTTCGCAAGCCGGGGAGAGATCACTCTACCTCGGCCGGTTTCCGCCCAATCTCCCTAACCTCTTGCGTGTGCAAGTTGATGGTGAAATTGATAAATGCTAGACTAGCCTTTTTCCTGGACAGTGGTTACCATCTGTCTTCTGAACAGTGCGGCTTCCAAAGTTCCACCACGTCGGATGCTCTGCTCCGACTGGAAAATGCCGTCTGCGAGGCTTTCAGTCGTAGACAGCACTACGCCACGGTGTTCTTCGATCTGGAGAAGGCCTATGATACCGCATGGCGATACGGTATCATGGAGACTCTCCACACGATGGGGGCGAGGGGACGCCTCCCAATGTTTATATCTGAATTTTTGCGAGATCGTAGATTCCGCGTACGGGTGGGGGGAGCCCTCTCCGGCCCAAAGGAGCATGAAGAGGGTGTCTCGCAGGGAAGTTTCCTCAGTGTCACACTCTTTGCCCTGAGCATCAACGGCATCACCTTGGTGCTGCCGAAAGATGTTCTCGCTACGCTCTACGTGGACGACCTTTCGATCTCTTTTGGCGTAGCCCAGATGCCAATTCTGGAGCGTCGACTCCAATAGGCATTGCACCGCGCCTCTCGCTATGCCGAAGCGCACAGGTTTCGGTTTTCTTTGGCCAATACTAATGTAGTTTACTTCTGCCGCCATCCACATCTCCACCCTGACCTAGACTTGTTTTTAAATGGGGTGTGCCTGGATGTGGTGGAATCGCACCGTTTCCTTGCCCTTGTATTTGACCGACGTCTCACCTGGGAGGCTCATATTCGCAGCCTTATGGTTTCTTGTCCCCGCCCCTTGAATATTCTCCGTTCCGTGACGTTCAGCGCTTGGGGCGCTGATAGGGCTACTGCTTTACTTTTTTATCGATCCTTTGTTCGTTCGAAGCTCGACTACGGATGCGAGTTTTATTACCTATCCGCAGCCGAGCGTGTATTGTGGAAGGTGGATTCGATCCACCACACTGGCCCTCGCTTGGCGACCGTTGCTTTCCGCACTTCCACTATTGAGAGCCTACTTGTCGATGCTGGGGAGACGCCACTCGCTCTACGCCGTGCACAGTTGATTATTCGCCTGTACGCGCGAGCCCAGCGCCTCCAGTTTCCAACAGCTCTCACTGCATCCTCAGCTGATTGCGACGGTGCCTATGTCGCCGAGAGACGCCAGTCACACCCTAAGCCTTTTGGGTTTACGGGTAGGAAACTCCTTTCAGAGCTAGGTATTACTCTGGGGCCGGTGGCTTTCCTGGTTCTGCCCAGGACTCCACCTTGTAGGGTACCACCTTTGACCATTTGTCGCCACGCCGGTAAACCTGAAGCCCCGCGGCACGCGCTCGCCTCCGATGTTCATCGGTCCTGGAACGCAAAATATTTCATCCATGTTCCAATATGTTTCACATTTTTTGAGTAGATTCGAGGAGGGGCTGCTCGCGGGTTTCAATCAATGGAGGTGGGGGGGGGGAGTATCTCTCCCGTGAATTTCAGTTTCAACATGGATTCGTTCTGTACAAGTTGCCCTTCATCTATTATCGAACTTTCTGTTTTATTTTCCCATCGAGAGAAGTTATTAACATTTTTGGTCGAGCATAATTCGATTAAAGTTACAATCGATTGTGAAGTTAGCGGTCAGAGATATTTACGAATTTAGATGTGCAAAAGCAAAACGTGACTCCGAAACTGGCGCCAGCAATCGCCATTTTTTAAAAATGTGAATTAAAGAAACATACCATATTTTCCTCGCCGCTATTTCACAGCAATACCCACCGCAATATAGTAAGTGAACAGCGTTTTTCGTTTGGTTACTTTCGGGCTTTTTTTTTTTTTTTCGAAAAATGGCGCCTTGTAGATTTTGACTAGGACTTAAACGCGCATGAATATTCATGCGCGTGTGAACGAAACATAAACGCAACTTAGTGCCGATAGATTTCGGCGGACCCCCTCCCCCCCCACTTTTTCGGGCATACCGCCGATCTTCAGGTTTACCGCCACGCCTCTGCTCCCAAAGCTTGTACGGCGCCGGGAGTATTGCGTTCGACCTTTTTGGAGCACACCTCGTGTCACGCTGGAACCGTGCTAGTGTATACGGATGGCTCTAAGTCCCAAGAGGGGATCGGCTTCCACGCTGTATCCCCTCTGTTTGAAGTCAGCGGGGCTCTGCCAGGCGCTGCGTCTCTCTTCACGGCTGAGCTCGTGGCAATACACCACTCGGTACGGGAGGTTACCGAACGTGCCCGGTTCAGAGACCGGATTGTGATCTATAGCGACTCACAAAGCGCCCTGAGTGCTAGCAGGGCATCTGAATTTCCGCATCCCCTGGTCCCCGATATCCGTGACGCCACGGTTTTGGCGAGCCGGGCAGATGTCGAGATTATCTTCTGCTGGGTTGCTTGACATGTAGGAATTGCGGGGAATGAGCGCGCCAATGAGTCCACGAGGACCGGGCGACCACACCAGCGTTTCGCTCTTCCTCACACCGACTACATGGCAGGAATACGGGCACTCTTCTAGCTGCTTGGCAAAGAAGATGGGAGATGGTCGAGGGGAACCTAAAGTTACATCCCGTTGCGCTGCGACTGTTCCCATCGACCTACCCCCAATTCCGCGAAGTCTTCAGGTTGCTCTATGTCGTCTCCGAATTGGACACACTCTCAGGACGCCCTGCCATTTGATGGACCGCTCGCTTGCGCCCTACTGTGAAGACTGCGTTGTGCTCCAGACTGTTCGGCACATTCTTTTTGAATGTCCTCTTGGTGCTATTCGCGCACGCGACCGCTTGTCCTTTGTACTCGTGATGGGTTCGTTCACACAGACTTCTGGACTATACGACCTTTTGGCGGAGGCTGGCCTCCTCCGGCGCCGGAAGATGCGGGCCTACCCCAGCCCTGTAGCGCGTTTCCTTCTCTTTTTGTATTTTAAAATAACATATATCTTCAGCCTTTGTCCTTTTTTATCGTCATTTATAGATTGCTATTTCTTTTTTTTAATATAGCCTAGAGGTAGGCTGTGTCAAGTACGGCGACTTACATAAGAACATAAGAAAAGAAGGAGACTTGTGGCCAGTCGCCGGAGGGCTCCACTACTTCACTTGTCGGTGCAGGAAGCGGAGGTTTATCACTGCATCTGTAAAGAACTCTGCCGTTGGCCGCTGTCGCCAAATGGGTATCATTGAAAAAAAAAACCCCTGCAAAAATACCCCCTTTTACTCGTATGTTGCCATGTGATGGTTAAAGATACTCTATGGATGGCAACATGATCTGGACAAGGGTCCAACCTTAATGAGGCACCGAGATATATGACCCTAAAGCCGCAATTGCACCAGGGTTTAATTATGTGTGGGTCTACAAAGATGTTTTGCACACTTTCTCTTTTGCAACGAGGCTACTCCATTACTGCCGCTCCTCTCAATAAATTAATGCATGGGAGATCAAACGAGACCAAAAGGGAGGGAATAAATTTTGTTTCACAACATTCGACCACACACTTCGCAAATTACTTTTTAGAAGTTAATTGGGGTAGGCAGTTTTAGCGTAGACCCCACAACCCCGGACCTTTCCTCTCGTATATCTCGATTTATTCCCTAAAATTTTATGGCAAATCAAGAGGTGAATTAATAATAATAATTTGTTAGTTTTTCACTACTGATCTGAATTGATTAAGAGGCCTTTGTTTCTGTCTCTGGGCCTACATCTTAGCGTGTGGTCTCCTCCGTACCACGGGTGTCGACCGTGTACGGCGGCCGCCCACAAAGCGACGCCTCCTACACTGTGGCTGTAATCTGAAGCTGTTTTTACCACTCAATTAAATCATTGTAGATAAATAAATTATTAAGGGTTTTGCCACGCATTTGCCTTTATTTCTATCTTGGGACCGACTGATTTCCGTATGCTCCGAACCACGGCTATAGCGTTAGGCAGCCGCTGTGAATTTGAACTTTGACAATTTCTTGTGAACTTCCGATGCTGGGTTTGTTTTTGTTTTTTTAATAATTCAGACGTTCCCTGGTTGAATGAATGAATGAATGAATTGTGTTGAAGTAAATAAGGGGGAAGGGCAGAATGGGAGGCGCTGGGGGGAGGTAAATTGGGTGCACCTGATAAAATGAGCCGATGAACGAAAGGGCATTCAACACTACTGTCTCTCTCTCTCTCTCTCTCTCTCTCTCTTTTAAACACGCACACACACACACACACACACACACACACACACATATATATATATATATATATATATATATATATATATATATATATATATATATATATATATATATATATTATGACGTCTTGTTTCGAGTTGCTCTCTCGCATTCCGGAGCATTTGTGAGTGCTACTAATCCGAGTACCTACAAATTAGAGCGTTATTGCAAGTATGCGTGAGCATTATTGTACTCTTCGGGGTTGCGACAATCGTGTTATACTCTCCCGGTTACTTGTGGATAATATTGTACTCATCGAGGATACGCCGAAGTACTTTTGTACACAATGGATGAACACCAGTTCGTTTTATGAGTAAGTACTCTGTGCGCTGTCGAAATGTAGCGAGTGCTCTTTGGCATTACTAGTACTCTTAATGGGAGCGAGTACTTAGTGATCTGAGTACTGGTGACTCTTCTCGCAAGCACCTAGTTAAGTGAAATTTCGAGTACTCAATGTACTGTTCCGAGTACTTTTGGTATCGCGAATACTCATCCGTTGTTTCGTATTCAGAGCCTTCGAACGAGAAGCGGTGGTCGGGCGTTTGGGCGCCGCCTTTTTCCTTACCCCCTTTCCCTCGCGCCCCATTGATTGAATGAGCCCCTTTTTAAGCGGCGTTTTAATGCCATTACACAGGAGGGGAGGGGATTCTACCCCCCCCCTCCCTTATTTAGGCCCTTTCACTTTTGCGACCACCACGCGGGCCTGGTGATTGAAACCAGATGGACCCCTCTTCCCTATTGAGAAAGGGGGGAGTGGAGGGATAGGGGTATGAGGATTAAGAGTGTTGCCATTGGGGGGGGGGGGATATATCCCCATATAAGAGCCATCTGCCGCGAGGGTTTCGGTGTTTGTGCCTTGAATGGGGGGGGGAGGTATTTGGGGTAACGTCCAGAAAGGGGTTTTTAGTGTGGAGGAAGACTTTGGGAGAGCTGCGCGGACTGCATTTTTACCCATTGATGAACACCAGTTCTAGTTTTCTGGGTACTCTGTCGAATAGTGGTGACTACTTAGTATTTCGAGTACTGGTAACTTCTTTTGAGTGTATTTACTCTTGCGAGCACCTAGTTCTGTAACATCCCGAGTACAAACGTTTGGTATCGCGAGTACTCATCCGCCCATTTACTTTCATCACGGAGCAGAACCAACTTCGATCTCCCCTGGGAGAGTTGCGCGGCATCAAAGCCCCCAGTGCCCCCTTAATAAAGATGTCTGCTGTGTAGAATGGCCGCCCCCCTCCCCCCGTTATCCATCGGATCGACCGACCCATTGAGGGCTTAATTGGGTTCAACGCGGGGCGCAGCAGCGTTTTTCCACTCGACTGCCATAGAAGGGAATGGGGGGGGGAGGGGCAAGTGTCGTGAGCTGTCTCGCTCTCACATACGCACACATACATACACACGCACACACTCCTATGGTGGCGTTTTGTTGTTGCGGGTTGGTTGCTGAGCAGCGTATATGCGCCCGCGTGCGTTCGTGCGTCGGTCCGAAGTAGAGCCTGGATTGCAGGGCACAGCCGCGTCCAGTTCAGTGTCTGGATCGCAGCCGTGGCGTCCGCACGCATTTCTCGCTTCCGAGCCCTTGCCCCGCGTCTGCTCACTGCTCCCACAGTCCGTCAAGCCACCCCGAGGGAACAGCCTCCACTTGCACGCCCTCATTGGAAGTGGACATGATCACGTGAGGGGGCGTCGCTCCCAGCCGGACTCGAACCCGCCCCCGAGAGGGAAGGATGTTCGACGTCCCGGGCCCCTTCGAGCACTCGCTTCGCTCCTACACCCCCGGCGGGAGCTCCGGGCCCCGCGCCTCCGATAGCAGGGAAACCGCCCACGAATGCAAGCGCCCCCACTGCGCCAACGACGTCCCCCTCGACCCCTGCTGCAAGCTGGCGAACGGCACGCCTTACGGGGTGCCCATCACGGCCCGGGACCAGGAGGGGCCCCCGCCGCCCACGGCCCCCTTCCTACGCCCAATGTCGGCCCTCTCGGGCGCCATCACCGATCGTCTCTACGCCGCCTCCACCCACTCTTCCGCTGCCAAGAAAAGGACCCCCGAAGAGGACTCCCCTGTGCCTTCGCCCAGGGACGGGGCCGCCAAGAAGGGCGGAGGCCCCCGCTTCGTGTGGCACTTGGCGGGCGAGGGGGTCCACGACCGCACCCGCAGAGATGGGGCTTCTCCGTCGCCAGGGCGCCGTGCCCGCAGCGTCGGGGGCCCAGATGGGACCCTCTGCGCCCCCGCTCGTAGGTCGGCCTCTAGCGCGGGCGGACGCGCGCCCCCCGGGGCTCCCCGCACCAGCGAGAGCGAATTTTCCTCCACGGAGGCTTCGTCTTCTCCCGAACCCTCGCCTGCCCCTACCCCTACCCCCAGGGGCGCCCCTAGATCTCTGGGCCCCGTGGGGGCCACTCCCCGCCCAGCCGTGGCTCAATATTCGGCGGCCTTCGCGCGATCCGGGGCCTTCCCCGGGGGTAGGCCTCGCCAGAGGCCCCTTCCCCTTAACAAGAGCGCCAGCGACGGGGTCGAGAGAATGATGCGCCATAGGGTCCTCCCGACCCCGGGGCCCCAGAAGCCCCCTCTCGAATCTATTAAGAAGCAGCAGCCCCCTTCTCAACGGGCACCCCCCTCCCTTAGGGGAACGGGAGAGCGCCCCCGGAGGCGCGGAGAGGCTGCCCCACGCTCCCCCGTACGGGGGCCCCCCTCCGGCCCCGGGGAAGACGCTCTTTTGCGGGAGTCCCGCCTGGTGCTCGAGACTCTTACTCCGGAGCAAGACTCGTCGAATAGGGCCGCCCTCCTGAGCTCACTTGAGTGCGCCCTCTCTCCGTCCCGGAAGAAGGACCCGTCGCGCCTCGCCCACGACCTGGTGAGTGATGGGTATCGTGGGCGCATAAGGGACCCCAGTTCTTGTGCCAGGAGGGGCAGGATGATCGTGGTATTGGGTGGGACCCCAAGTATGTGGGGAGTTTGGTGGGGTCACTGTTCTTACTAGGATCCGGGGTCTACTCGACCCTAGGCCTTGCCATTGGTTAGGGTCGTGGATCTTTAGACCCATTTCCTGTGAATTAATGGTACCCTGGGGGGCGGGGGGGTCATTTGACCCCCGGTCCCAGCCGCCATAAAACTCGTATTATGGATAAGGAATTCGATAGTGGCAGATTATTGTTGTGGGTGATGCGAAAAGGCGGAGCAGTTGATGTTGTAGATGGCGATTCGGTTACCGTGGAAACGAGTGAAAGTGATCGCCAATTACAGCGATTATAATGGGGCAGGGGGCACGTGAATTGGTCTTTCCAGGTTAAATGTGGCGCTGGTTTAATAAAGAAAAAGGTTAAGTATAAATGCGAGGTGGGTGGGAAGCGAGTGGAAGCGCAAATGCAGGTAAATTACACCTTCCAAAGAAATGGTCAAAGGTTAAAAAGTGAGCGAATGAGCGGTGGAGGTTGTTTCGGGCTTCTACAATTTCCGCGACCTCCGCCGCTATGAGGAGGTCGTGGCTCGCTGGGAGGTGAGGTCGGAGCTACCACCTCCATCCACCACAACTGAAACCTTGAGGTCTGAGTGCCTGTACTGGGTGGTACCCTGAGGAGACCGTTACACCAGGTATTAAATACCCCGCAGGGGGGGAACGTAGCCCTGTTACGCTTGGTATCCGAAGGAGTTGAAAGTCATCCGGGGCTGAGTGCAAATCACGGAGGTCCTGTCATTACTTGATGGAGCCTCGAAAGTTGTCGGTGTGCTCTCCCCTCGACCACACTCCACACTACTTTACCTTTTATTAGTTATTATTAGCATTATCGTTATTATTATTATTTAATATTATTGTTTGGTGTTTTTTATAAGTATTATTTATTATTATCATTACCGTTTTCCACTCAACATTTTCTCCCTGTACTTTGCAGCAGGAAGAGTGTTTCCACCTGTACAGAATTCATTCCACAAGCCTTGGTGGACTGCATGCCCTCCTGGAATCACCTAGCACCAGGCTATGATAATAATAGGTGGTCACCCACCCTACTGGTTAGTGGACCCGCCTATCTCTAGGTACTTCTTTTTATTACATACCCGCATACCCCTGTCCACACTCGCTCTCCTATCCTCAGAGGTTCTGGCTTTCGGCGCACTTTAGTCCTCTGATGAGCCTTAACCGCTGAGTGACACTGTATACCCTGAGGCAGATGGGCTCTATAGAATTAAAAAAAAAAATGTATACCCTGAGGGCCCAAACCTCGCTGGCCGGGCATTTATTGAGTACGGGGTGTGCTGGACCGTCGACTCTGTTCACCTTCCTCCAGTATACATATAAGGTGGAACGCCGGCACCATACTTGATGGTCAAAGTTTCAGGACAATTTCGCCTAATGGGGGGGGGGGGGCAAAGCCCACCAACGCTGGACCGGGACTCATTATATGTGTAAATGATCGTATTCTGGAAATCCTGATCCTATGGAGATTTTTTCTTACCCTCCCCACTCCTAGGGAGGTCCTAGTATCTACTCTCCACGAGGCCCCCTTTCAGTTTTTCAATCTAATCACGGCGAACTTGTCGGTAAGAGTGGGAGAGCGCATGGAGATGCGCCCCCAAGTGCGGCTTCTTCCTCCCTAGGCGTCGGGGAAAAGAAGCACCCGAAACACCCTTTTGACCAAAGAATAGACTGTGACAGCTCAGGCCCCCGATGAATCACAAGGAGAGGAGGGACCTCCTCCCGTGTCTGGTGCTCCTAGGATAGCTAAGACCTCCATCTCGGAGAAGGATCTGGCAGAAGCTGGTTCATCTGGCCTTCGGGCTCCTTCCGGCAGTGGAAAGAAGCAGGTTCATTTCCTACCCTCCTCTCCTAAAATGAAAATAAATAAGAAAAATACTAAGCGTTTCTTTCTCTTTCTTCGCGGGAGCTCATATAACGGACGGGTCCGCTGCCGTTTTGACAAGAGACAAGTCCAAGATCGGTACCTCGGCGCCCTCAGGTGGTTGGGTCCAGATCAAGACCAAAGTCGCAAATGCACTGAGCGGAGCCTTGATTATATCGTGGCGCGTCATCGAGAGACTGCTTTGAATTTTTGATTCAAACGGTTTATGGTTATTCGCTCCACTGTTGGCAGCATGTTGGCCAAGGGCAACATGATCCATCAGAACAGAGCATTTGCTAGTTTGATTGATAGAGAGCCGAAGGTGTCCTGTTTTTCGGATGATAGCCTTCTGGCGAGTGCGTCAGATTCCTCCGAAGAGGCCATGATTAGTGCCGTTCGGACACTTGATGGCACTTCGGTGAGTGTAACGCCGCACTCTATCATTAACTTCGTGAAAGGAGCAGTTTATGCGATGGAACTCGTGGACTGCTCTATAGATGACATCGCCTTAGAGCTGGCCGACCATGGGGCGGTCAAGGTCGAGCGTGTGATGAGGAAACAGGGAGGGGTCTCGAGACCCACCCCTACACTCTTCGTCATGTTCGAGTGTGACAGGCTCCCTGAGTCGATGCGTCCTAGTTGGTATCGCTACCGCGTGAAGGCATTCGTGCCACTGCCGCGGAGGGGGGTATTACTGCCACTGCTTCGGTGATACGAATCGCTACTGTCGACGTGCAAAGTCGGGGTTACCCGAAGTCTGTGTAAGTTGCTCCAAGACCGCACACGATAAGTCCAAATCGTGCGTGGCCAAGTGTGTCAATTGCGGAGAGCCGCAACCCGCTTGAGAAGGAAATCGTGGCCGTTCAGGCTCAAGATCGTCTCTCAATTCGCGAGGCTAAGGACTTGGTCCTGGCGCACTCGTCGCTGCCTAGGACGTCCTATACCTCAATTTTAGAAAAGGCACATTCTGCTACTGGCCTCTCCAGGCCTATGGGCAAAGTCATTTCGGCACCCATTGGCGCGGTTAAAACCAGGGTTACCCTCCTCCCCCAGTGTGACGGTTTTTCCTAAGGCGAGCCGGCCGCCCGCCTCCACTGAGTCGTTAGACTCGGCAGGCAACACTCATGAAGTGGTCGTGAAGCCCTATTCCGTGGTTCCTAAAGCTGCCCCCTGAAAGGAAGACCGCATCAAAACAGCTTCGCCTCTTACACCCACACCCAGGGCTAGACTGGGTGGATCCTACAAAAGAGGGCACTCCGTCTCCGAAGCTGCCCCGCCCGCCTAAGGTTTCGAGGCGGAGTAAGGAAAAGACTTGTATGACGAATCCAACCTCGAAAGTGACCGTGCGTCTCGTTTGCCCAACAGCGCCCGGTGTTCTGCCCCTGACAAGTGTACATCCTCGTGAAGTCTTTTCTTCGAATATGGACCCCGCATCTCCGATCTAGGACTGGCGGGCATATTCCTTCAATGGAATTGCCGCTCACTCCGGATCGTTGGTCTGCATTTCAGAAAATGACTTATTTGACTGCCCCAGTCGAGGAGTTTAGTTCTGTGGATGAGGCCAATTAGTTCTTCCCTCGTAACCTCATAGCCGTCGGACTGGCTACTATTCCTAGAACTTCTGGCCGTCTTGTACTCTGACCGCTTCCATGGTGCTCAGCTGAGTGTGAGACGGCCCCCAAACAGAAGCGTTATGCCTACGTGCGCTATAAGCGTCGCCCGAACGAATTCATTATCGTGAATTTCTTCGAGCAAGGCTAGGTTTCGAATCCCGCCCTCCGCTCTTCCTGGCGGGCAAACGTGTCTTCACCTATCGGGAAGAGCCCTCTAGCAGAGGTCTGTAAGTGAGTCAAAAGGATTCGGGGCAAGTTTTCGCAGGTCCCCCCTCCCGTTTTTTATCAGATTGGGACGGCAATCTCGGACCTTGCGTCCGTGGGGGAGTCTTTGGCGACCGCTTTCTCTACGTTCTCTTGCCGAGATGCTGCTCCGCCAACATTCATTGTACATTGTGATATCGCTGAAGGTCCTGACTGAACTCTTATTTCTTTTCGTGCGCGGACACAACCCCTGGTCCGTACGATGTCCCGTATCCCATGCTTTGACTCGTAGATGAACGTGTCATGGCCTTTCTGTTAGATTTGTTTAACAGGATTTCTTCAGAGGGTATCCTCCAAGACTTCTGGCGAAGGACGACTGTACTCGGTTTTCGCAAACCTGGCAGATCTCTCTACTCCGGCTGGACTTCGGCCAATCTCTCTAACTTCATTCGTGTGCATGTTGAGGATGCAATTTGTAAATGTTAAATTAGGCAAATTCGTGGACAGCAGAGGCCACCTGTCTTCTGCACACTGCGGCTTCCGCAAGTTCCATTCCACGTCTGATGCTCTGCTCCGACTGGAAAATGCTTCGTAGACGCACTACGCCACGGTGTTTTTGGATCTGGAGATCGCCTATGATACCGCATCGCAATACTGTACCATTGATACTCTCCACACGATGGGGGATGAGGGAACGCGTCCCTATCCTTATCTCTTAATTTTCGAGATCGTCGATTCTGCGTAAGGGCAGGAAGCAGGGTATCCCGCAGGGAAGTGTCCTCAGTGTCACACTCTTTGCCTTTGGCATCTACTGTATATCATCGGTGCTCGCTGCTGATATTCTCACTATGGTCTACGTGAACGACCCCTCGATGTCTTTTCGTGCTACCTAAATGCCAACTCTGGAGCGTCGATTCCAACAGGCTTTGAACCGCATCTCTCGCTATGCCTAAGTCCACATGTTTCGGTTTTCCTTGGCCAAGATTAAGGTTGCGTACTTCCTTCGCCAACCACCGCTCCATCCCGACCCAGACTTATTAAACGGGTTTCACTTCGGAGCGGTGGATTCAGACCGGTTCCTCGGTCTTGTTTTCGACCCTAGGTTCTCCTCTACTCGTGCCATGGCATTCTTTGTTCGGTGACAATCAGCACCTCTGGTGCTGATAAGGCTACCACCTCGCTTTTCTACCATTCCATTGTTCCGATCGGCACCGGAGATAGCTTGTCGTACCCGGTTTAGAGACGGGGGGGGGGATCTTTAGCGACTCACAAAGCGCCCTGAGTGCTCTCAGGGCATTGTAATTTCCCCTGGTATGAGGTATCCCTCACGCCATGGTACCTACTAGCCGGGTAGATGTCAAGATTACCGACTGCTGGTTCTCTGACATTTGGCAATTGCGGGGAATGAATGCCCCAAAGAGTGCGCCAAAGAGTCCGCTAGGACTGGGCGATCAGACTCCCCCTTGGCCCTTCCCCACACCGAGTACATGTCATGCCGAAGGGATGCTTGGCAAAAAAGATGGGAGACGGCCGAGGGTTACTTAAAGTTGCGTAACATTGCGCTCAAGTCCCCTAATGCCGGGATGGCACTAAGTTCGTTCTGTCGTCTCCGAATTGGACACACGCGTGACGCACCGCTATTTGATGGAGCGCTCTCCAATACCTTATTGCGACGACTGCGTTGTCCCCCAGACTCTTTGGCACATTCTTGCTGAATGTCCCAGTCTGGGTGATCTTCTTGCACGTTGCCATCCTTGTCCACTACATTCGAGACAGGCTCATGTACACAGACGTATCCACTATCTCACTTTTTAGAGGTGGCTGGCCTTCCCCATTTTAATCTTGCTCTTATGCTTGTTATGATTTCTGTCTTTGGTGCGTTTTGTACCTTTCTTTTTTTTATTTAGCATAGCATTAACTTAATTATTATTACGGCGACTTATGCCCGCTGAGGCAGGTGCCAGATTAGCGCTGAAGAAGATATTCTCCCTCGTTTGGTCTCCGTGGACGGATTCGCCCCCTGCGGTCTCGTGTCTGCTTACCGTGTCATGGTGAATCTACGTACGTCCTCCTTGGAGCGGTTAAGAGCCAAACTGCCCAGCAAAGTAACTTCAAGCCGAGTGGAACCTTGGTCGCGTCGGTCCCTCTCCTCCACGGGAGGTTGCTCGCTGTCTTCGACCCCGCCGGCTTCAATCGTTTCTTTATTGTCCGTTCGACTGATTGGAACATGTTGTCTAGGCGTTCCATCAGCCTCAGGCATTAGTTAGATACTCATTCGGGAACCGAACTGTCACCCCGTTTCTCGGACGAGACCCTTATGGTGAATGCCGTTGTCCCTTAACAGGCAGTTGCATTCCTTAGCGAGGACGAAAGGAGCGTTCTTCAGTGAGGGCATTAGCCTTCGTTTAAGAGATATAATGTGGGTCAGGGCGCAGTACCGCGGGATCCCGCAAGTCCTTGGTTAATCTAATGGCAGCTCGCCCCGCCTTAACCTTCGATAATGGGCGTAAATGATGGTCATCTGTCGTTAGGCTGCCATAAACGTGGGCATGGCCGATGCACACCTGGGCTCGTGACGTAGTAGCCGGTCGGTCGGTGCATTGCCGTCTCGGAGAGGCAGGCAATGGTGGAAGTCACACATACATGCAAACGTACTTGTGCCTCCCCCCCCCCTCTTTCCTCCACGAGCGGGCATAATCCAGTAAATTCCTCCTTCACCAGGGTCCTCAAATTGCTCTTCCCCCTCCCCACTCGTATCCATGGGCGCGCCCGAGCAAATCAGAGCCTGTCATCTCCGGCAACGTAATTCGAGTAGAGGATAACATTTTTCTCCTGCCCGATTACGCTATTGGCATTCTTCCAAGCCCCTAAATTCGAGCCGCACACACGTGCAGGTGAGCCGTGTGTACGCGAGTCGTATCGGCCACCGCTGGCCAAGATTGGCCCACCTTCCGCCCCGAGGAGACTAGGCCCCAAGAGTTGCGATTTTCCGTCGGACCGCGTTGCGCGAAGCTGCTGCTTACCGGAATGAAAGGCCTATTGATGGGAGCGGGCGGGATTTAACGCGTAGGCTTCTCTAGGTGGGGGCCATTATTATTTATTGGTTTGCGGAGGCGGAGGAAGATGGGAATCGGGATGTGAGCAGAGGATCCAGTCTCGTCCAGCTGCCCTTTCCCTCGCTTCCATTGTACCCCCTTCCTCCCTCCCCAACCATACATCCCTCACTCCTGCGTGTGTAGCAAGAGGCAATTTTTCCTGGTCTGTCGCCTTTTTTCGATTCACTTAACTTCACCACTTTCTTAAGCTTTGTTCACTAACACACTGGTGTTGCCCTCGTTGGATTAGGTAGTTTCTAATATAATGATGCCAAAATAGTGGGGGGGGGGTCAGAAGGGGGCACTACTGGGTGCGCGAAGAGAGAGAGAGAGAATGTCAAGGTACAACGAAGCAAGCCATGCCAGGAATTCGGCGTGATTTTCTGCCCAGGCCAGTGGTTGCCCCCTTCCCACAGCACACCATATACTCCCTATACCCATGAAGTTCAGACTGAGGTCTTTGTTGGGGAAGGGGGTATTAATGAATGAATGGGTACCGACGATTTGGGAAAGGTGGGGGGGGGGAGTCTATGCCCACGCCCGAGGTGAGTCATGTGGGTAGGAGCAGGTTGAGCGGTTGCCGTGGCGATGCCGTCCGATACAAGGGGCACGCCCAAGTCTCGTCTACAGGGGAGGGTAGCACTAGGCTAGTCCCCCAACCCCTTTAGCTGGAAGGGGTCGCCCCGGACCCCAGTGTAGCCTGGTAGATTTAGTCCGTGGATGAGAGGCACGTCCTCCCAGACCGAGTTCGAATTTGGGCAGCGCCGTCACTGCGTAAACTTGAACTCTGAAGGAGCCCCCGAACCCCGGAGAAGTGGTTGGTGCGCTTCCCTCCCACCTTCTCAGCATTCCTTCCCCCCCCCCCCGACCATCCCCTCAACCCTCTGACTAGGCTTAAGGACCTGACCACCACCTACCTCGTGAAGAGAAGCTTTGGAACCTCTATAAACAACGCCCTTTAATGCCTTGCAAGGAGACCGGGACTTGATGGGTTCTAGGCGAATAATGCTAAGATCGCTTCAGGCCCAATAACCCCTTTCCCGCATGCATTGGTTTAACCACCTCCCCGTGGCAGTTCTCGTGTGTCTCGGGTCCCGTCTCTGTGTCTCAGACCAAAGAATCAGAGTCCTGTCGACGAATAGGACGACCTTGTAGGGAAATCGACGCTACCGCCATTCCTCTCTGGCTGCTCACTCGCGAGCTGCGGCCTTTTTGGGGGGGGGGGGTGACCTTCCACTTAGCAACTTCTGGTCGGTGGGCGTCACTGCACAGGTGCGAACACCAATTATTGATGCACCCAGGGTGGAGAACTGGAAAGTGTGGAAGCCCGAGATGCAACAGCCGGGAGCGTCTGGAAGTGGGACACAGCCAACCAACCTGTCCTTTTCTCTTTCTATGGTCACAATTCTATGGAATTTTCGATTCTTGGTGAACTTTACCAAATTTCAGACTACATTCCGATTAGTGAAACTTCGCCTCAACTTGGTGTTGGGATGGGCGAGGAATTTGATAGCACCACTGACCGGTGGGGGGTGGGTGCTCCCCTGTGGCAGTTCGGGCATTCACTCTCCTAAGGTAAAAATGGTATCGTAGGTGTCGCCCCCTCCACCCCGATGGTAAAGTCTTCCAAGGGCGGGATTGTCCCCAGAGTCAAATACCGCTCCTGTGCCAGACCTATTTTAGACTGCATAGGCCCCCTAGGACTAACGACGAGAAGTGGTATCGCCTCCCCTGGTTGGTACCCCCTTGTCCATGGACATGACTGAAGCTGTTTCGCCCGGTCTGGGACCCTTCCGTGGATGAAGAGAAGCGATTCTCCCACTCCACACACCGCTAAAAAGAAGACCAAGGAGACTAAGGGTTCCTCTCCCTCTGTGGGTGCTCCTAGTACGGATTTATCCGCTGCCGTTTCGGTAAGTGACCCCGCGAAGTCTTGCACGTCCGGCCCCGAAGAGCGCTGTTGCGAGGGGCCCTAAATCAAGACCAAGTAGACTAACATTAATCGTGCGAGGGTTGGCGCCTCGATGACGTCGGGCCCCCCATTGAGAGACTACCTGGCGTTTTCGAGCCCGCTGGCTTTAAACGCTTCCTCGTTATTCGCTTCACTGATGGCAGTGTGATGGCAAAATGCCATCAGAGGATAGCACTATCTAAGTTAATTGCTAGAGAGCTTAAGGTGTCTTATTTCTCGGACGGGAGCCTTCTGGCGAGTGAGGAAAAGACTCGTGGACTACTCATTAGAAGATATCACCGCCTAAGGAAGAGTCAGGGGCGAGTGTGTGTTGAGAAAACTGGGGGGGGGGGGGAGGCCGACTATCGCCCCCACGCTCTTCGTCATGTACGATCGTGACAGTCTCTCTGAGTTGGAGCGTGTCGGCTTGTATCACGACCTCGTCAAGGCATTCATGCTACTGCCACCGCAATGTCACACGAATTGCTCCTCGATACGATAAACCACAGTTGTGTATGGTCAAGTGTGTGAATTGCAGAGAGCCACAACCCGATTGCTCGTTTCAATGTGCTATGCATCTCGTAGAGAAGGAGGTCGTGGCCGTTCAGTCAGCGGACCGACTATTTTGTCGCTCCCCATCCCCAGCTGCTCCTTGGTAGAATTGGTGGCTCCACGGGCTCACGCCTCACCTCTGCTAAACCCGGGCTCTCACCCCGTGACCGTCCACCCTAATGCGAAACGGCCTCACGCCTCACCTCTGCTAAACCCGGGCTCTCACCCCGTGACCGTCCACCCTAATGCGAAACGGCCTCACGCCTCACCTCTGCTAAACCCGGGCTCTCACCCCGTGACCGTCCACCCTAATGCGAAACGGTTTCACGCCTCACCTCTGCTAAACCCGGGCTCTCACCCCGTGACCGTCCACCCTAATGCGAAACGGCCTCACGCCTCACCTCTGCTAAACCCGGGCTCTCACCCCGTGACCGTCCACCCTAATGCGAAACGGTTTCACGCCTCATCTCTGCTAAACCCGGGCTCTCACCCCGTGACCGTCCACCCTAATGCGAAACGGCCTCACGCCTCACCTCTGCTAAACCCGGGCTCTCACCCCGTGACCGTCCACCCTAATGCGAAACGGTTTCACGCCTCACCTCTGCTAAACCCGGGCTCTCACCCCGTGACCGTCCACCCTAATGCGAAACGGCCACGCGCCTCTCACTGGCTCGTTAGACACACAGTAGGCAAACCCCGAAGGTGCTTATGAGATCATCTGGGGGGGTGGGGGGGTTCTTAAGGCTCTCCCCCGAAAGGAAGACAGCATCAAGGGAGTGTCTCCTTTCTCACCCCCCCCCAGACGGGATGGGACGACTCGGAGACGCGAGACCCTCCAAAAGATGGACCCCTGCCCGCAAAAACTCCCAGGGTCTTCTTTTCGAAGAGGGCCCCCACATCTCCTCAGCGCTAGGCCTGGAGGGCATATTCCTTCAATGGAATTGCTGCGGACTCCTGGCGACCTGGGTGGAGCTGCGGAGGCTCATCTCTTCCCGTTTTTCAAGAGACCATGCTGGGCGCGTGCCTCCTGCCCACTCTCCTAAGGTATAAGGGTTTTGCGACCCCGCCACCACGTGATGGGGGTCGGGCAGGAGGATGCACCATTTACACCCGGCACGGATGTCTCCGTTCTTCTGTTGAGTTAAATACCTCCTTTCAGGCAGCGGCAGCGCCAGTGTAGCTACACCCGATTAAGAAGTTTCCTGTTATTTCTGCTCCATTCTCCACTGTCAGCCGACTTCGACGCCAGGGACTTACGCCGCACCCTGGTAGGGTTGCCGAGCCCCTTTCTTGCTCGGAGTTTGAACGGTAGGCACCCCTTCGGGCACTACACGATCAATCCCAGGAGTCTAGTCCTTGCCTATTCGATCGACCAGCTGGGGAGAGGTGTTGTGTTCATTTTCTTGCCTTGATCTTTCTTTGTGCCTTCCGGTTACGTAGACTGATTTATGATGGGAGGTGGTTTGTGACCTTCATGGTAGCGACTACTTTCCCTTACAACTATCATTTTCTTCCCCTCTGCCGCCCGAGAAACCATTTCAGTGGTTTTGGAGCCTGCGCGGTGGTCTGCATTTCAGGATAGGTCGGAATTTTTCTGTCCCAGTCGATGAGTTTTGCTCAATTGATGAAGTTCCTCAGCAACCTAATCGCCGGGAGCGTAACGGCCATTCCTAGAGCGCCTGCCCATTCCGTTCGCTTCCTTCGTGGTGGGCCGAGCGAGACAACACTTAGGGAAGCGATATGCCAAAATGCGCTATAAAAGCTGCCCGAATCATTTTACCTTCCGTAGCCCCACAGGGAAGCCCTAGTACTGGATTGATATGAACTCTTGGGTGGGGCCTGGGAAAGATGTTGGTGCGCTTCCCCAAAGCTCCCTCCCAGCATCCTTTTTTTTTTATAAAACTCTAGGACCGACTGTCCCCTCAACCTTGGGTCCCCATGCACTTGGTACCAGGGGGAACTGTCCCCACTCAGACAAAGTGCAAACTAGAGATGCCCCGCCACGGGGTTGAATTGAAGTCTTTGACGGGGCCGGGGTAAGTTGTCGGTGCCCTTTTTCCTCGCCCCCACTCAGTATTACTTTACATTTATATTATTATTATTAGTATCATTAGGATTAATATTATTATTATTCATTTATTTAGTATTATAATTATGTATTGTTATTATTAGTAGTACTTTTGTATTATTATTTAATAATATTAGTAGTATTGCGGCTATCCCGTCACCATTTTCTAACCGCCCTTTTTACCCGGAGGATTGTTCCCACCTGGACTGAGTTCGGTTCGGCAGCCATGGTGCCTGGACTGCATGCCCTCCCGGGACCACCTAGCCCCAGGGTAGGATGATAAGAGTGGATCACCCACCCTACTCCTTAGTGGACCCGCCTATCTCTAGGTACTTCTCTTTATTACATACCCGCATACCCCTGTCCACACTCGCTCTCCTATCCTCAGAGGTTCTGGCTGCCCGGCCCACTTTGGTCCTCTGATGAGCCTTAACCGCCGATGGGCACTGTATACCCTGAGGTCCCTAACTGCTGCGAGGGCCAAACCTCGTTGGCTAGGGCATTTATTGGGTACGGGGTGTACTGGACCGTCGACTATGTTCACCTTCCTCCAGTATACATATAAGGGGAACGCCGGCACCATCCGTGATGGTCAAAGTTCCAGGACAATTTCGCCTAATGGGGGGGGGGGGGGGTTGGCAAAGCCCACCAACGCTGGACCGGGACTGATTATATGTGTAAATGATCGTATTCTGGAAATCCTGATCCCATGGAGACTTATCTCTTAATCTCCCACCAAGTCTTCGGAAAGTCAAAGTACAGTGGATTCCTGAAAGTGTGACCACGTTTGCACCGCCTAATTTGGTCTTTTTTAGCGCCTGGTCATTCTTAGCAAAATCCAACCCATTTTCTGTTAAGCGACAATACAGAAAACGGAGAAGGGAGACTACTTTAAAATTAAAAGGTACAGAGACTTACTTTAAAATTAAAAGGTCCAATATCTACTCACTAGCTGCATATTCGTTGCTTGGAATGTATACATATATGCTATGCATTGCGTGGATGACCCAGTTTTGCCATCCTAACGAGTTTTCTAAGGTTTAGATAATTAATTTTGATATGCGTTAGGAAAAATTAAACTCGATTCACCAATGGAAACTGTAAAACTAGGTCGATATGGGAAAATGCTCCCTTGCTAATATGTGCTCTATTTTCTTTGCCTGCTGTTACTTTCTGAATTTTTTGAAGGTAAATCTTAGGATAAAGTTAAATTCTCAGTGGCAGCCCTGAACGTGACTGGTCATAATTGGGGGAATACTGCATAGGGTAAATCAGCTGGAATTATGACTTTTGTATGGTCATAGAATCCGATGGGCATATTAAGCGGGTCATACTATGCGCTATCCACTGTCTTTACTTTCCACGAGGCCTCTTTCTTTTTATAGAATATACTGATGAGAATAGTTCGAGTGCGCGTGGGGACCCGGCCACAAACGCGGCCTTGCTCGACCTAAGTGCCACGGAGGACGAGATACCCCTTCAACCGGGAGTGGATGGGCTCCTCTCTCACTATCCGTATGCGACAAAGGCTTTTTTTTTTGCCACCTTTGGATCCCGTCTCGGGCAGTTGGGCCCTGAAAAGGAGGCCCCCTTCTTGTGCTTTCTTAGGGGCTCCTCCAACCCTCTTCTACCAGAGAGGAGGCTTACTCATCTCCTAGGCCTACGAGTGGAGTGGATTCCCCCGTCACCCCTTCTCTGGAGGTGCCCTCGGTTGACTCCATCTTCCTACTTAAGGTGAACCAAAATTAACCATCCCCGATGAGAGTGGCTCAATAGCACCAACCCCCTTAGGGGGGGAGGGGGTAGCAGGCCGTGCCGGTCCATACCCCCTACAGTCCTTCATTTATAGCGTGCGTGCCCCGTCTCTTCCTCGATAGATGTCGGTTCGCCGGGCAGAAACGACATTCAAACAGTACCACGAATGCCATCCGCCCACATGAAGCCCCCTCTCTCCCCCTCGCCAAGTGACCCCAGCCTCAGAAGCATATCTTCCATGGGGTCGAACCCTGGCTCGGTACCAAAGGCTGAACCTGAGTACGCCCCTGTGCAAGCTTCTTCTCAAGCGGCTCGGGCTCCCGATGACTCAAGGAGAGGAGGGACACCATCACCAGGCTGACGCCCCTTTGACATCAAAGACCTTTTCTATTTCGGAACCCCGTAAGGGGCGCGGCGATTTGCCATCCTGACCGCGTTGCTGACGGGACTCAGCACCCCGTCCGACCCCAGCTTAGCCTCTCTTCCTTCTTTCAGACAGCCTGTATTTCTCCCCTACTTCGTCGCTTTTCATACAACCTCTCCGACAACTTTTTCTGGTCAGCCTCTAATTTCACAGGGTAGATGCTGACCTTCTCAGCCAAGCGTCCCGGATCGGGGCTGAGGGGGGAGGGGACAATGTTCCCTGACCCCTGAGCTCCGGTTTGAGATCGTGGGTTTTTAACAACCTGCTTCATCCCCAACCATACCTTCCTCACATCCCTTTTCCTTCTCTCTTCACACTATCAATTTTACGCCGTTCCCAAGGTGGAGCCGCCATGCTGAAGGGCTGCCAGGTCACCAGGCGGGAGGGGTGGCCTTAAATGGCGGCACCTGGCTCTGCCAGGCCTGTACGCACCCCTTGCAGAGCGGGCTACTGCGAAGGGTGCTGAGCGATTGCTTCTCGTATAAAATATAGGGTCACCATGCCCAATGCTGTTGAAATAAAAAATCTCCCATTAATTTCCGCTGTTGCATCATCGGAGCCGCCCTCGGGCAGCTCCACTGAAAAAATGAAGGTCCGGTCCCCCCTGTGGTTGCTCACGGTACCCTCCAAATTTCTCTAACCGGAGATGAGTCTTACTACTCTCCTTCGCCTACGGGTGTGAGAGACTCCCCCTCACCCCCTTCTCTGGAGGTCCTTTTTGGCTCCTCACTTTTCCCAGTGGCAGTCCCTCCTTTTCTTTCCAAGGGGACTGTCAAGAAAGCCAGCATGCAGCCCATAGCCGACCGCTCCTCATTGAAGCGGCTCGGTAGGGCAAACCCCCTTAAGGGGGAGAGGGAAGCCAGGCCCCTTCGGTCACTTCCCTCAAAAGACCTGCTGGCAAGAATAATAAACCTTGCCGGGGTCAAGGCCTGTGCCTCCCCCGACGTGACTAGAGACGGCTCTGTCAACGGGACCTGTGATATCCTGGGGTGGGTGGGGGAGGGGGGAGATGGCCAACTGGAGGCCACCCCTGAGATAGACATGGTCCTTGAGGCAACCCAGCCTCAAACGGTAGGGCCTTCAATGGGAGGTGATTCTGGGCTTGGCGCCAAGCACCAAACCCGAATCCGCCCCTATGCAATGTCCTCCTCAAATGTCTAGGGTTTAATAGGCAGTACAAGGAGGGGAGGGATCTCCTCCGACTGGTGCCCCTACCACTGCCAGGACATTCTCCATTTCGGAGAAGGACCTAGCGGAGGCCGGTCCATCTGGCCTGGGGGCTCCTGTCGGCGGAGGGGAGAAGCGGGTTCATTCCCAGCCCTCCTCTCCTAAAAAGAAAAATAACAGAAAAAGACTAAAAAGATTCGGGCCTCCTCTTCATCCGCCGGGGCTGCGGGGACGGATGGGTCTGCTACTTTGGTAAGCGACCAAGCCAAGATCGGCACATCCGGCCCTTTTGTTCCCCCGGGTGCGGAGCCCCCGACTAAGACCAAAAGTGCGCAGGGCGGAACCTCGATAACATCGGCGCCCCTCATTCAGAGTTTACCTGGCTTTTTCGAGCCCGCTGGCTTCAAACGCTTCCTCGTTATTTGCTCCACTGATGGCAGCATGTTGGCCAAGGGCAACATGAGCATCAGAGGAGAGCATTAGCTAGTGCAATTGGTAGAGAGCCGAAGGTGACCCGTTTCTCGGATGGGAGCCTTCTGGCGAATCCCGCCGAGGTGGCCAAGATAAGTGCTCTTCAGACAATTGATGGTACCCCGGTGACTGTGACGCCGCACTCTACCATGAACTTCGTGAAAGGAGTAGTTTATTCGAGGGAACTTGTTGACTACCCCATAGAGGACATCACCTTAGAGCTGGCCGACCATGGGGCGGTCAAGGTCGAACGTGTGATGAGAAAACAGGGAGGGGCTTTGAGACTCACCCCTACACTCTTCGTCACGTTCGACTGCGACAAGCTCCCTGAGTCGGTGCGTGCCGGTTGGTACCGCTACCGCGTGAAGGCATTCGTGCCACTGCCGCGGCGGTGCTATTACTGCCACCGCTTCGGTGATACGAATCGCTTCTGTCGACGGGCAAAGTCGGGGTCACCCGAAGTCTGTGTAAGTTGCTCCAAGGCCGCACACGATAAGTCTAAATCGTGTGTGGCCAAGTGTGTCAATTGCGGAGAGCCGCACCCCGCTTCTTCGAAACAATGTGGTGCGTATCTCCTTGAGAAGGAAATCGTGGCCGTTTAGGCTCAGGATCGTCTCTCATTTCGCGAGTCTAAGGGCTTTGTCCTGGCGCGCCCGGCGCTGCCTGGGACGCCCTATGCCTCAATGCTAAGGAAGACACCCTCTGCTTATAGCGCCTCTAGCCCTACGAGCACGGTCGTTTCCGTGCCCATTAGGTATCCTTCTGCGGGTTCTACCCATCCCTAGTGCTCCCCTGGTAAGGTGGCGAAACGGCCGCGCTTCCACCGTGTCGTTAGGCTCACAAGAGGCAACACCCCTGAAGTTGGTCGTGAAGCCTTCTTGCGAGATTCATAAAGCTGCTGGACGAAAGGAGGACAGCACCAAAGGAGCTTCGTATCCTACGCCTACACCCAGTGCTAGGCTGGGTGGCGTGGAGATGCTGGGTCCTATGAAGAGGGGCCCCACCCCCGAAGCCGCCCCACCCGCCTAAAGTTTCGATGCGGAGGGATGAAAAGACCTGCATGTCGAGCCCAACTTCCCCGATAAGTCCTCGGAGGCGACAGCGCGGTCAGCTTTCGTTCGGCCAACAGCGCCCGGAGTTCTGCCCCCGTGAAGCTTACGACCATCCCTGTGAGAGTCATCTCTTCGAAATGTGCTCCTGCATCTCCTGCTAGATTGGCCTGGGGCCATATTCCTTCAGTGGAATTTCCGCAGATTCCGGGTGAACTGGGACGAGCTTTTGAGGCCCTCTTTACTTCTCGGGGATTTGATCGAGACTACTCGATTAACCCCAGGGGGCAAGTCCATGCCGATCTGATAGACGAGCTGCAGATGGGTGTCCTAAATGTGCATGAGTTTACGTATCACGGACCGAGAACTGCTTCATTTCCCTGTCCCGATATATCTGTGCTCCCCGGATGCACAGCCTGATTTTGTGTGGGAGATAGTCGATGACTTATATGGTAGTGATCACTTTTCCATTCAAATATTGTTTTCTGGGCTGCTTCCATATGAGGAACCGCCCCCCCCATCTACCCCTCTCACAGATGTGGAGACGAGTCCAAAGGATTCGGGGCAAGTGCTCCCACAACCCCCTAACCCGAGAATGGGACCGCAATCCGGGACTTCGGGTCCGTGGCAGATTCTTTGGCGAGCGCTTTATTCGCATTCTCTAGCCAGGAAGCTGCTCCGCCAGCATTCGCTGCACATTGTGATATCACTCAAGGCTGCCAATTGGATTTTACCTACAGGGGCGGAGTACAATTTAAAGACATGTTTTCATTGAGTGAATTTCGTTCTGGTGCGCACGATGTCCCGAGTGCCATGCTTCGACTCCTAGATCAACGGCATCACCTCGTTGCTGCCGGAAGATGTTCTTGTTACGCTCTACGTGGCCGACCTTTCCATCTCTTCTGCCGCGGCTCAGATGCCAACTCCGAGCGTCTACTCCAACAGGCATACATACGCACAAGCCCACAACTTTCGGGTTTTCTTGTCCAAGACTATGGTAGTGCACTTCTGTCCCCAACCACGGCTCCACCCCGACCTGGACTTGTTCCTAAAACGGGGTTCGCCTGGAAGTTGTCATTCGCATCGTTTCCTTGGTCTTGGTTTCGACCGACGCCTCACCTAGGAGGTTCATATTCGCAGCTTTAGGGACTTTGCACTACCTCCCTGGACATTCTTCGTTCCGTGACGTTCAGCTCCTGGGGCGCTGATAGGTCTACTGCCCTATTTTTCTATCGTTCCTTTGTTCTTTGTATGCTTGCTTCGGATGCGAGTTTTAGTCATTCGCAGCCGAGCCCGTATTGCGGAAGGTCGACTCAATCTACCACACTGGTCTTTGCCTAGCGACCGATGCCTTCCGCACGTCCCCCATTCAGAGCCCTCCTGTCGTTGCTGTGAATATTCCACCTCCTCCGCGCCATACATGGCATTGCGTTTGACCTTTCTGGATCATAATATGTGTCGCACTGGATCTGTGTCTTTGTACATGGATTACTGCAAGTTCAAAGAGGGTGTCTGCATCCACGCCGTATCAGCAATGTTTGAAGTCAGCGTGTGTCTACCAAGCACTACATCAATGTTCACTGCCGAGCTGGTTGCAATACACCGGTCTTTACGGCAGCTTACGCGTTGCACCCCGTTGATATAGAGTGACTCAAATGCGTTGATTCATTTCGAGGCTTTGGAATCTTTGCACTCGTTGTTCCACGATGACCATTACGCCACGGTGTCCCCGAGCCGGTCGGACGTCGATCGAGCTCATCTTCCTGCTGTCTTTCTGCACATGTATGGATTCCTGGGATTGAGGGCGCCAAAGAGTCATATAGGACTGGGAGATCCTTTCAGCGTTTCTTTCTTCTCCGCACTCTCTGGCCTTTCCCTCCAAAGAAGGTTGGAGACGGGTGACGGGAACCTAAACTTTGAGCGCCATCGCGCTGGGACTGTTCCCGCCAACCGGGACTTAGCCACACTTTATAGACCGCCACCCCACTTTTTACTGGTCTTCCAGGCCTATCGTCACATTCTTCTTGAGTGTGGGGTTCTTCTTGCACGTGTTCCTGCACACAGACCTGTGAACCCCTGGACTTTTGGGAGGAAGGTGTCCTTTACTTGACCAGTCTGCTCGGTGTATGATTGGCCCTGGGGAGCCGGGGTGGCGCCCTCCGACGCCTTTTTGTTTAATACAGCCTAACTTATTTGCTTGCCTCGTTACTGCACCTCATTGTAACAAGAGAGAGCCTTATTAAATGAAAATATGGCGCTGCTCTCCCTCTGCCCGCGGGCCACGACGCGTCACACTAACGGACCTGTTGCGCCGTCAGTGTCTATATGTCCTTCCCATTGTCTGCTTCTCGCTCCTGTTGGTGGGCGCCGGCGCCCACCAAAGAGGGGTAGACGTAGGACTTAATGAAGGTGAATGGATGGATGGATGAATGAATGAATGAAACTAGTCAGGGAAGGAGGGGGGGGGGGGAGTTCGCAGCAGGCCATCGCCAAGGCGAGATGGGTGTGTCCGGTTTAAGCCATGACTGCAAGAGTTTTGGAGAGATTTGGGTAAGATTGAAGACCCAGACCCCCCCCCCCCTCCTCCTTAATGTACAATCGCCCGTGTGTCTGTGTGTGTAAAGTTCACCGAGTATGTTTGGACGGACCCGACATCTTACCGTGTCGTTTGTTTGTTTCTACCAACTTCGTGTTTCCTTTTCTATCTTGTCTTTTGTCTAGTTTTTCTTTGTTTATTTGCCCCTGTTTATCACACCTGCTTCTTCTCCTTGCCATTGTTTTGTTTCCCCATTTCATTCCACAACGTCTTTCTTGTTTCCTTTTTCTCTGTATTACTTCCGTCTGTATGTGTCCGCGCGCGGGCATACTGTGGCTGAAATTTTAAATGTGTGTGTGTGCGTGTATGTGCCCGGCCCCGATGACTGGAAGAGGATTCGCCCAAGCTGGTATTCGCTTCCTAGTTTTAAAGCAGGTAATAACTAACAGATGTCTATTTTGTTTCATCTACCGCTTCCCTGCGACTCACAGAGCGCTCTGAGTCTTCTCGGGGCATTGGAATCTACACACATCCTGGTTTGCGGTATCCGTGACGCCAAGGTTGCTGGTAGCCGGCTAGAGCTCGAGATTATCTTCTGCTGGGTTGCTGCTGGACGTGTTGGCATTTGAGGGAATGAGCTCTCCGATGAGGGCGCCAAAGAGTCCGTCCACGAGGACTCGGCAACCGGACCAACGTTTCGCCCTTCCTCACACCGACTACGTGGCAGGAATACGGGCAGCTCTTCGGACTGCTTGGCAAATAAGATGGGAGACGGTCGAAGGGAACTTAAAAGTTGCGTGTCATTGCGCCGCGACTGTTCTCATGGACCTACACCACCTTGCCGCGAAGGCTTCAGGTTGCTTTTGGCATCTCCGAATTGAAACCACTCGCGCGACGCACCTCCATCTCATGGAGCGATCGCCTGTGCCTTATCGTGACGACTGCGTTGTCCCCCAGACTGTTCGACACGTTCTTGTTGAATGTCCCAGTCTAGGCAATCTTCGCGCACGTTACTGGGGTCGCTACCACTTGTCCCTTGTACTCGGGACGGGTTCGTACACACAGACTTGTGACTGAACTACCTTTTTTAGTGATTGGCGGTATGCTCGTGGGCGGGGGTTGTTCCGCCCGGCGCCTCAACGCGACTTTTCTCCTTTTGTTTTTGTATATTTTAAATTAGCCTAAATATAGTTCTGTCTTTTCGGCAGTTATGCCCCTGTTGAGTGCCGCCAGAGGTGACTCTTGAGTGATATAAAATCATTGGCACGATCGACATATATAAGTCGAAGGCAGGGGGGATGTAGGGCACGCATTAGTTTTTATCTACTTGTCATTTATATTCGTTTTTACTTTTATTATTTTGTTTTGCAGGTTTTTTACTCTTTTTTTATTTCCATTCATTTTTATTTTCGTTTTTATTAAATGTCACTCGTTTTTACCCGCTCCCTTCATTCATTTTGATTCGTTCATTTTTTTTTAATCCCATTTCATTCATTCTCTTCTGGGTCGATACCGTTTGGATCCATCCCACCGTCTAACGCTCATCTCAGTAAAGACGTTAAAGTGACATATTTCCCTCGGATTGCAACATGTGTGTGTGTGTGTGTGTGTGTGTGTTTGCCCGCGCTGATGGTTATCGTGTAAACCTGACATCGAGTGCTTTACGTTAAGCCAGCCTGGTTGGGCCGAGGCTGACATTTTCCATTACCTCGCAAATTGTTATTATCGGCGTCACTTTGGCCTCTTTTTCTAGATGGCCACAATATTATCATCCCCTTTTGTAAGGCAACAAAATTATCACCCTTATGTAAGCCTATCATATTAACCCCCCCATTCTTTTAGGGCCACATTGTTATCACCCAATTAATGTGTTTAGCGACTGCACAAATTTGTTTGTGCGTGCACGAGGTTTGGGGTGTTGGGGGAGGGGCTGGACGTTGTGTTTGTTCTCGGTCGGTGGGGCCATGGTCAGGCAAAGCCTCTTTCTTCCCTTGGATGTCCTTTTATGGCGGCGTCGGCCGTTTTAACCGTCAGACGGACCACCTGCATCTCGTCATTGCGCTTTACCTTCTTAAGGGGGGGTGGGCAAGGAGGTTGTATTTTTGTAGGTGCGGGGGAGGGGCTTGTATCCTTGAGGTTAGAATTGATTCCTCGTTGGACTCCCGTGTTTATAGCGACCCAGGGGTCTGGGATTAATTGATTTTTTTATTTTATTTTCCACGTCTGTCGCGTCTTTGTTTTACGCGGTTGGATGTTTCCTGTGAGGACCTTGGTCTCTACTAGGTCCATGGTAGCTCTTTCAAGAGAGATCCGGGAACCAATGGCCTTCCATGAATAATCCCGTGGGTTCCGGCTGAATCCCTCTTCCCTTTTAGCTCTCTTCTCCAGGAGACCTTGTTAGGCGTGTCCCCGACCTCGGTGCGATGGAGTTTCACCGCGGTTGCGAGACCCTTTCTACTCGGAGATCTGAAAAGTAGAAACTCCCTCTGGGTGAGGGGTCGGGGGACTAATGACCAGTTCCTGTGCCCTCCCGATGCACAAGCGGACTTTGTATTCTAGATGTCATCCACGTAAGCGATGACCGCTGTGACTTGAGAGGCAACCTCTGTTGGTGGTTAAATCGAGCGTGGTGGTCGTATTCTAGGAAATGACCGACTTCTCTATCTCAGTCGAGGAGTTTAGGTCAGTTGATGAGGTCATTGAGTTCTCCGGCGCCCTCATTGCCGTGGGAGTGACATCTCTCCCTCGAACGTTTGGTCGCGTTTCCCCCGCGACTTTAGTCGGCCGAGTGCAGGTTCCGCAGCATTTCGAAGCCGCTCTTCATCCCGGGCATACCTGTCCTCTTCACTTAAAAGAAGTAACCCTCCTGCGGAGGTGTGGGAACGTGTCAAAAGGACTCGGGGGCTAGGTTCGCCCATGACCTCACCTTCCGTTCTCCAGGAAGACGAGACCACCATCCCTAAGCCTGTGTCCGTCGTGGACTCCTTCGCCCCTCGGTCGAAAATGACTGCTTGGTAACCGGTGTCTTCCGCACATTTTCCGTATAGAGAGCGTCCTCATCAATATGCGGAAGATGATAATCACATCGTGAAGAATTCAATGTGCACTTATATTTGTGGGTTCAACAACCCCCCTCTTCCCCCCAGCGCCAAAGACTCATTTCAGCTGCGACCGATCTAGGCGGTTTCTATGGCGACGATGGGGCATCAATCATACCCTTAGCAATTCGGGATTTGGGCTTGGCGACTCATTAGAGATTGGTGTAACTTTCGGGTCAGTGGCGTCGTTGGTTTAGCCCAAGAGCGTTTGTCGCCTTTTCCCACAGGTCCGGGGGTAATGCGTTCATATTTCACGGCGCGCACACCGTGTCACACGAACCGCGACGCTGTACACTCAGTATCCCAAGAGGGAGATTCTGCCCTCCCCTGTTTGAAGCCGACGCAGCTCTTCCTGGTGTTTCGTGTCTTCACGTCTATTTTATAATCCCCAGCGTTTCGAGCTGTATGGCAAAGAAGGTTGGAGACTGCCAACTGGAATATAAGCGCGTACCATTGCGCCCCGATTTTTCCCGTCGTTCGATACCCAAATTCCCTTATGATACTAAGTTATTTTCTGTCGTCTCCAAATCGGGCGCAGCGCCATCTGACGGAGCGCCCCCCCTACTTTCCCTCACCTTGTGTCGAGTGCCCTTGTCTGGGGCAGCTTCCGTCGCGGTACCTCTCCCCGTACCTTGATGAGTGTGGTCGCTATCGTCTGTCCTCGGTTCTTCCTGTCCGTCGTGTTGTGTTGTCGTAGATTCTTTCCTGGAGTGGGGGTGGGGGCTCCTGCAGGATATCTGAGCTTTTCTTGGAGCCAAGATCTAATTTTAGATTAGTGTACTCGAATCCTCGACGTGTTGTGAAAAAAAATACTTGACAACACCACAGCGGCCATCCGAGGGTTTATGAAACATAAATAATTATTGTTGGCGGTTAATTTACTTTTGTGCAAACCATTTTGAAAGTGTGACATGACTAATTTTGACAACTAATGCAATAAAGCCGGTAATATTTAAGTGTTGCGTTGGTTCTTTAATTGCGACTGTGAATTGATCTTAAAAACCCCCTCGTCGTTGCAACAACCGATGCAACCTTCTCCCTAAAACTGCTTTTATCCCATAATAAATTAAACCCGCGTCGTCTTCAAGGCTGCTGCGTGCATTGTGGGGGAACTAAAATACCCGAGGCAAAGGTTCTCTTAACGGGGGGGGGGGCGTCCAGAGGGAGGCGGTTAAGGAGGTTCTCCTCCATAGCATCTAGTTCGGGAGGGTGTTGGATGTCTGGTGAGGCTCGCGAAAGAAAGGGCCTCCCTCAGGAAGATGAAGTCTAATTGTAGGCCATACAAAAAGAGAAGAAGAGAAAATTGATAATTTCGGCAGCAGAGAATTGAGGGTTAAAAAATCAGGGAGAGACGCCATTGTCTCGCGTTGGGTGCAGGACGTCGAGGAAGAACTCTTCCCTCATTCTCTCTTTCCCTTCTCCCTGTCAATTTCTCTCCCGTCCTCTCCTCCACCGTTCTCTCTCTCTCTCTCTCTCTCTCTCTCTCTCTCTCTCTCTCTCTCTCTCTCTCTCTCTCTCTCTCGCTCTCGCTCTCCATTCTGCTTTCTCTCGGGGTCGGCTTCCACGCCGTATCCCCTCCGTGTCAAGTCAGCTGGGTTCTGCGAGGTGCCGTGTCTGTGTCCCCACGACCGAGCTGGTTGCAATGCATCGCTCGATACGGCACATTTTTGTGGAATGTCCCATTCTGGGTGATCTCCGCGTGTCCCGTGTACTCGCGATGGGTTCGTGCTCACCGACTTGTGGACTACACGACTTTTTGGAGGAGGCTGGCCTCTTACACTTTATTTCTTCCACTTTATTTGACTGTTTGGTGTGGCTCGCATGCTCCTGCGCCGGGGGGAGGCGGGCCTGCCCCCCTGGAGCGCGCTTCCTTCTTGTTACCTTTTTGTTTTTAGCTTATGATCTTTTTGCTTGTTTTTTTAATATAGTTTAGTCGTTGGCTGGAGTGAGTTCGGTGATTTATGAACAAGTAGACACTCGCCAGATGAGCTCATAAATACACCCCTCCCCGGCCCCCTAAAATAGTTCGTTGCCCATCCGAGAACTTGCGGGTGTCCTTGTCATACCTGTCACTGTTTTTCCTCTTCCCTACTCGGTTGGATTACACATGTGCCATTTGATTTTTTTTTAATTAAATTAACACGTGCTTCATTCCATCTTGGTGGGTGGGAAGGGGGTGGGGGGCACCTAAGGCGCGACCTTGCTGCTGGGTCGGTGCTGACCCGGTCATAATTGCCCCCAACCTCCGTGACGTCACTGAGGTTAAAGTGATTATTTGGCGAGGTCGGGAACAGCGAAAGGCCTTCTCTTCCCCCTCTCTGTATATATGTTCTATTTATGTATGTTTGTATCATTTATATGTGTATCTTATGTTTTTGCTGATTGTATTTGTATTATTTATATATATTTTTAATAGTGTTTGTGCTATTTATGTATTTGGTGTTTACTATTCATGTATCTTTGTACTATTGGTGTGCGTATGTTTAATATTCATGCATGTTTGTACTATATCTATTACTATTTGTATGTTTGTACTACTTATGTATTTTTGTATGTATTCTTTGTTTATTATTCATGCATGTTTGTGATTTTTATGTTTGTACTTTTATGTGTACTATTTGTTTCCTATTCATGTAAGTGTTTGTACTAATGTATGTGTATGTACTATTTATGTATATATATGGCTTTAATATTCATATTTTTCTATTTCTGTGTTTTTACTTTTTTACTTTTCATACATGTTTGTGCTATTTCTGTATCTTTGTATAATGTACAGGGTGGTGCGAAAGTCTTGCTACCTCGTACGGAAAAACAATCGCGGAAGGATATAATAATATCTTCCCTTCTCTTGCCCGAATGCACACGATCATGTGACGTGACCTTACACGTCACGCAGCCTCTCTTCCAACCCCCAGGAGCTCGTCGTGTCCGGCCATCGGAGATAGAAAATTGAAACAATATTAACAGGAGGTGACCAGACTTTCGGTCGTCTGAAATATGAAATTATAACAATGTTTGAAATATAAAATTGAAACACTATTTACAGGGGGTGACAAAACTTCCGGACCACACTGTCTGTGCAGATACACCCACAAAGCAAAAGTGATAAACGATTCCGAGCGCTTTCGTCTTTATTCTTAAAAAAACCTTTTCAAGGAATGAACAGGAGGCTGGACATACATTCATGTGTGTTTGTACTATATATGTGTTTTACTAATGTATTTGTGTATAATATTTGTTTACTATCCTCTGTGTTTGTACCGTTTTTTTTATGTATGTACTATCTAAGCACATATCTGTGGTTAGGTATATATATCGCTATGTTTGTGGTTTTAGGTACTTGCATCTTGAGCGAGCGGAGGCGATTGTTTACATATTTGGCGCGCGCGCGCGCTTTTATGAGAGCGGGTTCCAGTTTTGGCGCGTAAATGAGTTTTGACGGTTTATCGCTCTTGTTTTTCCTTCCTTTTTTGCGTTTATCCACCCTGGATAAGATAAGTACGCGTCTGTGTTGATGTTGCGACACGTATTGGGGGGTGGGTGTATCTACGGCGATAACCATCTGTTGTCCGGGGTTTCGGGGCGAAGGTCACCCACCTGTTGAGCTCTACGGCGACCGCGCGTGCGCTTCGCGATCCATTCACACGCTCATACCTAGTTGCCACTTGTTGCTAACAGTAAATATTTGGATTTTGAAGAAATTACATCTGGAAATGGCTAGATTTTTCTTATAATAATCTAGAAATAAAATTAAAAAAAATAATACATGTTTTTGCACATCAAATTATAAATATTATATAGCAATGAATATTACTTACCATATTCATTCAAAATGAATGCAAATATTATCATCATCATCTGATTCGCAAGTTACACCTGAAGTATTAGGGCGGGTTATACTTTGGGGCAACCATATATTTTCATTAAAGCCTTTAATGAGGGGTTATTAAATGATAGATTTTCTGGTGTAAAATTCGAAAAAGAACTTTATTTTGTTATTCGATTGCTCCTACCTACGTCAATTTTCATTTAAATATAAGTATATTTTTCCCTTTCGTCACGAGCTTATGCAACCTATTTTTATTTAATCCAAGTACACACAAACACAAATTAACCTCAAAATTACATGTTTATTGAGTGAGAAAAGTGTATGCAAAGCTCCACATATAGCTGCATGGGTCACTTTGGGTCATATTCAAGTTAAACTTCACCAGAGCAGACAAATCTTGGTTTGACTCATTCCTGGACATCAGACGTCTATTTCTCTCTTGTGCCTCGATTCCTCCATCCCTCTTTTCATGTGAGAAATACTTTGAAGAAGCCTCACTCACCATTCTTACATCCCTCAATGATCTGTGTGTGACAAGGCCAGTCAGGTACTTTCATTGGAGAGTCAATGAAGTTTTTCAATTCAGAAGTACTTAAAGAGCAAGTGAAAGGTGGCTCAGAGTCATCCTATGACCAATTGGTCAGATCTCCAATCCTGGTAGCATCACAATTGATGTCTGGTGTCCTTCTAAGCCTTACTAAGGAGTCTCCCAGTTGAGTATCTCGGTCCCCTTCTCCCCTGATGGTCTGGATCCTTTTCACCCCTTCAGTTCTCTCCACCTGATCTTCAGAGCATAGGAGGGTTTGGAGGGGATGGCTTCACTGTATGCATACCAAGCTGATCTCTTAACAGTTGGCAAAACAATATCCAACACCTCCTTCCTATGAGACTTAAGGCAGTGAAGTTGATAAAGAATGTACCTAGGTCCCTCGGTCCAAGAGTGCTTAATCTTAACGTTAAACCAGCATCGGTAATATACACCAATGATGAACTCAACAATCAGTCGTAGATTCTTAAAGGTTTTTCCTTTGAGCTCATGCTTTGACACCCACAGCCGAAGAAGTCTGTTAACTGTGGTCAGTCAGCGACTGTGGTTTACTGGTCCTATTTGCAATAGAGAAAGCCCTGTAGGAAGCACTCCATCTTTGATTGCCGATACCCCGTAAGGGGCGCGACGATTTGCCATTCTGGCCGCCGTGCTGACGGGACTCAGCACCCCGTCCGGCCCCAGCCTAGCCTCTCTTCCTTCCTTCAAAACACTTGTTTCCTCTCTTTTCACAGAACCTCTCCCACAACTTTCTCTGGTCAGCCTCTAATTTCACAGGGTAGATGCTGACCTTCCTTTCAGCCAACCGTCCCGCATCGGGGCTGAGGGGGTGGGGGACAATGTTCCCTAACCCCTGAGCTCCGGTCTGGGGTGGCTGGTTTTTAACTACCTGCTTCATCCCCACCCATACCTTCCTCACATCCCTTTTCCTCTCGTCTTCAAAATCTATCATTTATACGCCGTGTCCAAGGTGGAGCCGCCATGCCGATGGACTGCCAGGCCACCAGGCGGGAGGGGTGGTCCCAAATGGCGGCGCCTGGCTCTGCTGGGCCTGTAAGCACCTCTCGCAGTGCGGGCTACTGCGAGAGGTGTGCGCTATTGCATCCCGTATTAAAAGAAGGGTCACCATGCCCAATGATGAAAATCACACCAAAAAAACCCAACCCCCAACTTCCCCAAGAACAACGGAGCCGCCCTCGGGCAGCTCCAGCAAAAAAATGGAGGTCCCCCCCCTGTGCTTGCACAGGGGACCCTCCATATTTCTCTAACCGGAGAGGAGGCTTACTCTCCTTCGCCTACGGGTGCAGGGGACTCCCCCTCACCCCCTTCTCTGGAGGTGCTTTCGGGCACCTCCCTTTTCCCAGCGGCAGTCCCCTCTTTTCTTTCCAAGGGGACTGCCAAGAAAGCCAGCAGGCAGCCCTTAGCCAGCCGCTCCCCATCAAAGCGGCTCGGTAGGGCAAACCCCCTTAGGGGGGAGAGGCAAGCCAGGCCCCTTCGGTCGCTTCCCTCAAAAGACCTGCTGGCAAAAATATTAAACCTTGCCGGGGTCAAGGCCTGTGCCTCCCCAAACAAGACTGGCGACACTGCCAAGGGGACCTGCAATGTCCTGGGAGGGGATGGCCAACTGGAGGCCCCTCCCGTGATAGACATGGTCCTTGAGGAGACCCAGCCTCAGACGGTAGGGCCTTCCATGGGGGGGAATTCGTGCTCGGCGCCAAGCACCGAACCCGAGTCTGCCCCTATGCAAGGTCCTCCTCAAATGGCTGAGGGCTCCGAGGCAGTAGAAGGAGGGGAGGGATCTCCTCCGACAGGTGCCCCTACGACAACCAGGACCTTCTCCATTTCGGAGAGGGACCTGGCTGAGGCCGGTCCATCTGGCCTAGGGGCTTTTGCCGGCGGAGGTGAAAAGCGGATTCATTCCCCGCCCTCCTCTCCAAAAAAGAAAAAGACTAAAAAGACTAAAAGGACGAAAAAGACTCGGGGCTCCTCTCCATCCGCGGGGGCTGCGGGGACGGATGGGTCTGCTGCCACTTTGGTAGGCGACCAAGCCAAGATCGGCACATCTGGCCCCTCTACCCCCTCGTGTGCGGAGCCCCTGACTAAGACCAAGAGTGCACAGGGCGGAGCCTCGATGACATCGGGGCCCCTCATTCAGAGGTTACCTGGCGTTTTCGAGCCCGCTGGCTTCAAACGCTTCCTCGTTATTCGCTCCACTGATGGCACCATGTTGTCCAAGGGAAACATGATCCATCAGAGGAGAGGATTAGCTAGTGCAATTGGTAGAGAGCCGAAGGTGACCCGTTTCTCGGACGGCAGCCTTCTGGCGAATGCGGCGAATCCCGCCGAGGCGGCCAAGATAAGTGCTCTTCGGACACTTCATGGCACCCCGGTGAGTGTGACGCCGCACTCTACCATGAACTTTGTGAAAGGAGTAGTTTATGCGAGGGAACTCGTTGACTACTCCATTGAGGACATCACCCTAGAGCTGGCCGACCATGGGGCGGTCAAGGTCGAACGTGTGATGAGAAAACAGGGAGGGGCTTCGAGACCCACCCCTACACTCTTCGTCACGTTCGACTGTGACAAGCTCCCTGAGTCGGTGCGTGCCGGTTGGTACCGCTACCGCGTGAAGGCATTCGTGCCACTGCCGCGGCGGTGCTATTACTGTCACCGCTTCGGCCATACGAATCGCTCATGTAGACGTGCAAAGTCGGGGTCACCCGAAGTCTGTGTAAATTGCTCCAAGGTCGCACACGATAAGTCCAAATCGTGTGTGGCCAAGTGTGTCAATTGCGGAGAGCCGCACCCTGCTTCTTCGAAGCAATGTGGTGCATATCTCCTGGAGAAAGAAATCCTGGCCGTTCAGGCCCAGGATAGACTCTCATTCCGCGAGGCTAAGGACTTGGTCCTGGCGCGCCCAGCTCTGCCTGGGACGTCATATGCCTCAGTAGTTCGAAAGGCACCCTCTGCTCCTGGCCCATCCAGGCCAACGAGCATGGTTGTTTCCGCGCCCATTTGGAGCCCTTCTGCGGGCTCTACCCAACCCGGGCGCTCCCCTGGTAAAGCTGACGGCAAAAAGGGTTCATACCCAGCCCCGGCTAAAACCAGGGCTCCCCCCTCTTCCCCCAGCGTGACCGTTTCCCGCAAGGCGAAACGGCCACGCGCCTCCACCGATTCGTTAGACTCACAGGAGGTAACACCCCTGAAGATGGTCGCTAGGCCATCTTCCGGGGTTCCTAAAGCTGTTCCCCGAAAGGAGGACAGCAACAAAGGAGCTTCGGCCCCTTCGCCCACGCCCCGAGGGCGAGCGAGTGGCTCGGAGACGGTGGTTCCTCGAAAAGAGGGCCCCCCGCCTCCCAAGCCGCAACGCCCGCCTAAGGTTTCGAGGCGGAGGGAGGAAAAGACTCGCATGGCGAGCCCAACCTCCCCCAATAAGTCCTCGAAGGCGACAGCGCCTTCAGCGCTTTGTCCGGCCAACAGCGCCCGGGGTTCTGCCCCCGGGAAGCGTACGGCCATTCCCGTGAGGGTCTTCAATTCGAGGAGGGCCCCCGCGTCTCCTCCGATCTAGGCCTGGAGGGCATATTCCTTCAATGGAATTGCCGTGGACTCCGGGCCAACTGGGAGGAGCTGCGGAGGCTCGTCTCGTCCCGTTCCCCGTTAGCTATTTTTTTGCAGGAGACCATGCTAGGTGCGTGCCCCCTCCCTGCCCTCCCGGGGTATAAGGGTCTTGCGACCCCACCACCGCGGGATGGCCGGGCTGGGGGATGCGCGGTTTACACCCGGCATGATGTCTCCGTTCTTCCTTTCTCTTTAGATACCTCCTTTCAGGCAGTGGCTGTGCAGCTGCACCTGGATAGGAGGTATACTATCATTTCTGCGTACATTCCACCGTCAGCTGACTTCGACGCGGGGGACTTCCGCCGCGTCGTGGCACGGTTGCCGAGGCCCTATCTCTTGCTTGGAGATCTGAACGGCGGGCATCCTCTCTGGGGAGATTACTCCATAAATCCCAGGGGACAAGTCTTTGCCGATCTGATCGAAGAGCTTGAGATGGGTGTCCTAAACGTGGATGAGTTTACGCATCACTGTCCGAGAACCGCTTCATTTTCTTACCTTGACCTATCTTTGTGCTCTTCGGATGCACAGCCTGATTTTGATTGGGGGGTGGTCGATGACCTCCATGGTAGTGATCACTTTCCCATTCAAATATCATTTTCAGGGCAACTGCCGCCTGAGAGACCACCTCGGTGGTGCTTGGCGCGGGCGCGGTGGCCTGCATTTCAGGAAATGACTGAATTCTCTATCTCAGTCGAGGAGTTTAGGTCGGTAGATGAGGCCGTTGAGTTCTTCTCCGGCAACCTCATCGCCGTAGGCCTGACTACTATTCCTAGGACGTCTGGCCGTTTTGCACGCCGACCACTCCCATGGTGGTCGGCCGAGTGTGAGACGGCCCTCAAACAGAAGCGTTATGCCTACATGCGCTATAAGCGCCGCCCGAACGATTTCACTGTCGCTGAATTTCGTCGGGCTAGGGCTAGGTTCCGGTATATTTCGAAGCACGCCCGCCGCTCTTCTTGGCGGGCATACGTGTCTTCACTTAACGGGAAGACCCCTTTAGCTGAGGTGTGGAAGCGAGTCAAAAGGATTCGGGGCAAGTTCTCGCAGGACCCCCCTCCCGTTCTCCAGGAGAATGGGACCGCAATCTCGGGCCCCGCGTCCGTGGCGGAATCCTTAGCGACCGCTTTTTCCGCATTCTCTAGCCGTGATGCTGCTCCGCCAGCATTCAATGCACGTCGTGATGTCGCGGAAGGCCGCCGGCTGGACTTTACCTCCAGAGGCGGAGAACCCTTCAACGACAAGTTTACTGTGAGTGAGTTGCGTTCCGCTCTCGCTTCGTGCGCGGACACCGCCCATGGTCCGGACGATGTCCCGTACGCCATGCTTCGCCACCTGGGTGAGCGAGGCATGGCCTTTCTGTTAGATTTGTTCAACAGGATCTGGGTGGAAGGTCTTCTCCCAGACTCCTGGCGAATCGCTACTGTGCTCGCCTTTCGCAAGCCGGGGAGAGATCACTCTACTCCGACTGGTTTCCGCCCAATCTCTCTAACCTCTTGCGTGTGCAAGTTGATGGAGAAATTGGTAAATGTTAGATTAGCCTATTTTCTGGACAGCGGAGGCCATCTGTCTTCTGCACAGTGCAGCTTCCGTAAGTTCCACTCCACGTCGGATGCTCTGCTCCGACTGGAAAATGCCGTCTGCGAGGCTTTCCTTCGTAGACAGCACTACGCCACGGTTTTTTTGATCTGGAGAAGGTCTATGATACCGCATGGCGATACGGTATCATGGAGACTCTCCACACGATGGGGGCGAGGGGACGCCTCCCAATGTTTATATCTGAATTTTTGCGAGATCGTCGATTCCGCGTACGGGTGGGGGGAGCCCTCTCCGGCCCAAAGGAGCAGGAAGAAGGTGTCCCGCAGGGAATTGTCCTCAGTGTCACACTCTTTGCCCTGAGCATCAAAGGCATCACCTCGGTGCTGCCGGAAGATGTTCTCGCTACGCTCTACGTGGACGACCTTTCGATCTCTTTTGGCGCGGCCCAGATGCCAACTCTGGAGCGTCGACTCCAACAGGCATTGAACCGCGTCTCTCGCTATGCCGAAGCGCACAGGTTTCGGTTTTCTTTGGCCAAGACTAAGGTGGTGCACTTCTGCCGCCATCCACGGCTTCACCCCGACCCAGATTTGTATTCGACCGACGCCTCACCTGGGAGGCTCATATTCGCAGCCTTAGGGTCTCTTGTACCCGCGCCATGGACATTCTTCGTTCCGTGACGTTCAGCGCTTGGGGCGCTGATAGGGCTACCGCCTTACTTTTTTATCTATCCTTTGTTCGCTCGAAGCTCGACTACGGATGCGAGTTTTATGCATCCGCAGCCGAGCGTTTATTGCGGAAGGTGGATTCGATCCACCACACCGGCCTTCGCCTTGCGACCGGTGCCTTCCGCACTTCCCCCATTGAGAGCCTGATGGTCGATGCTGGGGAGATGCCACTCGCTCTGCGCCGCGTGCAGTGCATCACTCGCGTGTACGCGCGAGCCCGGCGCCTCCCTCAGTCGCCAACAGCTCTCACTGCATCCGCAGCTGATCTCAATGGTGTCTATGCCGCCGAGAGACGCCAGTCATACCCGAAGCCCTTTGGGTTTAGGGCCAGGAAACTCCTTCGAGAGGTAGATATAGCTCTCGGGCCGGTGGCGCCCCTGGTTCTGCCCAGGAGGCCACCCTGGAGAGTACCACATTTGGCTATTTGTCGCCACGCCTCTGCTCCCAAAGCTTGTACTGCGCCGGGAGTATTGCGTTCGACCTTTTTGGAGCACACATCGTGTCACGCTGGTACCCTGCCAGTGTATACGGATGGCTCCAAGTCCCAAGAGGGGGTCGGCTTCCACGCCGTATCCCCTCTGTTTGAAGTCAGCGGGGCTCTACCAGGCGCTGCGTCTGTCTTCACGGCCGAGCTGGTGGCAATACACCACTCGGTACGGGAGATTACGCGACGTGCCCGGTTCGGAGACCGGATTGTGATCTATAGCGACTCACAAAGCGCCCTGAGTGCTCTCGGGGCATTGGAATCTCCGCATCCCCTGGTTCGCGATATCCGTGACGCCACGGTTTTGGCGAGCCGGGCAGATGTCGAGATTATCTTCTGCTGGGTTCCTGGACATGTAGGAATTGCGGGGAATGAGCGCGCCGATGAGGGCGCCAAAGAGTCCGCGAGGACTCTGCGACCGGACCAGCGTTTCGCTCTTCCTCACACCGACTACATGGCAGGAATACGGGCAGCTCTTCGGACTGCTTGGCAAAGAAGATGGGAGACGGTCGAAGGGAACTTAAAGTTGCGTGCCATTGCGCTTCGACTGTTCCCATGGACCTATCCCCCAATGCCGCGGCGGCTTCAGTTTGCTTTCTGTCGTCTCCGAATCGGACACACTCGTGTGACGCATCGCTATCTGATGGAGCGCTCGCCTGCGCCCTATTGCAACGACTGCGTCGTCCCCCAGACTGTTCGGCACATTCTTGTCGAATGTCCCAGTCTGGGTGATCTTCGCGCACGACATCTGTCCTGGTACCGGGATGGGCGGGGTCGCTACCGCCTGTCCCTTGTGCTCGGGACGGGTGCGTGTACTTTGACTGGTGGACTTATTGACTTTTTGGGGGAGGCCGGCCTTCTCCCTTTTATTTAACCCGATTTAATTGTTGTTGTTGTTTTTGTAATTGTTTTGTTATTGCTTTGTTATTGTTATTTCTTTTTATTGTTTTCTGTTTAATTTTTTAAAGTAGCCTAAAACTAGGCTGTTTGTTTACGGCAACTTATGCCTTAGTCGGCAGTCGCCAGATAGCCCCTTAATTAAAAAAAAAAAAAATCTTCGCGCACGATACCTGTCTCGGTACCAGGATGGGCGGGGTCGCTACCGCCTGTCCCTTGTACTCGGGACGAGTGCGTGCACCATGACTGGTGGACTTATTGACTTTTTGGGGGAGGCCTGCCTTCTCCCCTTTATTTAAAGTTCCTTTTTTTATTATTGTTTTGTTTGTAGGTTGCACTCTCCTGCACCGGGGTGAGGGGAACCTCCCTCCGCTGCCGGAGATTGCTTCGATTGTTAAGTTTTTCCAATTTATATCATTATTAAGTTTTCATATTTTTACTCTAAAGTAGCCTAGTTCTGGGCTGTCGTGTTTTTCGGCGACTTATGCCCAAGTGGGTAGTTGCCAGATGGGCTTCATAAAATTAAAAAAAAAATTCTGAACATGTAGGAATTTCGTGGAATGAGCGCGCCAAAGAGTCCGCGAGGACTGCGACCGCACCAGCGTTTCGCTCTTCCGCACACCGACTACATGGCAGGAATACGGGCAGCTCTTCGGACTGCTTGACAAAGAAGATGGGAGACGGTCGAAGGGAACTTAAAGTTGCCTGCCATTGCGCCGCGACCGTTCCCATGGACCTATCCCCCAATGCCGCGACGGCATCAGGTCGCTTTCTGTCGTCTCCGAATCGGACACACTCGTGTGACGCATCGCTATTTGATGGAGCGCTTTTCTGCGCACTATTGCGACGACTGCGTTGTCCCCCAGACTGTTCAGCACATTCCTGTCGAATGTCCCAGTCTTGGTGATCTTCGCCTGCGTTACCTGTCCCGGTACCCGGATGGGTGGGGTTGCTACCTCCTGTCCCTTGTACTCGGGTCGAGTGCGTGCACCATGACTGGAGGACTGATATACTTTTTGGGAGAGGCCGGCCTTCTCCCTTGTATTTAACTTGTTGTTTTTTATTATTATTGTTGTTTGTTTGTTTGTTTTGTAGGTCGCAGGCTCCTGCGCCCGGGGGAGGGGGACCTCCCCTCGACGCCGGAGCTTGCTGCCTGATTTTTATTCCTTTTTATTTTTGTTTCTGTTAAAACTTTTATTTTAAAGTAGCCTAGAACTGGGCTCTTTGTTTGCGGCGACTTATGCCCAAGTGGGCAGTCGCCAGATAGCCCCTTGAAAAAAAAAAAAAATGTTCCTTGCTTATCTCCTCCACAGTTCTTTGCATCTCTCCTCTCCGCAGTTCCTTGCTTCTATCCTCTCCGCGGTTCCTTGCTTCTCTCCTCTCCTCGGTTCATTATTTTTCTCATCTCCCCGCTTCGTTTCTTCTCCTCTCCCTGGATCATTTGATCCCCGATCTCCCTGTTTCCTCGTTCCCCCTCCTCCCTCTGGTTTCCTGGATTCACGACCTATCTTTGTGCTACTCCTCTCCCTCCCCTCCTCTACCCTTTTCACTCGTGAGTGGATGATTTATTTTTCCCTGTGTGTGGGTGACGGGGAGGGTCACACTCGTGTCATTTGATCCTTCAATTCCTCCCGCTTTGAGCTACCCCAGGGGGGAAAGGGTTTAGATGGGGGGTGGGCGCCCTCAGTTATGGGAAGGAAGGGATTTGCCCCCTCGGGTTACGTGGTCTGTTGGATCCCTGTTGGTGGATTTTCATACTCAGTCACCGGGTTCGAGTCGCATCGAGGTCGGACACAGAAATTTCGTTGCTCGTGTGGGGTAGCTGCCAAATGAGGCGTCGCGTCGTGTTTGACCCCTGGCCCCCAGTCAGCTACGGCCACATACGTCACCACACACGCAGCCAATCACAACACCGCTGTCTCCCTCTTTCGTTTCGGAACTGGCGAAATGTGTTGTCAAATCCACACTCCCCTCCCCAGAAAGGGTCGGGGAGGGGGCTCCTTTGGGCCATCCAGGTTTCCCCGCTTACTGATGGGTGACACCACTAAATCGCTCTTCCTGCCTCACTCTAACGAACACTAGCGATTGTCATTCTGACCTCTTTAACCATTGAAGAGGGGTCGGGGGACACTCGCGTCATTCTAATCTTTATGTGAATTGCATTCTGCTCTCGCTAGAGATGGGAGTTATTCAACCTCAGCTTCCATGACGAACTCAACATGGAAGGGGGGCGTGCGTAGGTGTGTTCAGGTGCTCGCATTTACGAACTTGACGTGTTCTTCGTGCCCTGTGGTGGTATTTAAAAAATGGAAGCGAAAACCGACGAGGGTATGCCTGTAAGTAAAGAAAAATGGTGAAATTGGGTGAAATTAAAAGTTAAGGTTCACCCTCGGGCATTAAGGCAGGCAATCATCTAGATGACAACTGCAGCATGGCTTCCCGTGCTATGACGAACTTTGCTCTCCCCTTATTTAAAGTTTAAAACCCTTCCTCGCCAGGGTAGGGGCGCTTGTACCTGTACGCGCCTCACAGGCCCCAGGTTTAGGTTTGAAAATATTTTGAATGGCGACCTTTGGCATCCATGTGTCGTACGCGTGTTCCTCTGTGTAGGTTCCTCCCTCGGCGCCCCATTTCTCCGAGTGCGACTTGCCTCGTTGGTTCTTTTATTCGACTTTTTCTCAATCCGCCCGCGATTTCCGAGATGAGCTTTCATTCAATATTCATTCATTCATTCGACGCCGGAGCGTATTTCCTCCCCTCTTGTTTGTTTTCTGCTCTGGTGTTGTGTGTTTATTTTGGATTCGTTTTGTTTTTCGGTCATTTTTACTCGTTTTTTTTTATAATCCCTCCTAGCATTAGGCTATACGATGATTACGGCGACTTATACCCTGGTAAGTGGTTGCCAGATGGGAGAGAGAAAAAAAATCATTCATTGCTGTAAAAGAGATTGTCTGGCGTACCCTGGGAAACAGCTATGCAAGTCGCCTTGAGACTGCTCGGCCTATCCTTTCCCTCACGTCATCACATTATGCCATTTTATTATTTTTCGAATGGGTTAATTGCTTTGTCTTGGCGCCTCCTTTACTTCAGGGCCTCGCGGCTGGCTCGAGCGCCCCCCTTTGCCCCTATTCATTCCCATACCTGACCTTGGGGGTGGGGGCGATAAATGAAAGGTGGGAAATTTAAAATGGGATTGAAATACCACGGCTCCAGTGGTGCGTGCCTGGGGTGTTAGGTCGTTCCAGTCCCCTATCCCTCCTTTGCTCACCCCTGTCCCCCACGACTCGTGACGAATGACGTTGTCCTATTCCCCCCCCCCCCTTGCCCTCCTCTCTTAAAAAAAAGGTTAGGGGGTTGGGACGAGGCAGCTGGTTCGGCCGAGCGGGGGTGTCTGCCTCGTCGTCACGCCTGGCCCGACCCGAAAGCGAAAATGAAGGTGAAGAGAGGGGGTCACCAAGGTCCGCATAGTGGTACGACCTTATTTGTCTGTCTATCGATTTCTCTCCCTCTCATTGTGTCTATTGATCTATCAGTGTGTGTGTGGTTGAGGCCCGGTCGTCCACCAAATATGGTCACTCTCCTTTTGGGACGCATCTGTCACCCGCCACGTACGTTCATTTACCCTCACGGGGGGGGGGGGATTCGGAGTCGGTGAGTCTCTCTTCTTTTTGGAGTGAGGCGAGGGTATATTGGGGCTGTTGCCTCCCGCCCCTTTCTATGCTCGTTTCTTCCCCCCCTCCCTTAACCCGCCCGTGGCCCTGTTAATGGGCGTCACTCTTGTTCCGTATTCGTTCGTTCGTGTGGGTATGGTTTTAGTAGCAGAGGATGATTAAGTATTATTATTGGGTGGTGTTATTATTAGACATTATTATTAGTATTATTATTGAATATTCGTCTTCTTATTATTGGATTCTTATAATTACTGGGTATTATTATTAATGTTGATTTTTGTTTGTTTTCAGGTAAGTGATTGGCTCTGAATTGTGTGTCAACAGAGAGGATCGGCCGCTGGCACTCGCCCCGTGAGTAGTGGCGTGCCTCGCGGCGTACGTGGCACTTTGGCTGATGTATAAGGGAGAGAGAGAGCGTCTCTTCGCCCCCCCCCCACCTCCTTTCCAGGCACTGAGAATAGCTGCCTATTGGGTAGAGGCGGCGGTCCCTTGCCTCGCCTGAGGAGCGGCCCGCAGTCGTGCCCAACGAGGAGGGGAGGGTCTACCCGTCATTTAACTTGTACCGGGCGTGTATTTATGCGTTGGAGCGCGTGAAAGACAAGCAAGGAGAGGCATTTGGGTATGGAATGGGGCATGGAAGGTCTCCACCCCTTTGGGCTGGGGGTGTTAAGCGAGGGGAGAATTCGAAAATGGGCTTCCAAGTTTGGGTAGTCGCCGGCTGGGGCCCATATTCGGGTCGACTCGCATACGCTATAGATATCGGTGGTTAGGAGCCTACGGTAATCACTAGGCCCCAAGACTCACTGAGTAGATGAGTAGTGAAACTTGCACCATTGTTCTTTTTTTTTAATTCGATTGCGATGCCATCTCAGAACTCCTCGTCTAAAGAACCGCATCACAACAGTCAAATTTAGGTTTCTAAAAAGACCAGGCAATGGTTTCGCCACTGCCCCCCCATCCTTCCCTACAGGGGGAGCTTGCGCTTCGCTACTAAAATATCACGTTTCCAAAAATATAGTTATAGAAGAAGATATATAAAAATAAATTTTCTGAACTTCACCATTATTATTCAAATACTAAAAAAAAAAAAAAATCCCCTTCTTAAATTATAGAGTTACTGAGAAGCGAAGTGATTTTAATTAGCTATGATTATTTCTATCTGTTAATAGAATGGAAATTTTGTCGCTCACCGCAAGATTTCGTTCATTATTTCCAATATTAGATCGCCTCGCATTCAGTAGTTGTAAACTGTGCAGTTTTTTGAGTATGTATAACTTGATAGCTAATAATCATCCTGTCAGCCTATGGCTGATAGGGCAACATCACTTCTTTTCGGAATTCTTCGCTGCAATTATATAATCGTGTGGAATATATTTTTGGCCTCCGGCGATTTGACATAACTCTATGAATTTCGGTTCTTCAATTTTTACTTTGTTCTCAATAATCCTACGAAAGTCTCAACTTTTAGGGGGGTATTTCTTCAATTTTGAGAGCTCAAGACCCTTATTTGAGTCTTTACATCGCTGGCCGCGTGTTTAGGGTCTTTATCATGAGGAAAAAACGAAGTTGCCCCACAATTGGCGTTGCCGATGGCATTACATGGCGGTATTTCTCAGGATTCGAAGTTTACTTTTAAAAATTCTTGCCTCCATTGTCTGACATATAACTCCAGACTTCATTAGAGCCTCTCCCATGCTTGTGTAAGTTTTACATAAACTTGCAGTTCTTCTCTCTTTACAAAGCTCTTTGCACTGGAAATTTCAAATGTTGACACATCGCTGCAGAGTGGGTTTGTTTTTCTGTTGTTACCCTGTCCGAATCCTTTTACTGGCGGCCTTTCGTAGTCCTTCTTTTGGCCACTGCCTTTTGGAGGGTCGATCTATGAGCTTCCGTTTGCGGGGTCGGACCCGATCTCAGTCTAAATGATTGCAACAGTGTTTTCTCTTCAATGGTGTTATGTTTGGGTATCTATAACCAGCTTTGGGTATCTAGAATCAACCCTGGGTATCTAGAATCAGCCATGGGTATCTAGAATCAGCCATGGGTATATAGAGGTAGCTTTGGGTATCTAGAAGCAGCTTCTGGTATCTAGAACCAGCTTCGGGTATCTAGAATCAGCTTCGGGTATCTAGAATCAGCTTTCGCTATCTAGGACCAGCTTCTGGTATCTAGAATTAGCTTCGTATATCTAGAATCAGCTTTGGCTATCTAGAATCAGCTTCGAGTATCTAGAACCATCTTCGGGTGTCTAGAATCGGCTTCGGGTATCTAGAGCTAGTTTCGGGTATCTAGAGCTAGCTTCGGGTATTTAGAATCAGCTTTGGCTATCTGGAATCAGCTTTGGTTATCTAGAATCTGCTTTGGCTATCTGAACCAGCTTCGGGTATCTAGAACCAGATGAGAATATCTAGAACCATTCCTAGCTATCTAGAATCAGCTTCGGGTATCTAGAACCAGCTTTGGATATCCTAGAACCAACTTCGGGTATCTAGAACCAGCTTTGGCTATCTAGAACCCGCTTTGGGTATCTAGAATCAGCTTCAGATATCTAGAATCAGCTTTAGATATCTAGAAGTAGCTTTGAGTATGTAGACGTAGTTTTGGGTATCTAGAACCAGCTTTGGATATCTATAACCAGCTTCAGGTATCTAGAATCAGCTTTGGCTATCTAGAAGCAGCTTTAGATATCTAGAAGTAGCTTTGGGTATGTAGACGTAGTTTTGGGTATGTAGACGTAGTTATGGGTATCTAGAACCAGCTTTGGATATCTAGAACCAGCTTTGGCTATCTATAACCAGCTTTGGCTATCTATAACCAGCTTCGGGTATCTAGAATCAGTTTCGGATATCTAGAATCAGCTTTGGCTATATAGAATCAGCTTAGAGTATCTAGAATCAGCTTCGGGTATCTAGAATAAGCTCTGGCTATCTCGAATCAGCTTTGGTTATCTAGAATCAGCTTCGGGTATCTAGAGCTAGCTTCGGGTATCTAGGACCAACTTTAGGTATCTAGAACCAGTTTAGGGTATCTACAATCGGCCTTGGGGACTTTTTTTCGAGGGGAGATTTACGGCGACTTGTTAATCCTTGTTCCTCGTAAAAGATGCTTTTGGATCGACCCTTTTGGGCTATATTCCAATATTGATACTAATGGGTGAAAGGTAATTGGAAAAGACCAAAACGCACTGGTATTGCCTCAAAGACACACTGGTATTGGATCATTAGGAAAACAATAGGTGAAATCCACATTTCCACGAACCCTCACTTGACTTGTTTTTTTTAATCGTGATGCCACTCGCATCTTGATTAGATTACGCCAGGACTTTGCTTATATTACACTGCACTATTGCTAAACAGATTCGCGCTCACATCGAGTTAACAATGGAAAAATAACAGATGCCACACACTTTTAAAGCTGCCCGGGAGATTCGATGCGTCTCCAAATCTAGAGCCACGCGATTTTAGCTTGATTTCCAGCTGAGGCTAGATGGGCTGGATCTGCAGGGGGGTACCCAGTGGAGCCTGTTACACTTGGTACCGGGGGAGCTGCACGTCCCCCCGGCCTGAGTGGAAATTAAGGAGGCCCCGTCACTGGTTTGACATGAAGTCCCTGATGGGGCCTGGGGGAAATTGTTGGTGCGCTCCCCACTATCGGCGCTTCTTTTTATTTTTGTTTGCGACTCTCCTTTCAACCTTTGGCCTACCTGCACTTGGTACCAGGAGGAACTGTTCTAACGCGGATAGAATGCAAACTAGTATTGTTTCGCCACTAGGTTGACTTGAAACCCTTTGACGGGGTTTGGGGAAGTTGTCGGTGCGCTTTTCCCCTCGCTCCCTCTCAGCATTCCTTTTCTCTACGACCTCCCCCCACCCCGTCCTCCACTCTCTGTCTAGGCTTAAGGACCTGACCACTCCACTTGGACCATAAGGACCTGACCACTACACTTGGACCATAAAGAGCTAACCACCACTTGAACATAAGGACCTGACCACCACTTGCACCATAAAGACCTGACCACTCCACTTTTAGCGGGCTCCCCTTTGCTTTCTCGGGCCCGCTAAGAAGACAGCGAGACAAAGGACGCGCCAACTCGGTTCCCACAATTCCCCTTGGATTAGGTGACCGATCACAAGCCCCTTAGAGTGGTAAGAGGCGGCATTGTTCCCTGGGCCTTGCCCGCGCACCTCGTCGATCCGAGGTTTGTCAGCTTGATGGGAGCCAGCATGCCTGCTCCCTCTTTCCTACGAATGCGGGTCCGCATGCCGTCCCCAGTGACTGGCTATAGGCCCTATGAGTCCTCGGTCGGGATATCTCACGACTTACGGGGGGGGGGTACCATTTGGAGTCCCCTCTTTAGGAAGAGATGGTCCCGGAGGTGCCCCCCCCCCATCCGAGATGGCAGGGTCTTCTAAGGGGGTGAACCTTAACTAGGTGCCAGACACCGAACCTGAGTACGCCCCTCTGTAATGCCTCCTTCTGGCACCTTGGGCCCAGAAGACTCCCGAGGAGATGGATGAAGGACTCGTAAACCCACCTGATGCCCCTCGGACAAAGATCTGGCCGAGGCTGTTACGTCCCCTTCCTTCTGATGGGGCATCTGGTAAGGAAGCGGGTTCACTCCCCGCCCTCCTCTGCAAAAAGAGAGAAAGGTAAGAAGAAACCAAAGAGACAAGAGATTCCTCTCCCTCCGCTGGTCTGCCGGGACGACGGGTCTGCTGGCGTTTCGGCAAGTGACCCTGGCAAGACCGGCACATCCGACCCGAGCCGCCCTCGGCCGGTGAGTCCAAGACCGTCGAAAGTGCCTTGAGTGGAGTCTCGATTACGTCGGGCTCCTCGTTTAGAGATCACCTGGTTATTGAGAGACCACTGGCTTCAAGCGCTTTCTTTTTATTATTTTCTCCAGGGATGGTTGCGAGTAGTTGGCCAAAGGCCACATAATTCATCAAAGGAGAGCTTTAGCTAGATTAATTGGTAGAGAGCCTAATATGAGCCGTTTCTCGGACGAGAGCCCCCTGGTGATATTCAATGCAAGTCGTAATTTCGCTGAAGGCCGCTGACTGGACTTTACCTTCAGAGGCGTAGAACCGCTCAACAACAAGTTTACGTTGAGTGAGTTTCGTTCTGCTCTTGCTTCATGCGCCGACGCCGCCCATAGTACGGAGGAAGACCCATATCCCATGTTTAGACACCCCTGGTGAGCGAGGCATGTCATTTCTGCTAGATTTGTTCAACAGGATCTGGAGAGAAGCTACCCCCCCAGAATCCTGGCGATTGGCTATTATGCTCAATTCTCTAACCTACTGCGTGTGCAAGTTGATGGAGATATTAATATGTTTTACTAGCATTTTTATTTTACAACGTTAGTCGCCAGTCTTGTGCCGAATGCGGCTTCCGCAAGTTTCACTCTACGTCGGATGCTCTGCTCCGACTTGAAAATGCCGTCTGCGAGGCCTTCCTTCGTAGGACACTGTGTTTGTCGATCTGGAGAAGGCCTATGATACTGCATGGAGACTCTCCACACGATGGGGGCGAAAAGGACATCTCGCAATCTTTATATCTTAATTTTTGCGAGATCTTCGATTCCGCGTACGGGTGGGGGAGCCCTCTCCGGCCCAATGGAACAGGAATAGGGTGCCCCACAAGGAAGTATACTTACTGTCACTCTTTGCCCTGAGCATCAATGGCATCACCTCGGTGCTGCCGGAAGATGTTCTCACTAGGCTCTACGTGGACGACCTTTCGATCTCTTTTGGCGCGGACCAGATACCAACTCTGCAGCGTCGACTCCGACAGGCATTGAACCGCTTCTCTCGCTATGCCGAAGCGCACAGGTTTCGGTTTTCTTTGGCCAAGACTAAGGTGGTGCACTTCTGCCGCCATCCACGGCACCACCGTGACCCAGACTTCTTAAACAGGGTTTGCCTGGAAGTGGTAAATTCGAACCGTTTCCTTGGTCTTGTTTTCGACTTATGCTTTACCTGCGAGGCGCATATTTGCAGCCTAAGGGTCTTGTACCCCCTAGCATGGGTATTCTTCGTTCCGTGACGTTCAGCCTCTGGAACACTGATAGGACTACTACCAAACTTTTTTATCGATCCTTTGTTCGTTCGAAGCTCGACTACGGATGCGAGTTTTTTGCATCCGCAGCTGAGCGTGTATTGCGGAAGGTGGACTCGATCCATCACACCGGTATCCGCCTGGCAACTGGTGCATTCCGCACGTCCCCCATTTAGAGCCCCTACTTGTCGAGACCTGGGGAGATGTCAGTCGCTTTCCGTCGTACCGTGCATTATATTCTACACGCGAGCCTGGCGCCTATCTCGCACTCTAACGCCTCTCACTGCATCCACAGCCGATTTCGACCGTGCCTATGCCGCCGAGAGACGCTAGTTATACCTTAAGCCCTTTAAATTTAGGCCTAGGAAACTCCTTCGAGAGCCCGGTCTAGTTCTCGGGCCGATGTTGCCTCTGGTTTGGCCGAGGACTCCATCCTGGAGGGTACCTCCTTTAACCATTTGTCGCCACACCTCCGCTTCAAAAACTTCCATAGCACCGGGAGTATTGCGTTCGGCTTTTTTTGGAGCGAACTTTGTGTCGCGTTGGAACCGTGTCATTTGGATGGCTCCAAGTCCCAAGAGGGGGTCGGTTTCCATGCCGTTTCCCCTCGTTTTCAAGCAAACGGGGCTCTACAAGACGCTGCGCGTGTCTTCACAGCCGAGCTGGTTGCAATATTTCGCTCGGTACAGGAGATAACGCGACGTGTGCGGTTCGGAGACCAAATTGTGATCTCGGCGTTTTCTAATCTCCGCATCCCCTCGTTCGCGTATCCGTGACTCCCCGGTTGCCGTGAGACGGGTGGATGTCAAGATTACTTTCAGCTGGCTTCCTGGACATGTGGGAATTGCGGGGAATGCGCGCGCCAGAGTCAGTGAGAACGGGGCGACCAGATCATCGTTTCTTTCTTCCTCACACCGATTACATGACAAGGGCTTGGCAAATAAGATCGGAGATGGTCGAGGTGCCTTTCCGCCGCGACTCTTCCCATGGACCTACCCCCAAATGCCGCGACAGCTTCAAGTTGCTTTCTGTCATCTCCGAATTGTACCCACTGGCGGGACGCCCCGCCATTTCATGGAGCGCTCGCCTGCCCCTTTCTGTGACGACTGCATCGCCCCCCAGACTGTTCGGCACATTCTTGTCGAATGGCCCAGTCTGGGCGATCTTCGCGCACGTTACCTATCCCGGTACCGGGACGAGCGGGGTCGCTACCGCTTGTCCCTTGTACTCGGGACTATTTCGTGCTCACAGACTTGCGGACTATACCACTTTTGGGGGGCGCTGGCCTCCCCCCCACTTTATTTAACTGTTTGTCGTAGTTCGCATATTCCTGCGACGGGGGGACGCGGGATTACCCTCGACGCTGGAACGTGATAAATATTTTATTTTGTTCTCTTTTTTTTTCTTGTTACTTTGCCTTTCTTTTACTTTTTGTATCTTTGTTATTTGGGTTTTGCATTTTGTGTTAATCTAACCTATTATTAGGCTTTAACGAGATTACAGCTACATTTACTTTAGTAGGCCCTCGCTAGATGAACCTTTAAAAAAAGTGCGGACGCGCACACACTCTCCGCCGACCACTACAGCAGGTCCTTTACCAGAAAAGGTATACCCAGACAAGTAAAAAACAGACGGAAACAGTGTGATAGACATGCAAAATGGCCAGATAGACGAAAGCGGTAAGGGGGAAAATCTATTTGGCTTTGTTTTCTGAATGGCGCTTGATCATTTTCGGTCATTTGGGGTTGATACTCCCTTGCCCTCTCGTTGGCGCAGGTCGTTGGCGCACCCCTCCCCCCATCCGTGGACGGCGCTCTCAGTCGTGGCCGGCCACCTTGTTATTCGCTGTCCCCTCCGGGTGGCTCCGCCTTGGTTACTTAGCCTCGGCTGGTTTGGTTGCTTTCCGTTCGCTTGTGGCTCCTTTTAACTTTATAGTTGCTCCAAAGAGCCTCAAATTAGGCTACAGGTTTAATTTCGGGGCGTTTTACCCTCGATGGCAATTCCCAGGTGGGATCTCCTTAAAAAAAGCTGTCCCCGGTGGGAATCGAGCGTGATGTGAGGGAGGAACTTCGGACGTGTTACGGAGTGGGTTTTTTTTTTTGGCAATAATCTCCTCGTCTTGGAGATGATGGAGACGAAGGGGAGAGGCTGAAACCTGGGGGCTTGTTGATATTAGCTTGAATGTTTACGTGCGCGCGCATCTGTGTTTTGCCTAGGGACTTGTATGTACTTTCGGTCATATGTACGAATTTGTACATGTGGGCTTCTGTTGTGAACTCGGGTTTGTGTACTTGTTTGGTGTCAGCTTGGGTTCTTGTCTGTATCTGTGGTCACGCGTGTTGTCTGTACACGCCGGCTTCCGTAGCTACTCATTTGTACATGTGAACTTGCTTGCGCGCGTATGTACATACTAGTAGATTTGTTGTGTATGATAGCCTGATTATAAGTACAAAAATATGTACGTACATGCCGTGGCAGATGAGCACGCGTGTGACCGTGTTTGGGTAGCAGCGTGTAGGCGACTTTCGTAGTTCGCGTGTGTGAAGGTTGATTTGTGTGTCCTTGCGCTTGTCAGTGTGTGTGCGTATAGGCGTCTGCCAGCCACCGTCCGCCCAGGGGCTCACAAATGTCCCTCTTTATCACATCGCCGCGAAGTGTGGGAGAATGCCTCGTTGAGCGACCCCCTCCCCCTACCCCCCTATCCGTCCTCCTCCTCCTCCATCCTTTTGGTGCCGCGCTGCGGATCGAGACTTGCTTGGCCTTTAATGGAAGAAGAAGGCCACTCTTTGCTCTGTTGGTGAGGAGGAGACCCCCACCCCCCCAGCTCTGGTATACACACCATGCACATAGGTCCGTTTACACGGGCTCACACGCTGCTGGTAGTTGTTGGGGGAGAGGGTTCGGTGCCCTGTTTCTGGACCTGGCCCCGTTCGCCTCTCCCGAACCCAACGATGGACACTTTGCTGGGCGATGGCCCCAGACCTGTGGTGGCTCATGTCCCCTCAGAGAAACTGCCTTCTCCTTTCCCCTCGGACGGGTCGTGAGGCAGCGGTTCGAGTTCTCACTCAGTAGTAGCTCGTCCTTGAGCTTTGGTAGGTGCGGAAGCTCGTCCTTGTATCCCCGTTACTACTAGGGCCTTTCCCTCCTCCGTGTGGATGCGAGCGTCGCTCTATGTGCCCCCCCCCCCCACCACCACCACGCCTCCGTATCTTGCTTTGGATCCGTGCCAGCAGAACATCGCGTCATGGCCTTTTTGGATCTAGGCACTGGCACTGTGGTCGTGGACAGAGGGGCCTGACAGAGTCCCGGGATTCTTATTCCCCGGTGGAGGGGATCGGCGGGGGTTTACCCCGTTTTTCGGTAGATTTGGGTCAGGGGGGGAGGTGGGCTGAGTCACTTGGGCAATTCCGGGCTTTGAAGTGTTAAGGAGGATAGCCCCATCTACCGAGAGCCCGGGTGGGGGAGGTAAGTCATGTGAGGGGTACATGAGTTCTTTCTAGCGGGGCAGTGCCCTCCTCTCTTGCCCGTGCGGCGAGTGCCAATCGGTTCGAGCCAGTTTCCGCCATCCACACTGTGGCCGGGGCGAGAAATAGCGCTCGGACGCCCCCTTCCTTCGTCAGAGGCAGAGGTCTCTCTGATCGAGAAGGAGGGAAAGTTGCTCCCTCTGTGTGTTTTCTCCCGAGTCCCCCACCGCAGCGTGCCCTTAGGCGAGGGGCATAGTGGTCACCTTGCTCGTAGTGACTCGGTGAGACCGATTACTCCCGAGGGGGTCAGCCGTTTAAATGGAATTTGCCCCCGGAGTTGGAGAAAGAACTTGTATCGGCGGCAAATGGAGTCGGATAAGCCGGACGATAGTAGCGCGTTCCACATTCCGCTCGGTTTTTCCTCTTTCCAAATTATGTTGCTCAAGTATTTGCCATTTTCGAGTTTGAGGTTAGAAGACGCTCGAGATTTGGAGTCAAGTGGCACTCCAACTTTTCCTGAGGCGGCTCGGAACCAAGAAGGCTCGTCCTCGGATCCCCAAGGCCCTGAGTTCAGGATGGATTGTGATCTTCATTACACCTCCCCGCCTAGGTTGCAGAGGAATGCCGGGATGGTCAGAGCTCCTTTGCCCTCTCCCAGCCTTTTCGGAGGTCACATTGGGATGAGAATGAAGGACAATCGGGCGAAGCTTTGAACGGCCACTTTCCCCTTCGCTACGACCAGTGCCTGATTTGAAAGGGCCGCGCAGTGCCACTGAGGTGATCCCTCGCTCCCCACCCCTCTTTTGCAGGGGCAAATGATGGAATGCACGTCGATGTAGCGGGTAATATTGAGTGCCAGCGATTTGAAGCTGTTGCCAGGGGTTCGAGCCTCGCTGGCAGTTGTGGTTTTGATTGCACAGAGGAAGGTTTCTGCCGTTACTCGTCGAGAAGTCTGCGGCGCGCGCGAGCGAGCTTTCTAGTCCGCCACCGAGGCGCAGCTGGGTCCCCCCCATCCCTCGCTGCTCCCGCCAGCCGGAATCGGTCGGTTATTTGAGGACCCAGACCCCTCCGATCTTATCCTGAGGTTGGGGACTGGTTGTCGGTGACGATGGGTCCTCGGCGACCATGACTACGTCAGGAGAATGGCAGCCGGCCGAGGATCTTCAGCCAGAATCGACGAATGTCAGGGGCACACTTTTTGGTTTTTCCGTCTTCCCGACGGCGAATAGCCAAGCGAAGTCTAAGGTGCTACTTACTACTCCGCCCAAGGGGAGCCAGTCAGCCAAGCACTTGAATCCGGGTCCTCCCTCCGACGTTGCTTTCCGCCCGAAGCAACCCCCCGATCGTCTTTATGGGGCTCACCGAAATTCTGCCACCTGCGATATTCAGATGTACCGCGGGATCGACGCTTATCTTTCCCAAGGTGAGAAGGAAGGTATTCAGGGAGGAGGGGGTGGTGTCGCCCCTCCAAATACGCCCCTAAGACTCCGCGAAGTGTCCTTTAAACTCGATCCCGAAGAGGAGGACTCTCTTGCCCCGTCTGCAGAAAGACGCACGTCCTCGGCCCAACCCCCCAGGCCTCCCCCACTCGTTCTCAGGTCCAAGTCAGAGACGAAGATCAAACCTTTGAGGCGGGAAAACCAAGATGGAAATCTGACTCCGGAGAGAAGCTACTCCTTGAACGGATCGGCCCACGCCAGTGCGACGAATTTGTCGAGTTTTAAGGGCATGACGAGCCCCCTGGACGACGAGGAGAACGCTTCTGATGTGAGCAAAGCGGCCGCTTTCATATCCTCCGTCGTGCAACAATCTCTGTGTCCCGAGAAGCTCTCCGCTCATATTAATGCGTTAAAGAGAGAGCGGAACGAATCCCCCTCCGCTCGCAAGGGGTCGAAACCCACCGCAGTCTCGCCCTATTTTGGTGCCTCGATCACGTCCGGGTATAATGGGGTATTTTCTCCTCTGGCTGAAAGCACTCGCCTACCCCCTCTCACCAACGGCCCCGAATTACCCCTGATACCTAGTTTGAAAAATGCGATCGCCGTCAACACAATAATTTCGCATTTGAATTCTTCGAAACAAACTTTTCCTAGGGGGCTTATCGAACCCCCTTCCTCGGTGGGTCCTACGTCTGCCTCATCAGTGAAACCTGGATTATTTTCCTTAACGAGTGCAAAGGTGACCAAGAAAACAGACGTAACACCCCCACTCAGTCCCCTTCGAGTGCCCATTTCCAGCGAGCCCATTGTCTTTCTAAATACTGAATCGCTCCCCATCCCCCACACTCCATATATCCCTCCCCAATCCCATAAGGAAGCTGTTTCCATCCTCACGTCACATATAACACCCCTCATTAAGCCCGAAAAGAGGACATTTTTCCTTTCCACTAGAACAAACGGTGCGTCCAAACAGCCCGGTGTTTCGCTGCCTCAAGGCGCTGTTACACACTGTACCCCACCTCAAACCACAGTGAGTGCAACCAGCAGCCAAACCCCAACCACGAACAATTCTTCCAGTCTAGTGACTCTTAAGGAGGGTCAGTTTTCCCCGCCCAGTAGCGTTATTTCGCCGGAGTCTCAGCCGTTATCAGGAGCGGAGGATTCCAATAGTACGATGGAGGCGGATTCCAAGAAGAAAAGTGGGTCATTCTACCGTGGCAAAGTGGTAAAAAATAAAGCTGTCGATGTCGCACAGCATCTCGATTCCCGCCTCGCTTGTCACACCTACAGTACCAAGTTTCCAATGGACGTCATTTGCCAAGGTCGGCTTTTAGAAACGAAGAGGAAAACTTCTCCCGATTTTGATTTTCGTGACGACCCGAACTCGGCGACTCCGTCACACTCTGGACCAGTGGAGGCAAGAACCTATCGGACCTCGCGTTCAATGTCCACTGGGCGAATGGAGTTTGGTAGAAGGAGAAGTCGTCGAGTCTCCTCGGTGGAAGACCCCGATGAAACCCGACGCTTAGAACGTGCGAAGATGGAACGCGAAATCGCTCCTTCAGCAGCATCTCTTCCCGGCCCCACGGTCGATGCCCCAGATAGTAACGTGTGCCTCACTTGTGTCGGAAACGCTGCCTATAGCGGTCTCTCCAATGACGCCGCTACCAAAGAGGGAAATCTAGTAGATAGACAAGGTACGATAGCAATCGCCCACGCCCGCTCTCGCCTCCCCAAATTGCGAACTTCTCATTCGTTCAATGTCAAGTTGGTCGAAGCGGATGGCGCGAACCTAGGTGTCAAAGGAACTCTGGTAGCCGCTCCGGTCATGGAACCCACTGACATTGGTGACCGTCACGTCCGTGTCACAGGTCCGATCGAAGAATCGTTTCCAGTATCTGACGTGAAAGTAGTAAAGCCGTCGATGGGAAGTGGGAGATCATCTTCGCCACCAACTGTGAGTCAGAATGAGCATAGTATTGGAGGTCAGGCAACCGATTTATCTGGCAAGCCGAAACCCAATTCGGCGATGACCGCGTATCCTGCGGTCAAAACGGGGAAAGGGAAGGCCGCGGTTAATTCCGACCTGTCGAAGGAAGGGAGCATTGAGTCTACGTCGTTCCCCACGTCGCCAAAATTGTTAGAGGTGGGTGCTCCTCGCCAGGTGGAAGAGGCGAAAGATGGTTTTGACTGCTCTTTAGTAGAGGGGCATCCTGGTGGCACGATTGTTGCCACCGAGTCCCCCGCCGGACCCGCCATAAAGAGTGTAACGGAGACGTTTTGCTCCGTAGACGAGACTTCATCGGAGACGACCTTACAGCACCAACGGGGTTCAAAGGAGAGAGAGGTAGTGGAGAATGTGATAGGAACAAGAACGTCTCCTTTGGAATTCGGTAATAGAGCCCACGGAAAGGGAATCCCGAAGGAGCAAGAAGAGGATGTTTTCCCGAAATGGGTTTGGAAGGAGTTTGTTAATATTGAAGATGCGGTTTCTTATTCTGAGCATAGTCAGGAGCCCCATGTCATCGGTACTGGGTGTGCGTGCCCCGGACTCCATGGCCACTCCGTGGAATCCCCCTCCCCAATCAGAGGATCCCAAGCATTAGAATCGCGATCTATCGAGAGTGCACAGTCACCCCCTGTCCCTAAATATGAGGATTCCGCCCCCGAACTCCCGGCGACAGAGGAATCGTCGTCTCAGATTCCCAAACTGGAGGATCTCTCACACCGTGACCCGCGCTCCGAAGCCACTGTTTCGTGGACTTCCAAAGCACGTGATCCCCCTTCCCACGTTGTAAATCTCAAGGACTTGGATTCTCGTATCATGAATCCTGAGCTTTCCTTAGCCCGAGGCCGCTGCCACTCTAATTCCCCCCTCCGCGAATCTCAGAACTACGGAGACCCCAACTTGTGCCCCCCTAAACGTGGCTCTCCCGCCTCCGTGAACCTGCGCATCTCCGACGGGACGGAATCTCTTATCGGAGTAAACGCCACCGCCTCCTACACTTTGGACGACACCAGCTTCCCGCTCACCCTCAACACCCCTGGGGCCGTCATAGATAGTGGCCCTGAGGGGTTTTATCAGGCATCTCTGCCCGAACCTGTACGGCCACTGACGTTCGTTGTCGAGGAGATGTTCGAATTCATCGACGACAACGCTTCGTCACCACCCGCGGACGGGGTCGAAGGCGAGGCTTCAGTAAGCCCAGCCCATTCACCGGCTCCCCCCACCGCCCTTCCCTCTACGCAAGCGTCCGCCTTCCTTGTGACAGAGGGCTCTACACGGCTACCGGTCCTGGGTTCGGACCAGTCGTTGAAAGGAAACGAAGAGGGTAGCCAAGAAAGCGCTACCCCTTCCCTCGAAAACATCCCCCCCGCGTCAACAGCCCCCTCTCTGGCTGCCTCCCTCTCCTTCCCCATCTCGTCTCCACCCTTTCTTTCTCCAAGTGAATCTTTGCTCCCGAAGACGAGGAGCACCTTGACCACGGCGGTCATCCGGATAACAACTCAGGGCCAACCCCCGATATCGCAGGAGGTCTGGGAGACTTTTGTTCGGCTTCCCAGACAGCACAAAGCAGGTGAATGCCCCCTTCCCTACATCGACGACGAATGTCACCCACACGCCCTTCTTTGGGCCCCGCACTAGTGGGAGGAGCATGCGTGGATGGAAGGAGCCTCTGGTAGAGAGAAGTTTCCATTAATGTGAAGAGCTTGTGGTAGAGAGATGACCTTGCGTTAATGTGGAGTTTGTGGTTTTGAGAGGACCTTGCGCTAATGTGAGGCGTTTTTGGTAGTGAGAGGACCTTGCGTTAATGTGGAGCTTGTGGTTTTGAGAATACCTTGCGCTAATGTGAGGCTTTTTTGGTAATGAGAGGACCTTGCGTTAATGTGGAGCTTGTGGTTTTGAGAGGCCTTGCGCTAATGTGAGGCTTTTTTGGTAGTGTGAGATCCTTGCGTTAATGTGGAGCTTGTGGTTTTGAGAGGACCTTGCGCTAAAGTGAGGCTTTTTGGTAGTGTGAGATCTTTGCGTTGATGTGGAGCTTGTGGTTATGAGAGGACCTTGCGCTAATGTGTGGCGTTTTTGGTAGTGAGATCCTTGCGTTAATGTGGAGCTTGTGGTTTTGAGACGACCTTGCGCTAATGTGAGGAGTTTTTGGTAGTGAGATCCTTGCGTTAATGTGGAGCTTGTGGTTTTGAGAGGACCTTGCGCTAATGTGAGGAGTTTTTGGTAGTGAGAGGACCTTGCGTTAATGTGGAGCTTGTGGTTTTGAGAGGACCTTGCGCTAATAAGAGGCTTTTTTGGTAATGAGAGGACCTTGCTTTAATGTGGAGCTTGTGGTTTTGAGAGGACCTTGCACTAACCTGTGGCGTTTTTGGTAGTGAGAGGACATTGCGTTAATGTGGAGCTTGTGGTTTTGAGAGGACCTTGCGCTAATGTGAGGCCTTTTTGCTAGTGTGAGATCCTTGCGTTAATGTGGAGCTTGTGGTTTTGAGAGGACCTTGCGCTAATATGAGGCTTTTTTGGTAATGAGAGGACCTTGCGTTAATGTGGAGCTTGTCGTTTTGAGGTGACCTTGCACTAATGTGGCGTTTTTGGTAGTGAGAGGACATTGCGTTAATGTGGAGCTTGTGGTTTTGAGAGGACCTTGCGCTATGTGAGGAGGCCTTTTTGCTAGTGTGAGATCCTTGCGTTAATGTGGAGCTTGTGGTTTTGAGAGGACCTTGCGCTAATGTGAGGCTTTTTTGGTAATGAGAGGACCTTGCGTTAATGTGGAGCTTGTCGTTTTGAGGTGACCTTGCACTAATGTGTGGCGTTTTTGGTAGTGAGAGGACATTGCGTTAATGTGGAGCTTGTGGTTTTGAGAGGACCTTGCGCTAATGTGAGTTATTTTTGGTAGTGTGAGATCTTTGCGTTAATGTGGAGCTTGTGGTTTTGAGAGGACCTTGCGCTAATGTGAGGCTTTTTTGGTAATGAGAGGACCTTGCCTTAATGTGGACCTTGTAGTTTTGAGAGGACCTTCCGCTAATGTGAGTTTTTTTTGGTAATGAGAGGACCTTGCGTTAATGTGGAGCTTGTCGTTTTGAGGTGACTTTGCACTAATGTGTGGCGTTTTTGGTAGTGAGAGGACATTGCGTTAATGTGGAGCTTGTCGTTTTGAGAGGACCTTGCGCTAATGTGAGGCCTTTTTGCTAGTGTGAGATCCTTGCGTTAATGTGGAGCTTGTCGTTTTGAGAGGACCTTGCGCTAATGTGAGGCCTTTTTGCTAGTGTGTGATCCTTGCGTTAATGTGGAGCTTGTGGTTTTGAGAGGACCTTGCGCTATGTGAGGCTTTTTTGGTAATGAGAGGACCTTGCGTTAATGTGGAGCTTGTCGTTTTGAGGTGACCTTGCACTAATGTGTGGCGTTTTTGGTAGTGAGAGGACATTGCGTTAATGTGGAGCTTGTGGTTTTGAGAGGACCTTGCGCTAATGTGAGGCCTTTTTGCTAGTGTGAGATCCTTGCGTTAATGTGGAGCTTGTGGTTTTGAGAGGACCTTGCGCTAATGTGTAGCTTTTTTTGTAGTATGAGATCCTTGCGTTAATGGCCCCGCATTAGGGGAGATGGTTACTCTGTGTAGCATGTTATAATTTTTACCATGAGCCGCACGTTCTCCCAGCCTGAGTGCAAATAATGCAGGCCCCGCCCTTGGGTAGGTTTGAACTCTCCGGTGGGTCCTGGGGAAGTTGTTGGTCCTCTTTCCCCCTCGCCCCCTCTCAGCGCTACTTTTTATTTAGTTTTTTCTACTACTATCCCCTCAACCTTGGTACCATGGGGGGCTGTCCCCACCTGGACAGAGTGAAAACTAGGGAGGCCCCGCCACGGGGTTGAATTGAACTCTTTGACGGGACCGGGGTAAGTTGTCGGTGCCCCTTTTCCCTCGCCCCCACTCAGTATTACTTTACATTTGTATTATTATTAGTATCATTATGATTAATATTATTATTATTCATTTATTTAGTATTATAATTATGTATTGTTATTATTAGTAGTACTTTTGTATTATTATTTAATAATATTAGTAGTATTGCGGCTATCCCGTCACCATTTTCTAACCGCCCTTTTTACCCGGAGGATTGTTCCCACCTGGACTGAGTTCGGTTCGGCAGCCATGGTGCCTGGACTGCATGCCCTCCCGGGACCACCTAACCCCAGGGTATGATGATAAGAGTGGATCACCCACCCTACTCCTTAGTGGACCCGCCTATCTCTAGGTACTTCTCTTTATGGAGACTTTTTTTCCTTAACCTCCCCACTCCTAGGGAGGTCCTAGTATCTACTTTGCACGAGGCCCTTTTTTATCCTGGTGACAACAGAAAGCACTTGTGGACCCCCGCATGGGCATTGCGATCCGCCTCCAAGCGCCGCCTCGTCCTCCCTAGGTGTCTGGGGGGATGAGGAAAATCGAGGTCCCCCTTTGACCGATGGAGAGGCTCCCCTCTCGCCTTGCGGCAAAAGGGTTTTTCCTCTGGACCCGCTCTCTGGCAGCTTCCCATCTGAAAAGGAGGTTCCCCCCCCTGTTCTTTCTCAGGGGCCCCTTCAACCATCTTAAAGCCGAAGGGAGGCTTACTTCTCTCCTAGGCCTACAGGTGCGGAGGTTTCCTCCCTCACCCCTTCCCATAAATTGGAGTCCCCATATCACAGGGGACTGCCAAGAGAGTAGGCAGGAGGCCCAAAATCGACCCGATAGGTCCACCTCCCTTGAGGGGGGGGGGTTAAGGGAAAGCGGGACGCGTCGAGCCGTACCCCCTGCGGTCGTGGGATCATGCATCTTGGCATGGTGCGGTCTCGACGGGACTTCTTCCCTCTTCCCCGAGGACTGTATTCGGCGTCACGGAGGGTACCTCGAATGCGATCTCTGATGCTGGGGGGCGGGGGGCGGCACGGTGACCCATCCACCGTGAGATGCACATGGTCCCAGAGGTGACCCAGTCCTAGACGAGACCTAGTCCCAGACGACAGGATCTTCCATGGGGTCGAACCCGAGGTTGGGTGCCAAATACCGAACCCATGCCCGCCCCTGGGCAAGCTTCTCGTCAAACGGCTCGGGTCCCCGAGGTTTCACAAGGAGCCGAGGGAGCTCCCCCACTGGCTGGTGCCCATCTGACAGCTAAGATCGCCATCTCGGAAAAGGAGCTTGCTGGGCCGATTCATCTGGCCTAAGTGCTCCTTCCGGAGTTGGAGAAAAGTGGGTTCATTCCGTACCCTCTCTCGAGGGGCCCTAGACCTAGACCAAAGTCGTAAATGCGTTGAACGGAGCCTCGATTGCCTCGGGAACCCCTCATTGAGAGACTACCTGGGGTTTCGAGCTCCCGGATTAAACGCTTCCTCGTCATTCGCTCCACTGATGGCAGTATGTTGGCTAAGAGCAACATCATCCATCAGAGGAGAGCTTTAGCTAGCGTTATTGGTAGAGAGTCGAAGGTAACCCGTTTCTCGGAGGGGAGCCTTCTGGCGAATGCGTCGGATCCCTCCGCGGTGGCCATGATTAGTGCCCATCAGGCTCTTAATGGCACGCCAGTGAATGTGACGCCGCACTCGATCATGAAATTTGTGAAAGGAGTAGTTTATGCGATGGAACTCGTGGACTACTCCACAGATGATAATACCTTAGAGCTGGCCGACCATGGACCGATCAAAACTCTATGTGTGATGTGAAAACAGTGAGAGACCTCGAGACTCGCCTCTACACTCTTGGTCACGTTCGATCGTGACAGGCTCCATGAGTCGGTGCGTGCCGCTTGGTATCACTGCCGCGTAAGGCATTCGTCCCACTGCCACCTCTTTGGCTCTCCGAATCGCTCATGTAGACGGGGAAAATCGTGTTTACCCGAAGTATGTGAAAGTTGCCCCAAGGCCGCACATGATAAGACCCTATCATGTAAGCCCAAGTGTGTTAATTATGATATCTGTACACCACTGCTTCGAAGCAATGTGGTGCGTATCTCCTGGAGAAGGACACGCCTGACCTTTCAGGCCCATGATCATCTCTCATTTCGTGACGTCTGGGACGTCTTATGCCTCAATTTTGATAAAACAAAGATATCCTCTGCTCCTGGACCCTCCATGCCTGTGAGCACGGTCGTTCCCGCGTCCATTAGTAACCCTTTCTGCGAATTCTACTCAACCCGGGTGCTCCCTTGGTAGATCTGACGCCACCAAAGGGCGCTCACACACTGTATCAGCTAAAACCAGGACCCCCCCCCCACCCCCATTTCCCCCAACGTGTCCGTTTCCGGTAAGGCGAAACAGCCGCGCGCTCTTAACCGAGCCATTAACAAGTGAAAACAGCGCTGAAGGTGGTCGTGAGGTCGTAATCCGGGGTTCCTAAAGATGCCCCCCCCCCGAAAGGAGGTCAGCACCAAAGGAGCTTCGTCTCTTACGCCCAAACCCATGTCTTGCCTGGCTGGCTCGTTGACGGCGGATCCTCTAAAAGACTGAGATACGCCTACGACGCCCCCTAAGGTTTCAAGGAGGAAGGAGGAAAAGTTCGTATGTCTCGCCCACCCTCAACCGATAACTACTCGAAGGCGATGTCACCTTGTTGGGCTAAAAGCGCCCGGTGTTCTGTCTCCGGGAAGTGTACGGACATTCTTGTGAGGTTCTTCTCTTCAAAGAGTATCCCTCATCTCCTTTTTGAACTGCCTACATGCCCTATAACTGCTGCCCGAACGATTTCACTGTCGGTGAATTTTGTCGAGCTTGGGTTAGGTTCCGGTATATTTCGAAGCACGCCCGCAGCTCTTCTTGGTGGGGATATGTGTCTTCACTTAACGGGAAGACCCCTCTAGCAGAGGTGTGGAAGCGGGTCAAAAAGATTCGGGGCAGGTTCTCGCACGACCACTCCCGTTTTCCAGGACAATGGGACCGTAATCTCCGACCCCGCCTCCATGGCGGAGTCTTTCGCGACCTCTTTCTCCGCACTCTCTAGCTGGGATGCTGCTCCGCCAGCATTCAATGCACGTCGTGATATCGCTGATGGCCGCCGACTGGACTTTACCTCCAAATAAAGCTTCAACGACTTGTTTACATTGAGTGAGATGCGCTCCGCTCTCGTTTGGTCCGAACATGCTTTGCGGTGAGAGAGGCATTGGCTTTTCTGTTGCATTTGTTCAACAGGCTCTACACAGAGGATATCTTCCTACACTCGTGACGAATGGCTACTGTGGTCACCTTTCGCAAACCGGGACTAGATTACTTTACCCCTGGGGGTGTCCGCACAGTCTCTAACCTCTTGCGTGTGCAAGTTGAACGAGAAATTGGCAAATCTTAGACTAGCCTTTTTCCTGAAAAGCGGAAGCCACCCGTGTAGGGTTCACTCCACGTCGGATGCTCTGCTCCGACTGGAAAATGCCGTCTGCGAGGCCTTCCTTCGTAGACAGCTCTGCACTTCCATGGTTTTCGATCGGGAGAAGACCTATGATACCGCATGGCGATACGGTATCATGTAGTTTTTGCAAGATCGTCGATTCCACGTGCAGGTTGGGGGAGCCCTCTCTGGCCCAATTGAGCAGGTAGAGGGTGTCTCACAGGGAAGGGTGTCCTATGTGTCACGCTCTCCGCCCTTAGCATCAACGGCTTCATCTCGATGCTGCCGGAAGAGGTCGCTTTGCTCTACGTGGACGACTTTCGATGTCTTATGATGTGGCCAAGATGCCAACTCTGGAGCGTCGACTCCAATAGGCTTTCAACCGCATCTCTCGCTATGCTGAAGCGCACAGTTATCACTTTTCTTGACCGAGACTAAGATGGTGCACTTCTGCCGCCAACCGTGGATCCAACCAGACCCGCTCTTATTCCTTAACGGGGTTCGCCTGGAAGTGTTGGATTCGCATCGTTTCCTTGGTCTTGTTTTCGACTGAGGCCTCACTGGGGCGCTCATATTCGCAGCCTTCGGGTCTTTTGTACTTGCGCAATGGACATTCTTCGTTTCTTAACGTTCAACACCTGGGGTACTAATATGACCACTACCTTGCTTATTATCGATCTTTTGTTCGTTCGTAGTTGGACTACGGATGCGATTTTTATGCATTCACAGCCCAACGTATATTACGTAAGGCGGACTCAGTCTACCTCACTGGTCTCCGTCTGGCGACCGGTGTCACGCACGTTCCCGATCGAAAGCCTTCTTGTCGATGCTGGGGAGAGGCCACTTGCTCTGTGCCGTGTACAATGCATTATGGACCCGTACGCACGAGCCCGGCGCCTGTCTCATTCACCAATGGCTCTCACTGCTTCCGCAGCTGATATCGACGTTGCCTCTCTTACCGGGCGTCATATGCCCGGTAACTCCTTCGGTAAACTCCTTCAAGAGATCAGTGTATCTGTCGGGCCTGTAGCCCCTTTGGTTCTGACCCGGATTCCGCCCAGGAGGATACCGCCTTTGCCTATTTGTTGCCACCTTTGCTCCCAAAGCTTCCACAGCGCCCGCAGTATTGCTGTCGGGCTTTTTGGACCACAGTTTCTGTCACACTGGATTCATACCAGTTTATACGGATGGCTCCAAGTCACAGGCGGGGGGTGGGGGGGGGTCGGTTTCCACGACGAATCCCCTCTTTATGAAGTCAGCGGGGCTCTTATCAGGCGCTGCGTCTGCCTTCACAACCGAGCTGGCTGCAATACACCGCTCGGTACAGGAGACAACGCGTCGTGCCCGGTTCGGAGAGCGGATTGTGATCTCGGGGCATTCACAAAGTGCCTTGTATGCTATTAGGGTTTAAATCTACACCCACCCACCCCCGGGCTGCGATATACATGACGCCACGGTTGCCGCATGCTGGGTGAATGTCGAGATTATCTTGGACATGTGGGAATTGCTGAGAATGAGCGCACCATTGAGGGTGTTAAATAGTCCTCGAGGACCGGGCGACTGGACCAGCGTTTCGCTCTTCCTCACACCAACTACATGGCAGGAATACGGGCAGCTCTTCGGGCTGCTTGGCAAAGAAGATGGGAGACGGTCGAGGGGAACTTAAAGTTGCGTGTCATTGCGCCGCGACTGTTCCCATGGACCTACCCCCTAATGCCGTAAAAGCTTCAGGTTTCTTTCTGTCGTCTCCGAATTGGACGCACCGCCATTTGATGGAGCGCTCGCCTCCGCCTTATTCCCCAGACTGCGTTGTCCCCCAGACTGTTCGGCCCATTCTTGTTGAATGTCCCGGTCTTGGTGATCTTCGCGCACGTTACCTGTCCCGGAGTATACTGGGACGAGTGGGGTCGTCCCAGTAGAGGAGGCTGGCCTCCTCTACTTTATTTGACTTATAGGTCGCATGTTCCCTCACCAGGGGTAGGCGGTCCTACCCCCGACGCCGGAGTGCGCTTCCTTCTTCTTGTCTTTTTGCTTATCTTTTGTTTTTGTTTTTATTGTTGTTTTTTAGCTTGTCTTAGTCTTCGCTCCTTTTTATTTTCATGTTTTTATCTAACCTACTAGTAGGTTGTAGCGTGAGTACGGCTACTTTGGTCCTAGTAGGCAGTCGTAAGATGACTCTATTTTGTGATGGTCGCTTGGTCCTGCGCTTGGTGGAGGCGGGCCTTCCCCCGACGCGGAGCGTCCTTCCTCCCTGTTTTGTTTTTCTTTTTCGTTGGATTTTGTTTAGTGTGTGTCTTGATTTGGCCTCTTATTAATGGACTAAATTTGGTCTCCCAGGTCATTTAGGCTCTACTTGATCGGAGTCGCCAGATGGGTGCCTTATAAAATATGTAAGTACCCAATTCCCCCGCGGGGACGGAGCGCCCCCCCATCCCCATACACACACCATGGGCTTTTATAATGATATAGGCAGATCGTCGAATTGCCCCCCCCCCCCATCCGCGTTGGGCCGCGGGAGGGGTGTGGTTTAGAGGCGGATCTCTCGAGGTTTCTTTTAGGTAATTTCAGTAAGCCTTTAGTTTTCGTTCGTCGACTTGGCTTTAGATGGCGCTGACGACTGTAATGCGTTTTTGTTTTGTTTTTTACGGGTCGGAAGAGTTCATTTAAAAAAAATGTGGCTTTTTAGGTCTTGAGGGGTCTTTTGGGGCTAGTCGTGGGAAATGGGGGGGGGGGGGATTTGCAGGTGTTCGTGAGCTTTTAAGAGGTCCTCTGCTGTAGGCCTTTTTTTATTTGCCCCTTGAGTGGTCTTTTGAGGTTTTGGGGAGTGCGGTGTTTTTAAGTATTTTGTGTGTTTGGTCATTGTGGGGGTTTTGATCCTCCCTTTAACTTATTTCACAAGGTTTTAGGTCCTTGGGGTCGGTCGCTTTAGGTCACTTAGGGTGTTGCTAGGACTTTGAGGATCTTTTTAGGTCTCGTTGGGTGTGTTTTCAGGTCTTTGGCGGTAATGTCTATTTAGGTCTTGTTGGTTGAGGTCTTCTTAGATCTTGTGGCTGTCATGTAGAGTGGAGTCTTTTTACGCCTTGTGGGGTAGGTTCTTTTAGGTAATTGAGGGTCCTTTTAGGTAATTGAGGGTCCTTTTAGGTAATTGAGGGTCCTTTTAGGTCTTAGTGATGATATTTCCTGCCTAAGAAGCTCTTTGAAGTAAGTCTTGTTGGATGGGGTCTTCTAAGACCTTGTGGGTGGGTCGTTTAGGTCTTGTGGATTTGTGTCTTAGTTTATGTGCGATGGGGTCTTTCCAGTCGATATGGGCTGGGGTCTTTTTAGATCTTACGGGGTGAGATCTCGGGTGCAGTCTTTTATAGGTTATGTGGGATGGGTGCTTTTTAGGTCATGCATGGTGGGCTAGTTTTAGGCCGTGTGGTATGGGGTCTTCTTAGGTCTTTGGTATGGTATTTTTTAGGTTTGTGGTTGGGTCTCTTTAAGTTTTTTTGGGTGTTGGAGTTTAAGGTTTTTGCTGTGGTCTTTTTCTGTCTTGTTTTTTAGGTCTTGTGGAGGGTGTCTTTTTAGATCTTGTCGGTGGATCTTTTAATGTCTTTGGTGTGGTATTTTTAGGTTTGTGGAGTGTGTTCTTTTAGGGTCTTTGGTGTGGTATTTTTAGGTTTGTGGAGTGGTTCTTTTGGGTCTTGTGTGTTGGGGTTCTTTTAGGTCTTGTGTGTTGGGGTTCTTTTAGTGTCTTGGGTGTGGTCTTTTTGTCATTTATTTTTTAGGTTAGTGGACTGGGGTCTTTTTACATCGTGTGTGTTGGTCTTTTAAGGTATTGTTGATCTGACCTCGTCGCTTTGACCTTTCGAGTGACCTCGTTTGTTCGTCTCCCCCCCCCGCCCTATTTCAGGGTGGTAGACCCTTCACGTCAGGAGCCTAGGTTCCTACTTAACGGAGGATATCCCTTTTGCCTCCCCTTATGCGAGACCCTCCCATTTAAAGGGGGGGGGCGTTGGCGGAGGGCAGCATGGTTACTTCGGACTCGCTCAAGAATGGCCCCCTTTTCAGAGCTGGTTTGGGTCGAGGAGGAGAGTCCCCCTTGTGGGGGCCCGGTCTCACCCCCTGCGGTCCCGTCCATGTCTTCAATCCGGTCGTCGGTGGATCTCCAAATCCCCCTCGAGGGGAACACCCCAGATGGTCCCGACCCCCTCGTGGGTGACGTGTGGGGGTCAGCCTCTCTCGAAACTGACGAGGATGACTTCGAATCGATGGATGCCGAGATGCGTCGCCTCGAGGAGAAGCTACGCAAGTTCGAGGCTGAGCTGGGCATCGCCTCGCTGGAGGAGGTTGGTGGTTCAATCCGCGTCGAGGATGACGTCCTGGTTCGGCCTTCGCCTCGTCCAGAGGAGGACCTTATAGCGTCGTGTTCGCTCCCACCCACGAGTCGGTTAAGGACGAGGCACCTGAGCCTCGAGAAGGAAGTCCCGCGGCCTATTCTCTCGGACTCCTCCTCGAAGGGGGAGGACTCGAAGAAACCTGAGAAGGTGCTCCTTCGCCGCTCGCTCGACCTACAGAAGCTGCTCCTTAACCGCCGGCTAAGCAGGACCTTGGAGGCCGACGTCGTGGAAGGGGAGGGCGGTGGGCGCGGCCTTGAAGACGAGGCAGTCGCCCTCGAAGCCGCCGGACTTTTGGTGGAAGCCTGCAGCAGAGATCGCGCCCTAGCTCTCGAGGAAGATGTCGCCATTGAGGACGCGGGCGGCCTCATGTCGTGGGGGAGGCCCCATTTCGGATACCTGTGGCGCGAGGGGGACATGACCGCCCTCGACTTCGAGGCCCTCGAAAGCTTCGTGGGGCCCGGGGGGACATCGGGCTCCGAAGAGAACCTTTTCTTCATCTTCGAGGACGACGACGAGGATGAATTGATTACCGATTGTGGGCAGCACCTCCACCTCGAGGGGGTGGCTTCCCCAGCGCGTTGGGAATCGGGGCCCTCTCCCGGCGAGGAGGACCCCGGGGGGAGATCGTGGGAGGTGAGCCTCGTGACGGCATTCAAGAGGGGCCTCAGGAAGGCGGCGAAGTACTTGGGACCAAACACCCCCTCAAGGCCGAGAGTGGAGGGGGACCTCTTTCCCGGGTGGGCCTCTGCCGAACCCCAGTCGTGGGGACGCTACGACGTGAGGGCGGCCCGGGTGTCGAGGACGCGCCCTCCGCCCCTTCTCGATGACGACCTCATCCTCCCTCTCGAGGATGACCTTCCCCCACTCGAGGATGACCTCGGCCCCCCTCCCCCATCCGCCGCCTCCTCAGCAGAGGTCCACGCGTCCCCTGTCCTCTGCGTCCTCTCCTCTTCCGAGGATGACCTCAAGGATCAGGGGTCTCCCCTTCGGCCACCCCCCGTCCCCCCGCGTCGGGGGATGCCGGCGTCCCCCCCGGAGGCCCCGCCTCGGTGTACTCACCCCCAGGTCAAGCGGCGTTGGGAAAAGGTGCCCTCCGTCGGGGGTGTCCTCACCCCGGATCGTCCCGCAGGTAATCCCCCCAGCCCCCATCCCCGAGGGGCCCTGGAGGAGCGACGGACGTGGCCCCCGAGAGTAAGTGTCGCCGCCGTGTGTGTCCGGCCCCTTCCCCCCCTGCGGGGGGCCGGGGCCATCTTCCTCCATGACAACCCCCCCATTCCCGCCCTCAGGGATGGGGGGGATTTGCATCCCCACCCGCATGATGGCACTGTGTCAACCCCTTCCCCATCGTCCTCCCCCACCACCACGACCACCCCTTCTCCCCCACCGTCTACGTCATCCTCCCTAGACAGCGACCCCCTGTGGGTCCCCCGACAAATTTCGGCCGACCTCGTCGTGGCACCCTTGGAACCCTCCCCCCGGTGGGGTCCTCCGGTGACTCCACACTGTTCGGCCTCCATGCCCTCCGTTACCCTCCGTCCCCGCCCCGTCGAGGGGCTGCATAGCCCTCGCGGGCGATGTTGGAGTGCTCCAGTTGGCAGTAGTTCCCCGGGTGCCGGCGTGGCGCTGGGTCCCTCTCCGCTCCATTACAGCGCCTCCCAAAGCGACCTCTCCACCCAAAATTGAGGGGCCGGGCCTTGAGGGACCCTGTGGTCATTTTGACCCCCCCCCGCCCTATTCGTCCTTGCCACCGCCAATCCTTCATTTGTTTTTTTGTTTTTTTTTCTCGCTTATTTTCTTTCTTTTCCCCATCCCCTCTTGGGGGGGGAGGTCTAACCTCCGTTGGGTCACGTTCTTGCCCCCCCCCCCTCTGCCCTCTGTTCCCCTCCCACATTCCTCCTCCTCTTTTAGTTTATCTGCCATATCCTTGTACCGTCGTCTTTGGCACTTTTTTGTTTTACCCGTTTATGGCACTCTCGTCGTCTCTTTAGGAAGCTCCGTTACCTACTTTCATTTCTGGCACTCTAGAATGTCACATGTCCCTGTGGTCTTTCTCTTTGGTGGCCCTTTTGGCACTGTTCGAGAAACACCTCTGTTGACGAGTCACGATGTCTGTCATTTACCCCCTCTCCGCCAGCGACCCCTGTACGTGCCATCCCTCATAAAGTGCCATTGTCTCGCGTCCTTGCATGCTCAAGGCGATTGATTGCCTCTTGGCACTCTCGGTGCCGTTTTGTGCGCCCAATCCCCGTCTTCGCAAAGCTATTGATCTAATGCCATGTTTTTCCGCTGTCGTGTCCGATTTGGCCTTTTGTTTCCCCAACCGCAGCGGCACTGCTAATTTTCCTTCTTATTTAGTGTTGCTTTTCAATTGCGGCGAATTTCTAATTATCTCCTTTCCGCTCTTTATTGGTGGGTCTTTTATTTTTTTTTTTCACCCTTTTCACCCCGGCCGCCGCAAACGTCTAACGCAAACAGCGAAGTAAAGAATAATAAATTGAAAAATGGCCTTTTGCGCCTAATAAAGAGCCGCTGTTTGTAAGGACATTTGTGTCAACCTAAAAGTTATATTGATAGGAGTTTTCTTCATTTGATTCGTATTCTCCTCTTTCTCTCCCCACTTGTTTTCACCTTTCTTTTTTTCTTTCTTTCATTCTTTTTCTTTTATTCTTTATTTCTTTTTGGGTGGGTCTTTCTTTTTCCCTACCACCATCGCGAGGACTTTGATTCCCTTTATTTTCTTTATTTTCCAGACCTGATGATTGCGTCTCGTAATATCTGTGCTGAACTGAATTGGCCCTTGGCCTTCCTCCGGGTGGCCGCCTGGCCCCGCCGTTTCCCGTGGCACTGTTTCTTCGCCGGGCTGCTTCTCATTGCGGGCCTGGTGTTTTTCACTGCTCGATTGCCCCCGAATCCCCCGTCGTAATGGGGCCGGGGTGAGGGCCCGGATTACGTACACTCTTCCCGATCGCTTAAACTGTTGTGTGTGGGGGGGGGTCTCTCGCTCTCTCTCCTTCGATCGCTATTTGTCTTTGTTTTCATTTTGTGACGTTGGCGGCGAGGCGAAGAAATCGGATTATTATTATTTTATTAAACGTGGCTTTATACCCCGTGTGTTTTTGTGTTCCAGCCTTCTCTTGGGGGGAGGGGGGGAGGTGGCATGGTAGCGCCTCTAATGGGATGGTGATGGGTTGGCACGGTGCCACTCTTGCTTGGAAGCGGAACTTTTCTCCCCCCATCCTCCTCCGCTTCTTCCGAGTCCCAGTTTCACCAACCTCACCACCACTTTGACCGAGAGGGATTCCCTCGTTGGTTTGGGTTTCCCCTCCCCCCCTGTCTACCCTTTTACCCCTTTCCTTTATGTGCGCGCTTCGCGGGGGAAATTACGCCGTGCACACGCTACTGCCCCGGCTGATGGTCGCGCTCCCTTTTATTCTAAGGATTGGGGGGGGGAGGAGAATAATGACAAATATAACTAATAATAATAATATTTGTATTATTTTATTATTATTTTTCACCGTGCGCTTCTCTCTCCTGCGGTACCCCCCCCCCCTGTATTCCTTAATTAGTGGGTCCCATATCGCAGAGGTCAAGGGGAGCATCAGGCAGTGCCCGTGGGGGGGGGGGAATCGACCCATTTGGAAGCGTCGATCGACACACAAGATGTACGCACATATACACATACGGACGTGTGCACATTACACGCACATGGGTGTACACTCGTGTACACGCCTGTCCCGACGTAGAGGCGTGTACGCACGCACACGATTGAAGAACCTATATATAGTGATATACGGTCGGTTGACACGCGATAGACAGACAGATAGATCGATCCCCAAGTCTAAGTCCCAACGTTGGTCGACTCTCTCGTTCCCCCCTGATTTAGGGATGGGGGTGCTCTTTCTGGCTCTGAAACAAGGTGTGTGTGTTGGTATGATGAATTGTGTGAATGTTTGTAAGATGAGAGGGAAGGTGTGAAACTGTATGTCAGTGTGTGAAAGAGTATGATGCGGCGTTTACGCTTATACAATATTGCATGTGAATGTTTGTGTACTTGTAAATTAATATCAAGGAGTATGTGTGTGAGATTGTTTGAATGAGAGAGTGTTGTATGTGAATGTTGGTATGATAGTGTGTGTGTGTGTGTTTGTAAGATAATATGAGAGATTGTATGATGGTGCGTTTGGGTATGACTGTGTGCGTTTGTAAGATGGAGTATGTGATTGTTTGTATGACTGTGTGTGTTCCATTCGTGTATTGGCCTCACCAATGAAGCGAGTCGCGGCTCTCCCTTCCCCCTCCCCTACTACCAAGAGGCCTCGGAGGGAGGTGGGGGCGATGTCGATACGGGAAACACTACCCCTTGGTGGAGTGGGGGAAGGGGGCCTCTCACACTTCCATTTTCATCCCCAGCGTCCCTGACCCGACCCCTCCCTGTTCGTATCTATGGGCAAGCCTCCCCTGGTGCGACCGCGCCATGGAGTCTCCTCTTCTTGTTTCTAGGCATAGGTTCACTTCCCCCAACCTCACCACTCCTCACGGAATTTCGCTTGTATGTGGGTGGGGGGGGTCCCCTCGCTGGTTTTCGTTTGTTTCAACGTAATAAATAATTAAGAGGGAAGAGAATGGAAATGCTTGCGTTATGTGAGACGAACAAGTAACGGAATGATAATGATGTTTGTTATAAGGAGGGATCGAAGACACATTGTGTGCGACGAACGAGAAAGGAAATTATGATAATTGAGGGATTGAGGAATTATAATAATAGTGTGGTTATTGAGGCTTGACGCTGTTTGCGACCAGTTCAACTTAGCGAAGGTACCCAGGTTGGTCGAAGCCCCTCCTCTTCTGAGCTCTTTCAAGCAGCCACAGTGCCCTTTCTCTGTACCCCATAAAAAACCTATGGCAGATACTCTGAGAAGGTCGGTTGTGTATGGCTGGGCCAGATAGCCCCTTGATTAAAAAAAAAAGAATGGCTGGGAAACCGACGAATGATGAAGAGGAATAGAGCAAAACCGCCTGAACGAGGCGACAAATTGGGGCTCTTCGTGCGGCCGAAAAGGATGTGCTTTAGTTATTCGGATCAAAGGCCTACATATTTTGTGGAAGTGCCTTCGAAATAATTGTTTTCTGGTTATGGTTGTATTTACATCTACTTATTGTTGTCTAGTTTTCTTAAAGTACACATTACTTCCCTCGTAACCTTTTATTTATCCGCTGTTCGATGAAAGAGAACTTAGGAGATCAGGGCCGATTTCCGTCGAAACTGAACGAATACTTCCTAGAAAATGGCGATTTGGCTGTTTTGTTCATTCGTTTGGGAGGGTGAGTTGTGGATTTGATGGAACTCGGGTTGAAGCAAGTTTGAATCAATCCCAGTAGATGTAGATTTCATCGTGTGGGTAGAAAAGCAAGTTCCATTGAATCCTGCTACATGTTTGAATTCGAGTAGAAACGTGTTTGCTTGAATGCGGGTAGGTGTAGATCGAATTGTAGCGAGGTGTTTGTATTGAGAGAGGTGTATGATGGATTGAGTTAAAGTTGTTCTAATGGGTGTTGGCGTTAGGGGGGATTTGATCGGATTTAGGAAGGTGGGGAGGAGTGGAATTTGGTTGAAATGAGAGAGAGGATGTGTGTGTGTGTATGTGTGTAGCGGTTAGATTGGAAGGGTTGTATTTCGCCCATGCATGAAAGGGAGGGAGGGAGGGACGTTCGTACTTATGAGCACCCGTTCAATTTCCTTCATATGTCTGCTATAGCTTAATTTCCCTACCGAGCGACCTCATTGGCTTACCCAAGCCTCCCTAAGGGATGGGGGGGGGGGGTAAGAACAACAACGCTGTGGTGTTAGTCATACGTCGCAGAGGGTGATTAAATGTGGACACTCACCTTTGTGACGGCTCTTGTAGAATAATTAGATAAGTGCACCCCCCGCGCTTTGCTATTGGTGGCACTAACCCGTATTGCCGTGTAGCATGGCTGCTATGTACAATGAGATAGAAAGGAGTCCTGCAGGAAAATGAAACATTACGTGAGGTTTCGTTCTAATTTGTGGAACTCGTTAGAATTTAAGGAAATTTAAATCTTATAAGATGACGGAAACGTGGGCATGAACAGGGCATAAAATAATAAACTCGAGGTATTCTGGGTTGGGGCCAATGCAGCTAGATGTGGGGTGCCCTAGCTTAGACACACCCAGCCTACGTGCACTTTATTACGAAGCTTTATGATATTTTGTTCCTGCTCTCGAGTTGTGCTGATGCTGGAGGAGACGAGGCGCGCTGCGGCCAGGCGATATGGACTCAAGGTCACGGCTGAGACCAGAATGCGGGCTCTTGCCAGAGAGTGCGAGCGAACGCGCTGATAGCTGGTGGTAAAGTGTCGCTAGATGCAAGTATCACACCAGGCATGTGCCGGACATCGACACTGATCATTACATACACTATTGATGGTTCCCAACCTTTAACGTCTAAAGATCCGGTCCTGTAGATATTAAAAAAATCTGTATATATTTTCAGTGTGATGACCAATGCCTAAACTTAAAATCACGCTTACGTGTGTACTTATGTACTTAAACGGGCTGCAGAGATGTTTATAGAGATACATGTGCGTGCATGGTTATATTAGTGATAATCTATTAGTGATTCCCAACCTATTTGCGATGGTCCCCAATGGTACTCAACGCCCCCATTCTAACAATTGGTGCTACACTTACGACCCGAACGCCGTATTCAAGGCTTTGCTGTGCCACGTGTGGCCCGCGGGCCACACGGTGCTCTGCGCACTTCGATGTATCTCCCTTTGAAGGGTTTACTCTCGCGAGGGTCACGTTCAAACGCTAGGTGTGCCACGAGAGCCTCCCACCGACGCCGGAGCGTGTTTCATACTTCTTGCCTTTGTTTTTGTTTCTTACTTTTTGAGGTTATTTGTTTGTTTTTCTTTTTATTTGTTTGGTTTGTTTTGGGGGAATTTTAAAGTAGCCTGGTACTAGGCTATTTTAATTGCGGTCACTTACCTATGCCCTTGAAAGCAGTGGCCATGGATTGCGAGTCGGCACGCGCGCATTGCACGGAGAGTTGCGTGCCATCATTGTCTGGTACGCCTGAGTAACCCTCTGTCCCTTCTCTTACATAGAGAGTTGCGTGCCCTCCCTGTTTCGAGCGGCCCCGCGCAGTCCTCTGTCCCTTGCACGCATTTTGACTTTACCACTTTGTGAGCACTTTATGCCCTCGTTAGTTTTTAGCCCGGGGAAATTTAGTTAGGAAGCGCCCTCTGGCGAGGGTCCAGGCCAGTAACGCAATGGAAATATGTTGCTATGCGATTCTTAAAGGTCAGTCAAAGACTTGAAAAATTCGAGCCAATTATTATTATTATTACCGTTCCCCTTCTTGTTCGTCACAGATTATGCAAGCATCTGCAATCCCTTTTTATAGCTTATTATTTTTCCATCTCTCCTTATGACGCACAATTAATATAATTCCTCTTCGTGTGCGTCTCACATAACGCAAACATATTCAAACTCACTCTTTTTAATAAATTCTTCTTCTTCATGTTCATCTGACGTAATGCAAGCATCCTCAATCTTCTTTTTTTTAACATTGTCATCGATTGCCATTCTCTTTCATGCTCGTCTCAACATTACGCAAACACCTTCCATCTCAGCCGTTCTAAGCATCCAGCAGCGTTTGAAAAATATATGGTATGCGACGCTAAAAGTCCTGCGGGGTACGCGCACAATTCCAGTCCATTCATCGCAAAGCGAGAGACCGCTATCATGGCATGCGGTCAAACGTGTTATTTTCCCTAGCCAAGAATCGGGGTCCATAAAAAGAGGTGACAAGTTTAATCCTACGGAAAAATAGATAGATCATTTAAAAGAGGGTGTTTAATTTAATGCACCCGATCTCCTCATAAATATTTTATTTTCATTGTAAACGAATGAATAAGGAATTAAACGATAACATAAACCTTATCTTTATCGAGTTTTTTTTTACTGTAGATATAAAGACCCCCCCCCCTCAAAAAGCTGGTTATTATTATTTGACGGCGCACATGTTAGATTAATTAATGTGATAACATGACTGAAGGAGCTCCAAGGACAACCTCCAGCAGTGGCATAGTGTAGATATTTAGTTCGGCTCCAACATGACTATGCGAATGTTAGTGCCATTAAATTGCGCGCCCCATTCCGGAATTGAGCCGCGGTGACCATTTAAAAGATGGGATTTATAAGAATCATTTCAAATTTCCTTTTCTCTGAGTGTAATTTTTTACGGCCAAAATCCGTGTCAATTGTTGAATTTTGTCTTCCTTTGACATCGGTGGGTGCATTGGGGAGGATTCGGGCTGCCATTTTTGCCCCTAAGCAAAAATACTGGTTATCAGCGTCGATTCAAGACCTTTAATGGACTAAAAAAAAAAACTCAAGGTCTTAATTAATCCGTCAGATTTGTATTGTTGGGGAGAAGGTCGTTCGAGCCGCTGAAGATTCCTGCCCATCTTGGACTGTGCATACTTCATTGGTTTCAGTGACTACGGGGAGAAGGGTAGCGTAATAGTGAGGGGGGGGGGGCGTTCTGAGAAAGGGGTTGCCGCCGATGAGGATTAGGTTGAGTGCGGTGTATGTTGAGAAGGGAGATAAAAGGGAATAAGGTATTGAAGTTGAATGAAGAGAGCGTGGGTGCAGTGGAAGTCAACTTATTATTATTATCATCATCATTCCCTTGTTTGTCCGACATGACGCAAGCATCTTCAGTCCCTCCGTATAACCTATTATTATTACCGTTGCTCTTGCTCGTCTCACAAAAGCAAGCATCTTCATTCCGCCCGCATTGGCCATTATTATCATTCCCCTTCTTGTTCATCTCATATAATTCAGACATCTTCCATCCTTTATCATTTTATCTTTATCACCTACCTTCTTGTTCGTTTTACATAACTCAAGCAGCTTCATTCTCTCCCTATAACACTGCTATATTCATCCTCCTTCTTGTTCATCTCACTTGAATCAAGCACCTTCAATCAACCATGTAACAAATTATCATTAATAAGGGAGGGTCGAAACCCTTAAAGCTATCTTCGACCCAACGGTTTGTGGAGTTCCCCCAGCACGTAGTGAAGTTGAGCGAAGGGTATGAAATGCCCATAGACGAAGTTTTTAAGCTAAAAAGAGACCAGTCGAGGCGTTGGGGCCACGAGAAGCGGCGTCCGTTGTAATTGAATAGAACAGACCCCATCGGGCAGTTGCATTGATTCCTAGACGGTGTTTTTTACCGTTGTGACAAAGATGCTGCGGAGTATTTTCTGTTTGTATCGAACGGATGGGGGTTCTGCGACGCAGTCGATGGTGCGGAATGGTTGGTGGGCTTGCGTGTGATGGGAGTTGAGTTAAAAATAGACGTTCAGGTGTCGCGTCACGCAGGGTGGGTATGTGCGGTGGCGTGTTCTGGTAGCTGTGTGGGGATAGGGGTACAGTGGGTATATGGCGTTGAGGTCGAATGTAGATCCGGACAGGAGATAGATAGATGGTGAGGGCATAGTGATGGTGGGGATGGAGGGAGAAATGGTGGTGGTGATGAAGAGAGTAAATAGAAGCGATGGCGGTGGGGATCGAGGGATCTCGCTTGAGCCAATTCTTGGTCATTCCTGAGTGTTCAGATCCTGGGTTCTTTCCTGATCAACCGCTGCTCATCGATCGGGTCTGGCGGGGGTGGGGCGGCAGGGGGCCCGTGTCCATTGAAATCAAGGGAAATAAATACAAACGACGCCCATATAAATTCATTTGCTGCCAAATATTTCAAATAACTGCATTAAGGCTGTTAGTAACATCCACTATGGCATATATATATATATATATATAAACAACTGGTTTTTAATGTAAATAAAGATTTTTTGGGTTAGGCTATTGCAATCGCATCATATTGTATTATCATTTTTAAGGTAATTTCGAAATAGAGCTTCGCCCCCTTACCCCCCCCATTTAATTGTGGTGGGTGACCCCCCCGCCTCCGCTATTTTTAAATAAACTCGTAGTATTCCTAATTCGAAAGGCTACTGTCAGATGTCGTAAGTCCTCTAGTTTTTCTACCGCGTTCCTTGACCTCAGACATATAATCCTCCCTCACCTCCGAATGCTATTTTAATCAATATCATCACTAACTCTATAATTTAAGAAGGGGATTTTTTTTAGTATTTAAATAATAATTTCATCTTAGTTTGGTTATGACTTATGTTCTTTTATCCAAGTTATTTCTAATAATTCTTTCATAATATCAAGAAACAAAATGGTGAAATTCAGAAAATTTATTTTTACATATATTCTTCTATAACTACAAGCCGCTGTTCTCTTCCTTAACAGGAAGCCAGTCTTACTTCGATAGTCGGTAAACTCATGGAAAGTATCATGGTGGACAAAGTGACGTCGTATTTAGAGTCAAACCTGCTACTGAGGAGTTCCCAGCACGGCTTCCGAAGGCAACGGTCATGCCTGACGAACCTTGTGGAATTCTTCCACTTCGTTTTCAGTGAGCACGATCGGGACAAGGCGGTGGATGTGGTCTACCTAGACTTTCAGAAAGCCTTTGATAAGGTACCACACCGCCGCCTTCTCCGGAAAGTGCGAGCGCTTGGCATAGACGAAAAGGTAGCCGGCTGGATCGAGAACTGGCTAGGTTGCAGACGGCAACGGGTGGTGGTAAATGGACAGTCTTCTGAGTGGGTGCCCGTTACTAGCGGGGTGCCTCAAGGTTCTGTCCTGGGACCACTACTATTCATCATCTACGTCAACGTCATTTACGGTGACATGGTTGCCAAAATTTCCAAATTTGCCGACGATACTAAGCTTGGTATGAACGTTGCAAAGAGTGGAAATACTGCCCGCCTGCAGGAAGATCTTGGGAAGATTGGGGAGTGGTCGGACACGTGGTAAATGCCTTTTAACGTGGGCAAATGCAAAGTGATGTATATCGGCCACAGAAACCCCCAATCTCAGTATATCCTTAAGGGCACTGCTATGGAATCCACCGACACTGAGAAGGACTTGGGTGTAACAATCACTAGTGACCTCAAGTTCTCGAAACAGTGCATTGAGGCGGAGAAAAAAGCCCAAAGGATGCTAGGCTATATTAAGCGCCAGTTTGGTTATCGGAACCAGGAGATTGTACTGTGCCTGTACAACTCACTTGTCCGACCGCACCTGCCGTACAATTTTGGAGTCCTTCATTGCGAAAGGACATCGCGAGATTGGAACGCGTACAAGCCAGGGCAACCAAACTGATTCCCTCTATCCGACATAAAAGTTATGAGGATAGACTAAGGGAATTAGATCTGTTCTCGCTGGAAACCCGTAGACTGCGTGGTCAGCTCATCGAAGTTTTCAAAATACTTCGAGGGTTCGACAATGTTGACCACCGGGATATTTTCCCACTGAGTGAGAACAGAACGCGCAATCGCAGCTTCAAACTTGAACTGAAGCGTTACAACCGCAATATGTGTGGAAATTTTTTCACTTACAGTATCTGCGGTATGTGGAACGCACTTCCAGTGGAAGTTGTCAATAGTGAATCTGTTGACCAGTTCAAGTCAAGACTAGACAAAGTCTTGAAAAGTGGCCATTTAGGGACACAAAACAATTGAGCAGCCCTGTGCCTGGTCGATTGCTAGTCCAAAGGTACCCTCTTTGAATGGACCGTAAGGTCTCCTAGGGTACCTTCTTTCCTTGTTTTTACAGGCACCCCTGCGGGGGGTGGGGGGGGGGGGGCTACGGCCTTATTTGCTAATTTTAACCGCCTTTTTGAATCCCCTTAATAAACTTTATTTTAACACCCTGAACACCCTTTTCTTCTTCTTCTTCTTCATCTTCATTTTTTTATTCTTCTTTTTTCTTCTTATTCTTTTTCTTCTTCTTAATCTTCATCTTCTTCATCATCTTCTTCATTCTTCTTCATCGTATTCTTCATCTTCTTCTTCGTCTTCTTCTTCTTATTCATCTTCTTCATCTTCTTCTTTTTCTTCTTCTTTTTCTTCTTCTTCTATCCTATTCTTACTATCCTAAAATTAGATTTTCACCACTAGCAGTAGAGGGCTGCGGAAGTTGAGAAGAAATACTTTCTATCACCCCCCCACCCCTAGGTTGAAGTAGTTAATTCTCATGACAATGTACACATGTAGATAAGTGTGTACAGTAGTTTATATATTAAAATAAAAAAAAATAATAAAATGAAAAAAATAAAGATATAGCATGTTAGAGATACACTCGTAGATAAGTGGATGTAGTTATGGATGTAGTGCAGCGGACTAGCCTCGAGCGGACCTTAGGGCCTTTGCTGGTCCTAGATTCTGTAGTTCTGTAGTTCTTCCTTTTCTTCTTTTTTCTTCTTTTTCCTCTTCTTCTTCTTCATCATCATCTTCTTCATCATCTTGATCTTATTCTTCATCGTCTTCTTCTTCTTCTTCTTCTTCTTTTTCTCATTCTTCTTCTTCTTCTTCTTATAAAGGAATTATTAGAACTAACTTTGATACCAAATTGAAATCTACTTCGGTGACAACCCAACTAAAAGAACAAATCTTATTCAAACCTACAAAAAATCTCGTTCTTAAAATATAGGGTTATGGATATTTTAGCAACGTGATATTTTGAAAGGGCGGAAATTTAGTTCCTTTTTAAAATTATTATAATTGGCGAAGTTCAGAAAATTTATTAAAATTTAACCCTGGCTCCTTTTTTTTTACTTTATAATTTTAATCTTAGTAGCGAAGCGGAATCTCCCTCCTTAAGGGGAAGGGGCAGCGAAGCTATTGCTTGGTTTTCTTTCAAATTGATTAATCTGAAATGTCCATATCCTATTTTAATTAAGAAAAAAATCCCTTCAAAATTATAAGTATACCAGGCAATGGCTTCGTTACTTCCCCCCCCCCGGGGGGGGACCTTTGCCTTCGCTACTAAGATTAAAATTTGTATAAATTTTTTGAACTTCACCATTTGTAATTCTTTGGGTTTTAAAAAATATCACAAAATTTCGATACTTACGGCCGTATGCTAAGACAAATGTGAAATGCACTTTTGAGATTTAATGTAGCTTCACAATTTTGCATACATTTATTATATGCAAAAGGCAAAAATGTAAAATATATTAATTTTTTTTTATCAAATGTGCATTTCACATTTGTTTTAGCATACGGCCGTTATATTTATTTCTGAACTTCGCCATTTTGTTTTTTGATATTTTAAAAGAATTATTAGAAATAACTTTGATAAAAAACTTAACCAAATTATTATTCAAATACTCAAAATAATCCTCTTAAAAATAATCGTTAGTGAATTCAATTAACAATGTAGTTTGTAAGCGGCCAATCTATTTTTCGTCATACCTTCCTAATTAGAAATTTGCCCATATTGAGTAGTGAAAGTATATCTACGTATATTTTAAAGTTACACATATTTATAACAAAGCGCCCACAAAATTTGAGGGGGGGGGGGATAATCCGCAAATTAAGTGTTTTTAGGTCACCATCCAGGTGAGTTGTGTCTGCGACGTGTGACGGTATCGTGTGTGCGCGCTCAGCGCGACCGCCAAGGGGAGGCTAGCTCACTACGTGCTTTGATTGTTTTGAGTGGTTCTACGGAGCCCCCCCGTCCCCTTGCTAATAATGGTGCCAATGGTGGGTCTAGGGGGCGACATCGTGCGAAATGAGGATGCCTTTGTGTGTGGGGGGGGGGGGGCTAGTTTATCGAGCAATGGGACTTTCCGTCGAGGGAACACCGATAGCAAAGACCGGCAAGTCGGAGGTACCGAGGATTATATTTGCCTTCCCCCGACCAGCTTGTTCGTATTTGAGAACACTTACCCCAAAGTACGAACACCCGCCAATGTGCGAATTACCCACTCGGAGTACGAAGTAGGACCTTAAATTAACACATTTTGAAGGTACGAACTTTCTACTCGCGAGTGCGAAATTGATATAGGTAGGGAGTAGACACTCCAAAAGCACGTATATTCGATTCCCCCAAACGAACTTAACAATCATTAAGAACGTACGACTTCCAAATACGAACGTTGTACTCGCAGGTATGAAGATACGACTCAAGTTAAGTTGGTATTTACAACTACGAAGTTGATACTCGGGTACGAACTCGACTTTTATAAATACGAACAGGTTTCTCGAGTAAATATTTGACATCCTCACGTACGAACTGCGATTTTGGCACTTAAAGGTACGAATTTGCCCTCATGCGCATCTCCAAACATCGAAAATGATGCTCACACTTACGAACGCATGAGCTTGACCTTCAACGGTACGAACTTGCCTCTCGAAGGCCCCAAACAGGACGGACCCGAAGCTGCGAACGCTGCAAGCCAGAAATCTGGGCCCTAGAGATTCCACTACCCTCCCCCTTATATCCCTGTGGCCTGGCGAGAGGGGTTGGGGGAGTGGCTCTATTCTCGCCGATAATAATTTGAGAAATGTTGATCGATGTTAAGAGCGCTCGGGTGTGGTTAGTTGTTGGATTGGTCGCCTTGGTGCTGCTTCGGTTCCCGAGACGACGGGAGGACTGGAAGGTGGGCGCCCGCTCTGCCCCTTCCTCCTCCCCTTCCTCCTCCCCCTCCTCTCCACCCTTCCCCCTCCTCTCCACCCTTCCCCCCTCCACCTTCCTCCTCTTCCCCTTCCTCCTCCCCTCCACCTTCCTCCTCCCCTCCCCCTTCCTCCTCCCCTCCCCCTTCCTCCTCCGCTCCCCCTTCCTCCTCCCCTCCCCCTTCCTCCTCTTCCTCCCCCTTCCTCCTCTTCCTCCCCCTTCCTCCTCTTCCTCCCCCTTCCTCCTCTTCCTCCCCCTTCCTCCTCTTCCTCCCCCTTCCTCCTTTTTCTCCCCCTTCTTCTCCCCCTTCTTCCTCTTCCTCCCCTTCCTCCTCCCATCCTCCTCCTCCTTATCATCATCCCCCTCCCCCTTACTCGCCCCCTCCCCTTTCCTCGACCCCTCCCCCTTACTCGCCCACTCCCCTTACTCGCCCACTCTCCTTTCCTCGCCCCTCCCCTTTCTTCGCCCCCCTTTCCTCGCTCCCTCCCCCTTCCTTGCTCCCCCCCTTACTCGCCCACTCCCCCTTACCCGCCCACTCCCCTTTCATCGCCCCCCTTTCCTCGCTCCCTCCCCCTTCCTCGCTCCCTCCCCCTTCCTCGCTCCCTCCCCCTTCCTCACCCCCTCACCTCTCCTTTGCTCGCCTCTCCCTCCTCCTCCTCCCCTTTCCTCCCCTTCTTCCTCCTCCCCTCCTCCCCTTCTTCCTCCTCCCCTCCTCCCCCTTCCCATCCTCCCCCTTTCCCTCCCCTCCTCCCCCTTCCCATCCTCCCCCTTTCCCTCCCCTCCTCCCCCTCCCCTCCTCCCCCTCCCCTCCTCCCCCTCCCCTCCTCCCCCTCCCCTCCTCCCCCTCCCTCTTCCTCCTAGCTACCCCCCCCGAATCCCCCCAAGGGGGATGGAATCTTGCGATTTATATCTGAACTAAGAAACGAAAACCAACGAAGGCATGTCAGTGGGGAAAGGTTCGTAAAGTGGTGCGGTGAAAGTGAGTGTGAGGTTCCGTCCGCGATGACTTTAGATGGGGAGATTCAACCCCCTTCCCGTATGTAGGTGAAGGGCGCTCCTTATGTGTTTGGGGTAGAGGGTGGGGGGGGCGCACTTGGAGTAGTATGTAGCCTAGTTCTAGGCTGTCGTGTTTTTCTGCGACCTATGCTCAAGTGGGCAGTTGCCAGATGGGCTCGAAAGAATTAAAAAAAAAGAATGCACTTGGAGTGGAGGGGGATGTGAGCTCCCAATCACTCGTCGATTCCGAAAAGGCGAGGTCGGGACGTGTTTGGCGCGTGTTGGCGGCCCGCCAACACGCGCCAAACATGCCCCGTTTTGGAAAATGAAATCTCCGTTGGCCCCCATAATCATATAGGGCATCTTTGCATTGCCATTTGTATGGATGCGAACGATGGAAGAGTGTTTTGCCTCGTTATACACAGAGTACGGATGGTACTCGTTCACACGATCACTCTCTCAGGAAAACTAAATGTTTTTAATTTTTGAGATATATTCGTCAAATTTGGGGTTTTGTCCACATCTTCGGTCGATCTAATTCGATGAACCCACCTGTGGTCTCGAGGCGACCTCAGAACTGGTAACAGCCCCTCGTCACTATCTCACTTGTTAGCCCCCTGAAGATAATCCTGGCCCCCAGCTCGTCCTTCTTGTTGCAGCTGGATTTGTTGGTATCTCGTTCCACCGCCCCCCCCCCCACACACAAGTCGATGAGGTTGCAGTTAGTAGGCGAAATGTCAGGTACTGTGTGATGGAAGAAATTCTCCCACAGGCCTGGGTCTTCCTGCTGCTGTGCCAGGCAGCAGAAGCTGACTGCTGCACGTAAAGCCCGCCACCTCCTCCCCCCCCCCTTCGTGCAACTATCGGGTCGAGCCGGGGCTTCACTACCTCGCGCAGAGCAGAGATGTAGCCCTCGGGGAAGAAATGGGGTGTCTTGATGTCACTTTCACAGTTGACGGCACCCAAAACCATGATTGTCACAGGGTATGATAATAGTAGGTGAACATGAACCCAACTCGTTAGCGGACCCCACTATCTGTAATTCTCTCTATTACATACCCTCCTTCGCCTTTCCAAAAACTTTCTCCTCTACCCACAGAGGTTCAGGTTATCCTGCGCCCTTTTGTCCTCTGCTGCGAGGGCCAAAGTCCCGCTGGCTAAGGTAAAGTGTTAGGTACGGGGTGTGCGGGGCAGTCACTGGGCTCACCTTCTTACAGTCCACATATAAGGTGGACTACCGCTATCGTGGTCACTCAAATCCGCGTAACTCATTTTGGAGTACTGGTATCGGGGTCACTTAAATCCATGTAACCCAAAGTAGAGTACTGGTATCGGGGTCACTTAAATCTACGTAACCTAAAGTGGAGTACTGTTGACGTGGCCACTCAAATCCGCGCATCCCAAAGTGGAGTACTGGTAACGTGGTGACTCAAATCCGCGTATCCCAAAGTGGAGTACTGGTAACGTGGTCATTCAAATCTGCGTATCTCAATGTGGAGTACTGGTATCGGAGTCACTTAAATCCATGTATCCGAAAGTGGAGTACTGGTATCGGGGTCACTCAAATCCACCTACCCCAATGTGAAGTACTGGTATCGGGGCCACTCAAATCAGCGTTCCCTAAAGTGGAGTACTGGTATCTGGGTCTCATCCACCTACCCAAAAGTGGAGTACTGTTATCGGGTCACTTAAATCCATCTACCTCAAAGTGGAGTATTGATAACGTGGTCATTCAAATCTGCGTATCTCAATGTGGAGTACTGGTATCGGGGTCACTTAAATCCATGTAACCCAATGTGAAGTACTGGTATCGGGGCTACTCAAATCAGCGTTCCCTAAAGAGGAGTACTGGTATCGGGGTCTCATCCACCTACCCAAAAGTGGAGTACTGTTATCGGGTCACTTAAATCCACCTACCTCAAAGGGGAGTATTGGTATCGGGGTCACTGAAATCCACGTAACCTAAACTGGAATACTGGTAACGTGGTCACTTAAATACATGTAACCTTAAGTGGAGTACTGGTATCCGGGTCACTTAAATCCATGTAACACAAATTGGAGTACTGGTAACGTGGTCACTCAAATGCGCGTATCCCAAAGTGGAGCACTGGTATCGTGGTCACTTAAATCCTCCTCCAAAGTGGAGTACTGGTAACGTGGTCACTCAAATCCACAACACAAAGTGGAGTAGTGTTATCGGAGTCACTGAACTCCCGGTAACCCAAGCGGAGTACTGGTAACGTGGTCAGTCAAACCTGCGTAACCCAATGGGGAGTACTGGTATCGGGGTCACTTAAATACACCTCCAAAGTGGACTACTAGTATCGTGGTGAGTCAAATCCACCTACCCTAAAGTGGAGTACTGGTATCGGGGTCATTGAAGTCTCGATAACCCAAGCGGACTACCTGTATCGGGGTCAAATATGTGTAATCCAAGTTGAGTACTGGTAACGTGGTAACTCAAATACGCCTAACTCATTGTAGAGTATTGGTATCGGGGTCACTTAAAGCCATGTAAACCAACGTAGAGTACTGGTATCTGGGTGACTCAAATCCTATTCCCCAAAGTGGAGTACTGGTATCGGGGTCACACAAATCTGCGTAACTCAAAGTGAGTACTGGTATCGGGGTCACTGATCTCCGTGTAAACCAAATCGGAGTACTGGTCTCTTGCTCACTTCAATCCACGTAACATAAAATGGAGTACTGTTATTGGCATCACAAAATCAGCGTTCTCTAAAGTGGAGTACTGGTATCCGGGTCACTCAAATCTGCGTAACCCAAGCAGAGTACTGGTATCGGGGTTACTGAAATCTGCGTTGCCTAAAGTGAAGTACTGGTATCGGGGTCACTCAAATCTGCGTAACCCAAGCGGAGTACTGGTATCGGGTTTATTTAAATCCACGTAACCCAAATTGGAGTACTGTTATTGGCAGCACTCAAATCAGGGTTCCCTAAAGTGGAGTACTAGTATCGGGGTCACTCAAATCCTATACCCGACACTGGGGTACTGGTATCGGGGTCACTCAAATCCGCGTAACTCAAAGTGGAGTACTTCTATCGGGGTCACAGATCTCCGTATACCCCAATCGGAGTACTGGTCTCTTGCTCACTTCAATCCACATAACACAAAATGGAGTACTGTTATTGGCATCACTCAAATCAGCGTTCCCTAAAGTGGAGTACTGGTATTGGGGTCACTCAAATCCGCGTAACCCAAGCGGAGTACTGGTATCAGGTTTATTTAAACCCACGTAACCTAAATTAGAGTACAGTTATCGGGTCACTCAAATCTGCGTAACCCAAGCGGAGTACTGGTATCGGGTTTATTTAAATCCACGTAACCCAAATTGGAGTACTGTTATCGGGGTCACTCAAATCAGCGTTCCCTAAAGTGGAGTACTGGTATCGGGGTCACACAAATCTGCGTAACTCAAAGTGAGTACTGGTATCGGGGTCACTGATCTCCGTGTAAACCAAATCGGAGTACTGGTCTCTTGCTCACTTCAATCCACATAACACAAAATGGAGTACTGTTATTGGCATCACTCAAATCAGCGTTCCCTAAAGTGGAGTACTGGTATCCGGGTCACTCAAATCTGCGTAACCCAAGCAGAGTACTGGTATCGGGGTTACTGAAATCTGCGTTGCCTAAAGTGAAGTACTGGTATCGGGGTCACTCAAATCTGCGTAACCCAAGCGGAGTACTGGTATCGGGTTTATTTAAATCCACGTAACCCAAATTGGAGTACTGTTATCGGGGTCACTCAAATCAGCGTTCCCTAAAGTGGAGTACTGGTATCGGGGTCACTGATTTCTATGTAACCCAATCTTAGTACTGGTCTCTTGCTCACTTCAATCCACGTAACACAAAATGGAGTACTGTTATTCGTATCACTCAAATCAGCGTTCCCTAAAGTGGAGTACTGGTATCGGGGTCACTCAAATCCGCGTAACCTAAGCGGAGTACTGGTATCGGGTTTATTTAAATCCACGTAACCCAAATTGGAGTACTGTTATCGGGGTCACTCAAATCAGCGTTCCCTAAAGTGGAGTACTGGTATCGGGGTCACACAAATCTGCGTAACTCAAAGTGAGTACTGGTATCGGGGTCACTGATCTCCGTGTAAACCAAATCGGAGTACTGGTCTCTTGCTCACTTCAATCCACATAACACAAAATGGAGTACTGTTATTGGCATCACTCAAATCAGCGTTCCCTAAAGTGGAGTACTGGTATCCGGGTCACTCAAATCTGCGTAACCCAAGCAGAGTACTGGTATCGGGGTTACTGAAATCTGCGTTGCCTAAAGTGAAGTACTGGTATCGGGGTCACTCAAATCTGCGTAACCCAAGCGGAGTACTGGTATCGGGTTTATTTAAATCCACGTAACCCAAATTGGAGTACTGTTATCGGGGTCACTCAAATCAGCGTTCCCTAAAGTGGAGTACTGGTATCGGGGTCACTGATTTCTATGTAACCCAATCTTAGTACTGGTCTCTTGCTCACTTCAATCCACGTAACACAAAATGGAGTACTGTTATTCGTATCACTCAAATCAGCGTTCCCTAAAGTGGAGTACTGGTATCGGGGTCACTCAAATCCGCGTAACCTAAGCGGAGTACTACTATCGGGGTTTCTTAAATCCACTTAACCCAAATTGGAGTACTGTTATCGGGTTCACTCAATTCAGCGTTTCCTAAATTGGATTACAGTTTTCGGGGTCACTCAAATCAGCCTTCCCTAAAGTGGAGTACTGGTATCGGGGTCACTCAAATCCTATACCCCAAAGTGGATTACTGGTATCGTGGTCACTCAAATCCGCGTAACTCAAAGTGGAGTACTTGTATCGGGGTCACTGATTTCCGTGTAACCCAATCGGAGTACTGGTCTCGTGCTCACTTCAATCCACGTAACACAAAATGGAGTACTGTTATTGGTCACACTCAAATCAGCGTTACCTAAAGTGGAGTACTGGTATCGGGGTCACTCAAATCCGCGTAACCCAAGCGGAATACTGGTATCGGGTTTATTTAAATCCACGTAACCCAAATTGGAGTACTGTTATTGGCACCACTCAAATCAGCGTTCCCTAAAGTGGAGTACTGGTTTCGGGGGTCACTCAAATCCTATACCACAAACTGGAGTACTGGTATCAGGGTCACTCAAAGTGGAGTACTTGTATCGGGGTCACTGATCTCCGTGTAACCCAATCGGAGTACTGGTCTCTTGCTCACTTCAATCCACATAACACAAAATGGAGTACTGTTATTGGCATCACTCAAATCAGCGTTCCCTAAAGTGGAGTACTGGTATTGGGGTCACTCAAATCCGCGTAACCCAAGCGGAGTACTGGTATCAGGTTTATTTAAACCCACGTAACCTAAATTGGAGTACAGTTATCGGGTCACTCAAATCCGCGTAACCCAAGCGGACTACTGGTATCAGGTTTATTTAAACCCACGTAACCTAAATTGGAGTACAGTTATCGGGTCACTCAAATCCACGTAACCCAAGCAGAGTACTGGTATTGGGTTTATTTAAATCCGCGTAACCCAAGCAGAGTACTGTTATCGAGGTCACTCAAATCAGCGTTCCCCAAAGTGGATTACTGGTATCGTGGTCACTCAAATCCTATACCCCAAAGGGGAGTACTGGTATCGGGGTCACTCAAATCCGCGTATCTCAAATTGTACTACTGGTATCGGGGTCACTGATCTCCGTGTAACCCAATCGGAGTACTGGTCTCTTGCTCACTTTAATCCACATAACACAAAATGGAGTACTGTTATTAGTATCACTCAAATCAGCGTTCCCTAATGTGGAGTACTGGTATCGGGGTCACTCAAATCTGCGTAAGCCAAGCGAAGTACTGGTATCGGGTTTATTTAAATCCACGTAACCCAAAGTAGAGTACTGTTATCGGGGTCATTCAAATCAGCGTTCCCTAAAGTGGAGTACTGGTATCGGGGTCACTGATTTCCGTGTAACCCAATCGGAGTACTGGTCTCTTGCTCACTTTAATCCACATAACACAAAATGGAGTACTGTTATTGGTATCACTCAATAAGCGTTCCCTAAAGTGGAGTACTGGTATCGGGCTCACTCAAATCCGCGTAACCCAAGCGGAGTACTGGTATCGGGTTTTCTTAAATCCACGTAACCCAAATTGGAGTACTGTTATCGGGGTTACTCAATTCAGCGTTCCCTAAATTGGAGTACTGTTTTCGGGGTCACTCAAATCAGCCTTCCCTAAAGTGGAGTACTGGTATCGGGGTCACTCAAATCCTATACCCCAAAGTGGATTACTGGTATCGTGGTCACTCAAATCCGCGTAACTCAAAGTGGAGTACTTGTATCGGGGTCACTGATTTCCGTGTAACCCAATCGGAGTACTGGTCTCGTGCTCACTTCAATCCACGTAACACAAAATGGAGTACTGTTATTGGTCACACTCAAATCAGCGTTACCTAAAGTGGAGTACTGGTATCGGGGTCACTCAAATCCGCGTAACCCAAGCGGAATACTGGTATCGGGTTTATTTAAATCCACGTAACCCAAATTGGAGTACTGTTATTGGCACCACTCAAATCAGCGTTCCCTAAAGTGGAGTACTGGTTTCGGGGGTCACTCAAATCCTATACCACAAACTGGAGTACTGGTATCAGGGTCACTCAAAGTGGAGTACTTGTATCGGGGTCACTGATCTCCGTGTAACCCAATCGGAGTACTGGTCTCTTGCTCACTTCAATCCACATAACACAAAATGGAGTACTGTTATTGGCATCACTCAAATCAGCGTTCCCTAAAGTGGAGTACTGGTATTGGGGTCACTCAAATCCGCGTAACCCAAGCGGAGTACTGGTATCAGGTTTATTTAAACCCACGTAACCTAAATTGGAGTACAGTTATCGGGTCACTCAAATCCGCGTAACCCAAGCGGACTACTGGTATCAGGTTTATTTAAACCCACGTAACCTAAATTGGAGTACAGTTATCGGGTCACTCAAATCCACGTAACCCAAGCAGAGTACTGGTATTGGGTTTATTTAAATCCGCGTAACCCAAGCAGAGTACTGTTATCGAGGTCACTCAAATCAGCGTTCCCCAAAGTGGATTACTGGTATCGTGGTCACTCAAATCCTATACCCCAAAGGGGAGTACTGGTATCGGGGTCACTCAAATCCGCGTATCTCAAATTGTACTACTGGTATCGGGGTCACTGATCTCCGTGTAACCCAATCGGAGTACTGGTCTCTTGCTCACTTTAATCCACATAACACAAAATGGAGTACTGTTATTAGTATCACTCAAATCAGCGTTCCCTAATGTGGAGTACTGGTATCGGGGTCACTCAAATCTGCGTAAGCCAAGCGAAGTACTGGTATCGGGTTTATTTAAATCCACGTAACCCAAAGTGGAGTACTGTTATCGGGGTCATTCAAATCAGCGTTCCCTAAAGTGGAGTACTGGTATCGGGGTCACTGATTTCCGTGTAACCCAATCGGAGTACTGGTCTCTTGCTCACTTTAATCCACATAACACAAAATGGAGTACTGTTATTGGTATCACTCAATAAGCGTTCCCTAAAGTGGAGTACTGGTATCGGGCTCACTCAAATCCGCGTAACCCAAGCGGAGTACTGGTATCGGGTTTTCTTAAATCCACGTAACCCAAATTGGAGTACTGTTATCGGGGTTACTCAATTCAGCGTTCCCTAAATTGGAGTACTGTTTTCGGGGTCACTCAAATCAGCCTTCCCTAAAGTGGAGTACTGATATCGGGGTCACTCAAATCCTATGCCCCAAAGTGGATTACTGGTATCGGGGTCACTCAAATCCGCGTAACTCAAAGTCGGGTACTTGTATCGGGGTCACTGATTTCCGTGTAACCCAATCGGAGTACTGGTCTCGTGCTCACTTCAATCCTCGTAACACAAAATGGAGTACTGTTATTGGCATCACTCAAATCAGCGTTCTCTAAAGTGGAGTACTGGTATCCAGGTGACTCAAATCTGCGTAACCCAAGCAGAGTACTGGTATCGGGGTCACTCACCGCGTTTCCTAAAGTGAAGTACTGGTATCGGGGTCACTCAAATCTGCGTAACCCAAGCGGAGTACTGTATCGGGTTTATTTAAATCCACATAACCCAAATTGGAGTACTGTTATTGGCAGCACTCAAATCAGGGTTCCCTAAAGTGGAGTAATGGTATCGGGGTCACTCAAATCCGCGCAACTCAAAGTGGAGTACTTCTATTGGGGTCACAGATCTCCGTGTAACCCAATCGGAGTACTGGTCTCTTGCTCACTTCAATCCACGTAACATAAAATGGAGTACTGTTATTGGCATCACTCAAATCAGCGTTCTCCAAAGTGGAGTACTGGTATCGTGGTCACTCAAATCCGCGTAATCCAAGCGGAGTACTGGTATCGGGTTTTCTTAAATTCACGTAACCCAAATTGGAGTACTGTTATTGGGGTCACTCACTTCAGCGGTCCCTAAATTGGAGTACTGTTTTCGGGGTCACTCAAATCAGCCCTTCCTAAAGTAGAGTACTGGTATCGGGGTCACTCAAATCCTATACCCCAAAGTGGATTACTGCTATCGGGGCCACTCAAATCCGCGTAACCCAAGTGAAGTAATTGTATCGGGTTTATTTAAATCCACGTAACCCAAAGTGGAGTACTGTTATCGGGGTCATTCAAATCAGCGTTCCCAAAAGTGGAGTACTGGTATTGGGGTCACTGAATTCTATGTAACCCAATCTTAGTACTGGTCTCTTGCTCACTTCAATCCACGTAACACAAAATGGAGTACTGTTATTCGTATCACTCAAATCAGCGTTCCCTAAAGTGGAGTACTGGTATTGGGGTCACTCAAATCCGCGTAACCCAAGCGGAGTACTACTATCGGGTTTTCTTAAATACACGTAACCCAAATTGGAGTACTGTTATCGGGGTCACTCAATTCAGCGTTCCCTAAATTGGAGTACTGTTTTCGGGGTCAGTCAAATCAGTCTTCCCTAAAGTGGAGTACTGGTATCGGGGTCACTCAAATCCTATACCCCAAAGTGGATTACTGGTATCGGGGTCACTCAAATCCTATACCCTAAAGTGGATTACTGGTATCGTGGTCACTCAAATCCGCGTAACTCAAAGTGGAGTACTTGTATCGGGGTCACTGATTTCCGTGTAACCCAATCGGAGTACTGGTCTCGTGCTCACTTCAATCCACGTAACACAAAATGGAGTACTGTTATTGGTCACACTCAAATCAACGTTCCCTAAAGTGGAGTACTGGTATCGGGGTCACTCAAATCCGCGTAACCCAACGGAATACTGGTATCAGGTTTATTTAAATCCACGTAACCCAAATTGGAGTACTGTTATTGGCACCACTCAAATCATCGTTCCCTAAAGTGGAGTACTGGTTTCGGGGGTCACTCAAATCCTATACCCCAAACTGGAGTACTAGTATCAGGGTCACTCAAAGTGGAGTACTTGTATCGGGGTCACTGATCTCCGTGTAACCCAATCGGAGTACTGGTCTCTTGCTCAATTTAATCCACATAACACAAAATGGAGTACTGTTATTGGTATCACTTAATAAGCGTTCCCTAAAGTGGAGTACTGGTATCGGGGTCACTCAAATCCGCGTATCCCAATGGGAGTACTGGTATCGGGTTTTCTTAATCCACGTAACCCAAATTGGAGTACTGTTATAGGGGTCACTCAATTCCGCGTTCCCTAAATTGTAGTACTGTTTTCGGGGGCACTCAAATCAGCCATTCCTAAAGTGGAGTACTGGTATCGGGGTCACTCAAATCCTATGCCCCAAAGTGGATTACTGGTATCGGGGTCACTCAAATCCGCGTAACTCAAAGTGGGGTACTTGTATCAGGCTCACTGATTTCCGTGTAACCCAATCGGAGTACTGTTTTCGTGCTCACTTCAATCCTCGTAACACAAAATTGAGTACTTTTATTGGCATCACTCAAATCAGCGTTCTCTAAAGTGGAGTACTGGTATCCAGGTCACTCAAATCTGCGTAACCCAAGCAGAGTACTGGTATCGCAGTGACTCAAAACTGCGTTTCCTAAAGTGAAGTACTGGTATCGGGGTCACTCACATCTGCGTAACCCAAGCGGAGTACTGGTATTGGGTTTATTTAAATCAACGTAACCCAAATTGGAGTACTGTTATTGGCAGCACTCAAATCAGGGTTCCCTAAAGTGGATTCCTGTTCTCTTGTCACTCAAATCCTATACCCCAAGGTGGACTACTGGTATCGGGGTCACTCATCTCCGTGTAACCCAATCGGAGTACTGGTCTCTTGCTCACTTTAATCCACATAACACAAAATGGAGTACTGTTATTGGTATCACTCAAATCAGCGTTCCCTAAAGTGGAGTACTGTTATCGGGGTCACTCAAATCCGCGTTAGCCAAGCGAAGTACTGGTATCGGGTTTATTTAAATCCACGTAATTCAAATTGGAGTACTGTTATCAGGGTCACTCAAATCAGCGTTCCCTAAAGTGGAGTACTGGTATCGGGGTCACTCAAATCCGCGTAACTCAAAGTGGATTACTGGTATCGGGGTCACTGATTTCCGTGTAACCCAATCTGAGTACTGGTCTCTTGCTCACTTTATTCCACATAACACAAAATGGAGTACTGTTATTGGTATCACTCAATAAGCGTTCCCTAAAGTGGAGTACTGGTTTCGGGGATCCCTCAAATCCTATACCCCAAACTGGAGTACTGGTATCAGGGTCACTCAAATCCGCGTAACTCAATTTGTATACTTGTATCGGGGTCACTGATTTCCTTGTAACCCAATCGGAGTACTGGTTCTGCTCAGTTCAATCCTCGTAACACAAAATGGAGTACTGTTATTGGCATCACTCAAATTAGCGTTTCCTAAAGTGGAGTACTGGTATCGGGGGTCACTCAAATCCTATACTCCAAACTGGAGTACTGGTATCGGGGTCACTGATTTCCGTGTAACCCAATCGGAGTACTGGTCTCTTGCTCACTTCAATCCACGTAACACAAAATGGAGTACTGTTATTGGCATCACTCAAATCAGCGTTCCCTAAAGTGGAGTACTGGTATCGGGGTCACTCAAATCCACGTAACCCATGCGGAGTACTGGTATCGGGGTCACTCAAATCAGTGTTCTCTAAAATGGACTACTGGTATTGGGGTCACAACTCCGTTTGACCCAAGCAGAGTACTGGTATCGGGTTTTCTTATATCCACGTAACCCAAATTGGAGTACTGTTATCGTGGTCATTCAATTCAGCGTTTCCTGGATTGGAGTACTGTTTTCGGGGTCACTCAAATCAGCCATCCCAAAAGTGAAGTACTGGTATCAGGGTCACTCAAATCCTATACCCTAAAGTGGAGTACTGGTATGGGGGTCACTCAAATCCGCGTAACTCATAGTGGGGTACTTGTATCGGGGTCACTGATTTCCGTGTAACCCAATCAGAGTACTGGTCTCGTGCTCACTTTAATCCACATGACACAAAATGGTGTACTGTTATTGGTATCACTCAAATCAGCGTTCCCTTATGTGGAGTACTGGTATCGGCGTCACTCAAATCCGCGTAAGCCAAGCGAAGTACTGGTATTGGGTTTATTTAAATCCACGTAACCCAAAGTAGAGTACTGTTATCGAGGTCACTCAAACCATCGTTCCCTAGGTGGAGTACTGGTATCGGGGTCCCTCAAATTGGAGTACTGGTATCGGGGTCACTTATTTCCGTGTAACCCAATCGGAGTACTGGTCTCTTGCTCACCTTAATCCACATAACACAAAATGGAGTACTGTTATTGGTATAACTCAATAAGCGTTCCCTAAAGTGGAGTACTTGTATCGGGCCACTCAAATCCGCGTAACCCAAGCGGAGTACTGGTTTCGGCTTTTCTTAAATCCACGTAACCCAAATTGGAGTACTGTTATCGGGGTCACTCAATTCAGCGTTCCCTGAATTTGAGTACTGTTTTCGGGGTCACTCAAATCAGCCATCCCTAAAGTGGAGTACTGGTATCGGGGTCACTTGAATCCTATGCCCCAAAGTGGATTACTGGTATCGGGGTCACTCAAATCCGCGTAACTCAAAGTGGGGTACTTGTATCGGGGTCACTGATTTCCGTGTAACCCAATCGGAGTACTGGTCTCGTGCTCACTTCAACCTCGTCACACAAAATGGAGTACTGTTATTGGCATCACTCAAATCAGCGTTCTCTAAAGTGGAGTACTGGTATCCGGGTCACTCAAATCTGCGTAACCCAAGCAGAGTACTGGTATCGGGGTCACTCAAATCCGCGTAACTCAAAGTGGGGTACTTGTATCGGGGTCACTGATTTCCGTGTAACCCAATCGGAGTACTGGTCTCGTGCTCACTTCAACCTCGTCACACAAAATGGAGTACTGTTATTGGCATCACTCAAATCAGCGTTCTCTAAAGTGGAGTACTGGTATCCGGGTCACTCAAATCTGCGTAACCCAAGCGGAGTACTGGTATTGGGTTTATTTAAATCCACGTAACCCAAATTAGGGGACTGTTATTGGCAGCACTCAAATCAGGGTTCCCTAAAGTGGAGTTCTGGTATCGGGGTCACTCAAATCCTATACCTGACACTGGAGTACTGTTATCGGGGTCACTCAAATCCGCGTAACTCAAATTGGACTACTGGTATCGGGGTCACTGATCTCTGTTTTACCCAATCGGAGTACTGGTCTCTTGCTCACTTCAATCCACATAACACAAAATGGAGTACTGTTATTGGTATCACTTAAATCAGCGTTCCCTAAAGTGGAGTACTGGTATCGGGGTCACTCAAATCCGCGTAAGCTAAGTGCAGTACTGGTATCGGGTTTATTTAAATCCACGTAATTCAAAGTGGAGTACTGTTATCGGGGTCACTCAAATCAGCGTTCCCTAAAGTGGAGTACTGGTATCGGGGTCACTCAAATCCGCGTAACTCAAAGTGGAGTACTGGTATCGGGGTCACTGATTTCCGCTTAACCCAATCGTAGTACTGGTCTCTTGCTCACTTTATTCCACATAACACAAAATGGAGTACTGTTATTGGTATCACTCAATAAGCGTTCCCTAAAGTGGAGTACTGGTTTCGGGGTTCACTCAAATCCTATACCTCAAACTGGAGTACTGGTATCAGGGTCACCCAAATCCGCGTATCTCAATGTGGAGTACTTGTATCGGGGTCACTGATTTCCGTGTAACCCAATCGGAGTACTGGTTCTGCTCACTTCAATCCTTGTAACACAAAATGGAGTACTGTTATTGACCTCACTCAAATCAGCGTTCCCTAAAGTGGAGTACTGATATCGGGGTCACTCAAATCCGCGTAACCCAAGCCGAGTACTGGTATCGGGTTTATTTAAATCCACGTAACCCAAATTGGAGTACTGGTCTCTTGCTCACCTTATTCCACATAACACAAAATGGAGTACTGTTATTGGTATCACTCAATAAGCGTTCCCTAAAGTGGAGTACTGGTTTCGGGGGTCACTCAAATCCTATACCCCAAACTGGAGTACTGGTATCGGGCCACTCAAATCCGCGTAACCCAAGCGGACTACTGGTATCGGGTTTATTTAAATCCACGTAACCCAAATTGGAGTACTGTTATTGGCATCACTCAAATCAGCCTTCCCTAAAGTCGAGTACTGTTATCGTGGTCACTCAAATCCGCGTAACCCAAGCGGAGTGCTGTTATTGGGGTCACTCAAATCAGTGTTCTCTAAAATGGAGTACTGGTATTGGGGTCACAACTCCGGGTGACCTAAGCGAAGTACTGGTATCGAGGTCACAACTCCGTTTGCCCTAAGCAGAGTACTGGTATCGGGTTTTCTTATATCCACGTAACCCAAATTGGAGTACTGTTATCGTGGTCACTCAATTCAGCGTTCCCTGGATTGGAGTACTGTTTTCGGGGTCACTCAAATCAGCCATCCCTAAAGTGGAGTACTTGTTCCGGGGTCACTCAAATCCTATACCCTAAAGTGGAGTACTGGTATCGGGGTCACTCAAATCCGCGTAACTCAAAGTGGGGTACTTGTATCGGGGTCACTGATTTCCGTGTAACCCAATCGGAGTACTGGTCTCGTGCTCACTTTAATCCACGTAACTCAAAATGGAGTACTGTTATTGGTATCATTCAAATAAGCGTTCCCTAAAGTGGAGTACTGGTATCGGGGTCACTCAAATCCGCGTAACCCAAGCGGATTACTGGTATCGGGTTTATTTATATCCACGTAATCCAAATTGGAGTACTGTTATTGGCATCACTCAAATCAGCGTTCCCTAAAGTGGAGTACTGGTATCGGGGGTCACTCAAATCCTATACCCCAAACTGGAGTACTGGTATCGGGGTCACTGATCTCCGTGTAACCCAATCGGAGTACTGGTTTCTGGCTCACTTCAATCCACGTAACACAAAATGGAGTACTGTTATTGGCATCACTTTAATTAGCCTCTTCTAAAGTGGAGTACTGGTATCGAGGTCACTCAAATCCGCGTAACCCAAGCGGAGTACTGGTATCGGAGTCACTCAAATCAGTGTTCTCTAAAATGGAGTACTGGTTTTTGGGGTCACAACTCCGGGTGACCTAAGCGAAGTACTGGTATCGAGGTCACAACTCCCGGTTACCCAAGCAGAGTACTGGTATCGGGTTTATTTAAATCCACGTAACCCAAATTGGAGTACTGGTATGAGCGTATTCTGACTCGGTACAAGGATTGTGTTCTATGATCACCAGTTCGTGTCCCACCACTTCTACGCCCCCCCACTGGACCGTCCACTTGTGCCTCCTGGGGTTAATCCGCCCCCCCTCTTTATTCTAAAAAAACGCGGGAGGGAGTTCGAAAGAGTTGGGAGGCGGAGCTCAGTCCCTCTCCCTCATTTCCATCCCCCCATTTCTTTTCGAGAACCTCTTCCCCCACGCTCGAGGGATCACCGCTCCCCCTCTTTGTCTTTCTTTTTTTAATATATGTTACCTAGGCAACCCCTCGAGGTTTGACGGTCTCGGTCGTCCGTCATGACCTTGGCAGAGGGCGCTTTCGGGCGAACGACCTTTCTCTTGCTCCTTCGTAACCCCCTTCCTTACTAGGCACTGTCCAACACCTGTTCTCTCTTTATCCTTTTATTCCTTTCTGCCCCCCCCTTGCCCCCTTGCCTCTCTGTGCTCCGCCCCCCTCTCCCCTCCCAAGTCCTAAGTGCACTTTAGAGGGTTTAGTGAGCGACGGGGAAGAGGCGATCCTTAGGTGATGGGAGGGAAAGGAAGGGGGGGGCGCTGGACATGTTCGTGGTAGGTTCATCACCAGAACCACCAGTGCACATGGTTTGGGATGAGTCCTCCAGGGGGGGTTGCTCTTCGTGAAGGGCTTCGGGAGAATCGAGCTTGAAAAGGGGGGGGTGCTCCGTCCCTTTCTGTTCTGTTCGCACCCATCCTTCTTTGGCCGGGCATTGGAGGGTGGGCAGAGCTTAGGGAGTACGTGGCGCGCCCAGTTTCGCTCTCGCTCCTTGAATTACGCCCCCATTCTTGGGGCTAATTGGGGGGGGGGGGGGTCGGACTCATATCCTCTCTGGCGGTCTCTCACCCCTCCACCCCTTACAGAAGTCGCGCGACGAGGAGCGTGTTGTCAGCGAGTCACGTTCCCCCCGCATGGAGGGTCAATTTTCACCTACCCTTACCTCACCACTTCACCCCCCCCCCACCCCTCCCTCCACACTATATTGTATAAAAATACTGATAATAATAATTGATGGAGTTGTTGGCTATTTGCCCCAATCTCACCCCAGCGCAGAAGGAAGCCACTTAGTGGTCTTTTGAGCCCCATTTTCATCTTCTTTGTCTCTTTGGAGGTCTTTAGGGGCTCTTGGGGGGGGGGGGGTATTTTCGGGGCCTCTAATTAAGACAACTTTATCGCCACTAAAAGCTTATTTCTGGTATTGTGACCGTTTTAGAGAACCATTGATCTGGCCTCTTTTTCGATTGGCTCTTTACAGTCTTTTGGGCCTCTTTAATGATCTGTTCTTGCCTCTTTAGTGTTTTTGGGGCCCTTAATCAGGGCACTCTCGGTTCTCTATAGATTCTTTTTCGTCCTTTTTAGGGTTTCCTTCTAGGTCCCTTAAGGGCTGTCTTTTTCGACATATGTAGGGCCTATTTATCGGTCTCTCTAGGGCATTTTAGGCCTATATAGGGTTCATTTTCAGTCTCTAGGGTATATTTATCGGCATCTTTAGGAGCATTTTAATCCTCTTTAGGGCTTCATGCACTGGGTTTTGGGTCTAATTTGGCCTAGTTTTTCCTTGGCCTCTTTTCCCCCCACCTCTGTAGACCCCCCCCTAATACGTCTATTTAGAGTTTCTTTGGGGCATCTTTAAGTTAGTTTTGGGGCTTATTAATGGCCTTCTGTCCTCTTTAGTGCCTTGTATTGGGTATGGGGACGGTATCTTCTCGAGGTGATTAGGGCCTCTTGGCGTCTCTGTTGTAAGGCCCTGTGAGGCCTCTTTATCAGACCCCTTTCTCCGCATCCCGTCGAAGCGCACGTCTTTGTCCCTGCCGCACTTGGCACTCGATGGAGCCACGGAGAGTGCCAATAGTTCTTTCCCCTCTCGCATAGGGGTGTAAATTGTGGAAGGGTAGATAACTAGTAGATGGGGTGAAGTAGATTTCAAGTGGAGAATGGCACGTTGGTTACATCTTTTTAATTTTCTTCCCCGAGTGTAGTTTTTCAATTTGCCCCTGAGTTGGGAGTCGAAATGGGGAGCAGGGAGCTCTAATCCTTTCCCTACCCCATACAAGGGGCGAAATATGTGTGGGGAAGCTCGGAATTGAGCCTTTCGTTTGCGGGATTGGTGATACTAATACTAGTAATTAATATAATCAAAATAATAACTATTCATTAGTAATAATAAATACATTATGATGATGGTAATAATAATAATGATAATACATCATGATCATAATAGTGCATGATAATACTAAATGTTAATGATAATAACCATATTACTACTAATGATGATACTGATAAATGATGATCCCACTCTTCTTTTGTTGCAGGCGCGGTCGGAGGAAGAGGTGGCGCGGAGCCACGCGTGGCTGGACGGCGAGCGGGTGTGGGTGGTGCACCGGGGGGGCTTCTGCGCGGGGCGCCTCCTCGCACACGCCGGGGACGGCGGTCCCGCGCCCCCACCCCCGGAGGGCCGGGTTCGAATTCAGCTTGAGCACAACGGCGAGCTCATCGATGTCGACGAAGATGACGTCGAGAAGGTGAGTTGTAGGGCGGGGCCTTGGGTCCACGGTTCCAGGCAAAATGGGCTCAGTTACGGAGTTCCAGCACATGTCCTCGTTGGTTTTCGCCCTTAAAAAAATATTGGGTGCATCATTATTTAATAGCGGTGGTGGGATAGCACATCGGGTGCCGACCGCGGTACCGGATTTTACTTCAGGCGCCCACCGTGGTAGCAAGGTAGGACGTCAGGCGCCGACCGTGGTAGCGGGGTAGGAGGTCAAGAGTCGACTCCGGTATCAAGGTAGTACGTCCGGCACCGACAGTGATAGCATGGTAGGACGTCAGGTGCCCACTGCGGTAGTGGGGTAGGAGGTCAAGTGCCGACCCTGGTAGCGAGGTAAGACGTCAAGCGCCGACCCTGGTAGCGAGGTAAGACGTCAGGTGCCGAACGTTGGGGAGCAGGACGTCAGGCTCCGACTGCGGCAGCGAGATAGGAAGTCGGGCGCCGAGCTTGGTAGCGGGTAGAATGTCTGGCGCTAACTACTTTAGCGGGGTAAGACGTCAGTCTCCAAATGCGGTATCGAGGTAGTACTCCAACCAACGATCGTGGTAGCAGGGCAAGACGTCAGTCGATGACTGACCGGGGTGCGGGGGTAGCTAAGTCGTTAGGCGCCGACCGCGATAGCGAGGTAGGACGTCAATCCGTGACCCGCCTTAGCAGCGTTCGTCCTTTTCGGAGCTTCTTTCCCGTTCCTGTTTTGTTTATCGCTCTTCCCGTGGGTGGTTTGTTTGCAGGCGAACCCTCCCACCTTCGACCGTTGCGAGGATCTGTCGCACCTCCGGTACCTCAACGAGTCCTCGATCTTGCACACGCTGCGTCAGCGCTACGGCTCCAACCTCATCCACACATACGCCGGCGCCACCATGGTCGTCCTCAACCCCACCACGCCGCTCGCCATCTATTCCGAGAAGGTCAGTAGAGAGGGGGGTGGGGGTAAAGGTCTTACCGACGCCTGGCGTCTCCTCGGGGAGGTGCACCCCCTCGCAGCTCCCACTCCTCTCTATCCCATCCGTTCGGGAGGGCGGGGTCAGTAATACCCTGTCTACCCCACCCCCTGAAGGAATGCTTAAGGGGTAAGAACTATACCCCTGCAGCGACTGCCCAGAAAAACTAGGGCCTCTCTTTCGGGTCCCCATTTGTCTCTCTCTCTTCAATCCCTTAGTATCATTTCCTCTCCCCGGATCTCCTTTCTTATGTAGGCTTCAGCAACTCACCACCACATACCTCATGAAGAGAAGCTTTGGGACCAGACAACGCATCCTGCAGTTTGCCAGAGACCAGGCTTTAATGGGAAGTTCGGCCCTGCCCCATTAACCCCTTCCCTGGGGCTGATCCCCTCCATGCCGGGAGAGGGGGGCGCTTTACTGCCGGGTTGGCTGCCGGGCCAACTATAAGAATTCCACTCTGTCGTTCTGCTTCTCTAGCTACCAGTAAGGGACGCGGCGATTTGCCTTCCTCGTCGATGTGGTAACGGGACTCAGCCCTCCGACCCCAGCTTAGTCTCTTCTCCTTTCTGACACCTTGTCTTCTTACCCTACTTCCTCACATTCCCTAAAACCTCACCCCAAACTTTCTCTGGTCGGCCTCTCATTTCACAGGGTAGACGCCGACCAGCTTCCTCTCACCCAACTCTCCCGGATTGGGTTAACAACCTGCTTCATCCTTCCCTTCCTCACAGATCCTTTCTTTCTCCTTTCACTGTATATCAATCTTATGACTAGCCCAAGGTGGAGCCGCCATGCCAAAGAGCTGCCTGGCCACTGGATGGGAGGTGTGGTCTTAAATGGCGGGAACTGGGTTTATGGCCCCCGTGTTCACCCCTTGCGGAGCGGGCTACTGCGCGGGGTGATGAGTGTTTGCATCCCGTTGACATCTTAGGCTCACCCGACCCACTGATGAGAACTCTTTAAACATCCCAACAACTCTCCCTTTACCTTCGTCGGAGCCGCCTTCGGGCAGCTCCACCGAAAAATATGGAGGATCCCGTCCCCCAGTGCTTTGGCAGGGGGATACCCCAAACTTGTACCGGAGAGGAGGCTTACTCCTCTCCCATGCCTACGGGTGCAAGGGACTCCCCACCCCCTTCTCTGGAGTCGTCCAAAGGTGACTCCCTCTTCACACTGGCCTTTACTTTCTCAGGGGCCTGCCAAGAAAACAGGCAAGCGGCCCATAATTAACCCGTGGGAGTGGCTTGATAGGGCCCACGAGGGATAAAAGTTCTCGTGGGCCTGTGCTCTCTAAAGTCCTGCTGGTTCATGGCAATTTTATAGGCGGTCACTGTACGTGCCCCCCTCTCCTTCCCCACGGATGCCGGCCCAAGAAGACAAGACAAAAGGCACCTCGAATGAGATCCCTGATGTCTTGTGGGGGATCGCCACATGGAGCCCCCCACTTGAGATGGACATGGTCCCTGAGGTGACCGAGTCCCAGACGGTAGGATCTTCCATGTGGTCGAACTCGGGCTCGGTGTCAAGCACGGAACCCAAGTCCACCCGTGTGCAAGCTCCTCTTCAGACGGCTCGGGTCCCCGAGGCCTCACAAGGAGGAGAGAGACCTTCTCCCCCGGCTTGGGGCCCTGTGACAGTAGGGACCTTCTCCATCTCGGAGAAGGATCTTGCTGAGGCCGGTCCATCCGGCCTAGGGGCTCATTCCGGTGGAGGACCGAAGCGGGTGCATTCTCCGCCCTCCTCTCGTAAAACGAGAAAACCCCCGCAAGACTAAAAAGATTAAGGATTCCTCTCCCTCCGCGAGAGCCGCGGGAACAAACGGGTCCGCTGCCGTTCTGGTAAGCGACCAAGCGAGGATCTGCACGTCCGGCCCCGGTTCCTGATTAAGACCAAAAAGTGCTAATGCGCAGAGCGGAGCCTCGATTACATCGGAGCCCCTCATTCAGAGACTACCCGGCGTTTTCGAGCCCGCTGGCTTCAAACGCTTCCTGGTTATTCGCTCCACTGGTGGCACCATGTTGGCTAAGGGCAACATGATCCATCAGAGGAGAGCTTTAGCTAGTGTGATTGTTAGAGAGCCGAAGGTGACCCGTTTCTCGGACAGGAGCCTTTGGCGAATGCGGCGAATCCCGCCGAGGCGGCCAAGATAAGTGCTCTTCGGACAATTGATGGCACGCCTGTGAGTGTGACGCCGCACTCTACCATGAACTTCGTGAAAGGAGTAGTTTATGCGATGGAACTCATGGACTACTCCATAGAAGACCACCTTAAAGCTGGCCGACCATGGAGCGTTCAAGGTCGAACGTGTGATGAGGAAAAATGGAGGGGCCTCGAAACCCACACCTACATTCTTTGTCACATTTGACTGTGACAAGCTCCCTGAGTCGCTGCGTGCCGGTTGGTATCGCTACCGCGTGAAGTCATTCGTGCTCTGCCCCGGAGGTGCTACTACTGTCACCGATTCGGCCATACGAATCGCTCGTGTAGACGTGCACAGTCGGGGTTACCCGAAATCTGTGTGAATTGCTCCAAGGTCGCATACGATAAGTCCAAGTCGGGTGTGTCACTTGCAGAGAGCCGCACCCACTTCTTCGAAGCACTGTGGTGCGTTTCTCCTTGAGAAGGAAATCCTGGTAGTTCAAGCCCAGGATCGTCTCCTATCATGAGGATAAGGAATTGGTCCTGGCGAGCCCGGCGCTATCTGGGACGTTGTATGCCTCAATTTTAAGAAATACACCCTCTCTTCCTGGCCCCTCCGGGCCTACGGGCACGGTCATTTCCGCGCCCATTCAGAAGCCTTATGCGGGTTCTACCCAACCCGGGCGCTTCCCTGGTAGAGCTGGTGGCATGAAAGGATTGACACCCAGCCCCCAAGTGTGTCCATTTCCCGTAAGGCGAAACGGCTGCGCGCCCACCCAGTCGTTAGACTCACAGAAGGGGCAACTTCCCTGGAGTTGACTTGTGGCCATCTTCCGGGGTTTCCTAAAGTCCCTCCCCCCCTCGAAGGGAGTTCAGCACTAGAGGAGCTTAGGCTCCTTCGCCCCACACCAAGTGGTAGGCTGGGTTGCTCGGAGACGGTAGACCAGCCTGCCTAAGGTTTCGAGGCGGAGGGAGGAAAAGACTCGCATGGCGAGCCCAACCTCCTGCGCCTGGAGTTGTCTCCAGGAAGTGTACGGCTATTTCTGTGAGGGTCTTTTCTTTGAAGAGGTCCCCCACATTTCTTCCGAGCTAGGCCTGGAGGGCATATTCCTTCATTTGAATTGGCCCAGACTCTGGACCAACTGTGAGGAGCTACAGAGGCTCGTATCGTCCCGTTCGGCGTTAGCTATATTTGTGCAGGAGACCATGCTGGGCGCGTGTCATTTGCCCACCCTCCCGGGACATAAGGGCTTTGCGACCTGACCACCACGGCATGTGTCCCGGGCAGGAGGATGCGCGATTTACACCCAGCATGCTATCTCCGTTCTTCTCTGCTTTAGGTACCTCCTTTCAGGCAGTGGCTGTGCAGCTACACCTAGATAGGAGGTATACTATCATTTCTGCATACATTCCACCGTCAGCCGACTTCGACGCGGGGGACCTCCGCCGCGTCGTGGCACGGTTGCAGAGGCCCATTCTCTTGCTCGGAGATCTGAATGGTAGACACTCCTTCTGGGGAGACTACTCGATCAATCCCAGTGGTCAAGTCCTTTTCGACCTGATCGACGATGTGGTAAGAGGGTGTCCTTATTGTGGATGAGTTTACGCATCACTGTCCGAGAACTGCTTCATTTTCCTGCCTCGATCTATCGTTGTGCTCTCCGAATGCACAGCCTGATTTTGATTCGGGGGTGGTCGATGACCTCCATGGTAGTGATCAGTTTTCCATTCAAATATCATTTTCTGGGTCGCTCCTGCCCGAGAGCCCGACCCGGTGGTGCTTGGCGCGGGCTTGGTGGTGTGCATTTCAGGAAATGACTAAATTCTCTATCTCAGTCGAGGAGTTTAGGTCGGTAGATGAGGCCGTTGAGTTCTCCGCCAACCTCATCGCCGCGGGCCTGACTACTATTCCTAGAACGTCTGACCGTTTTGCACGCCGACAACGCCCATGGTGGTAGGCCGAGTGTGAGACGGCCCTCAAACGGAAGCGTTATGCCTACATGCGCTATAAGCGTCGCCCGAACGATTTCACTGTCGCTGAATTTCGTCGGGCTAGGGCTAGGGCTAGGTTCCGGTATATTTCGAAGCACGCACGCCGCTCTTCTTGGCGGGCATACGTGTCTTCACTTAACGGGAAGACCCCTTTAGTTGAGGTGTGGAAGCGAGTCAAAAGGATTCGGGGCAAGTTCTCGCAGGACCCCCCTCCCGTTCTCCAGGAGAATGGGCCGCAATCTCGGACCCCGCGTCCGTGGCGGAATCCTTCGCGACCGCTTTTTCCGCATTCTCTAGCCGAGATGCTGCTCCGCCAGCATTCAATGCACGTCGTGATGTCGCGGAAGGCCGCCGGCTGGACTTTACCTCCAGAGGCGGAGAACCCTTCAACGACAGGTTTACTGTGAGTGAGTTGCGTTCCGCTCTCGCTTCGTGCGCGGACACCGCCCATGGTCCACACGATGTCCTGTACGCCATGCTTCGACACCTGGGTGAGCGAGGTATGGCCTTTCTGTTAGATTTGTTCAACAGGATCTGGGTGGAGGGTCTTCTCCGGGAGGGTCTTCTCCCGGATTCCTGCCGAATCGCTACTGTGCTCGCCTTTCACCAACCGGGCAGAGATTACGCTACTCCGACCGGTTCCCGCCCAATCTCTCTAACCTCTTGCGTGTGCAAGTTGATGGAGAAATTGGTAAATGTTAGATTAGGCTTTTTCCTGGACAGCGGAGGCCATCTGTCTTCTGCACAGTGCGGCTTCCGCAAGTTCCACTCCACGTCGGCTGCTCTGCTCCGACTGGAAAATGCCGTCTGCGAGTCTTTCCTTCGTAGACAGCACTATGCCACGGTGTTTTCCGATCTGGAGAAGGCCTATGATACCGCATGGTGATACGGTATCATGGAGACTCCACACGATGGGGGCGAGGGGACGCCTCCCAATGTTTATATCTGAATTTTTGCGAGATTGTCGATTCCGCGTACGGGTGGGGGGGGCGGCCCTCTCCGGCCCAAAGGAGCAGGAAGAGGGTGGCCCGCAGGGAAGTATCCTCAGTGTCACACTCTTTGCCCTCAGTATCAACGGCATCACCACGTCTCTCGCTATGCCGAAGCGCACAGGCTTCCATTTTCCTTGGTCAAGATCTAGGTGGTGCACCTCTGCAGCTATCCACGCTACACCCTGAATCAAACCTGTTTCCAAATGAGGTTCCCCTTAAGGTCTCTTGTACCCGCGTCATGGATATTCTTCGCTCCGTGATGTTCCTCGACTGGGGCGCTGATAGGGCTACTGCCTTACTTTTTTATCGATCCTTTGTTCGTTCGATGCTTGACTACGGACCGAGTTTCATGCATCCGCACCCGTGCGTTTTATTGCGGAAGGTGGACTGGATCCACCACACCGACCTTCGCCTGACCATCGCTGCCTTCTGCACGTCTCCTATTGAGAGCCTACTTGTCGATGACTGCAAGAGAATACTCGTTCTGCGCCGTGCTCAGTGCATTATTCGCCGCTACGCGTAAGCCCGGCGTTTGCATCAGTCGCCAACAGCTCTCACTGCATTCGCATCTGATCTCAACAATGTCTATACCGCCGAGAGACGCCAGTCAGACCCTAAGCCCTTTGTGTATATCTCTGTAGCTGGTGGTGCCCCTAGTTCTGCCCAGAACGCCACCCTGGATGCCACCCTTGATGATGCCACCTTCGACTATTTGTCGCCAGGCCTCTGCTCCCAAAGCTTGTACAGCGCCGGGAGTATTGCGTTCGACCTTTTTGGAGCACACATCGTGACACGCTGGAACCGTGCCAGTGTATATTGATTGTTCCAAGTTCCGAGAGGGGTCGGCTTCCACGCCGTATCCCCTCTGTTTGAAGTCAGCGGGGCTCTACCAGGCGCTGCGTCTGTCTTCGCGGCCGAGCTGGTGGCAATACACCACTCGTTACGGGAGATTACTCGACGTGCCCGGTTCGTAGACCAGATTGTGCTTTATAGGGACTCACAAAACGCCCTGACTGCTCTCGGAGCATTGGAATCTCCGCATCCTCTGGTTCGCGATATCCGTGACGCCACGGTTTTTGCGATCCGGGCGGATATCGAGATTATCTTCTGCTGGGTTCTTGAAGATGTAAGAATTGCGGGGAATGAGGGCGCCGATGCGAGTGCCAGAGAGTCCGCGAGGACTCTCCAACCGGACCAGCGTTTCCCTCTTCCTCACACCGATTACATGGCAGGAATGCGGGCAGCTTTCCGGTCAGCTTGGCAAAGAAGATGGGACTTAGTCGAGGAGAACCTAAAGTTGCGTATCATTGCGCTGCGGCCGTTCCCATAGACCTACCCCCAATGCCGCCCCGGCTTCAAGTTGCTTTCTGTCGTCTCCGAATCGGACACACTCGCGAGTCGCACCGGCATTCGATTATTCGCTCGCTAAGACTAAGGTGGTGCACTTCTGCCGCCATCCACGGCTTCACCCCGACCCAGATTTGTTTCTTAATGTGGTGCGGATGGATGTGGTTTAGTCGCACCGTTTCCTTGATCTTGTATTCGACCGACGCCTCACCTGGGAAGCTCATATTCGCAGGCTTAGGGTCTCTTGTACCCGCGCCATGGACATTCTCTGTTCCGTGACGTTCAGCGCTTGGGGCATTGATAGGGCTACTGCCTTACTTTTTTATCGATCCTTTGTTCGCTCGAAGCTCGACTATGGATGCGAGTTTTATGCATCCGCAGCCGAGCATTTATTGCGGAAGGTGGATTCGATCCACCATACCGGCCTTCGCCTTGCGACCGGTGCCTTCCGCACTTCCCCCATTGAGAGCCTGTTGGTCGATGCTGGGGAGATGCCACTCGCTCTGCGCCGCGTGCAGTGCATCACTCGCCTGTACGCGCGAGCCCGGCGCCTCCCTCAGTCGCCAACAGCTCTCACTGCATCCGCAGCTGATCTCAATGGTGCCTATGCCGCCGAAAGACGCCAGGCATACCCTAAGCTCTTTGGGTTTAGGGCCAGGAAACTCCTTCGAGAGGTAGATATAGCTCTCGGGCCGGTGGCGCCCCTGGTTCTGCCCAGGACGCCAGCCTGGAGGGTACCACATTTGGCTATTTGTCGCCACGCCTCTGCTCCCAAAGCTTGTACTGCGCCGGGAGTATTGCGTTCAACCTTTTTGGAGCACACATCGTGTCACGCTGGAACCGTGCCAGTGTATACGGATGGCTCCAAGTCCCAAGAGGGGGTCGGCTTCCACGCCGCATCCCCTCTGTTTGAAGTCAGCGGGGCTCTACCAGGCGCTGCGTCTGTTTTCACGCCCGAGCTGGTGGCAATACACCACTCGGTACGGGAGATTACGCGACGTGCCCGGTTCAGAGACCGGATTGTGATCTATAGCGACTCACAAAGCGCCCTGAGTGCTCTTGGGGCATTGGAATCTCCGCATCTCCTGGTTCGCGATATCCGTGACGCCACGGTTTTGGCGAGCCGGGTGGATGTCGAGATTATCTTCTGCTGGGTTCCTGGACATTTAGGAATTGCGGGGAATGAGCGCGCCGATGAGGGCGCCAAAGAGTCCGCGAGGACTCTGCGACCGGACCAGCGTTTCGCTCTTCCTCACACCGACTACATGGCAGGAATACGGGCAGCTCTTCGGACTGCTTGGCAAAGAAGATGGGAGACGGTCGAAGGGAACTTAAAGTTGCGTGCCATTGCGCCGCGACTGTTCCCATGGACCTATCTCCCAATGCCGAGGCCGCTTCAGGTTGCTTTCTGTCGTCTCCGAATCGGACACACTCGTGTGACGCATCGCTATTTAATGGAGCGCTTGCCTGCGTTCTATTGCAACGACTGCGATTTCCCCCAGACAGTTCGGCACATTCTTGTCGAATTTCCCAGTCTGGGTGATCTTCGCGCACGATACCTGTCCCCTTTTTGGGGTGTTTTTTATTTTTTTTCTCTAATTTTATTTTAAAGTAGCTCAGAACTAGGCCAGTTTTAATAGGTCGCCTGTTCCTTAACAGGGGGAGGTGGTCCTCTCGCCCACGCCGGAGAGTCTTTTTTTTGCGTTTTTTTCTGTTTTTTTTTAAGTAGCCTTGTACTAGGGGGTATTTGTATTTGCGACTACTTATGCCCTTGTCAACAGGCGCCAGATCAACCTTTTTCGACAAAAAAAACTACATTTTGCGTTGCCCCATAGTCCTCGGGTGCCCATTACCCATCTGGGGATTCCTCCTTCCACTGAGCTCTCCCCTCCTCGTCCCATTCCCTTGCAGGTGATCCAGATGTTCCGAGGTTGCAAGCCGGAAGATATGCCCCCGCACATATACTCAGTGGGGCAGGCGACGTACCGGGACCTGATCAACACCCGGCGGGACCAGGGGGTGGTGTTCCTGGGCCGCTCGGGCTCCGGCAAGACGACCAATTTCCGCCACGTCCTCCATTACCTCGCCCTCGCAGCCGGCGCCTCCAACAAGGTCCTCACCGGTACGTGACGGTGGTGCTTAGGGGAAGGGGAAATATGTGGGAGGTCGAGGACGGGTGGGTGGGGGCGTCTTTCTCAAATAGCTATTTTTCCTAAAGGAAGGGGCGGATGCCCCAGTCTCGGGGCCGAGGATCAATCAAAATGTGTCGCGTGGCAGAGGAGCGCCACGGTATCGGCGTGTGACGTCACGGACCGACCCACCGTGGGACCTAGGTGTGGCTGTAGCTGAAGGCTACGCCAGGCCAACCCCGGGGAGGATGACCCTCATTCTTTTGCTGTCTGTCGACTACCGGCACGCCTCAATCACATGACTAGTGAGCCTATCCTATCCATCTTCCACCACAGTCTCTTCCCTACACCTTAACTTGTCCACCTCCAATCCATCGCTTCAGTGTCCTTTCCTGTTCTCCTCAAATAAGAACCTCCATCCCCCCGTGTCTCCCCTCTTTTAACCTTTGACCCAGTTGACCCCGCCGGGGGAGCCGCACATCCTCCCGGCCCGAGAGAAGCCCCGCCACTCTCACCCTTTTCGTCTACCCTCACTGTTCTCACCTGGGCATCGTTCGGTGCCCTAGCCATGGCGCCTCGGGGGACTGCATGCCCTCCCGAGATAACCTACCTCACGGTTATGGTGGTAATAGACCTGTGATCACCCAACCTACTCGTTTGTGGACCCGTTTGTCTCTACTTATTTTCATTGCATACACTCCTCGTACCCTTTTCCACACCTTCTCTTCTCTCCACAAAGGTTCTGGTTGACCACTGCCCTTTGGTCCTCTTATGGGTCCTTGGTGGAGTGACACTGTATACCGTGAGGTCCTTTACCCCCTGCGAGGTCCGAAAACTCGCTGGCTAAGGCAACTATTAAGCCTGGGGTGTGTCAGGCCGTCCACTCTGCTCAACTCCTTCCAGTACACACACACATAAGGTGGCTACGTCGGCGCCACCATTTATGGTTAAAACTTGAGGACAATTTAGCCTCAAGGCTCAATGACCACATTCTAGAACTTTGTGATCCTACGGAGACTTTTCTCTTAAGTTCACAAGTCATTGGGATGTGGGATTTCTCGGCTCCCAGAGAGAGGGAATAGGTGGGCGACCGCGGGCGGATGACGACCCGTCTCCAAGCGCCGCCTAGCTCTCTGAGGCTTCGGGGAGGACGAGGAAAATGGAGAAACCCCTTCCACCGGCCGAAGAGATCCTCTCTCACTGTTTTCGTGCGGCAAAGGGGCCTCTTCTTGCCAGCTCCACCTAAGAAAAGGTGGTGGTCCCCCTATGCTTTTTCAGGTGCCCCCTCCATCTTTTTTCTACGGTATTCATGGTGGCTTCCCCCTCGCCCCCTTCTTTAGAGTCGTCCTTGGACCATCTTTGCACCAGCGGTAGTCACCCTTTCCTTTTACAGGGGACTCCCAAGAGAGCACGCGTGCAGCCCGATAGGACTAAAGCTATTAGAGGGGCAAGAGATGGGCGAGGCTAGCCGGGCCGTGCCCCCTATTGTCCTCTAGGCATTTGTTTTGAGCTTGCACGGTGCCGGCGTGCCTGTCCCCTCTCTCTTCCATGATGGAGGTCGGTTTACTCTCCCAAAAGGACTACCAGATACAAAACTGAAGAACCCTCAATTGGGATCCTTGACAACATAGAGGTGGATAACCACTTGGAGGCCCCTTGCTGAGGGGGAGGGGGGAAGCGGGAACACTCCCCGCCCTCCTCTTCTAAAAAGAAAGAGAATAAGAAGACAAAGAGTGGTCTAATGGTTCCTCTCCCTCGTGGACGGACGGGTCTGTTGCCGCTTTGGTAAGAGACTAGGCCAAGACCCGTACGTCCGGCCCCGAGGCGCCCTCCAGTGGGGAGGCCTAGACAAATACCAAAATTCCAAGTGCATTTTAGCTCGTGGCTTGAAATGCTTTTTGGTTATTTGTTCCACTGATGGCAGCAGGCAACATCTTCCATCAGAGCTGAGCATTAGCTAGTTTGATTTTTGAGAGAGCCGAAGGTGACCCGTTTCTTGGACGAGAACTTTCTGGAGAATCTGTCGGACCTTTGCTAGGCGGCCATGATTAGTGGCATTGAACCCTCGGGGAATGCGTACTCCTTAGAAGGCATCACCTTAGGCTAGCCGAGCACAGGGCGGTCAAGGTCGAACGTGTGAGAAGTCTGGGAGTGGACTCGACACCCACCCTTACACTCTTCGTCACCTTCGACCGTGACAGGCTCCCTAAGTCGATGAGTGCGGGTGGGTATCGCTACTGCGTGAAGGCATTGGTGCTACTACTACCACCGGTTCGGCCATACGAATCGCTCCTTAGACTTGCGAAGTCGAGTTTACCCGAAGTCTGTGTAAGTTGTTCTAAGGCCGCACACGATAAGTCCAAATCGTGTCTGGCCAAGTGTGTCAATTGCGGAGAGCCGCACCCTGCTTCCTCTAAACAATGTGGTGCGTATATCCTGGAAGAAGGAAATCCTGGCCGTTTAGGCTACGGATCCTCTGTCATTTCGCGAGGCTAAGAACCTGGTCCTGGCGCGTCCGGCACTGCCCAGGACGTCCTATGCCTCAATGATGAAAAATACGCCCTCTGCTTCTGGGGGTGCCAGGCCTACGAGCATGGATGTTTCTGCGCCAGTCGGAACCCTTCTGCGGGTTCTACCCCCTCGGTGCTCCTCTGGTATTATTATTATTATTATTATTATTATTATTTTTTCAGTTGAAAAATTAAACGCGATATCGACACTTCTGGAAGCATTTGGCAACTGCCGCACAGTCATGAACACGAACGCCACACGTTTCACCCAGATTTTCAGCCTCGACTTCGACCACTCAGGCCAGATTGTCTCCGCCTCTGTGCAGGTAGGGTGGTGCGTGGGTGGTGGGGCTTCTATTGTTATAATTACTTGATTATTCCCATATTCCCACTTACACCTTCTTTGCTACAATCGTGGCCATTCTCGATCTCATTTTTTTTACGAGTGCCTTCGTTATTCGTGCGATCCTTTGCCCAAACCCATCTCTGGCGGGGCCTAACGTGGGGTCTGTTGCAGGTGTACATGCCCGAGAAGATGCGGGTAGTGCGACGCCCCCCGGGGGAACCCAACTACCACGTTTTCTACCAGCTGCTGTCCGGCGCCGACGACGACCTCAAGTCTTACCTCGGCCTCGACAACCCCGTAGAGCCTAACCTCTTCTTGACCCCCCTTCAGCGGGTGAGTTGGTCCACCATGTTACCTATTTTTAACATTCCCCTCAACTTCGCCGTTTTCTTGATGATCCAATCGTCATATACATTCTGTGAGACGAAGATGATGGGAATGATAAAAATAATGTGTTGCAAGAGGGAGATTGAAGGATGCTTGCGTTATGCGAGACGAACATGAAGTGCGAATTCCACATAATGTGCACCGCAGCTTCCAGTCAATAATTGTACTATGTCCCTGAGCGCCACCTCAAATCATACCGCTCTATCCTTACTCAATCACACCGTTTTATTCCGTATCTTTTTCTACTGCGTTACACCGCATTACAACATTTTTTTACCCCCCTGTACCATATCTTTCTCTATTGCACCACATCGCAGCTGTTGGGGTGAGGAAATGGTTCGCTGATTCCGTTGACATAAATGGGATTATTTTCACGGCGACTTTGAGATGTAATGACGCGTTCCTCACCGCACGAAATTGGCCGATTTTGTGAAATTACGAGCGTGACGAGGGGTAGGAGGTCGGGGATGGGGGATGAGGTGACGCGGGAGAGGGATGGGGGATGAAATGATGCGGGGGAGGGATGGGGGATGAAGTGACGCGGGAGAGGGGGGGGGGATGAAATGACGCGGGAGAGAGATGGGAATTGAAATGACGCGGGAGAGGGGTGGGGGATGAAGTGACGCGGGAGAGGGGTGCGTGGATGAAATGACGTGGGAGAGGGATTGGGGTTGAAGTGACGCGGGAGAGGGATGGGGGATGAAGTGACGCGGGAGAGGGATGGGGGATGAAGTGACGCGGGAGAAGGATTGGAGTTGAATTGACGCGAGCGAGGGATGAGGGATGAATTGACGCTTGAGAGGGATGGGGGTTGAATTGACGCGGGGCACGGATGGGGGATGAAGTGATGCGGGTGACGGATGGGGGATGAAGTGACGCGGGAGAGGGGTGGGGGATGAAGTGACGCGGGAGAGGGGTGCGTGGATGAAATGACGTGGGAGAGGGATTGGGGTTGAAGTGACGCGGGAGAGGGATGGGGGATGAAGTGATGCGGGTGACGGATGGGGGATGAAGTGACGCGGGAGAGGGGTGGGGGATGAAGTGGCGCGGGAGAGGGGTGGGGGATGAAGTGACGCGGGAGAAGGGTGGGGGATGGTGACGCTGAGGAAGGATTGGGGTTGAAGTGACGCGGGAGAGGGATGGGGGATGAAGTGACGCGGGGAAAGGATTGGAGTTGAATTGACGCGAGAGAGGGATGGGGGATGAAGTGACGCGGGAGAGGGATTGGGGTTGAAGTGACGCGGGAGAGGGATGGGGGATGAAGTGACGCGGGGAAAGGATTGGGGTTGAATTGACGCGGGAGAGGGATTGGGGATGAAATGACGCGGGGGAAGGATTGGAGTTGAATTGACGCGGGAGAGGGATGGAGGAGGATGTGATGCGGGTTTATTACTTAGTTTGACCACCCTTTGCTGGCAGAGGTTTCAGGTCACGTCTCATTCCACACATGTTAGGACCCCCCCATCCACCTAATTCCTTGATTTCCGATGAATGTATTGGTCGCTCTTTAAGTGGACTGGTTTGTTATCGGTCCTTGTGTTTCATGTGTGAGTTCACCACACGAGCTTTCAATGGGATTCTTAGTGGAAACTCCAGCCCAAAGTACCAACTGAACAACAACATCCTCTCCGCCCTCAATCCTACCTTTACTTTCTTGGCTGCGTGGCATACCGCAGAGTCCTGCCCCCAAATCCAAGTTCTTTGTCCCAACCATTCTCTTTGGGGGCATGGGGCGCGTGTCTAAAGATTGTATGTACTTATTTTGGCTCTTGGTATCATCAACGATCTACGGAGGACTCGAACCATGCACTGATATGCCTCGCCGCCAACACCGTGTCTGGGAATTTTACGGTTTTCTTCACACATTCCGGTATAAATTCCCCACCTGTTCGAGTCTGGGTGCGATCATCAAGTACTTGGATGAGGGACTCATCCGAAAAACATTTCTGAAGCAAATGGAAACCCTGAGGCAAATGGAAGCCACTAGTAATCAATACAGGGTAAATAAACTTGGACACACGCAGTGGCGTGCCACCTCAAACTTGGCACGAGACATTATTTTCTGTGTAGATGTAAAATATTCAGAAAGTTCGAATGAATAGTTTTACAATTAGTTTGATACCTTTTTATAGTTGTCTGAAGTCCGAGAATGTCTGTTAGCCCATTCATAACAGGACCACTTCATGGTGTTGGTAAGCCGTGGTTTCTTCCTAAGACCCTGTGGTCGCTACCCAGTTCCAGAAGCCTGTATTCATTGTTCCCGGGTGCAGATTCACTTTCCCAGCCGACCAGCTTTCACTATTTCTGCAAGATACTTTTAGGATCTGAAGAGCAATATTTACTATCTATCCACTCCTGTAATTTCTTTTTCTACCACATTTTCCTCGCCTCTTTTTTTTTGTTTAGTTTACCCCCCCCCCCCTCCTCCCAATTTCTTGTTTTTTCTTAGGAACACTTAACATTTTATTGAGGAATGTTGAGGTTTGGGGCAATTTCTGTTGAATGTTTGGTGCAATAAAACCTTGATTTATCCCCCCTTTCTCAGAATCCTATCTTTAATTTTTCACATTTCGAGTAGTGCCTAAAAATGGGCCTCTGAAATCAAAACCAAGAGAAATATTTACCAGAAAATTGGAAAAAAAAAATCCTGAAAAAAAATACTCATCGATGCAAAGAATTGTCACTTTCTAAGTAGCAAACACACTCACTTCACTCCGCGATGGTTCAGAATCAAGATAAATTAAAAGGTGTACCATGCTGTGTGAGGTGGGTCACAAAGGGGGTCATTTTTTAAAACCAAAAAGAAAAAAATGTGCAATTTTGAATTTAGCAAAATAAAAATGCATTTTTTTTTCTGTAAATACTTTCAACAATCATCAAAATTGAAAATGATAGTTCCCAGAAAAATGAATAATTATATATGCTACATCGAGTGTGTTAAGTATCCGGATGGGGCCCCATTTCGGATCACCTTTGCCCCGGCAGCCATACGCTGTAGATACCGTGGTTCGGAGCCCACGTTAATCAGTAGGTCCAAAGAAATACAAGTGAGCCCAGACCGGTGTTCGACCCCCTACCAAATTATTCATGGAAACTAATTTACTTTTGACACATAAATTCAAATTCCACGTTAAATATCTTATAGTGAGAAGTGGTGCCGCCCCCTCCCCCCGTCCCCATCCCTATCCTCCCCTTGTGTGATTATCCATAGTTTCTGCCTTGAGTGTTACCCTGGAGACAGGTTCGACGTCGATGTCCTCGTTTGTTATTTTTGTTGTAATTTCCAAATGGTGCGAAGACGGAGGACAAGCAGCGGGCGGGAATCGCCTGGGCTCGAATCCGGGCCGCGCTCGACGTTCTCAAGGTGTCGGAGGAAGAGCAACGAGCCCTGTGGAGCGTCCTGGCCGCCCTCTACCACCTCGGCACCGCCAACGTCATTCGAGGTAGGGCATCTCACCCCCACCCCCCTTTCGCGTATATTTCCACTCTTTTTGTCTACATCTCTTTCCCAAGGAGCCTCCGGAGATTCGCTCTTCTTTCTTGTGGGGGTCGGGGTGGGGGGAGCTCTAATAATAATAACAACAGAGAGTTCGCGGATGGAAGGAGACTGAGGATGCTTGGCTTAGGTAAAACGACTATGAAGGTCAATGCTAATACTATTTTTATCCCTTCTTAAGGAATTAAATAGGGAGTTCTTGGTTCGGGGTTTAGATGTTACAATCTCAAAATGGAATTTATTAAGGGGATAATCGGTTTAGAAGAGTGGAATGAAGGATAATTCTTAGTCCTTGAGCGATGGCTCGATTAGCAGGAAATCCAAGATGCGTTCGTATGTCAGCGGCTATATTCGCGCGAATATCGGTTCGTTCGTAGCTCGTGAATGCGAAAGCTCGATCGAGAGAGACCCGGCGGAGGACTTACTGGGAACGAGAGATATTCGAGCTTGGATCGAGCTATAACCTTAACAGGTTGCTCTACCTAACTCATTTCTCAAGGGAAAGGTGACGGTGCGTCGAGAACGAACTTCGAGGTCGAGAATTCGAGCAGCAATTGGACTTGGGCAAAGAGAGAGCGAGCTGTATCGAAACGTGCGATGTGATGTCTTGAGTCGACTATTTATAATTCCACCCCTTCCTTTTATCTCATGAAGTCGAGCATAGTTTTCTCACGTCGAGCGTTCGGTACTGGATCGTATCTCCTCGAGGGGGAGGGAAGAGTATTTTTCCCATAGGGAGAGACTTGGAACATAAAAGAGGAATATATGAGAACCGCCTCTTTTGAGAATGAGGTAACAAACGCGGGAATACTTAGACCACGAGATCCAGTGGATACTGGTACGTGTCGGGCTAAAACTGGCTAAGTACCATAGGGTTCCAGGAAGGACTTGACTAGTACCCTTCAGCCGAAGGCTAGAACCTTACTAATATTAATAATTATTATAATTTACTCGATCCCATGTGTAATTAATGTGTTTGTTTATGCCCCAGTTGGGGATTCGAACAGCGGCAAGTTGGGGTTCGCGAAGCCGTCGTTAGCGCAGAAGGCCGCCTCCCTCCTCGGCACGTCCGTCGAGGAGCTGGCCAGGACCGTGTTCGCCCCGGCGCCCTCCGCCACCGCCGCCGCCAGGAACACCAATAGGTGAGGGGGACGATGAGGGGGGTTGTTTGGGGGCGGAAAGGGGTTGTATTTCATCCCAAATTAATATTTTATCTTCGCTCTCATGATGATTAACGATCACGAATCATCACCACCTCCATCAAACATCATGGATCATCATCTCCAATCCTCATAATTCCCAACCATTGTCATCGTCACCAACAATCCTCATCATTATTCCAAATCATCATCTTCATCATCATTCCTATTCATAATCGTCCTCCTCCTCATCATCTGTCTGATGGACTTTCGTTCCTCGTCTGGGGATCATTTATATGAGGCGTAGCTTTGTTGCCCCCTTCCCCTTTCCCCCCACTTATAGAGCGTTGCGCGACCCATCTGTCTTGTACCCCCCCCCCCCCGCCCATTTTCACTTTCCCAACTCACCACTTTGCCTACCCCTTGCGCAGATGCTCTCGTTAGTTTTTGCTTCCTACTCTTAGATCGGCGATAATAATAATTGTATGTTGCAGAACGGGAGCGTCATCACCCACTGACAAGGGGCAGGAGCGGCCCGAGGGGCTGGAGGCCCTGGAGGGCATCGCGGCGGGGCTCTACGCGGAAACCTTCAATGCCATCGTGGCACTCATCAACAGGTGAGGGTGCCATGGCCTGAATGACACCCCCTCTTGCCGTCATTCGAGCTGGGGGGGGGTCTATAGTTCGTTCATTGGAGCCCCATCGCGGTTCGTAGTGGCGGAATTGTTCGGCCACCCCCTGAAGGCGAAGAGGATGATGTTGCAGGTGTCATCTGGGCTCCCTCCGACCACTTGGGAGATACGGGAAGAAATCCTTTGGTCCTGGATGGAGCCTGGCGGAGTAGGACCCCGACTGGGGTCGAGTCTCCTTATGATGGAGGACGACTGTCTCTAGGGCTCGGGTTGGAAGGGGGGAAGGAGGGTGTTGCATGCTCCGATGATCGGCGGAGGATGTGCAGAAAGAGAGGGAGTGAAAGAGTGAGGTAGATGTTTGGAGGGAGTGAAAGAGTGAGGTAGATGTTTTTGAAGGAGGGAAAGAGTAAGGGGGGGGGATCTATCGCTACTTCCTTTACTACTAATAATAATACTATTGATAGTATTATGTGTGTATGTGAAGGTGCATCTGTACGGGGTCGGCGGCGGCCACCTCGATCGTGGTGGTGGACTCTCCGGGCTTCCAGAACCCCGCGTCGTGCGGGCGGGCCTCGGGCGCCTCCTTCGCTGACCTCTGCCACAACTACGCCCACGAGCGCCTCCACCTGCTCTTCCACGATGCCACCTTCACCGCTCAGGCTGACAGATACGCTCAGGTAAAACCGGCTGGTTTTTCTTCTTTTTATTTTTCCCGCGGGGGGTTTCGCACACGCTCCGTCGGTGGGCTCTTGTCTGTCGTCGTCCCCGAACGGAGGGTTGGGCCCCCTCCATTCCTCACAGCTGTTTCACCTCCCCCCAACTTCACCAAATCCCTTTACATGCGAACTCTCGTTACAGCGTCCCGGCACAGATGCCTTCGTTAGTATTCCTTTTTTATTGAACGGATAAAAAGAGAGAGAGAGAGAGATGGGTCCGTGTCTTAATTAATGTGCGCCACGTTTTGATTTTGGGGCGGCAGGAGAAGATCGAATGCGAGGAGGTGACAGACGAGCTAGGGACGCCGGCCCCGCTCATCTCCCTCCTGGATAAGCCGTCGTCGAGCTCGGTGGTGCGGACATCGCAGGTGGACCTCCCGGAGGCGGAGCGGCGCGGCCTCCTCTGGCTCCTGGACGAGGAAGCCCTCTTTCCCGGCGCCTCCGACCTCTCCTTCCTCAAACGACTCTTCGCCCACTACGGAGAGAGGGGTGAGTCATCCCCCCCACCCGATCGATCGACCCATTTCGAGTGATGGGTTTGGTGGTTCAGGGAGTATTGGTCAGTAACCCTTCCCCCCTCCCTAAGGTCCAGCCAGGCTTTAGGAGACGCAAACCAGTTTCCCACAAATTGGTGTCGGGGTCCCATAAAGTACCCATCCTCACTTTATGGTTGCCCTCTTCCTTAGCCGAGTGTAACCGCCGCTTCATAGTTCCTCGAGGTTAAGCTACATAGTGCGTGTGTAGTTACTTGATGGCGTTGCTATTCGGGTCTCTTTCAGTCGTGGGTGCATACGCTCTAGATAGCCGTGGTTCGGAACCCACGTAAATTAGTAGGTCCCAAAACAGAAATAAAGGCATCTTAAATTAGTGGTAAAACATTGCCAATGTATTTATATCTAACTGTTTAGATGTCTGGTAAAAACCGCTTCTGATTACATCGAGGTTAAGCCACATTGGTTGTGGGATGGAGTCCCGATTCGCGTTGCTTTGTTGGCGACCACCATAGGCAGTTAGCCGTGGTTCGGATCTCACGCTAAACAGTAGGTCCCCCAAATAGAAATAAAAGACATTTTGAATGATTGGTGAAAAAACCCCCGACCAATTTCTCTTATCGCTCTGTTGCCATAAACAAGAGGGGGGGGGGGAGGACCTTGAAATTAAAAAGTCTGAATGCGCTCTTATTAAATACCCTCCCCCCATTTGTCTTCACTTTTAATGGAGTCTCCGTCGAGGCTGATTTTTCGGATGCCATTGCAGAATTCTCGAACCTGATCAGCAGAGGGGCCACGAATGACCAGTTCGTTCTCCACCACTTCCAGGGTACGAACCCCGTCTCATACTGCGCCCAAGGGTGGCTCAGGGCGTCGAGGGAGAACCCCGTGACCCGCCAGGCGGCTGTTCTCCTACAGGAGTCTAACATGTAAGGCCCCACCCGACCTATCTTAGCGCAATCCTCCGCCTCATCGGTGGTTCGTTATTTGTGACGTTACATCCCCAGCTTCGTTGACCCGATTAATGGTCATCTTTACCTTCCTTGTAATTTATTATCCTTACAATTTTTATCATTCTCATTTAAAAAAAAAATCTTCGGTACATGTTCGGTACATTCTTGTCGAATGTCCCAGTCTGGGTGATCTTCGCGCACGTTACCTGTCCCGGTACGGGATGGGCGGAGTCGCTACCGCCTGTCCCTTGTACTCGGGACGAGTGCGTGCACACGAACTTGTGACTTAGTGGGCCTTTTGGAGGAGACGCCCCCTCGACAGTACATATCTATCGAGGTATTGGTGGCACTATCGGACGCCGGAGAATGCATCTGTAGTTTTGGGTCTGTTTTCGTTTTTATGGGTTCTTTTTTTCTTTTTTTCTTTTTTAAAATTACAACTTCGGCGTCTGTGCCCATGGAGGTAGTCGCCAGGGTAGTGCCCTAAGAGGGTCAAATAAAAATCTTCCTCCGGTTTAACCCTCTTTCCCCTTTGTGGTATTCTTCAGGGAGATCCTGAGTCGGCTGTTCGTGTTTTCGCGGGGCCCCGTCACCAAGACGGTGAGCGGGTCGGTGTCGGGTATCGAGTGCTGCCCCCCCTCGTCGCAGTCTCTCCGGCGCGCCTTCACCACCGGCACCGCCACCTTCAAGAGGAAGAGCGTCTGCCTCCAAGTCAAGTTCACCGTGGTACGGTCCCTGGGACAAGTGTGGGTGGGGCGCATTGATAGGTCGGATCCCGAGGTGGCGAGGTTCCCCCCATCCGAAGAGTAATCATACTGAGTCTGGCTTAATTACGCTCGACTGTAGAAAGGGGTGTTGTCACTCCAGCCCTAGCCTGTCATTTTGGAGAAGGTTGTTTATATGTGTGTAAGAGAAAGAGATGAAAGGGGGGTGAATGTGTTTGTGTAAAAATGACAGTCGATTTCGGCTGCTTAATTTCAATATTGGACTTTATGCCCCCACCCGGTTGACTGTTCAATGCCCTCTTTGTTCACTAGTTCAGTTAATTGCTCAAACAGTCCTTGGCTACGGCCACAGCGAGGTTAAGCGACATCGGGTGTGGTTCGGAGCCCGCGGTAATCAGTAGGTCCCAAGACAGAAATATAGGCTTCGTGATTCGGTGCAGATGAGTGGTGTTAAAAACCAAAATGTCTGATTGGACGATTGGTTGTTGTGGAAGAGGAAATATTGGAGAGGTGCTGTTTGGAAAGATCTATAGGAGGATATGTGTGTTGTAGGATTATAATTGTAAGATGGCTGATGTATTGTTTGGAAATGTGGAAGAGAGTTTTGAATTAGAACGGGCTGTGTGAATCGTATTCGAAAATATCTTTAGGATTATGAATGTGTGTCGGGTGGATGTTTGGTTTGATGTGTAGGGAGAGGGTTTTTTTATTTTGAAGCTGTGGTGTGTATCAGATGTTTGGCTATATATTTAGTACGGTATGTGTGATGTAGGACAAGGAGTGTATATGTACCTCTTGGGTTTGCTGATGTGCAGGAGGAGTTTTTATTGTAGAGATATTTGTTCAACAGGTTTGATGTAGGATACCGAGTGTGTAGCAGATGTTCTGTATGATTATGAGCAAAAAAGTTGAGATGTTTGAAAACCCCTAAGATGAAATGTGTGGTGATTCCTGTTTTATACATCGAGTATAGTGTATTGGCAGAAGAAGGGATAGTGGAGGGATCAATCACGTAAAGATGTGCATTGTCTCTGTGAGAGATTGAACCCCTCACACGTCAGCCCCCGATAAGGACCATGGCGAACACTGGGCGCTGCCACAAACTTTGCAGTGAGTATGTGCAGGTGTGTGTGGTGCATGCAGTCTTCCATTGTGTGTTTTATGGCGTGGGTGAATCTGCTGCAACTTGGTGGGACTTCCTTGATGTAGTCATCCAGCCTTTTCTGGTAGCTCAGGGGGGGGGAGGGCTGGGTAGTACCCACGTCTCAGTGTTGCCAGGTGCACCTTGTCCTCGCGATGCAAGGTGGCTTCAGAAATGTGTGTGTGTGTGTGTAGTTGTGTACTGTTTGCGAGCGTATGGATGGAACGGTGAGTGATTTTAGTGTGTGAGCGATTCTGAATGTTAGCTTGGGGCGGGGGGCGATTTGATGGCGTCCAGTCCTCTCGGTTGCAATCTCTGCTTCCGTGGTGTCTTCTTCTCCTTCCGTTGGTTGGTTTTCTTGAGAGGGCGGGTGGGGGGATCCCACCACGTAAACGTCGCTGCTCCAGGACCCATGTACGGATGCGATGCGGAGTAGTGTAGTGTGCGGTTGTGTGTAGGTAAGATTTGCGGACCTTACCTAGACGATGTAAGTTAGGATTAATGGTGATATACGATTGTAGTGTATTTTCTTGGCAGGACGGCATCATCGAGACCCTGCGTCGGACCCGGCTCAAATTCGTGCACTGCCTCCTGCCCCAGCACAACGCGGGGCTCTGCGACCACAGAGGCCCCCCACAGGGCCCCACTAAAGGGGCCTCCGAGGATGACCTTCTCAACGTCCCCCTCGTTAGGTCGCAGGTGAGTCGTCCCGAGGCTTATGGTGACTTTTTTTAGCTCGCGTGTTATTAGGAGGTTATCCCGATTTAACTCGGGTTATCCTGGTTATTTCGTACTATCTCCGATTATCATGGGATATTCCGACTGATTTCGGCTTATCCTGGGTTAGTTTGACTTATCTCAGATTATCCCAATTTATCTCGTTATATCTTCTGTTATTCCGAAATATATCGGATTGTTCTATGTTATCTTATGATATATTGGGTTATTCAGACTCATCTCGGATTACCCTGGGTTATCTCGCCAATCCCAAGCTATCTTGAATTATAATGGGCTATTCCGTTATGATTTGCGATATCCCAACGTATTTGTGGCTATCCCGAATTATCTAGGATTATCCAGGGTTACTTTGAGATAACGTAAATTTCTTGTGGGTTATCCCGAGTTATCTTTTGTTGTCTTCGGTTGTTGCCCTCTCGGTTTCTTTTGCTGGTCATCTTTTTCTTCTTCTTCGATGACAAAAGATTACGTGCCTTCCTAGCCTCAAGACCCGAAGGGGGATCTTCATCGGAGGTTGGTTATGTTTGGGGAGGGGGGGTATTGTAACTTTATCATGCCTTTTTAACCTCTCCCAACTTCAACGCTTTTGGCACGAACTTCTTCGCTAATTAAAGACTAATCTATTTTAAAAGGGGGGGGGGGGGGCATTGAGGGTGCTTGCCTTATGCGAGATGAACAAGAAGGGGAAGCAGGATTATTATTAGAATAATAATAATAATCCAAGTATATGTAGGTTAGAAATATTTCTCTCGTCCTACTCCGGCATTTTCGGTTCACGAAGGAGGGTAGGGGAGTGCTGTACCCCGTAGTGTCAGCCGTGCGTCGTCGAAGGCAAGTGAATGTAGAAGGATAATAATTATAAAATATGATAATGATAATAATCCAAGTGTAGGGTAGTGATGGTGCTCTCTTCCTGTCCCATCATCTTTACTTATGTGTAGGGTGGGCGTGGTGTCATCCCTGCATAGTCGAATGAGAGTACCCCATGGGTGGAGTAGGTCCGGGACCCGGTCTCCGTTTGAGGAGTGCTACTCCAATATCACTCTTGTTATTCCTTCGTTCCTCCGTTGCATTTCACCACTCGTCCCCCTTCAGATTCGAGGGAGCCAGATCCTGGAGGCCCTGCGGCTGCACAAACAGGGGTTTCCCGAGCACCTGCAGTACCCCGAGTTTCGGCGGAGGTTCGCGGTACTGGCCCCGGCCGAGGCACGGGGTGCGCCGCCCCTTAAGGACGAGAGGGGGGGCGCGGAGGCCCTCCTCCCCCACCTCGACCTCGATTCGTCCGCGTATCGACTCGGCCTCTCTCAGGTGAGTCCTCTTATAGGTGATTATTGCGCCTATACACTAGATAGCTCAGGTCACAATAAACCCCCAAACCCATATTTTGTTATTCGAGCAAATGAAGGTAAATGCGAACGCGAAGTCTAAATTTCTGCAGACGAATATCGTTACACCAAAATCTCGGCAACGTCGTGGGAATACGTGAATTAAGAACAAAGAGCTACGAAAAATATATATTAGGGAATGAACAGTTATGATTAAAGAGTGAAATTATACAGTTTAGGATTGGATCGAATTACGCGGGTGAATTAAATTTGCACGAGTTAATGAGAATGGAGTTACAATTGATAAATATTAAAAAGATTATAAAGTGGGAAATTGATTGACAATTAGTAATAGATATAGATATTAAATAGTAATTGGGTAATAGATAATTGATAGATAGTAATTTGTAAATCTGTAGTTTGGTAAATAGATTGATAATTTATAAAAAGTAATTGGCAATTTGCTTGGTAATTATTTATTGGTTAAATAGATTGATAATTTATAAAAGGTAATTGGTAATTTGCTTGGTAATTATTAAATAGATTATATGTACAAATAGCGGTATAAATAGATTGTATGGTTATTAGATTATATGGATTGATAATTAAATGGTATGCTAAATAGATTATATGTACAAATAGATTACAACGGAGTTGGAAGGGTCTGTAAATGATAAAAGAATCACGCATTAATTCGAGATTCTTTTGGGACATATTTAGCTAAAAATTACAATTCCAATATTACAGACCTGATTCCGATGAGCCGAGCAAAGTGAATGAACCTCATGTGTTTGATTTTAAGACGCTCGGGTGAGCAGGAGTAACAATCTCACGAATTAAGTCAGGGTTACCAACCCTTCTTGAAATTATATATATATATATATATATATATATATATATATATATATATATATATATATATATATATATATATATATATATATATATATATACAGTTAGGATGAAATATTTACACTTGTCAGGGTATAGACCGCTACACTCTCTATCCAAGGGGGACGGGGTTGTGCCCCGGGGGTGGTGGTTCAAGTGTGACATTGCTTGGCGCGGATTTTTTTCCATAGGGTATTTCAATGACCTTTTGACTGGGGTTGGGGGTATTTAATTTACCTGTCATCTTCTGCATATTTAATTAAGCTGAGCCTGCTGGATATTTGATTGATTTATCGCCTGTTGGATATTTGATTGACCTCTCACCTGCTGGATATTTGATTGAACTGTCGCCTAATGGATATTTGATTGACCTGTCATCTACTGAATATTTAATTGACCTGTTGCCTGCTGGATATTTGATTGACCTATCGCCTGTTGGATATTTGATTGACCTGTCATCTACTGCATATTTAATTGACCTGTCATCTACTGAATATTTAATTGACCTGTCGCCTGTTGGATATTTGATTGACCGGTTGCCCGTGGTATGCATTTGACTGGTCGGTCATGGGTATTTAATTGACCGGTCGCCCAAGTATATTTATTTGACCAGTCACCCACGTGTACTTAATTGACCCGTCACCCGGGCGTTTTAATTGACGAGTCACCCGGGGGTATTTAATTAACCAGTCGCCTGGTGCGTATTTACTTGATCAGTCGCCCGGGAGTATAAATTAAAAGACCGCCTTAGGAACATTTAAATGACCTAGCATCCTAGGGTATTTAAATGCCCGTCTTAGATCTTATTTAAATGTCTTAGGAGATTTAAACGTGCCAGGCGACATGCCAAGTGTAGGCCATGAATGGTCTTTTGCAGTCTCCTTCTTTTCTTATGTTCTTATGTTATAGGAGAATTTAAATACCCTGAGTTGTGATTTTAATGCTCACCCACACCTTTGGAGGATTTAAATGCCCCCACACCCTCTTGTGTGATTTGAATCTCCCCTCCCCCCCCCTCTGCATGATTTTAATGTATCAACTGGATTTTAATTTCCCTTCTCCCTCGGTGATTTTATTACCCCTTGCTCTGGTTTGTAATGGCACTGTCTTCCACAAGATTTAGACTACCTGAGCTTTATCCCTTAAACACCTTTCGATTTGTCTTTTTTTCGCCATTTGTTCCTTTTCTCATCCAAGGCCGACGGCTCCTTTCGTAGGCTAGTCGTCGTTTAGGGTGTGCTGGGGGGGGTGTTTCTAATGTTGCCTCAAGGGGCTTGTTTTTTTTTGCATGATTTTGTTGAAAGTGTGCACATTGTTGTTTAGGTACGTGATGGGTGTACTATGTCGACGTGATGTTCTGTGTTGATTGTGAATGCTTCTCAGTTGGGTCTTTTGTAATTTGTGTAGATGTTTGTGGATAACTTATGTGATACTTTTGTTGTGTTAATTATCGATTGGTGGTCAGTTCTCACGGATTTGACCACTTTTGAGGATGTTGTGGGAGCGAGGTTGGAGGAGGAGGAGGAGGAGGAGGTGAGACCTGGAGACGATGGGGGATATGAATATGGACATGAAACTTGTTGAGTGGGGTGAAGTTGTCTGTCGGAGTGGATATCTTGCTCTCTGTCGGTGACAGCGTTGTTGACATCAGGCCGGTGCTCTGGCGTTGTAGTCACCACCCAAGATGAGGCAGGGGTGGGGGTTCTAGGGAGATGGAAGCTTTATTATTGTTGTGTGAGAGTGGTTGTGATTGCGGTTCGCCAAGGCTACCAACATGGTCCTGCCAGGTGGTGGTGAAGTTTGGGAAGGGTGTTTTGTGTCGTTGTTTTTGCAGTATGACAATGTGTATGTTTTGTTGTTTCAAGAAGTTTGTGATTTTAGTGTTGATGCGGTCTAAGTTCGGTTGTAGGAGGAGGCTTAATGGGGCGCGCTATTGCGCCGTGACTGATCCCTTGAATCTACCCCTCCCAATGCCGCGACAGCTTCCCCCGTCGTCTCCGAATCGGACGCATCGCCACTTGACCGAGCGCTCCCCGGAACATTATTGTGACGACCGCGTGGTCCCCCGGACTGCCCGGCACCTTATCGAGTGCCCCAATCTGGGTGATCTTCGCGTGCGTTACCCGCTTATCTCGGTACCTGGAGGAGCGAGGTCGCTACCCCCTTGTTACTCTTGCTCCACGGAACGAGTTCGTACACACCACAGCAGGCTTTAATTGTTGGCGCCCCTACCACACGAGGTTTAGCGCCCCTCGCTCTTGTTTTCTCTTCTCATATCTGTTGCGGTTCCTCACTCCAGATTCGTGTGTGTTCCTGCGTGTGGTATCTCTGTGGGGGGCTGATGTATATCAGTGTGGTATCTTTGTGTGTGTGGGGGGTTGCTATATCAGTGTGTGCGTGTATGTCTGTTGTCACGCGTGAATGACGCCCATTTTTCTCGAGTAATGAAATCACGCCCGCGTTAACGCCGGCCCGCGAAATCCCCCCCCTCCCAATGCCGCTTTTAATATGACTGAGTTTGTTCCACTCATCCTCCCCCCCCCCCCATCTCCTTCGGTCGCTTTGTTTGTTTGCAGTAGAGGGAGGAGGCGGGGGGGCGGGGGTGTCGCTTCAGTAGCGGACTCTCCGTGGCCGTCAGTCGTCGCGGTCGAGGCTCCAGAAGACGACGTCTCCTTCCCGGAGTAGAGCTCACGCCTCATCCCTTCTAGTGACGTCACCCGTGGATTTAGTGACTTCAACTTTTTAGCCCTGGACTGAGTGACGTCATCCGTCGAACCGGGACCGCGGATTCAAACTCTCGCTCTTAGCCCGTCGTGATTCTCAACATTGGTGTGACGTGGCCCCCCTGAGGGAGGACGGCTGAACCCTGTAGAATTGCAAACGTTCCCCCGCCCCAAATTTGGGGTGACGGGGACACCATCGGGGCCCGTGTTTGTTTGAAGAGGAGTTCCCTTCATTATGGAGGGGCTCAGAGACCTGAACCCCCTAATAGCCCCTCGTAGCTGGTGGCCCCGACCTTCTCCCCACCACCTCAAGAGTCCTCCTTTGGTGGCGGCGGTGGAGGCCGGCAGCCCCTCTTCCCGGGTCCTCTACCGGCCCCGGAGTGACCCGGAACTCTGCTCCCGAGAGGTCCCCAGGGGGAACCGCCTCTCAGCACTGTGCCCCGGGGAGGTGGGGCCCGGTCTCCCCGACTTGCTCTCTCCAGATCCACCGCCCCTACCTCCCAAGGCGCGGCGCCCCCTCCCTCACCAGGGGCCTAAAGCCCCCAGGGATGACCCGGGTGGGGGAGGGAGCCATAGTTTGTGGGACCCCCAGGCCCTATTAATGGAGGTTCTGTGGGAGCTGCGTCGGTCTCGGTGCTCCCCCAGGAGGGATCCAATACCCCCCGATTGCTATCCCTCCACGGTAGGGAATCGGGGATTCGATCCCGCCCCATTCGTGTCACTGTGGTCGGGGGCGCCGCCCTCTCTCAACGGCCTTCGCCGTCTCGAACCCCCTCAAGTACAGGTGAAGCACCCCCTTTGCCCCTCATAGTGCGGGAAGAAGGAATGTGTTCGTAGGTGCGAACTCGAGCCCCCCCGTGTTCGTACCTCGGATTTCGAGGTTGTATGTCCATTCGGGACGAAGTGAGATCGTATGTAGGAGAGGGGTGTTCGCAGGTGTGAGCCAGGCATGGCCCTGTTGCAATAAATAGTAAGGCGTTGTGAGGGTGTTTGCGGTTGGTAAGACGAAGATGAAGGGGAATGACGGTGTTGACCGAAGAAGAAGGAGCAGAATGACGAGAGGTCGTAATAAATAAGGAACTGGGGCGAAGGAAATAGTCGAGAGTGATAAAGGGAGGAAGGAAGGAAGGAGGTGGCTTGGTTGTGTGAATGAGAGAAAGAGAAGAAAGGGTCAGCTGACTGAGGGGGTGGGGGTAGGTTTTCTTGGAAGGTGTTTGTGAGGAGGCGGCCTATCCAGGGATGACCCTGACTGGATGAGGCCATAAATTTGGGAGGGGAAGGGGGTTTAAAGGACCATCCGTTGGCACTGCCACGTGACCATCCCTTTGAGCCGTAAAAAGGTGGAGTTTGGGTGAATGTGTGTATGTGTATGTGCGTGGCTGAATATACGTTTGGTGGCTGCTCTTGTGGTGATGGGGGCCTCAGCGGTTGCAGTGGTGGGGTGGGGAGCATTCATTTGCTGAGGGCAATGGACAATTCCTGCGCCAGCTGGCCGACCCATCTGCGACGGCACTAGCGGGGGGACGAAGGTGGACTGACTCCCCCCCTCCTCTCGCCCTCCGAATTGGGGGAGGGGGGTCAGTTGTCCACGACTATTAGGTTTTTTTTCATGCAGAGGGGGCTGTATTTAAATGAGGAGGGGGAGGGATTATTTCCGCATTTTCCCACCCGTCTGCCGAGGGGGTAATGTCGACTCGTGCCCCGCCTCAGAGTCAGCACGCTCCTAGTAGTCTCTGCTTCAAGCGTCCTCTGGCATTATTCGAAAAGAAATTTGGTCGCTCATAGGGAGGTCTCGTCAATCGCCTATCTTTTTCTTCTTTCGCACACACACCACCCATCACTCTTCCGTCTACGAAATCCGTAGAAGAGGTTGCCGTATTCACGCTCCCATGGCTCAGTGGGTGAGGGCTCTCCCGTGGGCAACGAAAGGTTGGTTTCCTGCTTACCCAGTGTGTGTGTGGGGGGGGGGGGGGCACAGCACCAAGCATTCTTCAAGCTTCGCCCCCTCTCCAATAAGGGCCGACAAATGCCTTCAGATGTGGCATTCTGATCTTTATGTTGGTTTCATCAGGGTAAAAAATCGAGTCTTGCCTAATAGGAGATATATTGCAGCTGACATCTGGGGGATTTGCCTTCCATGCCCCAATGCCACGGCTGTGTATCTCCGAGACATTTTAACACTTCCCCACTTTCCGTACGCTATAGTCCGCCTTAAAACAGATACGAGATTACTTTCTGAACACTCCAATATAACTTCCACACATTTTCGCATCCCCCAACTCACTACTGTTTAGGAACCTCGCAAGACTTGGGGCGGAATCGCCCCTCGTTGGTTTTCGATTTTTTTTTGTCCCGGGAAAATGATGTCGCAGGATTTTCGCATAATTATTATTTTTTGTTGGAGGGAGGGGAGGGGGCGTCTTTGTGGGAGTTCTGGCGGCGACCGCAACGCCACCTGGCGTCATTTCAGTGTGGCGCCAGAACTCCCTCCCATTTGGGGATGGTGTGAACGGCCACCCCCCACCCCTTTCTTCCCGAAGGAAAGGGGATTCATTTGTAGTGTGGGAGAATGATTAGGTGTTTGGGATGGGTTATGAGAGGGGTCATTGCCCCCTATATCGGGTTCGCACTTCGGAACACCTATACTTTTAAATACGAACTTTCTTTTGCCTCTATTTGACGCATCGATAGGGTTAAGTGTACCCGCGCCCATGTTCATACTTTGAAATGTCTGTGCCTTCAAGTACGAACTATAAGACCAAGTTTATGTTGAGAGGTCATGTTCATACTCTTAATGTATGTTTTGACTACGAACTCTTTAAGTGCACCTGCGTCACTTTCGTACTTTGAAACGCCCATGTTCTCAAGTACGAACTACCAGACCAAGTTTATGTTGAGATGTCATGTTCATACTCCGAACACCTGTTTTTAAGTACGAACTTGTTAACTGTACCCGCGATGTGTTCTTACTTGGAATGGTATGTTTTAAAGTACGAACTATCAAAGCCGCTCTTACCCATTGACGGGTTTATATAGGGTCATGTTCATACTATTAACACCTATGTTTTCAAGTACGAACTTTTGGCGCTAATACTTAAACTATGGGATTATAATGTACCTATCTCGTTCATACATTGGAATGCCTATGTTTCTAACTACGAACTATTAAACCAAGGGTTTATTCATCGACAGGTTTAGGTATATTTTCGGACCGTGTTCGTATTTTAGCTACCTATTCTTCTAAGCACGATTTGTTATAGGGATTAGTACATGTTAGGCGCGCCTGTATTTGTTCGTACCTCTTAACACCCGTGCTTACATGTGCGAACGCCATTTTCTCCAGGGATCTCTATAGATAGGAGCTTTCTGTGGACTCCCGGGGAGGGGTAATGTTCTAAGAGTTCCCTCTGTGGTCTTGTAAGCGTGCCTTTTTAGTTCTCGGTTGGATTATCCCATCGGGTCTCGCCTTTGCAGATCTTCTTCCGGACGGGGACGCTGAGCCGCCTCGAGGAGGAGCGGGACCTCGTCCTCGCCGACACCGTCGTCCGCCTCCAGGCGCTGTGCAGGGGGGTCCTCGCTAGGAGAGCTATGCGAAAGAGGAAGGTACGTCACAGAGGAGGGGGGGGGGGTCTTAAATATGCTGCTATTATTTTAGTCTCTTTCATGTTCGTCCCACATAACGCAAGCATCTTCAATCTCCCTCTTTTAACACATCATTCTCCTACTTGTTCCTCTCACATAACCTAAGCATCTTTCACCTCCTTTTAATACGAGATCTGCCGCAATTGGGTAAATTAGGCACGTTCAGAAGAATTGCGGGGACTCCCTGTTCGGAGCGTTCAAAGTACTCTCCTCGTCTCGTATGTTTTCTGGATTTCTCCCCTTCTACTAACTTCACCACCTTCCTTGCGAACGGCGCCTCGCAAGCCGCCGTCTGTTTGATTCCCTCATTATTTTCCCTTCCCTTCCCCACCTTCGGTAAATAATAAGGGTGGGAGCTAGTAAATGTTCTTAAGGGAGCTAGAGTAACAGATGCTTGCGTTATGTGAAAAGAACAAGAAGGGGAATGACAATAATAACCTGTTCAAAGAAGGAGAGTCAACATGTTTGCGTTGTGTGAGACCCCAAAGTAGGCGAATGATGATAATACTGTGCTATAAGGAGTGAATTAAGTTGTTGCGTTATGGAGGACAAACAAGAAGCTGAATCAATAATAATTGTGTTAAAAGAGGGAGATTTAAGATGCTTGCTCTATGTAAGATGAACATGAAAGGGAATGGCAATAATACTCTATTAAAAGAAGGAGATGGGAGATGTCTGCGTTATGTGAGATGAACAATAAGGGGGACGATGATAAAAATGTGTTATTAGAAGGGATTGAGGATGCTTGCGTTATGTGAGATGAACAAGAAGGGATATGATGATTAAAATGTGTTATTAGAAGGGATTGAGGATGCTTGCGTTATGTGAGATGAACAAGAAGGGATATGATGATAAAAATGTGTTATTAGAAGGGATTGAGGATGCGTTTCTGAGACGAACAAGAAGAAAAGATGTGCTTACGTTATGTGAGACGAACGTAAAGGTTTAATAATAATAAAATGGTGTTGCAGGTGCAGGAGACGGCGATCCGGTGCATCCAGAAGAACGTGCGGAAGTTCCTGGCGGTGCGGGAGTGGCCCTGGTGGCGCCTCCTGGTGAGGGTCGCGCCCCTCCTTAACGTTCATCGCACCGAGGAGGAACTGAGGGCCACCAAGGTGGGTGCCAGGAATGGCCCATTTTCTTTTCCCTTCAAGATAGCGCACTCCACGTATTTATTCCCCCCCCCCCACCCGATATACAGACACTTCTGGGTATTCTTCTTCCTCACATACAGTCAGATAGAGGTATCCTTCCTCGCCCACATGCATCTACACATACACAAATTGGTCTAGGTATTCCTTTACACGGTGCAGTGGTGTACCCTGCGTACCCTCTTGGTGCCCGGTGGAGCTGCACGTCCCCCCTGCCTGAGTGCAAATTAGTGCTCCCCCCCACCTATCACTGGATTGACGTGAACTCTCGGATGGGGCCTGAGAAAGTTGTTGGGGGTGCTGTCCCCTCCCTCCCTCCCTCCCTCTCAGCGCTACTTGATCTTCATTTTATTATTATTACTATTTTTTGCCACTTATCACCTCAACCTTCTGTCTACCACCACTGGACCAGGAGGATTGTTCCCACCTGGACAGAGTTCGGTCCCCTAGCCATGGTGCCTTGGTGGACTGATTGCATGCCATCCTGGGATCACCTAGCACAGGGTATGATAATAATAGGTGATCACCCACCCAACTCTTTATTACATACCCTCTTACCCCTGTCACACTTACTCTCCTATCCACAGAGGTTGTGGCTGCTTAGCGCACTCACTTCCATCCTCTTATGGGTCCTTGGTCGAGTGTCAGTGTTAAGGTCGAAACCTCGCTGCCTCGGCCAAGTATTAGGCCCTGGGTGTGTCGGGCCGTCGATTCTGCTCAACTCCTTCCAGTACACACACACACAAGGTGGCTGCGTTGGCGCCATCCTTTATGGTTAAAGCTCGAGGACAATTTCACCTCAATGGCGTCCGAGTTATCAAAGCCCCTCTTAGCTGGACACATGTGTCGAGTATCTGTAAATGACCACATTCTGGAGACTTTTCTCATCGTATCCTCTTTCCATGCCTTTTTCTCCTTCACGACCTCCCTAAGTGTCAAGGAGGACGAGGTAACACGAAACACCCCTTCGACCGGTGGAGGAGCTCATCTCTTACCACCCGTTGCGGCAAAGGGGGCCTCCTCCAACACTCTTCCACCGGTAGCTTAACGCTAAGTCCCTTCTCTGGAGTCGTCCAGGCGACTCCGCCCAAATGGCAGCACTTCGTATCTCCCGGATAAGGATCTCTTGGCCGTTGAGGCTACAGATGGTCTCTCATTGCGCGGAGCTAAGGATTTGTGTCCCGTCGCGTCCAGCGCGCTTTTTGGGATGCCTTCTGCCTCGACTCTAAAAAAGGCACCCTCTAACCCGGGCTCTTCCCCACCTATGAACACCGTCGTTTCCGCGCCCACTCGGAACCGTTCTACCCTACACTCCCCGGGCGCTCCTCTGATAGAGCTGTCGGCAGACTGGTTTCATACCCAGAGTCAGCTAAAACCAGGGCTCCTCCCCCCTCCCCACATCGTGAGGCCCTCTTCCGGGAGTCCTTAAGCTGCCCTCCAAAAGGACCAGATTAAATCAGCTTCGGGTCCTACGCTCCTTCACAAGGTTGGCCTAGTTTGCTCGGAAAGGGTGGATCCTCCACAGGAGGGGCCCCGCCTCTGAAGACTACTCCGCGCTATTGATTTCGAGGCGGAGCGAGCCCTACCTCCCGATAAGTCCTCTTAGGCGGAAGCGCCTTCTTCGTCCAACAGCTTCCGGAGTCCTCCGGCAAGCGTCCGGCTAATCCCGTGATGGTTTTCTTTTCGAAAAGGGTCCATGCATCTCCTCTGGTCCAACTGGGAGGTGCTGCGGAAGCTCGTCTGTCCCCGTTTGCTATTTCTTGCAGAAGACCATGCTGAGCGCGTGCCCCCTGCTCACCCCTTGGTATAAAGGTTTTGCGACCCCAACACCAGGGGCTGGGGGCCTTGCAGGAGGATGCGCCATTTACATCCGGCATGATGTTTCCGTTCTCTTTGCATTGAATGCCTCCTTTTAGGAAGTGAAAGTGTAGCTATACCTGGATAAGAGGTATACTGTTATTTCTGAGTACATTCCACTGGCAGCCGACTTCGACGAGGTGGACTTCGCCGCACCTTGGCACGGTTGCCGAGGCACTTTCTGCTACTCGGGGATTTTAAAGGTAGACACCCCCTCATCGAGACTAGTGAATCAATCCCTTTGGTCAGTTTCCTTCGCCACCTGATCTACGAACTGGCGATAGGTGTCCTAAATGTGGATGAGCTTACGCATAACTCGTGAGGACCGCTACATTTTCCTGTCTGGATCTATCCTTTCCCTCTGCGGATGCACAGCCTGAGCTCCGGTTTAGGGTGGTGGGTTTTTAACAACCCGCTTCATCCCCATCCACACCTCCATCACATCTTTCTTTATCATTTCAATCTCTATCGATTTTATGCCGAGCCCAAAGTGGAGCCGCCATGCTCATGGGTTGCCAGGCCACTAGGCGGGAGGAGTGGCCTCAAATGGCGGCAGCTGGCTTTGCAAGCCCCGTATTCACCCCTCGCAGAGCAGGCTACTGCGTGGGATGATGAGCGTTTGCGTCCCGTGCTAAAAAAGGGGGTCACCATACCCAATGATGAATTAAAAAAGATACTCCTTTACCTGTTCCTCGACCATCGTCGAAGCCGCCCTCAGGCAGCTTTCAAAGGGGCCCCTCCAAATTTCTGTCCCCGAGAGAAGTCTTACTCCTCTCCTTTGCCTCCTGGTGTAGGAGACTCTTCCTCATCCCCTTCTCTGGAGCGCCAAGAAAGCACCCAGGCGGCTGAAAATTGACAGCTCTAGGTTGGAGCGCGTCGATAGGGCCAACCCCCTCAGGGGTTCAAAGAATGGCAGGTCCCGTCGGTCCTTGCCCCCTAACATCCTACACTCCCCCGCTAAGAACCTACAAGGGATCACTGTACGTGCCACCCTCTCTTCATCGACGGATACTGGTTCGCCGGCCTTAGGTAAAATACGTACATCGAATGGGATCTGTGATGTCTCGGGGGGGTGGGGAGTGGCCACATGGAGATCCCCCTTAGATGGACATCGTCCCTGAGGTAAGCCCGCCTCAGACGGTAGGATCTTCCATGGGGTCGAACCTGGGCTCGGTACCAAGCACATAACCCGTGCCCACCCTTATGCAAGCTCCTCCTGGTTCATTCCCCGCCCTCCTAAAATGAAAAAAAACCCACAAAAAGCAGGCAAAACAGACTTGGGGTTCTTCTCCTTCCATGGCGGCCGCGGGGACGGACGGGGCCGCTGCCGTTTCGGTAAGCGACCAAGCCAAGATCGGCATGTCCGGTCCCGGTGCTCCCCCTGGTGGGGAGTCCCAGACGAAGACCATAATTGCGCAGAGCGTAACATCGATTACTTCGGGGTCCCTCATTCAGAGGCTACCTGGCGATTTCTAGCCCGCTGGCTTCAAACGTTTTCTTATCATTTGCTCCACTGATGACAGCATGTTGGCTAAGGGGAACACGATCCATCAGAGGACGGCTCTAGCTAGCGTGATTGGTAGAGACCCGAAGGTGACCCGTTTCTCGGACAGGAGCCTTTTGGCGAATGCGTTGAATCCCCCCGAGGTGGCCATGATTAGTGCCCTTCGGACACTTGATGGCGCGCCTGTGAGTGTGACGCCGCACTCTACCATGAACTTCGTGAAAGGAGTAGTTTATGCGAGGGAACTCGTGGACTACTCTATAGAGTACATGACTTAGAGCTGGCCGACCATGGGGATGTCAAGGTTGAGCGTGTGATGATAAAACAGGGAGGGGCCTCGAGACCCACCCGTCCACTCTTCGCCAAATTCGACTGTGACAAGCTCCTTGAAGTGTTGCTTGCCGGTTGGTATCGCTACCGCGTGAAGGCATTCCTGCCACTGCCGCGGAGGTGGTATTACTGCCACCGCTTCGGCCATACGAATCGCTCATGTCGACGTGTAAAGTTTGTGTAAGTTGCTCCAAGGCCGCACACGATAAGTCCAAATCGTGTGTGGTCAAGTGTGTCAATTGGGAAGAGCCGCACCCCGCTTCTTCAAAGCAATGTGGTGCGTACCTCCTTGAGAAGGAAATCCTGGCCGTTCAGGCTCAGGATCGTCTCTCATTTCGCGAGGCTAAGGACTTGGTCCTGATGCCCCCGGTGCTGCCTGGGACGTCCTATGCCTCACTATTAAGAAAGACACCCTCTTATTCTGCGCCCTCCAGGCCTACGAGCACGTTCGTTTCCGCGCCCATTCGGAAACCTTCTGCGGGTTCTACCCACCCCGGGTGCTTTCCTGGTAGAGCTGGCGACACAAAGGGTTCACAGCCATCCCCGGCTAAAACCAGGGCTCGCCCTCCTTCCCCCAACGTGACCGTTTCCCGCAAGGCGAAATGGCCGCGCGCCTCCACCGAGTCGTTAGACTCACAGGAGGCAACACCACTGAAGATAGTCTTGAGGCTATCTTCCGGGGTTCCTAAAGCTGCCACCCCTAAAGGAAGAGAGCACTTAAGAAGCTTCGTCTCCTTCACCCACACCCAGTGGTAGGCTGGGTGGCTCGGAGACGGCGGTTCCTCGAAAAGAGGGCCCCCCGCCTCCGAAGCCGCCCTGCTCGCCCAAGGTTTCGAGGCGGAGGTAGGAAAGGACTGGCATGGTGAGCCCAAGCTCCTTCAATAAGGGCCCCAAGTTCTGCCTCCGGGAAACGTACGGCCATTACTGTGAGGGTCTTCTCTTCGAAGATGGCCCCCGTGTCTCCTCTGAGCTAGTCCTGGAAGGCATATTCCTCAATGGAATTGCCTGCCCACCGTCCCGGGGTATAAAGTTTTTGCGACCCCACCACCACGCGATGGGGCCCTGGCGGGAGGATTTGCGAGTTACACCCGGCATGATTGTTCCGTTCTTTTCTTCGCTTTAGATACCTGCTTTCAGGCAGTAGCTGTGCCGCTGCATCTGAATAGGAGGTATACTGTTATTTCCGCGTACATTCCACCGTCAGCCGACATCGATGCGGGGGTCCTCCGCCGCGTATTGGCACAGTTGCCGAGGCCCTTTCTCTTGCTCGGAGATCTGAACGGTCGCCCCCCCCCTCTGGGGAGACTACTCGGTTAATCCCAGGGGTCAAACCCTTGCCGACCTGATCGACGAGCTTGAGATGAGTGTCCTAAATGTGGATGGGTTTACGCATCACTACCCTAGAAACGCTTCATTATCCTGTCTCGACCTATCTTTGTGCTTCCCAGATGCACATCCGTATTTTGGTTGGGGATGGACGATGACCTTTATGTTAGTGATCTCTTTCTCCATTCAAATATCATTTTTCGGGCCTCTGCCGCCCGAGACCACGCCCCGGTGGTGCTTGGCACGGGCCTGGTTTCCGCATTTCAAGAAATGATTGATTTATCTGTCTCAGCTGAGGAGTTTAGGTCGGTAGATTAAGCCGCTGAATTCTTCTCCTGCAACCTCATCACCGTGGGCTTAACTACTATTCCAAGGCCTATGATACCGCATGGCGATACGGTATCATGGAGAAACTCCACACGATGGGGGCGAGGGGACGCCTTCCAATGTTTATATCTAATTTTTTGCGAGATAGTCGATTGCGCGTACGGGTGGCGGGAGCCCTCTCCGGCCCAAAGGAGCAGGAAGAGGGTGTCCCGCAGGGAAGTGTCCTGAGTGTCACACTCTTTGCCCTGAGCATCAACGGCATCACCTCGGTGCTGCCGAAAGATGTTCTCGCTACGCTCTACGTGGATGACCTTTCGATCTCTTTTGGCGCGGCCAAGATGCCAGCTCTGGAGCGTCGACTCCAACCGACATTGAACCGCGTCTCTCGCTATGCCGAAGTGCACAGGTTTCGGTTTTCTTTGGCCAAGACTAAGGTGGTGCACTTCTGCCGCCATCCACGGCTACATCCTGAGCTAGACTTGTTGTTTCTAAATGAGGTGCGCCTGAAAGTGGTGGACTCTCACCGTTTCCTTGGTCTTGTATTTGGCCGACGCCTCACCTGGGAGGCTCATATTCGCAGCCTTAGTGTCTCTTGTACCCGCGCCATGGATATTCTCCGTTCCATGACGTTCAGGGTTTGGGGCGCTGATAGGGCTACTGCCCTACTTTTTTATCGATCCTTTGTTCGTTCGAAGCTCGACTACGGATGCGAGTTTTATGCATACGCAGCCGAGCGTGTATTGCGGAAGATGGACTATATCCACCATACCCGCCTTCGCTTGGCGACCAGTTCCTTCCACACTTGCCCCATTGAGAGCCTACTTATCGATGTTTGGGAGATGCCACTCGCTCTACACCGTGCACAGTGCATTATTCTCCTGTACGTGCGAGCCCGGTGCCTCCCTCAGTCGCCAACCTCTCTCACTGCATCCACAGCTGATCTCGACGGTGCCTATGACGCCGAGAGATGCCAGTTATACCCTAAGCCCTTTGGGTTTACGGCTAGGAAACTCCTTCGAGAGTTAGGTTTAGCTCTCTGCCCGGTGGCTCTCCTGGTTCTGCCTAGTACGCCACCCTGGAGGGTACCACCTTTGATTATTTGTCGCCGCGCCTCTGCTCCCGAAGTTTCTACAGTACCGGGAGTATTGCGTTCGACCTTTTTGGAGCACACCTCGTGTCACGCTGGAACCATGCCAGTGTATACGGATTGCTCCAAGTCCAAAGAGGGGGTCGGCTTCCACGCCGTATCCCCTCTATTTGAAGTCAGCGGGGCTCTACCAGGCGCTGCGTCTGTCTTCACGGCCGAGCTGGTGGCAATACACCACTCGGGGCGGGAGATTACTCGACGTGCCCGGTTTGTAGACCAGATTGTGCTTTATAGGGACTCACAAAGCGCCCTGAGTGCTCTCGGGGCATTGGAATCTCCGCATCCTCTGGTTCGCGAAATCCGTGACGCCACGGTTTTGGCGAACCGGGCGGATGTCGAGATTATCTTCTGCTGTGTTCCTGGACATTTAGGAATTGCGGGGAATGAGCGCGCCAAAGAGTTCGCGAGGACTCGGCGACCGGACCAGCGTTTTGCTTCCTCACACCGACTACATTGCTTGAATACGGGCATCTCTTCGGACTGCTTGGCAAAGAAGATGGGAGACGGGCGAAGGGAACGCAAAGTTGCGTGCCATTGCGCCGCGACTGTTCCCATGGACCTATTCCCCAATGCCGCGGCGGCTTCAGGTTGCTTTCTGTCGTCTCCGAATCGGACACACTCGTGTGACGCACCGCCATTTGATGGAGCGCTTGCCATCCCCCTACTGTGAAGACTGCTTTGTCCCCCAGACTGTTTGGCACATTTTTTTTAGCCCTTGTCCTTGTTATCGTTATTTGTTCTTTATTTTCTTTTTTTTTGTTACTTGTTTCTTAATATAGCCCAGTAGTAGGTTGTGTCGTGTACGGCGACTTATGCCCAAGCAGGCAGTCGCCAGATGGGCTCCGTCAAAATAAAAAAATCACTGCCTATAATGATAGTGAATACCCTTCACATACCCCATACCCATACTCTTTTCAAGGAGTGGATGCTCTCTTGCTGAGAGGTGCCATTGTCAATGAATGACACGAAATTTGAATTAACATAATTTCTTGGTTGCAACGTTTCGCCACCTCACACAAGGCTTGAGCTCACTACTAAATAAAGCCATTTATTCTTTGACCCAAGTTCCGGGTGTGAAATAGAAATTTAGTACCCACATTCAACAAGTGAAGTAAATAGGTAAATAAAAAGTAAAAAAACATTATTTTCCTGAATTTTTGAGTGGCTTTCGAATTTATTAAAAACAAAAATTGTGTTAATTAGTTCCACACCTGCGCTTCTTTCGAATTGTTCGTATCTCGGAATCCCGCAACTCTGTCTGGAACACATTTTTACATTCTTGAAAATGTGGGTTTGTAGTTAGCAAGTTCAGATTTACATCCCTTTTTTTATTCCTCGTTAAAAGTTATTCTTTTTGTTATTGTTTGTTTTCCACTTTATTCCTTTCTCCTGCTTTTCTTTTATTAATTATTTCATGGTATGTTGGAGGAAAGTAATAGTATTAATTTCCACCTTTTTCTCGTCTCTTCTAACCTTCATTTAGTACTTATTTCCCGTCTCATTACTTACGGCACAAATGCCAGGCGTCAAATGGAGTAATGAAAGTCGTATTTATCGCTATTATATTCATCGAATGGCTCGATAAATTGGGCTATTTTAGACGAATAATGTTTACTTTCGGTTTTTATCTGTTTACAGGATTTTCTCCTTGTTAGCAAAGGCCATATTTATAATAGGGTTTTCCTCCCGGGGGTAATTTAATGGTGCTGTCGTTGGGTATAGAGTTTGAAAGCTATAAAAGACTCAAAGAGCTTAGTTCTAATTTAAGATTGGGAAATCCCATCTCCGCGTGGCTTGATGGTTTGTCTAGGTTGTGCTTTTTTTATATTTAAGATCAAATTTATATGTAATTGGGGCAAAAAGCGATAATTATTCTACATCGTGGTCAATTGCATCCAGTGAATAAGTACGTACTGTTCACTGAATACAATTCAATTCAATATCAATGTATTTATTTACAATGGAAGAGTTATCGCTTCGGGAAAGTATGAGGAAAACGAGTTACGAGTAAATTAGAGAAAAATGACTTGAGGGGGAAACAATTGTAGGACTTCATGTAAGTTATCGAATCGAATGTTTATATACAGTGAGTGAAGTTTACATTCACTTAACTTTTTCTCTATGTAACCTTGAAAATGTTCTTTTATTAACCTAAATTCAGGTCGTAGTTTATTATCAAGATCTTACGTAAATATTGTTTATAGATCATGACCGTAATCTATCTCCATATCGCTTTTAACTCTCCTAAATATTTAGGCTAGTTGAGCATAATATAACATAATTTCACGGATGACAAAAGTCACAAGGGCCTATTAAAGGTTATCTGCATCTGTCAAAACCCACCCACAAAATGCATACATAGGATTGTGTCAGATCATGCATCTACAATACACAATTTAAACAATCCATAGGATTGTGTCCATTCATGCATCTACAATAAACAATTCGAACCATACACAGGAGTGTGTCAAAAACAAAGAGCATCATCATCAAGACTCGTCAAAATCCAAATCAATCGTAATATACAATAATAAAAAACTGCCTTCACAGGGAAATGAGTCCAGAATACCCTACAAAGTTAACACTCCCTCCCTATATAATCATCTAATCTGCATTTGAATATATTCAAGTTTGGACTGTCTACCATCTCAGATGGCAAACTATTCCAGTAATCTACCACTCTACTGGTGAAAAAATATTTTCTAACATCCAACCTGGACCTCTGTTTTTTTTAAAATTTTTAAGTGGTGACCCTAGTCCTATTACTACCTTCCAACTCAAATAACTTGCTAAAATCCAACCTATGCATCCCAGAACAGATTTTAAAAAGCTCAATCATATCTCCCCTCACACATTTTCTCTCAAATGAGAACTTATTTAGTACCCTCAGTCTATCTTCATACTCAAGGTGCTTCAGGGAAGGTATTATTTTTGTTGCCCTCCTTTATACTGACTCTAGCATGTTGATATCATGTCTAAAATGTGGTGACCATGCTTGTATACAGTACTCTAAATGTGGCCTAACATATTGTAGCTAACATTCCTCTTAATGTATCCTAGCACCTTATTTGCTCTATTTTTTGCCTAAGTGCTTCTCATCCTCAAGTGAATTTGGGCAATGCCCATCCATTTCATAGCTAAATTCCCTATTATCCCTTCCCATGTTAAGAACTTTGCATTTTTTAAGGTTAAAAGTCATCTGCCACCTCTTAGTTCAAGCTACTAACTTATTTAAGTAACTCTGCACTTTAAAGCTACCCTCAACTTCTTTGACTACAGCTGCCAATTTAGTGTCATCAGCAAAAATTGACACTTTGCTATTTACACCTTGCCCAAGATCATTTACATAGATTATAAATAATAAAGGGCCTAAAACTGATCCCTGAGGTACACCACTAATAACATTCCTCCACTCTGACCTCACTCCATTCAGTACAACTCTCTGTTTCCTATTTTTCAGCCATTCAGTTATCCAGTTTAAAACTCTACCACATATCCCATGCATTTTTAATTTGTGAACTAATCTCCTATGTGGAACCTTATCAAAAGCTTCGCTAAAATCTAAGTAAATTACATCAACATTCTCTCCCTTATCTAATTGTTTAGTAACATAATCCATAAAATCCAGTAAATATGTTAAACACGATATACCTCTTCTAAACCCATGCTGAGCATCATTTATTAACCTACCACACTCTAGATGGATAGAAATCCCTTTCTTAACTATCTTCTCAAGGATTTACAAACAAGAGAGGTTCTCTCAGTTATAAGAACTTGGATGTCTAAGTTCGTGTTGATGCACAGTGGGTCTTGAACTGTGTTGTGATAATGTTCTTGGACCTGTAACTAGTCTTTAATTATTTTTACATTCCCGAACAAAATTTGACCTCCCCCCCTTCCTTTAAGAGATAAAAAGGGATATAAAATTGATTTCGCTAACTACACACCCACATTTTAAAACATATTATTTTTAATATTTAATTTCCTAACCCCGACCACAAATTCTATAAAAGGAAACATTCTTTTTTTATTTTATTAATTTTAGTCTAAGTTAATAAAATTAATAATAAACAAATAATGGGTATATTGCTTGGCTCTGTAGACCGTAATTCCCATCCCCCCATTATCAGTGTCCTATCTAGATCCTCTTTGCATTATTATAGTCTGGATTATCGCTTTAATTAAAGGTGGGGTTGAGTTTTTTGTGATGAGCGGTGTAATCAACTAACGTCGTTTACCATTCCTAGGACGAGCTCGAAGCCCTCCTAGTGAAGCTGGAGAGAGCGGAGAATGATCGACAAGACCTAAAACACGAGAACGACAAACTTGAGGCCAAGGTGAGTAAGGGGGGTAAACAGACCCCCTTCAGGAAAAAGTGATCGGGGGAGTTGTGAAACCCATAATTGACTGAAGATATAGATTAGTCAGTGGAATCCCCAAACCATAGTTACGTTGGACAGGTATTTGTGCGTTCGTAGTTCCTACACCTGGTTTTTAGGTACGAACAGTGTTTAGGAAGGGTTTAAAGGGCCTGGGGCTCAGTAAGGCTGGCATAGTGCCACAGGCGTTGGTATCAGTACCAACAGAGATTCCCGCTCGGATTCCCTCCTTCCCCCCATCTCATCTTAGTGGGGACCTTTAAATGGAGTCTACGAACCGAAACTCGACCCCAAATGGGATTCCCATCCGCCGGTTAAACATAGCCAATGTAGCTTAATTTTGCGCGTGACCGGCGTCTTCTCCGTTAGTCCGTAGCGCAGGAAAATTCCTTAGCACCCCGTTTAATAAGAAAGGAGTTCATATTCCGAAGCTCCGATCCATTTTCAGGTATGGACAAAAGAGCGAAAGGGTATAGAATATAACAACATTAAATTATGTTTATTTTTCAGCGTAGTGGGGGTGGGGATAGGGGTCTATAAGGTTTTCAGTTATTTGTTGGGGATTTGTAAAATGTCTTTCTAGAATTACGAACAAAAGATGGAGAGTTGCTCGGAAATAGGGACATTTAGGACGATCCAAGGTTCTACATCGTCAAAAGAAGTTTTTATTTCTTGGGGTTCGTATGTCGAGGGTTCAACCTGCATCAAGCTACAAACAAAGTATCAAGAGTATCTCAAATACAAACATTCAAACTTGCGATGGTTTGAATATCTTTTTTTTTTTTAATCATCCAAGGAAGTTTTTAGTTTTATGTCTGTTATTATGTCAAAATGCCCACTATGCCTTGACTTACGAACAAAGGATTGGAAGTTACTCAAATGCGAACATTCAAGACTCGATGGTTTTATTCTAGCGTGTAGTTTTAAAGATAATCCACGGAAGTCTTTTTAGCTCTTTGTCGCGTTCGGCGAGTTTATTTTTAGCAAAGGTATTTTTTTTAGTTTTATTTATTGAAGGATTCTGTTGGTGCTTATGTACCCTCTTTGTGACCCCCTTCCACGTGCCCCCCTCCTCCGCCCCCACTCAAAGAAATGTGTGGAGGTATTTGTGATACAACTATTGGCATCCGTTCGGCAGCTTCCGTTTCGTGTTTTTCTTTTGATGAGGGTAAGTGCCAAGTTTGTGCCTCAAGTTTCGCTCTCCTTTGTCTTATTGAGCGTAAATGCCCAAGCCAGGAACAGTTCTGTTGACCCATTTGGGGGATGGGGGGGGTGCTTAAGGTGCAGTTGGTGCCATCGGAAATGTGACACAAGATTGGAGGAAGAAAGTGCCGGTTGAGTTAAATGTAAATGCTGAGAAGGTGCCACTTCGTGAATAGGGGGATGGGGGTGTTTTAATGGATAGTTGATATCCGTTTAATTTTGTGGGCGGGTGTAACTTTGGGTGCCAGAGGTTCGAGTGCCCCAATTAGAAGTTCGCGAGGCTATGCGTGACCAGTGCCACGAGACAGAGTGATTAGGAAGGCGGCTTTGAGGGCGGTTTTGTGAATGCCATGCGGTTGTGTTGGGCCAAGGCAGTGCCACTTGAGATTCGACTAAGACATTGCCACCCGAGTGCCACTTGAAATTTGCTAAAGACATTGGCACCTAGTGCCACTTTAGATTCGCCATGAGGAAAGATCCAGTAGGGCGCGACACGACCAGTGCCAGGTCTCTCTCTCCACTAAGTGCCTACAGTTACCAGTCCTCCCATAGGATGAGTGGGTGTTCGTTGGGGGTCTCACAAACCCGCCCAAACCATTCCACCAGGAGCGTCTCCGCCAGAGTGCCAGACTGTAACCACGTCTCGCCGGGGGAAAGTTCTCCTCCCGAGCCTTCGTGCGACCCAGTAGTGCTGAACGCCGGGTTCACGTTTCATCTGAAAGGGTCTCCCGCGCCCCGGGTGCACGCGCATCTGCGGGCGGACCCCGCTGGGTCGGGAAAGAAAGGGAGCCCCCGGTCCTCCATGACGCGCCAGATCGACGAGTTCTTGAGGCGGAGCGACCACTCGCTCGACCGGTTCCAGCGGCTCCTCCGTCGGCGCTCCCCGCCGCCCCGACTGACACCTTCGACCTCGGGTGTCTCGTCGTCCTCCGCCACCCAGGGGGCCTCCTCCTCCAACTTCGCGGTGCAGGCCGAGCGGCACCGACGGATCCTCGCGAAGGTAGTGAGTCGAGGGCGCGCCCTCCGCGCCAAGAACACCCGCAGGGGGGCGTCTTCTCCGTCGTCCTCAGACGAGGATTTCTTCGAGTCGGACTCAGAGCTCGATCGCTCCGATGACACCTCCGCCGAGATAAGCAAGGTAAGGCACCGATTCGGGATTTAGTGTCACCACTCACTCTCCAAGGGGCAACGTAAACCAGGATAGCCCAAACACGGCGTCGTTAAACGACTGTTGTTTGACCTGTAGCTCCTTTTATCAAATATAGACATGATACTTATTACTAGCACAACCCAGTCGATATTTCAAAGAGAAAATTTCTTTGAACGCGGATCGTTGAATCGAATTAAAATGATTCACATGGAACTTTACACCGTGTATTGGGTCGAGGGAGGGTTGAACGTTAAACGAGTCATCGTTTGATAGGTCCTCGTAAAACCCTTCCTTGCTGAAGGATGGTTTTGAACAGGTCGCCATGTATCGGTCGTAAAGAGAGTTACCAGCCATGAATAGTGCTCCATCACTATGACAGGTAAGGTTCTCCTTAATAACGAGCCCTTCTGTTTTCAGCCTCTACTGGAGTGTCCAAAGGCCCCTTTGTGGTGATGAACAGGTGCTTCAGAGGAGCTTGGTCATGACCTCGGACTTTGGTCCGAGGTTGGCTCAGCCAAGCTTACCTGAACCCGCTACGGGATTTTCTTTTCTCCCTTGCAGGGAATTACAAAAAAATCACCCTTAATCAGAACAATGTTCTTTTTATCATAGAGAGAAGTTTGAAGTAACGACCGATGGCAATTTCAGGCGGAGGGACACGAATCCAAGCATCTTCAATAGAAGAGGAATGTTAATATACCATGTCATATTAACATCCCTCTTTTTGTTCGTTTTGCACAACTCCTGCATCTTCGATCCCTACTTATAACACATTATTATTATCATTCCCTTCTTGTTCGTCTCCTATCGCAAGCATCTTCAATCCCTCATGATTGCACATTATTTTCATTCCCCATCCTGTTCTTTTCGCATAAAGCAAGCATCTACCACTCTCATCTTTTTAGCAAATTATCATTATTAAGTTATAAATGAAAACCGATCGTGGCATTTATGGTAGGTGGGTGTGTGGTCTTAGACACCATTAAAAGGTCTGCTCTCTGTGTCAGACTATTAAGCCCAACTAGTCTCCTCTATTATCCACTCAGGCTGTTTATCTACTTCAGTTTCACTTTTGGTGGGACCAAGCGCCTCTTTGTTTTGCCAAAGAGTCCCCCGTCATTTCTATAATAATAATAATAATAATATCTTTAAAGAAGGGAAATTGAGGATGCTTGTATTATCTTAGGCGAACAAGAAGGGATATGATAATTTTAATAACGAATAAGGAGGGATTGAGGAAAGATGGTTACGTTATTTAAGAAGAAAAAGAAGAAGAATGATAATGACAATCTGTTATAGAGAGGGATTGAAGATGTTTGCATTATATGAGACGAACAAGAAGTGGAATGATTAAATATTGCGCTATAAGTAAAGATTAAAGATCCCTGCGATATGTGGGGGAAACAAGAAGTGGAATTATCATAATAATGTAATGTTAGAGGGAGATTGAAGATGCGTTATGTGAGATTAACATGTAGAGGAATGATGATAATAATCGCGGATGGGCATAATAATCGCCCCTGGGCCCCGCTAGATGGCGTTCTTCGCTATTTCTGGCCCGACGCCAAGACAGCTCCAAACTTATCTCATTTTGGCTCTTTTATAAATGTTACCTCCTCGGCGCTACGGAGTGGGCGTGGTTATTTTTACTCCCGCGGTGGCTTCGCGCCTTTCTCTCAGATTGTTGTACTCATTTAGGGATTTTTCTGGATTCTTCAGCCGGGGGGCGGGGGGGGGGGGGTAGGAGGGTTTCGCGTGCTCTGGCCTCCTACCGCATAATTGTAGGATAGTTACCCCTCCCCCCCAGCCGCAATACCGGGGATATGAGGTTTTAGTGTATGTCCGGGGGTATGGGGGAATTGCGTGGCCCCAGGGCTTTTAGTGTATTAGGGAAAGCCTCCATTCCGTGTGCGAGACGGATTCGTGCCCCACATTGCCCCAGAGTAGACTGCTATGCGGGAATTCGCGCCCCAAAATGAAATTGAGGGGTGGACCGATTACTAGAGACCCCCGGTATCCCTGACGGTATTCGAACCCTCGTTCCAGACTCAGATTTAGGGTCAATCTCTTCGAGTAGATCTCGAATCGATTGAGGTTCCTTGACTTTACTAAGGGGCTTGATAATACCTACGGGCGAGCTCGTGGGGCCGGACCCAACACCCCCGTCGAGGAAGCGGCGCCCGCACGCGTTGGCACCCTTTCAGCCGAGTGCCAAGAGAGCGAAGCGTATGGCGGCCACAATTAGCCCAATTGGCAACTCGGTCGCTTCCGCCTGGAGCTCGCTGAAGCTGAGACAGCGACGGGAGTCGGGCGGGTCGACACGGGGGTATACGGGTCATCTATGGGGTAGGGGGCACGGGGCACAAGAGGAGAGTCCCATAAGAGCAGAGCTAATTGCACCTAAACACGTGCTCGTGCCCTGCGCCGAGTAGTTTCCGCTCTGAGATTCCTCGGGCTAAATCTTTAAACCTATTTTTATTTATGAGTCTTTTATCGCCAAATTTAAGGCCGATATTCCATCTTTCTCTTTTCCTTTTTATTATAATAATAATTGGTCTCAGGCAGTGGTGTGGGGGGGGGGCTTTTTTCAAGGGGTATGCCCCCCCCCCCTTAATTTCAACTTTCACAAACTTTTGTGATAATCTTTTATTATTATTATTAATAATAATTATTATTTATTTCTTTGATTATTATTAATTATTATTATTCGTCTCCTAAAGCAAACATCTTCAAACCTTTTATAAAATATTTGTGTTCTTGTTCGTTTTGCCTAACGCAGGCATCTTCGAGTACACCTTATAGCACGGTGTTCTTATCATTTCCCTTCTTGTTCCTCTCATATAATGCAGGCATTCTCAATCCTTCCTTATAGCAACTCATTCCCCTTCTTGTTTGTTCACAGAATGCAAGCATCTTCATTCCCCTTCGTGTTCGTCTCGCATAACGCTAGCATCTTCAATCTCATCCCCCCTCCCTTTCTATTTAAGAAAAAAAAGGTGTGGCGTGACGGATTTATCAGACGAGTAGAGGAGGGGGGGAGGCACGGAAAGAAAAAAAACAGAAAAGTGAAAAGAGAGAAATGTATTGGGTGGGAGTTAATGGGGGAAAGGGTGGCAAGGAGGATTTATGGTTGAGGGGCGGGGGTGCAAAGGGAAGCTCTTATAATGGGCGTTGGCCTAAATACCCCTTTACGAACGCCCTCGCTAATGGGCGTGGGCGTATGATTGAGTCGCGGCTTAGTTCACCGCTAAATCGGCCGCCTCTTCGATCATATATATTCTTTTCTTTCTATTTCTCCTTTAGTCCCCATTTTTTAATATTTTTTTTGCTTTTGTTGTTTATTATTTCTATGCCCCTACCTCTCTTTGTCCTTTGGTTACACGGCGACTTATGCCTCTTATGACCGTCGCCAGGTGGGCTCTGCCCCCCCCCCCTTCCCTCATCCCCACTCGCCCTCACATGCATACACATGTTCAGGTTGTAGAATGACCCCTTAGACAGTCTTCCGCATGCCTCCTCTGGGGTTCTCTACCCCCTCCCCCTTTTAGTGGCTGCCAAGCTGTAGACAGAGGCTGTGAGGTAGAGAATGGGTAAACCATGCTGCCACCTGACATTTGGAAGATTCATGCTCTCCGATCCCCAGCTGGATCTACGCCTATATATCTTACACACATTTTTACTTCCAACATCTTTGCCACTTTCTATCCAGATATATCTAAGTAAATTGTCTGAGGAAGAGTCAATCATTTACCTTTGATTTAAAAAAAGAAGAAAAAAAAAATACAAACTTTATTTCCGAGATTTCTGCCTCCTTTAGCCGAAATATTGCTGTACGAGATTTTTGCTTCTGTCATCCTGAAATTTAGTTTCCAAGATCTGTCTAATTACCTGGTATATTATTTTTCCGAGATCTCTGCCTCCTTTATTGCAAAATATATTTCTGAGACCTCTGCCTCCTTTATTGCAAAATATATTTCTGAGACCTCTGCCTCCTTTATTGCAAAATATATTTCTGAGACCTCTGCCTCCTTTATTGCAAAATATATTCCTGAGACCTCTGCCTCCTTTATTGCAAAATATATTTCTGAGACCTCTGCCTCCTTTACTCGTAATATTATTTTAATTTACCTAAATTCTATTTTCAGAAATCTCTGCCTCTAGGTGTAATTAATTTTCAAGATCTTTGCTTCCACATTGCATATTATTAATTTCTGACATTTCTTCCTCCCCTACGCAAAATATTATTTTCCCTTTGTTTGTTTTTTGCATCGCTTGAGGAATTTTATAGAAATCCTCCATATTGTTGCCACCTTAGGATGAAATGGTAAAATTGTCTCAATTTTACACCAAACTACCTTACCTGCTTTGGACAAGATATGAAATACGATTTGCTTTATAAAATCTGTTGTATTTATTCATTTTTAATCTGACATTTAGAGGTCTGCCTTGTTGACTTCGGGGCCAACTAAAAGTCTCTGGAAAAGTAAGTAATATCCGCCCTGTCGCCCTTACCAATGCGGGTCTGAATGCCAGCTCCACTGACGGGCCATAGGCCAAATCAGTCCCTGGTCGGGATACCTGACAGCTTGGATGAGAGAGCCATTTCGAGGCCCCTCCTGAGGTGGAGATAGTTCCAAAGGTGACCCCACCTCAGATGGAAGGGTCTTCTAAGGGGGTAAACCGTGGCTTGCCTCTTGACACCGACCCTGAGTCTCGGCCATTGCAAGCCCCTCCTCAGGCCGCTTGGGCCCCGAAGACTCGCACAAAGATGAGGAACCCCCTCCCCCACATTGCGCCCCTCTGACAGCCAAGATCTTCCCCATCTCGGACAAAAATCTGGCCGAGGCTGGTTGCTCCTCCTCCTTCTGAGAGGGAGGAGAATAGCTCCTTCAATCCCCAACCATAAAAAAAAAAAATCAAAGAGACAAGGGATTCCTCTTCCTCCGCGGGTGCTCCGGTGACGGATAAGTCTGCTGGCGTTTCGGCAAGCGACCCTTGCAAGGACGAGCACATCCGTCCCCGGGGAGCCCTCGGTCAGAGACGGCAAGCCCAAGACCAAAGTCGCATTTGCGTTGAGTGAAGCCTCGATTACGTCGGGGGCCCCTCATTCAGAGATCAGTTGGCCATTTAGAGCCCGCTGGTTTCAAGCGCTTTTTTTTCTCTTCACTGGTGGCAGCAAGTTGGGCACAGACCACATAATCCATCAAAGGAGAGCTCTAACTAGATTGACTGGTAGAGAGCCTAAGGTGACCAGTTTCTCCGGACGAGAGCCTTCTGGCGAATGTGGCGCACCCTTCTGAGGTGGCCATGATTAGTCCCTTTGGACACTTAATGGCTGCTGGCCGGTGAGTGTGGGGCCGCACTCTACCACGAGTTCGTGAAAGGAGTGGTTTATGCGAGGGAACTCGTGGACTACTCCATAGATGACATCACCGGAGAGCTGGCTGAGCCTGGAGTGGTCAAAGTCGAACGTGTGATGAGAAAACAGGGACGGGTCTCGTGACCCACCCCTACACTCTTCGTCACGTTCGATTGTGACAAGCTCCCTGAGTCGGTGCGTGCCGGTTGTTATCGCTACCGCGTGAAAGCATTCGTACTACTGCGACCGTTTCGACCATACGAATTGCTCCTGTAGACATGCCAAGTGGAGTTACCCAAAGTATGTGTAAGTTGCTTCAAGGCCGTACACGATAAATACTTATCGTGTATGGCCAAGTGTATCAATTGCGGAGAGCCGCACCCCCACTTCTTCGCAGCCATGTGGCGTGCATCTCCTGGAGAAGGAAATCCTGGCAATTCAGGCCGTGGATCCTCTCATTCGTTATGCTAAGGACTTGGTCCTGGTGCGCCCGGGGCTGCCTGAGACGTCTTATGCCTCCATGTTAAGAAAGACACCCTCTGCTCCTGGCCCCTCGTAGCCTACGAGCACGGTCGCATCTCTCACTCGGTTATCGACTTCGTTCAACGACTGGAGTACTCCCTCGCTCATTTCTTAGCGAGGATAAAGAAGTAGGAATTTTGCAAGTGTAACTTTGCAGCGTCCCGCTTCCTCGTCGTCTCCAAAGCTTCCGGTCAATTAGACCTTACGTAAGTCCCCCCGTTATTTGCACTTTTTCCTTTCCCAGGAAGCAATCACTGTACATCCTATCTCGGACTCTCGTCCCCGTCGGGGGTCATTTGTATACCCCCCCTCGTTTTGTACCTCTGGTATTATTTTATGTATTGTTAGTTATTTACTTGTGTATTAATATTTTCTTTATATATAGTAAAGTTATATATTTTCTACCATCAGTTTCTCTAATCCTAGAACCTCTAAGAATTGATTATTTAGGCCAATCGCACTCGACTTTGTTTATTTAACCCTCACAATGGGATTTGTATCCCGATTCTCTGGCGTGCCCTCTTCACGGTCACCCTACAACATCTATATTAGATTCTGGTGTTCGGTGTTTAGGGTCACCCTACGACAATTCCACATTCCACCGACTTCGATCCGGGACTCTGCCTTCGCCACGTGACACAGTTGCCTATGCGCTATCTACTACTCGGAGATTTGAACGGTAGCCACCCCTTCTGGAGACGACTCGATCAATCTCAGGGGTCAGGTCCTTGCCGACCTGTTCGACGAGCTGGAGATACGTGTCATAAATGTGGATGAGTTTACGCATCACTGCCCGAGAACTGCTTCATTTTCCTGTCTTGATTTATCTTTGTGCTATCCGGGTGCACAGCCTGATTTGGGTGAGGGGTGGTCGATGATCTCTATGGTATTTACTACTTTCTCATTCAATTTTCATTTTTAGGCCTCTGCTTGGAACGGGCGCGGGGGTCCGCATTTCTCTCCCAGTCAAGGAGTTTAGGTCCGTGGATGAGGTAGTCTTTCGCCGATAACCTCTAAGAACATATGGTCGTTTTTTTTTACGCCGACCGCTTCCGTGGTGGTCAGCCTAGTGTGATGCAGCCCTCAAACAGAAGCGTTATGCCTACATGCGCTATAAGCACCGCCCAAATGACTTCACTATAGGTGAATTTCGTCGAGATAGGGCTAGGTTCCGGTATATTTCGAAACGCTCCAGCCCTCTTCTTGGAAGACATGCGTGTCTTCTTTTAACGGGAATACCCCTCGAGCAGAGGTGTGGAAGCGAGTCAAAACGATTCGGGGCAAGTTCTCGTACAACCACCCACCTCCTCCTTCGATTCTCTAGGAGAATGATACAGCAATTTCGGACCTTGCGTCCGTGGCGGAATCCGTTGCGACCGCTTTCTCAGCATTCTCTAGCCGCGATGCTGCTCCGCCAGCATTCAATGCACGTCATGATGTCGCGGAAGGCCACCGACTGGACTTTACCTCCAAAGGCGGAGAACCCTTCAACGACAGGTTTACTGTGAGTGAGTTGCGTTCCGCTCTCGCTTCGTGCGCGGACACCGCCCATGGTCCGGACGATGTACCGTACGCCATGCTTCGACACCTGGGTGAGCGAGGCATGGCCTTTCTGTTAGATTTGTTCAACAGGATCTGGGTAGAGGGTAACCTCCCAGATTCCTGGCGAATCGCTACTGTCCTAGCTTTTCGCAAACCGGATAGAGATCACTCTACCCACGCACGTTTCCGCCCAGTCTCTCTAACCTCCTGTGTCTGCAAGTTGATGGAAAAAATTGGTAAATGTTAGAATAGCATTTTTTCCTGGACAGCGGAGGCCATCTGTCTTCTCAACAGTGCGTCTTCCGCAAGATCCATTCCACGTCAGATGCTCTGCTCTGACTGGAAAATGCCGTCTGCGAGGCCCTCCTTCGTAGACAGCACTACGCTACGGTGTTTTTCCATCTGGAGAAGGCCCATGATACCCCATGGCGATACGGCATCATGGAGACTCGACACAATGAGGGCGAGGGGACGCCTCCAAATCTTTATATCTGAATTTTTGCGAGATCGTCTATTCCGCGTCCGGGTCGGGGAAGGAAGCGTGTCTCCCGTAGGGAAGTGTCCTCAGTGTCGCACTCTTTAACATGAGCATCAACGGCATCACCTCGGTGCTGCCGGAAGATGTTCTCGCTACGCTCTACGTGGACGACCTTTCGATCTCCTTTGGCGCGGCCCAGATGCCAACTCTGGAGCGTCGACTCCAACAGGTATTGAACCGCGTCTCCCTATGCCGAAGCGCACAGGTTTTGGGTTTCTTTGGCCAAGACTAAGGTGGTGCATTTTTGCCGCCATCCACGGCTTCACCCCGACCCAGATTTGTTTCTTAATGGGGTGCGCCTGGATGTGGTTGAGTGGCACCGTTTCCTTGGTCTTGTATTCGACCGACGCCTCACCTGGGAGGCTCATATCCGCAGCCTTAGGGTCTCTTGTACCCAGCCATGGATATTCTTCGTTCCGTGACGTTCTGCGCTTGGGGCGCTGATAGGGCTACTGCCTTACTTTTTTATCGATCCTTTGTTCGTTCGAAGCTCGACTACGGATGCGAGTTTTATGCATCGGCACACGAGCGTTTATTGCGGAAGGTGGATTCGATCCACCACACCGACCTCCGCCTTGCGACCGGTGCCTTCCGCACTTTCCCGATTGATAGCCTACTCTTCGACGCTGGGGAGATGCCGCTTGCTCTACGCCGTGCACAGTGCATTATTCGCCTGTACGCGCGAGCCCGGCGCCGCCATTAGCTCTCTTTGCATTCGCAGCAGATCTCGATGGTGTCTATTGCGCCGAGAAACGCCAGTCATACACTAAGCCCTTCCGGTTTAGGGCCAGGAAACTCCTTCGAGAGTTAGGTATAGCTCTCGGGCCGGTGGCGCACCTGGTTCTGCCCAGGACGCCACCCTGGAGGGTACCACATTTGGCTATTTGTCGCTACGCCTCTGCTCCCAAAGCTTCTACAGCGCCGGGAGTATTGCGTTCGACCTTTTTGGAGCACATCTCGTGTCACGCTGGAACCGTGCCAGTGTATACGGATGGCTCCAAGTCCCAAGAGGGGGTCGGCTTCCACGCCGTATCCCCTCTGTTTGAAGTCAGCGGGGCTCTACCAGGCGCTGCGTCTGTCTTCACGGCCGAGCTGGTGGCAATACACCACCCGGTTCGGAGCCCGGATTGTGACCTATAGCGATACATAAAGCGCCCTGAGTGCTCTCGGGGCACTGGAATTTCCGTGACGCCATGGTTTTGGCAAACCAAGCAGATGTCGAGATTATCTTCTCCTGGATTCCTGGACATGTAGGAATTGCGGGGAATGAGGGCGTCAAAGTGTCCGTGAGGACTGGGCGACCAGACCAGCGTTTCGCAAAGAAGATTGGAGACGGTCGAGGGGAACTTAAAGTTTCGGGCCATTGCGCCGCGACTGTTCCCATGGACCTACCCCACAATACTGCGAAGGCTTCAGGTTGCTTTCTGTCGTCTCAGAATTGGACACACTGGCGGGACGCACCTCCATTTAATGGAGCGCTCGCCTGCGCCCAACTGCGCCCAACTGCGATGACTGCGTTGTCCCCCAGACTGTTTGGCACATTCTTGTTGAATGTCCCAGTCTGAGTGATGTTCGCGCAAGTTACCTGTCTCGGTACCGGGATGAGCGAGGTCGCTACCGCTTTTCTTTTCTACTCGGGACGTGTTCGTGCACACTGACTTGTCGACTTTTTTACTTTCCACCTTATCTAACCTTTTCCTCTTTTGAGGGGGGGAGGTCGCACTTTCCTGTGCCGGGGCATCACCTCGATGCGTGAGCTTGCTTGCTGTCTTATTTTCTTTTTCTTTACTGCTGTTTTGGTTTTTGTGGGTTTTTTTCCTTAATATTGTTATTTTAATTTAGCTTAGTACTAGGCTTTCGTGAGTACGGCGACTTATGTCCAAGTGGGTAGTCGCCAGATGGGCTCCTAAAATAAAAAAATATTTATATTAAAATCTCTAGCTGAGCTGCTGCTCAGCTAACATTCCTTGCCAGTCATGATGTCGCTATAAGCCGCTGACCAGAACCCTTCAATGATAGGTTTACTCTGTCTGAGTTGCGTTCTGTTATCTCTTCTTCCGTCGTTACCGCCCCTAGTCCTGACGGATGTTTTCATAATGTCCTAGGTTAGCGAGGCATGACAGTTCTGCTAGATTTGTTCAACAGGCTCTGTACAGGGAGTGACGTCCCAGATTCATGGCGAAGGGCCACTATGCTCGCCTTTCGCAAATCTGGGAGAGATGACTCTACCTAGGCTGTCTTCCGCCCAATCTCTCTAACCTCCTACGTGTGTAAGTTGATGGATGGAGAAATTGGTAAATCTTAGATTAGCCTTTTCCTGGACAGTGGAGTCCACCTGTCTTCCGCCTAGTGCTGCTTCAGCACGTTGCACTGTACGGTGCAAGCTCTGCTACGACTGGAAAATGCCGTTTCAAGGTTTTCCTTCGTAGTTTACACGACACCACGGTGTTTTTACATCTGGAGAAGGCCTTTGATACCGCATGGCGATACGGTATCATGGAGACTCTCCACACGATGGGGGCGAGGGGACGCCTCCAAATCTTTATATCTGAATTTTTGAGGGATCGTCGATTCCGCGTACGGTGTGGGGGAGCCCTCTCCAGCCCAATGGAGAAGGAAGAGGATATCCCGCAAGGAAGTGTCCTCACTGACACAGTTTGCCCTGAACATCAACGGTATCACATCGTTGCTGCCCGAAGATGTTCTCGCTACCCTTTACATGCCTGTGTACACGGATGTTTTCAAGTCCGAAGAGTGTTCGGTTTCCCCGCTATATTCCCTCTGTTTGAAGTCATCGCGGCTCTCCCAGGCGCTGTGTCTGTCTTCACGGCCGAGCTGGTTGCAATACATCGCTCGGTACAGGATATAACGCGACGTGCCCAGTTCGGAGACCGTATTGCGATTTATAGGGACTCACAAAACGCCCTGAGTGCTCTTTGGTTATTGGAATCTCCGCATCCCCTGGTTCGCGATATCCGTGACGCACTGTTTTGGCGAGCCGGGCAGATGTCGAGATTATATTCTGTCGGGTTCCTGGACATCTAGGAATTGCCGGGAGTGAGGGCGCCAAAGATTCCGCGAGGACTGTGCGACCAGAGCAGCCTTTCCCTCTTCCTCAGACCGATTACATGGCAGGAATACCGGCAGCTCTCCGGGCTGCTTGGCAAAGAAGACGGGAGACGGTCGAAGGGAACTTAAATTACGGGCCATATCGCCGCGACTGTTCCCATAGACCTACTCCTCAATGCCGCGAAGGCTTCAGGTTGCTTTCTGTCGTCTCCGAAGTGGACACACTGGCGGGACGCACGGCCATTTGATGGAGCGCCTTACTGCGACGACTGCGTTGTCTCCCCAGACTGTTCGGCACCTTCTTGTTGAATGCCCCAGTCTGGGTTATGTTCGCGCATGCTACAGGTCCCGGTACTCTGCACGAATTCGTGCACACAGACTTGTGGACTATCTCCTTAGATCACTTAATCCGATTTTCTCAAGTGTTAGATTTTAATATCATCTCTTCTACTGAGAATCCTGTTACATTTTAACTTAAATCTAATTTCACGATTGTCGCTATTTCCCAAATTTCCTCTGTATCGCTAATACCCTCTTCCCTATTTGCTTGAACTAAATCCACTATATTATCACCCTTAGTGGGTCGGTTTACAATGACCTGTCCAAGAAAATTATCCTGCATCATATTCCCACTCAATATTTCTAATAATTAAAATCACTCATCCACATGTTTATTTGTACATCCACATTTTATCTCCTGTCACAGAGGACACGAAACTTCCTTACTAAGTTTGGTGTTCAATATAATAATCCTATGACAGGTTTCTCCTTTCCCTCCTTAACGTGTCTGTGTTAGCGTCTGTTTTAATTTTAGTGTTTTCATTACACTGGCGATTATCTCTAATATAATTTGAATTTTAGTGTTTTCATTACACTGGCGATTATCTCTAATATAAACAATCTCATTTCCTCCTCTTCCTCTCTGTATGATACATATAACCGTCAATCTGGACCTCGGGTCTAATGTTCGGTCTTGACAAGTCAAGAAATGACTCCTATCGCAATAACATCGAAATTCTCTTCACTCACTGACCCTCTTAACAAATCCATCTTATTTTTTATGCTCCTACTATTTGCGTAGTATATTTTCCATGTATCATTCCGTATGGTCTTACCATTACTGCATTCCACCTTCCTAGTCTTCTGCTCATTCCCCACCTGTTGCTCCCTGCATGAATGGGCTGGTTTGTTAAGAGCTCTTCTCTTTAACTGACCACGAAGGATTCCTCGTGGAGGTGGAAAGGAGCTGCCGGACGTCCTGGTCCAGATGATCACTAGGGATCGCGCGCCCTTTTTACTCCTCAAGAGCGATGTGAGCACCCATTATCACTTTCACTAACTTCACCATTTTTCACAAATTTCTCGCGCAAATATCTGTGTATCTTGCGATGTTTAGATCAAGAATTGTTGGGTGTTTGTGCGGCGACGCTGTTAATTATCTTCACGGTGAGATGATATTATTATTATTATTATTATTTGCGGTGGCGGTGAGGGGGGGGGGGTCTTCGCGCTATCTTGCCGACAGAGATGCCTCTCATTTTTCGCTACTTAGATTTATAATAAAACGGCTGATGATCGAAGATGCTTGCGTTATGTGAGGCATACAAGAAGGGGAATGAAAATGCGATATAAGGAAGGATTGAAAATACTAGTGTTATGCGTGGCAAGAATGGGAAGTGTAAGATGTGCAAACTTTCCTTTGGAGATACTTTCGTTAGTTTTTGCATTTGAGTACCCCCCACCCACCCTGGTGCCTGATTGCGGTTTCGGCGCGGGGTTATTTTTCGCCCGCGTCTATTAATAAGCCGCGAATGGGCACATGGCGGCTATTACGGCACTCGTTCGTTTAATGACCTCCCCCCCTCCCCCCGGCTGCATGGCGAGGAGCCAGGGGCCCTCTTTCACCGCCGCTCCGGGGGTCGAAGCACCTCGGCCCCGAGTCAGTGTGTGGCAGGCTGCGTCATCCGCCTGTCTCTCCCTTCCTAGTGGTTTATGCGAAGGGTCAACTGGTGTGGTGTAATTATTGCTACCATTTCCTCGTGGTTTCTTGTTGCTATCGAGTCTACTGCGATTGCTGAGGGTTTGGGGTTACTATGGCAACTAGACTATCAACCATTATTACTACGGCCCTTCAGTATTTGGACGAATATCAAACAGGCTACCTATACTGTTTTTGCGACTACCGTTAGTGCTACCATTACCCGCGTATTCTTACGACTACAACTGACTATTGTTACCATAATCCCGGGATTTTTTTGGTTACTTTTAGAACTACTATTACCCGTGTATTTTTGCGACTATCAACCACTAGTGTTACCATAACTTTATTTTGGCGACTAGTAGCCACTGGTACTACCGTTATTCGATTATTTCTTCGACTTCGAACTAGTAAAGGATATTTTTGGCGCGCGAGAAATGAATATTTGGCGCGCTTTTTTTCCGCCAATGGACAGCCGCCGCTGGAAGACCCCCAATGGATCTCCCCCACCTCCTCCGCCCCGACCCCACCGGTTATGTTGAACGCATTCAACACGTTTCTGCCAACCGTACGTCGCAAATGTCTGTGCTCTCGCACCCTTTCGAGATTTGAAAACAAGTTATTTTTGAGCATCTCTTTATTTGTTATGGAGCGGCATTTTGAGATTTTCTGGCTTTGTTTTTTGTTCCTGTTCTCTCCCTTCAAGTGCAAGTGGGTTTGAGGTGGACCTTGACCAGTCAATAACGGGAAGGGGCCTCTTTTGGCCTTTCCTCCTGCCTCAAGAGGTGGAACGGAAGCAGGGGGGGGGGGACTTTTAGCCTCCTATCGCGGCGACGTGATTTGTCCTTAGAGAGGTGACAGTTGCACGTCGTCCAGTACTCAAGGACTCCAGATCTCCCCCTCCTCCATTCCCTTTCCTCACCCCATTCCCGTCACTACCAATCTCTCCCCCCCTTATATCTCCCCTCCCCCTGGCTTGTCGATCGTGGCACTCTGCGGCTTGGCCACCACCGAACTTGTTCACGAGTGTCACCCGGGGTCAGTGTGGTCTTGGACAGTAAGGTTGGGGGCCGGGGGCCCTCACCCCACCACTTGATCATGTCCCAGTGCCAAGTGGGTCTGAGGGAAGTGGCGCCACGAGGCCGGATGGGGTTTAATATGAGGGCGCTTCTGGTGTCCCTCTCTGTGCCATTCTAGCGGGGCGCAGCGTCATTATTGGTTGTCCTCGCAGGTCTCTTTATGGGGGGTTTAAATTTCAAGGGAGTGGGATGGGGGGGGACACCCCCTCAACACTAATGGGATGTGTAATTTTGTTAGTGGTATAATGCGAGGAAGCGCTTTAGCCCTCACTTGCGGTCGCGCAGTGCCAATCAATTGTGCACATCTAGGGGGAGAGTTGCGGGGTTTGAATCCTGGAGCTTTTGACGAGGAGTCCTCCGGGTCCTTTGATCTGCGACACCCTGTGCTGGGTTTCATGGGAGAGGGTGCCTCGGTCCGGGTTTTGTCTACACGCACGCAGCTTGCCTTCGTTTGCCTCGCATTGTTTTCTCTTCCGTTGTCTTGTTTCATTCTTGACTCGGATTACCCTCCCTTCTCATTGTTTCGATTCGACCTGACTTGTTTCGTTATTGATTCGACTCAAACTTGCTTTGTTTTTACTCTACTCAACTTGCTTTGGTTTGATTCGAGTCAAATTGCTTGCTTTTGACTCGGCTCAACTTGCGTTGTTTTTACTCGACTCAACTTGCTTTGGTTTCACTCGAGTCAAATTGCTTGGTTTTGACTCGGCTCAACTTGCTTTGTTTTTACTCGACTCAACTTGCTTTGGTTTCACTCGAGTCAAATTGCTTGGTTTTGACTCGACTTAATTTGCTTTGTTTTTACTGGACTCAAACTTGCTTTGTTTTGTCTCGACTCAACTATCTGTTTTGTAGTATTGACTCGATTCAACTTGCTTTGTTTTTACTGGACTCAAACTTGCTTTGTTTCGACTCGACTCAAACTTGCTTTGTTTTGACTCCAATCAAGTTCATTTGTTACGACTCGACTCAAACTTGCTTTGTTTTCACTTGACTCAACTTGATTTGTTTTGACTCGAATCAACTTGCTTTGTTTTGACTCGGCTCAACTTGCCTCATCCCCCACCCCCTTCCTCCCCCATTCCCCTAACCCTCGTCTTGTATGACCAACCTCTATGCATACTCCCCTCTTTGCCCCATTCCTAGCCCCAAGGGTACTTTTCACTGTGACCCTCAAGGGGGGGGGAAACGACGCTTCCTCCCACTTGTTTGAATCCCCAACCCCCTGAAAAACCTCCATTTTCTCCCCCAATCTCATTATCCCCCCCCCTCCCCGGGGATCTCGTCAACAGCTGGTCGCGATGGAGGTCCCCCGGGGCGCGAGCGGAAGGAGCTGGTCCGTGGAGCCGTCGGCGGACGCGGTAAGGACCCAACCCCACTTGCCCCAACGCCCCGTTATCTATTCATTTAACTTTTTCTTTCTATTCTTAGAGGAGAGTAGGAGGGGGTGGGGGGACCCTATTCTCGATTATGGGGGGGGGGCGACCTCCCGCATATACCCTGACACCATTTCGAGGGGATTCGATTTCTTCTTCCCCACGGGGGAAGGGGGTGACGAGGGGAACCGCTCTACATTTTTCTTATTTTTTATCTTTATTATCTATTATCTTTACTTTTTCTTTATTCTTTTTCCATTTTATTTTCTCTTTTTTCATTTTCTTTTCTCTCCATTTTCTATTTTATTTTCCATTTTCTATTTTCTTTTCTCTTTTCCCATTTTCTTTTCTCTTTTCCATTTTCTTTTCTCCGTTTCTTTATTCTAGTTATTTTTTCCTTATACTCATTATCTCTCTTTTTTCTCCGATCTCTTTTTTCTTCAATCTTTTTACTCTTCATTTTCTCTTTTCTTTTTCCATATTTTCTTTATCTCTTGCTTCTCTTTGTCTCTTTTCTCTCTTTTTTCTAAGATGGATTCGACCCCTTTTATTTTACGCCCTTATAAAATGTGTTCGTACTCGCGGACCTCCCGGCACCCCCTGGTACGAACTGGCGTTCGTTTACCTGCGTATCGATCTTCTTTGTGCGAACAATGGCGCACGGGGGGGGGTTATAATACCAGTCACACTATTTATGCCTTTCCTCCTTAGTCCGCCCTCTCACAGCAGTAATTCCCTCGTTGGTCAGCTCGCATGTAGTCCTTTCCCTGCTGGTGTGCGCGGCATCCCCTTCTGGCACCCTGCCAGAGGATTGCGCACCTACAGCCCCTCCGTCGAGGCCTATTCGGGCCTATTATGTTCGATGGAATTAATAGGCGAAGGAGAAATCACCAATATTTGTTTAACCAGTTCGAAATTACTGATTGTGTCAATAGGCTATTTTGGAGTAGGGCCTTAAGTGGGATTTGGGTTTTAGTAGTGGTTCTTCCTCCTTTACAAACATTTGCTGTGGTGAAGTGGTGGTTGTGGTTGGTTTATAGGTTATTTGGGATCGGGGGTTGGTTTTCTTTTATATATTCGGTCATGTTTATTTGTAACTAAGGGTCGAGGAGGGTGGTATGACTTAATTGAATTTGAATATAATGGTTGTGTTGTTGAGGCGGATGTTTTGCTTATAACAAAGCCATTTCATCCACTCCGTGAGTGAAACATTAGAAGCTTTCTCTAATTCTTAACATTTCTTGGCAAGGAGGAGTGAGTGTAACTGAGATGGCTGGCTGCGTCGATCTCGTGGAGGCAAATCGTATTTTGGTTTGCTGATAAATGCCTCTTATTTGGGGTGTTTTCTTTGTTTTACTTCGTTTCGCTCGTCTCTTTTCTTCTTGTTTCTTCCAAACGGCGATGTAGCGATGAATCTGTTCGGTTAGATTTATCCTCTAGGTTTGAAATGTTGTCTCACAAGATCCCGTTTGATATGTTATGGTTAACAAAATGGCGGAAAAGACGAAGAATTCGCTTGTCGATTTTTCTACGGTTTTTATTAACAATTTACTTTTACGTTAACGTTATGGGCGCTCATTTCGACGCAATCTACGTTGATATGGGCCCTCATTTCGACGCAATCTACGTTGATTTCTACGTTAGGCTGTACAATACTTGGATGGTTGGCTCGTTTTCGATTTTGCCATTTGTACCGCCGTGTGGCCAAGTCGGTGTGGTAGGGTTTTGGTCATCCTTTTCAACCAGGGTCAAATTTCTCCCTCTCCCTCACCCAGCCTTGGCTCATTTTGCTTACTTTATTGCGATGGTCATTTGGCTTCAGAATATGTAGTGGTAGTTTAGGTATTTCTAGTTTGGTTTTATTTGCTTTGATATTTATTTTATAAAATGTTGCTCGCCATTTGTAAAGCCTTTATTCAACGATTGCCTTTAGGTTTGCTTCGATTTTAGCTGTAATTGTCGCTAATTTTAAGGTTTGCCTTTATTTTAGGCGGAATATTCAGCTATTTTTTAATGTTTGCATTTTTAAGCGTAATATTCCGCTATGCTTGCCTTTATTCAAACTTAATATTCCTCTGTTTGCCTCTATTTTAGTCGTAACATTCAACTATTTTATCAGGTTTGCCTTTAGTCGGTAATATTAAACTACATATTCTAAGGTTGGCCTTTTTAGTCGTAACATTCAGCTATTTTTTAAGGTTTGCCTTTATTTTACTCGTAATATTGGATTATTTATTTGGGTTTGACTTTACTTTAGTCTTAATATTCAGCTATTTTTACAAGTTTGCCTTTATTTTAGTCTAATATTCAGCCATATTAAAAGATTTGCCTTTAGTGTAGTTGTAAATATGAGTATTGACATTCGGTGCTACTGTACCATGATCCCTACCATAAGATTATAATTCTTTTTTCTTCTTCTTCTTCTTCTTCTTCTTCTTCTTCTTCTTCTTCTTCTTCTTCTTCTTCTTCTTCTTCTTCTTCTTCTTCTTCTTCTTCTTCTTCTTCTTCTTCTTCTTCTTCTTCTTCTTCCTCTTCTTCCTCTTCTTCCTCTTCTTATTCTTCTTATTCTTCTTCTTTTTTTTGAAGATGGGAATGATAGTAGAGTAAAAGCCTATTGGTAGGAATCCTGATGCAGTAGCAGGGCACATTCTCTGCCGGTTTGGTACTCGATACTTTTTGAGCCCCCAAAGACTCCTGGTGCTGGAGTCCTCGGATTTTGAGTGGGTATCATGACCCCAGGGGTGGAGGGGACCGTGGGGTCGCTGGGGAGAGGGACTCGACGGAGATTTGCGTGGTTCGAGTGACTAATCCCTGGTACCGTGTCCACAGCTCGACGACCTCAGCTCTGGCAGTGAAGAGGAGTTTTTCGACGTTCATCCAAGTCCCGGGTTTTGCATCCCCGGACGGCCCCAGATTAACCCCCCGAGGGTCCAAGGACCGATCGTTTCCGGGCCCCTAGTGGGGTCCAATAGAGGCCGTCTCCCGGTCCACAGCCACAGTCTGCCGTCCATCGACAAAATCCAACCCTCGACCCAGATGGGGAACCTGCAACCCGGGACTGTCCCTGCGGGAGGGACGCCCCAGGACGGTCTACGCCCCCACGCTGTAGCGACACCTTCCCCCGAGCCGCCCCCCCTGGGTATTCGGATGAGCGCCTCCAAGACGTCCCTGAATACCAACTCCCTAAAGAAGAAGTACGCGGCCCCTCCAGTCCCGTCGGTGTCGCGGGAACCCTCTTTCAAGAGGTCAGGGCCCCCGAGGTCTCCCCTGAACGACTCCCTTCTGTCGGTGGACTCGTGCAGCGTCGCCGAGACGGATGGGTCCCCAGCATCCAGAAAGCCCCACAGAAACCCCTCTTTTAAAAAGTACAGGGCCCCGCCGCCCCCCCCGTCCCCCATCCCGAAGGCGGACCTGACTACCCAGGACAATGCAGGTGCCCTATTGAACGGCACTGAGCCCCCAGGGGGCGTCGAGACCGCGGGTCCGTTGCTCGAGTCGGTCCCTTGTACTGGGTCCATAGCCTCGTTGAGCAGCGATGCCCCGGGTCCCGAAGCGACCGCTGAAGGAGGGGTCCCAGAAAGTCGCGAGATGTCATTGACCCCCTTAAAGGGAGAAGGGTCGGTTCCGGGTTCGAGTCCGCCCAAAGGGCTCGAGGAAGAGGGGGGCCCTCTGACGAATGGGTTTGAGGAAGGGGGCTGCAGCGAGGGGGGTGATGAGAAGCAGCGTCCTGAAGACTCCTCGTCCCCTCGCGCCGAGGAAAGGACGGAACTCCCAAAGAAGAAGAAGAAGAAGACCTCAAAAGCGGGGCCCCAAAAGTCAACAAAAGCCCCGGCCCCAAACCCCATTGACAAACCCGCGTCAACCACTGGGATGGGCAGTGGTGGTACGGCCGTCGTGGAGGAGAAGAGTGTTGGGTCTGAAAGGGGGAAAAGAAGTCCCGGAGACAAGGCACCTTCCGACTCTAAGGGGGAGGTCAAAGAGAGAGGCAGTCCCCCTCCTTCCGGGGCAGCGACCCCCGAACGGAAGTCGAAGGTGGTTTATAAACGCGCCGTCAGTGGTAAATTGGCCTCGTTGGCCAACAAGTTCGAGGCGGAGGACAAGACGCCGGCCACTTCCAAAAGTGGCTCCAACACCAAGGTTGGGAAACTTGGGGTGTTGACGAGCAAGTTCTCCGGGGACAAATGTTCCGTCTCCGCCCCGTCGGAGAGGAAGGGGAGTGTGGGGGAGAGAATATTTCCCATGGGGTCTGTGGGTGACGTCGCCACTGTATTTGAGAAGAACGTGCGTAAAAAGAGTATCGGGGGGATCGATATCAGCAAATTCGGTTCTTTCGTAAAACCCGTCGATTACTTGAAAACCAAGAAGGAAATCGACCCCGAGAAGTCCCACGACATCGATCCCTCGTCTAACACTGAAGGAAGCAACAACGATCCACAAGTAGGAGTTGCTATCGACCCCATTGCGGAAGAAGCTTCGGCCGAAAGTCCGACAAACCGGAAGAGCACCGGAGTACCGGAAACTGTTGGAGATCTCTCCAAAGAGACTGGAGATCCTCTTCGCGTGTCTGCGTCCGATCAAACGAAGGTCTTCGCGGCTACTCACCAGACGATGGGTGAAGGCGAACCTCAAGTAGACATTGAGACGAAAAAATCGGACGTAGTAGATATGTCGGAGGGACGTCTTGTAATGGACGAAAACGTGGCAGAAACCGGAGGAGGACTCGGAAAGCCCCCTGCGGAAGATTCGGCGTCTTTGTCTATGATTCCTAGCCAAAACGAACCAGGGGGAAGGGTGGCCCCAGTTTCCCCTGCAAACGATTTGGCGCGAACTAAAGAATTAGTGCCAGTCGATGAAGAGAGTAAGCTGTCGCAACTCGATGAAGTAATCAAGGTAGCGTCATTTGATGCAGGAAAAGAGTTTTCTCCAATCGACCCAGGGAACAAGTTGGCCCCAATCGATGAAGGAAGCAAGGTAGTGCCACCTGATCCAGGAAAGGTGTTAGCGCCAATCGACGCAGTAAATAAGTTGGCACTAATTGATGAAGGAAGTAATTTGGTACTGGTCCAGGCGAACGGAGAGGTGGCGCCACTCGCCGATGGAGTAGGATTGGCACTCAACTTCTCAGATAAGGAGTTGGTGCCCATCGACACAGAAGTAACTTTGCCGTCAATCGACTCAGGAGTAGAATTGGTTCCTATTGATGAAGGAAGCAAATTAGCAGCAATTGACACCGAAAAAGAGTCGGTACCGCATAGGGTGGAATCACCGGATCCTTCGAAAAGAACTACGGAGGATCAATGTTGGGTCAAAGATCCTGCACCCCAAACCGGCGATTCGCTTGCCTCCGCTATCCACCCGTTTTCTGCATCTCCTGACTCACCGCAAGAACCCCTCCTTCCCCAAGCAACACCCGTAGGATCGCCAAGCAAGGAGGTTTTCGAAGATGCCCTGGAGGCCTTAACGCACCTTGAAGCTTCCGAAAATGTGACTGACATGAGTGCTGCACCTCCTGATGGGGTGGGACCCGAGGTCAAAGTCAATGAGTCACCTTTAAGTCCCGTCGCAAGCGACTCGACGACAAATCATGGGCGTGTTAGTGGTCTTACGCAATCTCACGACTCCCTCAAGATTTCGGTAGATCTAGATACAGATCCTCCACTGTCCTCGCTGAAAGGTAACGACTGCGTGGAGGATTTAACTCCCGACGCATTTATACCACCTGGACTTGATCAACCGATCGTCAGTGAGGTTCTGGTGGTCGAGTCAAAAGTTGAACCCGAGTCAGATGTCACGAATGCGAATGCTCCCCCTCAAGGACCACTTCCCTCGAAAGTTGTTCTCGGGGTTGATTCGGTCCAGAGTGGTACCGGACGTACTGTGGCAGAAGAGAACGAAGAACGTCTATCTTTCGAAGGTATTAAGTGCACATCACCTTTGGTTGCTAATGAGGCTGCCATTATTGGTTGGGAAACCAAGGAAGCCTCATGTTTAAGTTTGACTCCATTTTATAGTCTAAAAGATGTCGCTGCGGAAGAAAACGGACTATCCACTGATAATTCTTTCCTTCCATTAAAACCGGAGGGCCTGGACCGAAATAGTAGTCTAAATGATGTGACTGGGGAAGAAAGCAGACTATCCAGTCATAGTTTTTCCCCTCCATTAAAACTGGTGGGCTACGACCGAAATAGTATTGCCTCCCTACCATTGGGTGAACCATCAAAGAGTCCAGATATGTTGGATGAGGTCCATCAACCCATAGCTGCTGCTTCCACGTCACAATTCCCTTCCTCCCTTCAGCCCAGCTTGAATTCGTCGGCCAAGTCTAGGCCGAGCTGCGACGTCTATCATGCCAAGACGATGACCACCACTTCCACCGCGTCGTCTGTTGCTCCAACGACATTGGCCCAAATGAGCGAATCCGTCCTGACACTAAGGGGTTGTGGTGAAAAGCGCCCCACGTTGTCTTTCCAGCTGTGGAACAACAACAGAGAAGAGGTTCAGGGGACCTCTGCCCAACGATGTTCCTCCCAGATGAATTCCCCGAATCTCCATCCGGCGTTCCTGGGAGTCTCCTATTTTCCCCAAACGCGGTCCCTCTCGGACTTGACATGCAACCAAAAGGGGGAATCGCCGGTGGCCACCCCAACCCCGCCGCAGCTGAGCGTGAGACCCAAAGTCCGGCGGAGGTCGTACGATAAACCCCTTCCTGATGAGGTTCTGAATATCTCCGAGATCCTCCGCGACGTCGAGGCGAGGCTCTCCAAGGCGGTCGCCAAGCCCGAGCCAGTAGTAGCTCGCCCCAACGCCTACGACCTATCCTCCCTCGATACCCTCATGCCTTTACCTGACCCCGACGATATGGCCCTCGGCGAACGCCGTTCCCGGTCCTCAACCCCCTTCAGAGACCGATCCGAGCGGTCTCCGACGCCCAACCCCGTCTTTAAGCAGACGGAGGCTCTGCTCACGGAGACGGACCGGATTCTTCGCAAGACGCGGTCCCACCATTCCTTGAGAAGATCGTTTACGAGGTCTTTGTCCGGCGTTAATATCCATAGAGTAGGTGATTGCGATATTGTTGCGAGGTGCGTCGTGTAATCTACATGTCGGTACTCATAATTTCGTTGTCGTGAATACCTCCACTACCCCCCTTCTGAACGTCAACCTTCAAGACCTCCTTTGTTTGTTAATGGCTTTATATAATTTCTTTTAACCATTTGTAAACACTAAATGGATGTATGAATACCATGTGTATAACCAATTGCGTGTACGTAGTTGTGTATTTTTGTCCTAAACTTCCTTGGATGATGTTTTAACCCTTCCCCCCTGCACTTATGCAAAGCTGAATTGTTTTTCTCTTGCGACAGGGTTTGTGGCAGCATTGCATTGGGTGATAGAACGCCGGGTTGGTTTGAAGAATAGGTCATTCCATCGCCGGAGTCCGTGGGAGGTGTTTAATGAGCTCCTTCAGGATGATAGTTTAAAGTGTTATGGTTGGCATTGCCCTCTTTTTTGAACGGTAAATGGTACTTTCAGCTAACGGAGGTGACCGCCGATCTGAACGAGGAACATACGACCGCGCAACTCGCCTCTGAGAGAATCGAAGCCGAGCAGTCAGACAGGATGAGGCTGGAGAAGGAAGTGACACAGCTTCAGGTAGGTCCTTGAAAGTCTTCCCTCACACCAACGTGAGGATCTGAAGTTTCCCTGTCAAAAAGAATTCATCATCCCCTATCCCATCTTTTTCACCGCTGGTTAGGAGTGACACCCTCTGTCTGCCCAAGTGCCCTCCTTGCCCCAGCACCCTTAGGAAGTCTATCAACTAATGGAGCACTTGATGCTTTATTCGTCTTATACCTTTTCCCTTCGATTCCTTAAACTCGTTCTTGGTGCCTCCCGCCTCCCTCCGAGTGCCACGCACCGTACTCCACCCCTCAAGGAGATTATAATACGCTGGACCCGGGTCCCACTATTTAGTATTTATGATGTCATATTGCGACCTTTGACATCTTTAATTTGGTGTATTATTACAGTGCATTCGATTTGTCGCTATTTTATTTTAATTTGTTTTTAAAATTTTTCCTTTGTCTAATGGTGTACGTATGAACGTTCTTACACGTCTAGAATACGTCTCCCGGCCCCAGGGCATAAGATGAAGAATCTTCTCTTGCTACCTTTGACACCCTGTGGGGTATTCGTGGTCAGCCTTTTAGTTCCCCGCTGAGTGCGCTATTCCTCATTGGATTACACCCCTTCGCTTTGACTTAGCGGGCTTATTGGCCTCCCACAGATTATTCATTTCTCCTTAATTCATCACTCTCTTTGCGAAGCTGTCTGTACCTGTATAGAGTCGCGGGAAAAATTCCCTCGTTGGTTTGGTGGGTTTCTTTTTTAGTTCTAGGCAAATCATAATGGTTGGGCGTGGGTTTACCCGCGATGCACACCGTCGGGTGCCTTTCTCTGTAGGGGACGGGCAGTTTAAGAGTCAGACCCGAATCATAACCCCATCCAGCGACAAACTCTGCCAGATATGACGTAACCTGGTTGAACGCCGGATAGCTTCGGTTGTGTTATACCAATTGTTAAGAGAGGGCTTGACGATGTTACGTTATTGTGAAATGCACAAGAAAGGGATTGATAATAATAATGTGTTATGAGGAGTGATTTAAGATGCATTCCGTTATGTCAGATGAACAAGACGGGAAATGATAATTTATTAAAGATGGAGTTGGACGATGTTTTCGTTATGTGAGACGAACAAGAACTGGAATGATAAAAATAATAATGTGCCCCTAAAGGGATTTAAGATGCATGCTTTATGTGAGACGAACAAGAACGGAGATGGTGATGATAATACTAATGTTTATAAGGAGGGTTTGTAAGACGAACATGAAGAGCAATGATTATAATAATTTATTTAAAAGAGAGTGAGTTTGAAGGTGCTTGCGTTATGTGAACGGACATGAATGGAAATGATGCTATTAATAATTGGGTCGTAGTAATAATACTGTTCCTCGACCCTCGCAGGCTGAGATCAAGCGGATGACGACGACGAACGACAAGCTGGAGATGGAGCGGCTGCACCTCAAGCACGAGGTCCTCCAGCACGCTGACCTCAACGGGGAGGTGGAGGGCGAGCCCCTCGGGGACACCTCCCTCTACAAGCGCAAGTACGAGTGGTGCCTGCGCGAGATCGATGTGCTCAAGAAGCAGCTCAAGCAACAGCAGGAGGACGACCTAGACCAAATGATCACGCTCAAGAAACAACTCGAAAAGAAGGTAAAAGCGGGGAGGGTTTAACGCCATCTCCCCCGCCCACATCATTGGGAGTGGAGATGCTTGCGTTATGTGAGACGAATAAGAAAGAGAATGAAGAGAAAACTAATATGATTATGTTCCTTGTCCACTTTACCTAACTACTGCATATAAGTCCCACACACTGCCGGTGATGCCCTCGTTGGTTTTCGTTTAAAATCCAGCTCTGATCAGGACACCCCACGTTATGCCCTTATTGGGTATGCGCAAATCTCAGTGCCGCCATTTCTAAGGAAGGGAACAAAGGGAAGATCTTGCGTCCTGAGGTTCCACGGTTCTTCTCTCATAGACGGAGAGGAGGAGGGGGGTACAGCACCCAGAAAGGGGCTTTAGTTTATTTAATACCATCTTTCAGTGAGCGACGAGGACCTAGTAGAGCTTAAGGGATTTAAGGATTGAGTTGGCGATGTCCGCCGTGGTAATCCCACGCAGGAAATGATAATGCAATCAAGGATGGGAGGTGTGGGAGGATCCCCACTTCCCGCGCACCTTTTTTATGGGATGGGGGAGGCTCAAGGTCCTTGTGTGTGCCTCAACCAATGAAGTTTTTGTGTCTGCTCTCGGTGGGATTTGAGCCCCCCGTCCCAAGTGGGGATTTGACGCGCACTGCCACGCTTTAGGAGGGTAGATGATGACAGACGATCAAATACATTAGTGTAATAATCCAATGAATTATGGAGTAATCCAACCAGTAATCGCAAAACCTAACCTGTTTTTTATTCCCCCGACCCATTTAACACTGGGTTCGAACCCCGGGTGTCGCTCGTTACAACAGCGCTCCTAACCCGCCCACTCTGTACGTCCCAAACCAGCGACTATCCCCTGCCATTGTAGTTTAACCTTGAGGGGTATGTGGTAGGTTCCCAATGGGGACTCTAGGAGAGATCAACCATTGGCCATGGGGATTTTTTTTTTAGGGGCTATCTGGCGACTTGGCCATGGGGAGGAGTAGGAAGGGGGGGGGGGCGGTCTGGAGAAGAGAGGGTGCGTTTTAATTGTTGGTGTCGTTGTCGGAGGTGGCGGACGCGGTGGATGAGAGCGACGGGCGGCGCCAAGTGGTAGCGCAAGTGAAGAAAAAGTCGCAGCGACTCCAGGCCGAGATGAATGACCTCAAGATCCTCCTTGAGGAGCAGACTTCGAGGAACAACCTCCTCGAGAAGAAGCAGAGGAAGTGAGTAGAGGGCCTGGCACTGGGGTGGTGGAGGGATCTTAATCACCTAATTTCATCACCTTCTTGACCTAAATCACCGCCTCGCAAACCTTTTGAAATAGGTACCCCCCTTCCCGCAGGGGCTGGGGGTGGGGGGCGGTCGCCTCGTAGCGTAAAGTAAATAAGAATAATTTCTAAAGAAAGTGCAGAGGTTCAAAATGCTTGCGTTTGTGAGACGAACAAGAAGGGAAATGGTAATAAGAGTTTACTATAATGAGGGAATGAAGATGCTTGCGTTTGAGAGAAGAACAAGAAAGGGAATGATAATAAGAGTTTACTATACTGAGGGAATGAAGATACTTGCGTTTGTGAGAAGAACAAGAAAGGGAATGATAATAAGAGTTTAATCTAATGAGGAAATGAAGATGCTTGCGTTTGTGAGAAGAACAAGAAGGGGAATGATAATAAGAGTTTACTATATTTAGGGAATGAAGATGCTTGCGTTTGTGAGAAGAACTACGAGGGGAATGATAATAAGAGTTTACTATACTGAGCGAGTGAAGATGCTTGCCTTTGTGAGAAGAACAAGAAGGGAAATGATAATAAGAGTTTACTATCATGAGGGAATGAAGATGCTTGCGTTTGTGAGAAGAACAAGAAGGGGAATGATAATAAGAGTTTAATATAATGAGGGAATGAAGATGCTTGCGTTTGTGAGAAGAACAAGAAGGGGAATGATAATAAGAGTTTACTATAATGAGGGAATGAAGATGCTTGCGTTTGTGAGAAGAACAAGAAGGGGAATGGATGACAATCAGTTGCCTACAGTTTATCCTGACCACCCTTCACTACGCGTTAGCCGCCACAACGAAGACTTGTCCCATCCCTTGACTAACCTTAGCTTTTGTTGCGTGCAGGTTCGACCAGGACATGGCGAGCCTGGTGGATGATCAGCGGACGGAGCGATCCGCCAAGGAAAAGATCCAGCGCGAGCGGGACCAGATCCTCGCCGAGAAGTACTCCTTCGAGCAAGAGGTCGCGGTGAGTACTACGAGCACAACAAAGGGGGAGGTTCTCATGACCCAATAGTACTCACTTCATGGGGGGAAGGGGAGGGACAGAGGGGGCACAATTGCCCCAAGGCCCGAAGGATAAACAGTGCGATTGCCCTGGGGCTGAACAGTAGGAGGACTTAGTTTAGAGACCTCTCCTAAGGGGAGACTCGCCCCCTCCTTCCCTCCTCAGAAGGTGTGTCCTGTGTACTGTTACATCTGGTACCCTTTTTCTTTACCAGCCTCTTCCCTCTCTATGACCAGCTGGTAAGTTTGTAGGCTAGTCGCTGACCAGTCTAGCCATTTATCTCCGGGGGCACGGGGAGGGGGTTCACCCTTGTGTGCCTGGAGGACGTGGCGCCGCTCTCCCATCTGCAAGTGCCTATTGGTAAGGCCTGGCTCACGGAGTTGTCTTCACCTCCTCCTCGACAGGGCCTTGGGGGGGGGCGTTCCCTGCCCCTCTACGTAACCCCCTTTTCTAAGATCACCTCCCTCTCCCCCCTTTTATTCCCTCCGTCTGGGCTTAATTACTTGACCTCCCGGAAGAGAGGTTTTGGAACCTCTATAAACAATGGCTGCTGCTTGCAAGGAGACCAGGACTTAAGGGGACCTGGGTGTCGGGGCGCCGCGATAATAATGAGGAGATCGGGTTTGCCCCCTCCCCTGCTGTAATGGGGCTGATCCCCTCCCTTGGGGCCCTTCTCGGGTGCATAAATAAGGCCGCACTGCTTGTGGTGGGTGGTCTTTTCTTCCTTGTTGGATGCCAGGACAACTTAAAGTCCCTGGTTCTGCCCTAAGAGATCTTCAGATCCTGGCCCTTCTCTCCAGGATTAGTACACGCCCTAGTAAGGATATCCGCCCTGTCGCCCTGCCTCTGTGTCTCCCCAAGTGGGAGCTGCGTCCCACGGGGGAGAGACCGTCCTGTGTGAGTGCCCGCTCAGGCGCCATCTTCTAACGTGACCACAGTTGGAGATCAGGAAAGGTCCGAAAATCCGACCGAGACGGGATTGGCAGGAGCCGCTGGTCTCGGGGCTCGAGTTCACCTGGGTTGGCAAATTTCAATATCTGGACAGGCCCAACCCCTGAGAAAGGTGGTGGGGTCCATTGAGCCATGACCCGCCCTTCCTTGACGCGCCACTTGTAACCGTATGGGGAACATGTTTTACGCCTCCTCCCACAATGTATCTTATATGCCATTCTTACCTGATCGAGACAGACAGCTGCTGCCTCACGTAGCGCCGCCGGCTTCCACTAAGAGGCAATACAACATGGCGGACAACGCCACGACCAATCAGAAGGGTTCACTCATTTAGGCGATACAGAAAAGTGAAGGAGGAGACCAAATGTTGACAGTATCTCGTCCAAGCCCGAAACGACTGCGTATCCCAGGGTGCCCTCGTCCTATACGGCAGGGTCTTTCTCAGGAGAGAATACCGACTCGGTTGGAACCACCCCCAGGTGTCACCGTGGACTTGAAGGGAGGTAGGGGTCTCTTCTTCCGATGGATATCCGAGGACGGCCGGTTCCTTACCCATTGCAGCGAAGCACCATGCCGAGGCTGGCCCCTCCGGTGACGGGGCTCCATTGAAGGTGAGGTGTGGGACAAGAAGGAGGGTCACATACCCCCCTCCTCACCATAGAAGAAAAATAGAGTAAAAGTGAAAAAATAAATAGAGGCTTCTCTCCTTCCAGAGGGGTTCGGGTATGGGCGGGTCTTTTGCCGATTCGGCAGGTGACAATGGCAAGGATGGCTCGCCCGGCCCCGGGATGCGCTCGCGCGGAGGGGGAAAATCCTCTTTAAAAAGTAGCGACTTGGTGAGTGGAATCTCGGTGACATCGGGTCGCCTCATCGATAGGCTGCCCCACGTCTTCGAACCCGCCGGCTTTAATCAGTTTTTGACATTTCGCTCCGACTAATGGGAGAATGCTGTTCAAAGGCGACACATGTTGTTTCATCAGCGCCATGCACTAGCTAGACTTCTCTGTACGGAGCAGAAGGCCGCCTGTTTCTGGGACGGGACCCTTCTGCGAAACACGGTTGACCGTAACCAGGCGGCAGTCGTTTGTGCTCTTTGGACCCTCGATGGCTCATCTGTGCAGGTACCACCGCACTCTACCCTGAACTTCTTAAAGGGAGCAGTCTATCTGAGAGACCTCATTGACTCCCCCTTATAAGATATCAAGGAAACGTTGGCCGTTTACACTTCTACATTTCCTTGGCGCCACTCTGGTAAAGGTGGCAGCAATAGGGGCTCGACACCACCCCGCCCCCCGCTCCTAAAAGCGAAGCAGCCGCATTATGCTCCTCTACCGAGTCGTTAAATAGACTCACAGGAAGGTGGTAGTGGGGACATCCTCGGAGCTTCCTAAGTCTGCCCCCTTACACCCCTGGTGAGTTGCCGCGGACTCCAGGCCACTTCAAAGAGGACCCTCCCTTAGGCGGGGAGAACATTTTCATTCAATGGACTCCGGACCAATGGGAGGAGCTGCTGAGGCTCGTCTCCTCTCGTTCCCTGTTAGCTTCTTTTTTTTCACCGGAGACAATTGGTGGGCGCGTGCCCCCTGCCCACCCGCCCGGGCTATAAGGGTTTTGTGACAGCACCACCAAGGGATGGGGGGTCAGGCGGGTGGATACGCAATTTACATCTCAAGTGATTTTCCTCTCTCACTCTGGCTTTAAATACCTCCTTTCTGACAATGACATTGTAGATACAGTAGTATAAGAAGTATAATATTCTTTCACTGTATATTCCACCGTAAGTTAACCTCGATGTAGAGGAGGTGTTCCGCCGTGTGTGGCACGGATTTAAACGGTAGGCATCCTCTACACGATCTATCCAAGGGCCAGCTCCTTCCTCGCCCACTAATCGAAGATCTCGAGATCGGTGTCCTAAATGTCATCATCATTAATGAAGGCTCCATACATGCTTGCATGTGTCGTCCTTATTTACCTCATGGCGGCTCTCCATGCTGCTCCATCTCTGGTTGTTCAAACTCGTATCTCTGAGGTCCCTCTGTATGACCTCATTCCACGTCTTCCTGGGTCTTCCTCTGGCAGCTACACCCACAACCTCCAAATTCCCCACACCCTTCACCCAATTATTATCCTCCATCCTCTCCACATGACTGAACCACCTCAGTCTGCCTCTTCTCAGTGCCGCACCAATGCATTATATCCCTTAATTCGCAGCTCTGTCACCTCCAGGCATCAAATTCAGAGATGCACCGCACATCCATCTCACCATTCTCATCTCAGTACACTTGAGCCTCTGGATTTCCTCTTCCTTCACAGCCCAAGTTTTGCTGCTGTACAACATTGTACTTCGTACGCACGCAGTATACGAGGGGGAGGGGGGGGACCCTTGGTGTCAAGACAGGAAGCTGCTCTCAAAACTTTTTCCAACCACTTCTAACCCTTGGCATGGAACTCGCCCCAACATCTACCCATACACTGATCATATCTCCCAGATAGCAGAACTCCTCTACGCATTCAAGCGACACACCATCAAATACAATCCTCTCCTGTCTTCTCTCCTCTACACACAGTGCACTGAAACTCTCCATCATTCTACCCCTGCTACCACTACATCTTTTATGCACCCACAAACCACACCCATTACACATGATAGAGTTATTCCTTACCCCTCTGTGACAGACTGCACATGACCACATACCCTTAATGATGTCATTACCACCACCCACTCTCGAAATCATCTTTGTTTTATCCAAATTCACTCTCAGCCCCATGGAATTCATCCTCATCATAATTGTAGATGAGTTTATGCATCACTACCAGAGAACTGCCTCATTTAGCTGTCTTGATCTATCTCTGTGCTCTCCGGATGCATGCTGACGATTTTGTGTGGGAGGCTGTCAATGACCCTCATTGTAGTGATCACTTTCCCATTCAAATATCTTTTACTTGGCCGCTACCGTCTGAGAAACCACCCTGATAATGCTTAGAGCGGGCGCAGTGGCCCAGTAAAGGAATTTAGGTCGGTGTATGAGACCGTTGAGTTCTTCTTCGGCAATCTCATCGCCCTGGGCCTAACTAATATTCCTAGAGCGTCTGACGGTTTTGCCCGCCGACTGCTTCTGTGGTGGTCGGCTGAGTGTGTCAAGTGCCTCAGACAGAACCATGGAACGATATCTCTCATGTCATGTTGCGATACTTGCTTAGCGAGGCATGTTGCCTTGTTGAACCGGATTTTGACAGAGGTTATCCTCATTGATTCGTGATGAAATGCTACTGTGCTTGCTTTTCGTAAACCAAGGAGAGATCACTTTACTTCGCCCGGTTTTCACCTAATTTCTCTAACCTCCTGCGTGTGAAAGTTGATTGAGAAAGAAATTGGTAAATATTAGATTAGCCTTTTTCCTGGACAACGGTGGCCACCTGTCTTCACAGTGCGGCTTCCCAGGTTCCACTCAACGTTGTATACTCAAGATCCAACCAGAAAATACTTCCTATGAGATCTTTCTTCATGGGTATCACTTCTCTCCTGTTTTGTTTTATCTGGAGAATACTTACTATTCCGCAAGGCAATGCGGTATCATGAAGCCCCTCCACACTATGAGGGCGAGTGGACGCCTACAAGATCGTCGATTCCGCGTACTGTTGTGGGGAGTCCTCTCCGGCCCAATGGAGCAGGAAGATGGTGTTCCGCAGGGAAGTGTCCTCAGTGAAACACTCTTTCCCCTGAGCATCAACGTCATCACCTCGGTGCTGCCAGATGTTCTCGCTACGTGGACGACCTTTCGATCTCTTTTGGCGCGGCCCAGATGCCAACTCTGGAGCGTCGACTCCAACAGGCATTGAACCGCGTCTCTCGCTATGCCGAAGCTCACAGGTTTCGGTTTTCTTTGGCCAAGACTAAGGTGGTGCACTTCTGCCGCCATCCACGGCTACATCTTGATCCAGACTTGTTTCTTAATGGGGTGCGCCTGAAAGTGGTGGAATCGCACCGTTTCCTTGGTCTTGCATTTGACCGACGCCTCACCTGGGAGGCTCATATTCGCAGCCTTAGGGTCTCTTACACCCGCGTCATAGGCATTTTTGGTTCCATGACGTTCAGCACCGTGGGTGCGAGTTTTATGCATCAATTCCCATTGACTCATTTCATCCACTGCAGATTCCAATGGTACCTATGCCGCCGTGAGACACCAATCATGCCCTAAGCCTTTTGCGTTTAGGGCAAGACAACTCCCTCGACAGCTCTATGGAGCAGCTTTCGGGCAGGTGACGACTCTGGTTTTTCTCAGGGCGACACCCCACGGTCTCGTTGCTATTGAGCTTTAAATTCGGGGGATCCTCCCCCCACGTGGTCGCTTCGAAGAATACGAAACATCCACGCTTCTCCAACCAGTCCCCTGACTTTGAGGAAGTAAAGTACAGGAAAGGTCGCAGTAACCAACCCACCCCCTGGTCAATTCACCTCCCCCTTTTGAAGGAGGTAGCAATATTGGGAATTCACCGCCTTCGCCACTACCAGAAACTGGACGAGGCGCAACGTGCGCTCGGTTCCCTTACAGGGCGAGGGGGCGCCTGCCCCGTGCTGAAGGACTCGAGTCACGAGAAGCAGAAGGCAGAACCTTCTCAAGATATTCCTCTAGTGCGACAGCGCCAATGACGCGTTTTCCCTCCAGTAGCCCTCTGGAGGTCTGTGAGGACGTCTTATTTGTAATCCTTCAGGGACTCCTTCAGGATAGATCGGGAAGGCTAGTTCAGTGGAACTGCCGTGAACTCAGGATTAACTGGAATTCTTTGTGTAGGCTTGCCCCCAAAACCTCCGTTCCCCTTTATCTATCTGCCCTAGAGATAACATCTTGGTTAAGTGTCCCCCCTACTCTTCGGGGTACAAGGGTTTCATGACACCCGTTGTAATTTCTCCATTCTTCTTTATCCTCGCCATATCTCCCTGTAGTTCAATTCCACTTAGCTACGAGATTTTCTTTGTCCACATTCCTACCTCCGTTAACAGGCTTTGAAGTGGGGAATTTGTGCCTTGTGGTAGGCCGGTTGCCGTGGCCCTTTGTCCTTCAAGGAGACCTGAATGGGAGATACCTGATTTGGACTGGTCAGTCCAATTGGCTGTGTCGTAACAGAACTGGTTGAAAAGCCGGAGATTGGTGTCCTTAATTTGGACGAATTCGTTTTCTTGTCTCGATGTGTCCCTGTACTCATAATACACAACCGGACCTTCACTGTTCGCTTGAGTCTTTCAGAGAGGGGGTGGGGGGTAGTTGTCATCTATTTATAGTTATTTTGGACTACTAGACCCTCTCTCTAAATATCTGGCGTCCCAGGCGTAATATGAGCAACCCCGGGGTATTGCGTGCCCTCTTGGCCCCAACATGATGGATGGGGCTATATATTTCCTTTCCTTTTCCGATCTCCATCTTCAAACTTTCTCCTGGTGAAAACCCTCGTTGGTTTTCACATCTCTCTTTTTTAAGGAACGAGAGTTTCGGGGATTTTTGCCACCGATTGGCACCTCACTTGTATGTCAATGCCCCCCCCCCCTCCTAAAAAAGGGTCAAGTGGCGATATGAGGCGTCGCTACCAACAGCGGCATGCCTCAATTCTACGCTCGTTCCCGGCTCCAGATGGCTTTCGCCACATGGCTGAGTTGGCTTTTCGGCCCGGTTACGTGGCTGGCAGCCTAAAGGGGCGCCACCTGGCGGCTGAGTGGCGCATGGGCCGCTACTGCCAGCCATTTGTCGCTGTCATTGGTCGTGGTTTTCGGCGCGGGGGGAGGGGGGTGTTCATCTTACCTTGATGCGGTCCATCAATCAATTAAATGGGGCAGGTAACGGGCCGCTCTCTTTTCTCGCTCGGAGTAATAATAATGATAATAAAGTAAGACCTTTTACAGTTGCCCTCCTATAATCCACCTCGGTTGGATTATACAAATTTCGTTTTTCTCTCTATTGACTACCGCCTCCTGCTGCTTTCTACTCCCCCCCTACCCCAGTCACAGGGGTAACCCCATTTTTTTAAGTAATGCGAAAAGGGTAGGGGGAGGGGTCTGCTCCGTGAGTGGTGCTTTTAAATAAAGGGCAGAGTTGCTCGCGGGGCGGGCCATTTAACTCTTTTTCACCTCCCCCAACTTGCGCAATTTGATTACGAAAACCCATTTGAAACATTGTAATGGCCTAGTTTTTTGTTGTTTTTTTATTAAGAATTCAAGTTCCTTCGTTGGATTACACCTCACTTTCATTTTCCTCTAAAAGAGTCGGGCCTCACTTTCGCGTCCATTTTTTTAACCGCCCGCTCCGGTTTTGATAGGATCCACGCCGTCTGGTTGGGGTCCAGTAGGGCTGCTCTTACTTCGGGAGGTGAGTGGGGGGTCCCCGTTACGCCCCCTTTCCCCGGAGGTACCAATGTCTGGTAGGTATGAATGCCGTATTGTGGTCGCACCCAGGTACATACATTAGTCGAAAGGAGGTTGACTAGTTTGAGGGGGGAGCAGCTTTGCTACGTCGTTTCCCCCAATGGTACGTTCCCCTGGTCTCATCTACCCCTAAGGGAACCTCTCCTCTGGTCTCATCTACCCCTAAGGGAACCTCTCCCCCAATGGCACACTCCCATTGTCTCATCTACCCCTAAGGGAACCTCTCACCCAATGGCACACACCCCTGGTCTCATCTACCCCTAAGGGAAACTCTCCCCAATGGCACACTCCCCTGGTCTCATCTACTCCAATGGCACACTCCCCTGGTCTCATCTACCCCTAAGGGAACCTCTCATCTGGTCTCATCTACCCCTAAGGGAACCTCTCCTCTGGTCTCATCTACCCCTAAGGGAACCTCCCCCAATGGCACACCCCCCTGGTCTCATCTACCCCTAAGGGAACCTCTTCCCCAATGGCACACCCCTGATCTCATCTACCCCTAAGGGAACCTCTTCTCTGGTCTCATCTACCCCTAAGGGAACCTCTCCCCCAATGGCACACTCCCCTGATCTCATCTACCCCTAAGGGAACCTCTTCTCTGGTCTCATCTACCCCTAAGGGAACCTCTCCCCTGGTCTCATCTACCCCTAAGGGAACCTCTCCCCTGGTCTCATCTACCCCTAAGGGAACCTCTCCCCTGGTCTCATCTACCCCTAAGGGAACCTCTCCCCTGGTCTCATCTACCCCTAAGGGAACCTCTCCCCTGGTCTCATCTACCCCTAAGGGAACCTCTCCCCTGGTCTCATCTACCCCTAAGGGAACCTCCCCCGGTGCGGAGGCATTGGCACTTTCACCCGGCTATTGCCGCTCAAACGAACCGTCGTCGGCCATGTTTATTTTCCTCCTCTCTGCGACTTGTGTGCGTGCGAACGTGAGCGTTTAATTTGTACGTATCGTATGTACGCGCTAAATCTATTACATAGGGTAATGGGGATTTTTATGTACTTGCGTGTATCTACTCAATCTAAAGTGTATATTTCTGTGTACATCAATAGTGTAAATTCTATTTACATGTACACCTTACGTATTTGTGAAGGTGTGTGTTGGTTGAGTAGGGGATGTGTTTGTGGTTTGGGTTAGTCCCTTGCGCCATCCGCCGCGTCCCAACCGTGGAAGAGATCCTCCGAGAATGAAATTCACATAAAGATCACACTGACAATCCTTGGCAAGCTCGAGGACGCCGGGGATCGGTCCTCTTTCTCTCCTCTCCTTTCTCTCTCTCTCTCTCTTCTTCGTTATTTTACTCCTCTTTTTTCTCTCTTTCCCTCTCATACGTTTGTATTTTGAAGTGGCTTAATAGCCCCCCCCCCCCCATCCCCGCCCTACTCTTGAATGGTACCAGTCCAGCGACCTTCGTGTCCCGCGGCAAACGCGAATTGGACATGTTTGGTACAGTGACGCCTCCCGAGTCGCCCTACCCAAGGAGTTAGCGATGGGGGGGGGGGGGTAGAATTCAGTGGTATGTGTGTTCGAATGAAAGCAATAATTCTTTCATTTTACACTTCAACATAACATGAACGCCCCTAGGAGTTTTCTCTTTTAATATATATATATATATATATATATATATATATATATATATATATATATATATATATATATATATATATATATATATATATATTTCCCTTATTTCTGCATTTTAATACAATCCTCTCCCCATGCAGTAACTGGGTGAGATGCCCTCGTTTGTTTTTGCTCAATAATAATAAAGTATCTGATGAGTGCTTTGAAGCGATGGTGGTGCAGATGAAGCCGTTTGCAACCACAAGTATTTAGCTGGTAGGGAAGTGTGTGAGAGGACCAAAGTGAATGGCGAGGGTTTGAGTGTGTCAGGAAGCTGCATGGTAGTTTGTTGGTGCGAACGTTGGTGTATGTATGGGAGTGAGATTATGGTATGGAACGACTGACTGACGGATGTTTGTTTATGGTGTGACTGCGGTTGTGGCTTAATTTAAGTATTCTGAGGGGGGGGGAGAATCAGGAACAAAGGGGCATACCTCCCCCCATTTCATTACCCCATCCCCGTTTTCCTTCTGGTTTTCTTTACCTATAATTGGGTGAATTCGGGGATTTGTTGCCTTCATAAGTTTACTAAGATGACCCCTGGGTTGACTAAGAGGATTATTGGCTTGACTTAAATGATTCTTACGGTTGACTAAGAGGATTATTGGCTTGACTAAAATGATTCTTAGGGTTGACTAAGAGGATTATTGGCTTGACTTAAATGATTCTTGGGGTTGACTAAGAGGATTATTGGCTTGATTAAGAGCCTTATTGGGTTGACCAAGTATTATCGGTTTGACTAAGAGGATTTTCGGGTTAACTAAGACGATTCCTATGTTGACTAAGATGGGTTGAGGATCTTAGCTTAGAGTAAAGGGCTTAAGGTACTGAATTTGCATACTTTAGAAAGGAGAAGAGTTCGATTGGGACTTGATTGAAGTCTTCAAATGGGTCAAAGGTTAAAAGAGGGGAGAGAGACAGGGGGGGGGTAAAGAACAGGAAAGGACACTGTAGCGATGGGTTCGAGATGGACAAGTTAAGGTGTAGGGAAGAGAATGGTGGAAAGTGGTTTGCAAATCGAGTGGTAGATGAATGGGATAGACTCACTAGTCATGGGATAGAAGCGTCCTCCTCTTTGTGGAGTTGTAAGAAGAAACTGGATCGATTTATGGGTGAGGATGCTGCAAGGTGGGACTGAACTGGGTGATGGGAACAGGAGCTGCCTCATAGAAGTTATGGATTACTCTTTTGCAGATTCCTCTTATGTGTTTCACGTGTGGTCCTCATTCCTTATTCGCCCCACTCTTATCACCTTCCGATATTTTTTTTTTTAATATATCCGTTGCTTGCGTTTGTATTCTTATCCATGTGTTTCTTTTTGTTCCCGCGGGTTATGTTTAACCTCTCTGGTTCGATGTTTCCTCTGAGTTGCGCTCATTTTCCCTATTTTGTGTTTGATGTCTAAGTTCTGCCCCCATTGCTCCCCCCCCCATCCTGCCCTTCAGAACTGTTTACTCCCATCTGTCACCCGAGTTTGAGTTCTTATCCAAGTGTTTCACTCGCGGGTTCTTCCTCACACGCCTCTTTCATTCCATCTTTCTCACTCTCCTCCTTCCCTTTTACGTCCACTTTGCTCTACAGGCCCCAACGCCCCATGAGAAATTAGGGTTTTCTTTTTCTCTGTCTTTCTTTCCCCTCTATCTTCCTCTCTGTCTATCTTTCTCTCTCTCTTTCTTTCTTTTTCTCCCCCCACCCCTTCTCTCTCTCTCGGGTTGTCTTGTGAACCTCTTTTCATTCCGCCACTATTTTTTCCCCCACCTGGATAGTCCCAGCAAAGGGGGAAAGATGGCGTTAAACCTTCTAAACAAAGTGAATCGAGGAATGTGACTTGTGAGAATGTAGCTAAGGTTTCCTACCGATCCCCAGCCCAATTTTGTCCTAAGGATTTCCTTCATTCTCTTTCAAGGATCTCTAAAAGACACTACCTGGGGGCCGCTCCGTTAAAAAAAGAAGAAACAAATCACGGTTGAGTAGAAAACTAGAAACAGTTCGGTGTGTGGCACGAGGAGGCGGTGGGCTTTCGCGGGGGGAAGGGGGCAAATTTGCAGTGTCAATCATGAAAGCTGAATGAATGCAGCCAGACGCTGGAGCTCTGGATGAGAGTTAAATTTCATTATTATTATTATTGTTTTAAGGCACTCGAGAGTCGACGAAACGCCTCAGTTTCACTTCGCCTCTCGTTGAGGTTACGCGTGTCTTTTGTCCATCTCCGGATTGTTCCAGTGCTCGATTCTAGACTTAATGTGAACGTCTTATTTTTTTTTTTACCCCTCCCCTCGTGTATTAGTTTAGTGATCTATGGTGGAGTACACGTATTTTAGGAAAGGGGGAGGGGATAATCTAGGGGTTCTGATGCTCATCTGAGGATGAATGGATATTAAATTTCCTCATTTTTTCTTCTTTTTTCGCCGTAGTTGACTCCCATGATTTATGTGGATGTACGTTTATGTGTCTCTTTGAATGTGAGTAAGCTCTGGGGTGTGTATCATCATGTCTAGGTTTTTGTGTAAAATGATGTTTGTGTATGTATTGCGGGGACTATTTTTCTGGCCCACAAATAGATACATCTATGTTCTTCCGTGTGTATCTCGGATAATTCTGACTTCCTGATGATGCGGTCGTGTGTACGCGCGCGTGATTTTCGTGACGCTTCGAGTACCACCTCGACGGTCACGTGTGACGAACGCTACAATCGATGGATTCTTCATGCCACCCCCCTTTCCCCATCCGGCCTATTTTCCGCGCCATTAGTCAAGTAGTTACCCCCCTACCCCCCTCTCTCGGGATTCTAATCCGGCAGTGTCTGGTGGTAACTCCGTTGTTTGTTGTGCAAATTTGTTCGTAAATTGTGGCCCGGCCCCCCTCATCTTTTCGCCTACCCCTTCCTTGTAGCGAAGGATGTCAAGGCAATGCCCTTTCCACATATTCGCTTACCCTAACTTTACCAATTTAATAAAAAAAGTTCCTTAAGGGCGATGGTCTCGTTCGTTCCCGCTTCTGAGTTTCAATAAGAATTACACGGAGGGGGGGGGGGTGAACCCACTTAGAGGAGGGATGTTGCAGATGCATGCGCTATATGAGACGAACGAGAAGGGGAATGATAATAATAATGTGCCATAAGGGGGGGACTGGAAGATGCTTGCATTCTGTGAGACGAACCAGAAGAGGAATGATAATAAACCCTGAAGATGCGTCATGGGAGATTTACATGGATGGGAAGCGTTTGTGGGGTGGGGTCCTGTCCCTGAGACTGAACGGGGGCGTTCACTGTTATTTACTGGTTCCCCGACCCTCTATTTCCTGGATCTAGCCCCTTCCCTGGTCTCCTTCGGGAGGGGGTGGGGGGACTGGTACCCGGTATTGTTGAGGCTAGTTTCCTACCCCGTAGACCCCAGGTACCCTCCTCGGTGCCACTGTTACGCAGCAGGCCCCTTTTCAACGGGGGGGGGCACCTGAGTTCGCACTTTTGGATGACCCTGTTCGAATGTCTGTGGGTACAACAGTTCGTAGGCAGGACATTTTCGTTCCTATTAATACTTATAGTTCGTGTTCTTTTCAAGCCTTTGGGCAGTCTTTCATTATTGGGACCTTCCTGGTATTAATAGATTTATCTATTATTCTCTTTCTTTGTCACTCGGCTTCTATTTTTAATCTAAATAGCGCTGATTTATCCAATGATGGGTTAAATTTCTTGTTTGAGCCGAGCTCTCTCCTCACCTCTTCCTTATTTATTACAGTTTTCTGTTGTTTTCCGTCATTCTTTGATATTGAACTTGGAATAGAGTTCGAAAAAACTTGGAATCTTAGTTTCATTTTTTTCCCGTCTGTTTTGTTTCATTTATTGCTTACTCACGCGACACTTTGCGAATTTTACTCAAACACACACACATACACACACACACACATATATATATATATATATATATATATATATATATATATATATATATATATATATATATATATATATATATATATATATATATATATGAAAATTAACCCACAGGAAAATGGAAAGATGAATCTAAGCACTTTCGAACTATATTTGCAAATATAGTTCGAAAGTGCTTGGATTCATCTTTTCATTTTCCTGTGGGTTATTTTTCATATTATTGCTTTCCTCACGTGCCACTTTGTGAGTTTTTCATTATATTTATATATATATATATATATATATATATATATATATATATATATATATATATATATATATATATATATATATATATATATATATATACAGTGCCCCACACAAGTTTACAACACCCCATGAAAAACAGACGTTTATGTATTTGTAAGCACGATAGGTAAATGAAACTTTTATTAGTGACAGGATATGTATTCAAACAATATAAATTAAATCATCAGGACCATACAAAAACAGCAATATAGTTTTTGTCGAAGAAATACAATTAATTAGTAACTCAAAAGTTTACAACACATATCGATTTTTATCACGTACTCATAAATGTTCGAGAAGGAGAAACTTCTCACAATTTCTAGAACGTTCTACATTAATCTACGCACATAACTTAGGGACTGGTATAAGCTATCGCGTCATTCTTTATCAGACAGCGTCCTGTAAACATTCGTACGACGGGGAAACAAAGACAAATCGATCAAGGTCTTCGAAAACGTATTGTAGACCTTCATAAAAGTGGCGTTGGTTATAGAAAAATATCTCGTCAGTTAGTAGTTCCATTGAGTTCAGTTGGAACGATAATGCGTCACTGGAAGTCTCAAAATTCTACTCTTCCTGTGATCAGTTCTGGCAGTCCTCGCAAGATAACCGAACGTGCAGGGAGATTATTAGTAAGAAAGGTCAGTAAAACACCCAAGGTTACTCTTAAAGAACTTCAGCGTGACTTAGAAGTGAGTGGAGTTATAGTGAGTAAAGACACAATTAGTCGAACGTTTCGTAGCATGGGCAGCTACTCACGGTCTCCAAGGAACCCCCCCCCCCCTCCTTACAAGAAAACAGGTTCGTGATCGTTTGAATTTGGGGACAACGTACTTTGGTCGGATGAGACAAAGATAGAACTGTTCGGCCGTAATGGAGCTCCGAGGGTATGGCGAAAGAAAGGTACCGAAGAACACTACCCCAACAGTAAAATATGGAGGTTGCTCAATCATGATCTGGGGTTGTTTGAGTGCGGCAGGTGTTGGAAATATCGAAACCATAGAAGGAAGGATGAATGGAGAACATTATAGAAGAATCTTGAAGAAAAATTTACGTCCAAGTGTGCCTTCCCTTAAGGTGAAACAGGATTGGATCTTTCAACAAGACAATGATCCAAAGCATACAGCAGAACTGACACAAAAATGGTTGAGATCAAATGGTGTCAATGTTCTAAAATGGCCTAGTCAATCCCCAGATCTGAACCCTATTGAAAATCTATGGAAGGAACTGAAGCTCAGAATCCAAAAAAAGAGAACCAACAAACATGTCTGAACTGAAGAAAATATGCATTGAGGAATGGAGTAATATTAACACAAACACATGTAAGAAGTATTTAGAAGACTACTCTCAGCGGCTACAAGCTGTTATTAGCAACAGTGGTTATGCTACTAAATATTAAGAAACGATTTGATATATGTGTTGTAAACTTATGCGTTACTAATTAATTGTATTTCTTCGACAAAAACTATATTGCTGTTTTTGTATGGTCCTGATGATTTAATTTATTGTTTGAATACATATCCTGTCAGTAATAAAAGTTTCATTTACCTATCGTGCTTACAAATACATAAACGTCTGTTTTTCGTGGTGTGTTGTAAACTTTTGTGGGGCAATGTATATATCTCTCAAAGTAGCGCGAGAGAATGATAAAAATGAATCCATTAAACCACATTGAAAGAGAGAACGGAATAATTTTTCCTTGCAGTAATATTTTTATTACCTTTTTTTCGAAAAAATCCGTGCAGGGAAGAGATTCGAACCAGGCACACTGAGGCAGCGAGCACCGCTGCGTAGCATAGTCTATAACGGCATACTTTTAACTGTGATCAAAGCGCTGCTCGCTGCCTCATTGTGCATGGTTCGAATCTCTTCCCTGCACGGATTTTTCGAAAAAAAGGTAATAAAAATATTACTGCAAGGAAAAATTATTCCGTTCTCTCTTTCAGAATATATATATATATATATATATATATATATATATATATATATATATATATATATATATATATATATATATATATATATATATATATATATATTCTGAAAGAGATGTAATTACATGCATAGAGATAGAAAGGAAACGTGATTAATTTACATATAGGTAGACCGACAAATATTTTCATATATATTTATACAGACGCATGCGTCTGAGAGAAAAGACACATAGATAGATAAATAGACAAATCCATACCTACGTACAACTGTATACATAAATATCGGCAGCAGCTATCTAATTCATATTTTAAAAATATTTTAGGGTTTAGACCTGACTTGCATAATGTATAGGTATTACATAAGTTCCTACTTCTTCGCGACGTGTCAATACAAAATGGCCAAATAATTGTGCGTCTAATAATGACAAGGCTTTATTTATTCGAAAACAGGTAAAATTTAAATAATGGCCCCATGATATTAATGCCTGGTCTGACCCCATTTAGCCTCAATAAAAGTTGTAAATTGTTTCTTATAAGAATGTACAAGATTCCTGTACTTTGCTGCAGTGATTCTATTCCACTCTTCTTCAGCAAACTTTTCCACTTCACTACTCTGGCGAAGGCCTCTCTTGTGCACATTCTTAAACTCCTTTCACAGATGTTCGATGGATTTCTAATTTGGGCTATGAGTACACTAATGTGGTATTGTGTTAGGTGTTTCTGAGTAGATTTGTCTGTATGTTTGGGATCGTTGTCGAAACGTGAAATGCCTTCGAAATCTCAGTTTCCTCCTCGATTGCTTCAAGTTCTCATCAAGTATAGGTTGCTAGTTTTCAGAATTCATGATCCCATCTATCACTTATCATTCGCCAGGGCCACCAGCACCGAAACATTCCCACAACATAATCGAACCTCCTCCATGTTTAACACTAGGGACTGTTCGTTTCTATGAGGGCTTAACAGATTTCCGCCAATCGTACCGTTCCTTTTTTTCTTATGTTCTTATGTTTTTAAGTAGATAAGGGAGAGAATGTAGATATAATTTACTCAGATTTTTGTAAAGCATTTAATAAGGTACCACATAGGAAACTAGTTCATAAATTAAAAATGATTGGGATATGTGGGGGTGTTTCAAATTGGATAGCTGAGTGGCTGAAAGACAGGAAGCAAAGGGTAGTGCTAAATGGTGTAAAGTCAGAGTGGAGGGATGTTATCAGTGGGGTACTGTATAAAAAGAAATAGGGCAAATAAAGTGCTGGGTTTTATTAAGAGAAATGTCATTTACAAAAGTAAGGAGGTTATTCTTAAACTCTATAACTCTTATGTTAGGCCACATCTAGAGTACTGTATACAGGCATGGTCTCCACATTTTAGACACGATATTAACATTCTTGAGTCAGTGCAATGGAGGGCAACAAAGATTATTCCTTCCCTGAGGCACCTTGAATATATAGATAGACTGAGGGTATTAAATATGTTCTCGTTCGAAAGGAGGTGTGTGAGAGGGAATATGATTGAGCTCTTTAAAATTTTTTCTGGAATAGATAAATTGGATGTTAGCAAGTTTTTTGAGTTAGATGATGGAAATCGAACTAGATGTCACCACTTGAAAATTAAAAAGCAAGGGTGTAGGTTGGATTTAAGAAAATATTTTTTCACCAATAGAGTGGTAGACTTCTGGAACAAATTGCCGCAGAGGGTAGTAGGTAGTCCAAATCTAAATGTATTTAAGAGTAGCTTGGATGAGTTTATGGGAAGGAAAGGTTGTGAGGGTTCCTAAGTTTTGTATATATTAATATTTTTTGTATATATCTATAGATGCATGATTTAGTTCTTGACAAGCCTTGATTGGTGATACCCTTGTTTCTGGACGCAATCCTCTGGATGTAGTTTTCCTGGGAGTTTGAGTGCCTTAAAAAAAGAGGCCATTTGACCAGGATGACCTATGATGAGCCCTTGTGGCTTTTGTCATCTATTATATTATATTGTGGGGGACTTTGGTGATGGTGCTTTTTGTGGGTGGGTTTTGACGGATGCGGATGACCTTTGATAGGCCCTTGTGGCTTTTGTCATATGTGAAATTATGTTATTATGTTATGTTCATCGTTTTTATCAAAGAGCTCGATTTTTGTCTCACTTGACTGACTATAGTATTTTATCGAATTTAGCTTGGCTATCTTCCAGATGCTCTTTAGCTAACATCAAACGGACTTCTTTATGAACGTTTCAACAGAGGCTTCCTTTACTGTGTAAATAACGTTGTACTGTTAAAACGTGTGCATCTATGCCACGTGTCGCAAGATGAGGTTTGAGTATGGTTTCTGTCTTCATCAGAGACCGAAAATCCCGAGGGCTTAGTTTCTTTGGTCGACGTTCACGTGGATGACTTACTGTGATGTCATTATACTTCAAAATAATGCTATTTACAGAAGAAATTGCAATGTTCACACAATGGAGGATATTTTTCTACATTGCCGAGCAAAATAAGAGAACGATTTTCCTTTATTGAAATATTATCAAAAATATGATGAGTAGGTAAATGAGGTTTTCAAGGTACATAAAGACATGTATTTAATATATTTTATGAAGATTTGATATGATATAATCGTATATTCAAGAAATTATACTAAATAAACTAACAAAAGAAAATATTGACACGTGCAAAATAAGAGAAGATCATTCACAGAATTGCTTAGTAAGCAAATACACTAGAAACAAAGATTTGAAAACAATGAAGCTTAAAACACTTAAAATGGTGTATTGAAGCCTTTGCTTTCTATTACTTGACCCCAACGACGACCATAGGACCTCAGCAGTCTTTTGCACAGTCCTGGTACTATTTTACTCCATTCTGGCTCACTTTTCGTCCATAAATCCGTCACAGTTTAAAGTTGCTGGTCTCGAACTTTGCCTCCAATGATCTTCCAGAGATTCTCAATTGGGTTCAGGTCCGGGCTCTGACCAGGCCACTTCAATACTTCGATATGTTGTTGAAGTAGTATTTTATTCGCTTTGCATGACACCTTATCTTGCATTAATACTGATGGCGGGTTGAGAGGTGCTCGGAGTGAAGGTATAACATGTTGTTGTACGAGATTTAGGTACACGTTCGCATTTACCGTTCCAATTACTCGCACTAGCGGATCAACTCATTCATACGAAAACATCCCCTATACCATGACACTGTCTCTTCCATGCTTGGGAGACTTTTTAACACATTTAGGATCAAGTCTGTCACCCGCAGCGCGCCCAAAAAGAGCGTCTTCATCAGACCCAACTAAATTAAATTTACTTTCGTCGCTGAAATGAATTCTCTCCCAATCTTCGTCCCTCCAAACAACATGAGCTTCGGCATATTCGAGTCTCGCCTTCTGGTTCTTTTTACTGATGATTGGTGTGGTTGCTGGAGAACGAGCTTTTAAACCAGATACATTGAGGCGATGGTACACTGTGAAACGGCTCAACTTTTTGCCACTATTGGTCCTTATTTTTTCGAGAATTTCTGCTGCAGTTTCGAAGGGATCTTCGTAGAGAAGCGCCTAATAGCTCTGTCTTCTCGGACGGTGGTTTTGCGGGGTCGACCGACCTTTACAGGGGATTTATAGTTTTTTTTTCATTGTATAACTGGTTGTACCTTCCTACCTCTCTTGAAAGAGTCCTCTTCCAAGTCAGACGCAGCTCAGGAGTCACTTTCACGTGTGGCAGCATCTCTGCAGGGTGAGTAGAAGGACAACAATGAGGGTTCAGTTCTTACCTACTGAGCAAAATGTTGCCAGATGATTTCAAGAAACTTCTAAAAATGTTGCTGAAAAAATGGTTACATTATTTTGCACGTGTCAATATTTTCTTTTGTTAGTTTATTTAGTATAATTTCTTGAATATACGATTGTATCATATCAAATCTTCATAAAATATATTAAATACATGCCTTTATGTACCTTGAAAATTTCACTTACCTACTCATCATATTTTTGATATTTCAATAAAAGTAAATCGTTCTCATATTTTGCTCGGTAGTGTACCACTACCCCCCCCCCTTTCTGCACCTTGACCAGTATGGCTTCGTGCATATTTTGAATGGTGAACGGTCTTTACCATTCCGCTCTTGCAAAGGTTTCTTCGGCCAAATCCTCAGCACAATTGACAAATATCGCACCTAAATTAGCGCCTAACCAACCCTTCTCGAACGTTTCGTTTTCTGTAGAATTGTTTTGAAAACTTCCGGAATGTCGGTTTATATATAAAAAAAATGCCTATGTAATCGTTATAACCTCATTATACCTACAGTTTTGCACGACCGCAGCATTTATTTACTACAATCTCCTGTTCTAAATGATTTAAGTATCCGATGCGAGGAACAGAAGGTTCCTGCTGCAATGTAAGCACGAAAAACAGATTCCACCTTAATGAATATACAAATAGGTTCCGCATTAGACTTCGTGTCTGATGTTGCCTATACTTCCGCACCCAGCTGTATGTATATATATGCATAAATAGATTCATGAATGCATATACATACATATAGACAAATACGTACAAACAAATGGTGCCTCTACATTAGACCGTGTTTGATGTTGCCTATACTTATCTACGCAGCTGTATATACAGACATAGATACCTTGAGTAAAGTTAAGCCTCATCATGGTTGTTCGGTGGCTGGATGGTATTGACCTACAGACACACGCGATGCCTAATACACCCATAACACGCGTACACATTTGCAAAAATACCTTTCGCCAGGTCCTCCCCCCCTATCCCCTTTTAATATTCTTTTCATCTTCACTCCCCCCCCCCAAGACTATGGTCGGTGTGCATCAATGCCTTTTATTGTTATCGTCGTTTTGATTCGGTTTCTCGGAATGGTGGAGCTGCAGGGGGGGGGGGGAGTGGGCGAAATTGAAATGGCGATTCTCGAAAAGCGTGCTCCCCCACGCACTCATGTAGGTCGAGTGATTTGTGTATTCATGTGTACATACACACACGTTTGCATATACACCCCGCAGGAAAAAGAAAAGAAAGCGCGGCTCATTTTCTTCACCCACACGAGTGTCTCACACTCACCACACACACACACACACACCCGTGGTTCAGATTCCACCGGGACATAAGACAACACCGACATACACATACGTACATGTACATACACGACTCATAGTGTGCTTACACGCCGTCTCTTCCCCAGGAGAGAGTTATCGGCCCCGCCATTTTTTGTTCGTTCGTTCGTTCGTGCGCGACGCGAAATCAGGCTAAAGGGCGAGCGGGGTCCCATAGCCCCTCTTCCCCCCATTAAGTGCCTCTCCCCTTTTGAGGCCCCACGCCCCGGGGGTTGCGAACCCCGCCCCCCTCGCGATGAAGGAGAAGAAGCTACGCGACAGGATCGCGCTCTGGGAGGGCCGAAAGGGGGCCGGCCCCCCCGCGGCCAAGCGTCAGCTCAGCTTGAGTTCGAGCTCCCCCTGGGCGGGCCCCGCTGATCCCCCGCAGGAGGGGCGAGAGGCCCCGGGGAGTCCCGAGGAACTCCGCCCACAGGAGCCGAAGATCGGCGTCCTTCGCCTCCCCGTCCGAAACGAGGCCGTCAGCAAGTACTGGAGGCAGCAGGTGGGACCTCCCCCATTTTGGGGTAGGTGTGGGGGGATTCCCTGGGGGTATCCCCCCCATCCTTTGCGAAAGGCTCTCGAGGGATCCCTCGATATGGAGCAGCCCCTCCGATAAGAGGGACTCCCTTATCGAGGCACCGCTTCTCACGGGGGGGGGGGTGATAAGAGCTACTCGACTCGTGAAGGAGAGATCTTGGAATGGCATTGGGGGTTTCGATGGTTATGGGGAGCACAATGAGTACTAAGGGGGTGGGGTTCGAGTACTCGGGAGTCCAAAGGAGGAGGACGGGGGGGGGGGCTAACCCTGATTAGAGGGTGTGCATGGCTCCCTTTCCGGAAGTAAGGCGGGGGAAGGGGGAATTCTATGTGTAATCCAACGGATGTGGGCTTGTCCTGGGGCTAGAGGGAGAAGGGTCTGTACTCGGACTCGGGAGCACTACTAATGAGAACCCCTCGGGGTGGGGAGGATACAATGGAGTACAACACCATGATAATCGGGAGAGGAGGGCACGTTCATCCGATTACCCCCGGATAGAGTAGACCCCCCCCCCCCCAAAAAAAAAAAAAATGGAGTGGAGGGCAAGAAGGGAGAACAGGACAGTCGATCCTCCTCAGTCCCGGAGGGGGGTAGGAGTATGGGAGGCGCGGCGTCATCAAAACCTCGTTGATCCTCCGCTTACACCCTTATTTGGCCCACCCCCTCTTCTGAGGAAAAAGGGAGGGGGGAGAGGGAAGACTAAGTAGTAGGTGTGTAATAAGATATCGATGTGCGCCGACCACACTGTGAGGAAGAATCGGTTGATAAGGATGGGGATGATTCTCATCATTATTATTATTATCATTATCACGTGGATTGGGGCCGGTAGGGTACGTGATCATTCATGGTGTGGCGTGAGGCTCTGGTGAGTCTACAAGGTCTGATGACGTCATCTATGTGTGCGTGTATGGCGACCCGATCACGTCATGTGCGTGCGTGCACATAGCTCCCTGATGACGTGTGCGCGCGTATATCGACATGATCACGTCATGTATGCATGCATATGGCGATCTGATGCCGCTATGTACCTGTGTACACGTGGCACCCTGATGACGTCATGTGTGTGTGCGAGGCGCACGTGCAAACAGTAAATGCTATTATTTTCCTTCGGTCGCTGATCTTCCTAATAAGTGGGGAAGGGGGTCCCCGCACGTGGTAGGGGGAGAGGAAACCCCTTTGGTGCTGCTTAATCCCATTGCGGGAAGTCGCCTCAGTGCCAAGATGGGGAGGAGGGGGCTTTTGTATCTCGTCCCCCACTCCCAAGTATGAGGTGTTCTTTTTTTCCGCGGTTTCGAACCCGGTAGTTCTGTGATCGCCCCTCCCCCCTCCCTACCCTCCAATTCGAGGTCAACGCGTCTAATCCCCACTGCCCCCTCTTTCCAGACCCTCAAGTTGGAGCTCGAACTGAAGGACGAGAAATTGTCCTCCGTGAACAAGGAGCTCGACGACCTCAACTTCAGCGGGAAGGTCGACGAGGAGGTCGCCCTTCTCAAGAAGGCCAAGCATGACCTCGAACTCCGGGTCAAGGATCAGGTAAGGAGGCCGAGAGGTAGAATGGTTATTTCTCGAGTCAAATTGGAATTGCTCGGCGCCAGCGCACATTGTATGAAGGCGATTAACGATGAGGATTTGTGCGCCCGCCATGTTCACGCGTGAAACCGCCGCCGGTTAATCATTCGATGGTCGGTTGGCAGGAGGAGGAGCTGGATGACCTCGCGGGCCAGGTGCAGATGCTGGAGAGCGCCAAGGTCCGCCTCGAGATGAGCATCGAGCAGATGCGGAAGGAGAACCGGAAGGAGCTGTCGCAGCGGGACGAGGAGGTGGAGGAAATCCGACTCTCCGCCCAGAAGAAGGTTAAAGGTGAGAAGGACGGGGGTGGAGCGAGGAAATGTGCGACAGAGGGCGAGGAGTGTTCAACGTGAGTAACGTTAAGAGGAACATGTGTGTGAAAGAGACACTGGAGTAGGATGACGAGTGAAAGGTGATGTAAGTTGTGTGGCAGAGTTGTGGACAAGGAAGATGTGTAAGAGTAGCTGAGTAGGAAGATATATGAGGTAGTAGCTAAGTAAGAAGATGTTAAAGAGTAGCTGAGTAGGAAGATGTGTGAGAGAGACTGAAAGCTAGAAGTTATATAGCAAAGTCATCCAAGTCCTTTTTTTGATAGTTTACCCCGAGGTTATGCCACAAAGGTTGTGGTTAGTGGTCGAATGGAGTCGCGATTCGGGTGGTCTTCACGGGGGGCGCCATACACACTCTATACCCGTGGTTCGGAGCTCACGCTAAACAGTAGGTCCCCCAAACAGAAATAAAAGACATCTTGAATGAGAGGTAAAATCCGGACCAATTTCTTTTTTACCTTCACCGCGTTACGCGCGCGCGGGGCTGTCAGCGAGCTGGAGGGACGCGGTGGGAGCATTAGGGCACCGCAAGTCGGGGGGGGTATCGAATCTCCCGCCCCATCCCAAGTCACTCGTCGCATGGGTGGCTCCCATTTTTACTCGCGTGTGTTGTCCTTCGCAGCCCTAGAGGCCCAGCTGGAGGGCGAGCACGAGGAGAGGACGCACCTGGTGCGGGCGAAGCACGAGTTGGAGCGTCGCCTAGTCGAGGCGCACAGCCGGGGCGTCTCGACGGTCGAGGAGGACGCGTTCCACCGCCTCAAGAAGGAGCTGCGCAAGACCAAGGCCCTCCTCAAGGACACGCAGACGATGCTCGAGAAGACGCAGGCCGAGGGATCGAACAAGCTCCTCCTCAGACAGCTCAAGACGCAGGTACGTTCGAGGTCCACCTCGTTGCTCGGGCTATTTCCGTGACGCATCGTTTCGCTTCTCCGCTTTCGGTAATCACATCTTGCCCTCGTTAGTTTTTGATGAGTTATAATAATAATTTGGACGGCAATGGTAGGAGGACCCGAAGAGGCTCCCGACCCGATCGTTGGACGCATTCATAGGATTATTTTGTATAACAAGATGGCTCCCCTAACCGCTCACATTCCATGCTTGGGTACGTCGCATTCTGTCTTCTACTACGCCCCGCTTACACTGCACTAGTGGTCGTTTTATACTCCCCGTGGGAATAGCCCAAATTTTGTATTTCGTGTGTGGGGGGGATGGGGTTATTGCTCCCTTACCCCCCCTTGGTTTTCTCGACTCGAGTCCGGCAGCACTCAGGAACGCTGTCATGGTCTTACCGAGGGGTCTCAAGAGAGGTTATATTTAATGGGGTTCGGAAAGGGAGTGGGGGGGGGCAGGGCAGTGTTTTGAGGTTGGTGGAGGTTGTGGTAGCGAGCGAGGGTGTCGAGATCTCATCTCTAAGGTGGGGTGGTGTCCTCGCGGCAGGTCGGGCCACTGAAACTGGTTCGGTGATTTAGAGTGATGGATATCTGGGTGTGGAGGTGTGTAGAGGTGTTTTATGGTATTCTGGTTTGATTTGGTTGGGCGAAAGTCGGTGAATAGTTGAGTGTAGGTAGCGGCGAGAGGTTCTGAGGGGTGGAGTAGGGGTAAGAGGCACCGAAATTTAAGGGGAGAATTTTGTGTGGGATTTGATGTTCGTACGCGAGGTTCCATTGTTCGCATCCAAGGGGATGGGGGGTTTCTGTTAACAAAATTTATGCGGGGGGGGGGGGTGAAGCCTTATATATATATATGTGGCTTTAGTGTTCGGAAGCGCTTGTATTGGGTTGATGGCTTTTATTATTCGTGGAGGTTCGTATTGTTTGTGCCTCGGTGCTATTGTCTGTGTAAGGGGTTTTATTGTTTGCTGGCGCTGGTATTTCTTCGTGTGGCGGGTTTATTTATTTTTAGGAACTTATATTTTTCATTAAAGGGTTTTATAATTTGTTATAGTTTTATTGTTTGTTTGGGCTTTTTTGGGGATGGGGTTGTTGCATTTTTCCTTCGATGATTTTTATTATTTATCTGCTTTTTATCGTTTGCTGGGTCTTGTTTTTTTGTGGGGGGTAATTTTTCCTTCGTGGTTTTATTGCTTGTTAGGGTTTGTAATTTTCCTTTGATTAGGTTTATTGTTTGTGGGAGCTTGTAATGTCCATCCCAGAGGTGGTATTTTTCATGTTAAGGGTTTTATTATTTGTCAGAGCTTGTATTTTTTTCGTGTGATGGGTTTTATTGTTGGTCGGTTGCTTTTTAAGGGTTTGTATTTTCTCATTTCCTTTGTTTGTGGGAGATTGTATTGTTGGGGTGGGGGTGGGGCTCATTTGGAGGTAGTAGACCCCGTGATCACCACAGCGACTTCGCTTTCACACCAACCTTAAACTACTTATCCCTTAACCCGATGGGGAAGATGGAAAGGGGGTTGGGTGCCCGATGAACCCCACGCCGCCCTTTCATTCCCCCCAACCTCCTTTCCCCAGCTTGAGGACGCGGAATTCGCCAAGATGGCGGCCATCAAGGCGAAGCAGTGCGGCGACTCCGACCTGTCCGAGGTCCAGACGCAGCTGGAGGAGGTGCAGAGGTCGCGGAAGGAGACCGAGGAGCGGCTGACGCGGGTCACCAAGGAGAAGTCCGAGATGCAGACTCAGGTGAGTGCGGGCCCCGCCCCTGGGGCCGATTGGCACCACAGGAAGCCGTGCTGACGGGGCTGTGTAATGTGACGTCCCACCGGGGCAAAGGGCGGTCGCTACCCCTCTGGTCACCCCCCCGTAAGGGGCAGGGCGATTTGTTTTCCTGCCCGCCGTGATTACGGGCCTCAGCGCCCCGTCTGGCCCCAGCTTAACTTCTTCTCCTTTCGGACACCCTGTCCTCTTAACGTCACTTTCCCTACAACCTCTCCCACAACCTTCTCTGGTCGGTCTCTAATGTCACAGGGTAGACGCCGACCAGCTTCCTCTCACATAACCATCGGGACTGAGGGGACAATGAACCCCTCACCAATGGGGGTGGGGGGTTTAACAACCTGCTTCACCCCCACCCTCACCTTCTCTCTCCTTTCACAGTCGTATCAATTTTACGCCCAGCCCAAGGTGGACCCGCCATACCGAAGGGGGTGGGGGGTCCTAAATGGCGGCAGTCGGCTTTTGCCGGCCCCGAGTTCACCCCTCTCAGAGGGGGCTACTGCGTGAGGTGATGAGCGTCTGCGTCCCGTGTCGCTAATAGGGTCACGATGCCCAATGATGAGAAGAAAAAAACCCCTCTACTTCCCCTTTACCACCGTCGGAGCCGCCCTCGGGTAGCTCCAAAGTAGAAAAGGAGGGGCCCCCCTCCCTGTGCTTTCTCTTCTCCCAGCCCTACGGGTGCAGGGAACTCCCCTTCTCTGGAGTCGCCCAAGGGCGACTCCTTATTAGTAGCAGTCCACCCTTTACTTTCCAGGGAACTGCCAAGAAAGCACGCCAGTGGCCCATAATTAACCGGAGCGGCTCGATAGGGCCAACCCCCTTAGGGGGGCGAAGAATGACAGGGCACGTCGATCTGTGCCCTCTAATGTCATGCTGGTGCCCATAGGAACTTCACAGGGGGTCACTCTACATACGTGGCACCCTCTCCTTCCCGACGAATGCCGGCCTTAGAAGACACGACAAAAGGCTCCTCTAATGGGATCAGTGAAATGGACATGGTCCCTGAGGTGGCCCACCCCAGATGGTAGGATCTTCCATGGGATTGAACCTGAGCTCAGTGCCAAGCACATAACTCGAGTCCGCCCCTATGCAAGGTTCTCCTAAGACGGCTCAGGTCCCCGAGGCCCCACAAGGAGCGGAGGGATCTTCTCCCACGGCTGGTGCCCCTGGGACAGGCAGGACCTTCTCCATTTCAGAGAAGGATCTTGCCGAGGCTGGTCCATCTGGCCTAGGGGCTCCTACTGGCAGAGGAGAGAAGCGGGTTCATTCCCCGCCATCCTCTCCTAAAAAGAAAAGACAGGAAGAAGACTAAAAGCTCCTCCCCCCTAGGTGGGAGCTAAGTGGAGAGACGGGGCCGCTGCCATTCCGGTATGCGACCAAGCCAAGATCGGTACGTCCGTCCCCGGTCCTCCCTCCTGTGGGGAGTCCCTAACAAAGACCAAAAGTGCGCAGAGAGTAGCTTCGATTACGTCAGGGCACATCAGCCAGAGGCTACCTGGCGTTTTCGAGCCCGCTGGCTTTAAACGCTTCCTCGTTATTCGCTCCACTGATGGCAGCATGTTGGCTAAAGGCAACATGATCCATCAGAGGAGAGCCTTAACTAGTGTGATTGGTAGAGAGCCGAAAGTGACCCGTTTCTCGGAGAGGATCTTCTGGCGAATGCGTCGAATCCCTCCCAGGCGGTCATGATTCGTGCCCTTCGGACCCTTAGTCGCACGCCGGTGAGTGTGGCGCCGCACTCTACCATGAACTTCGTCAAAGGAGTGGTTTATGAGAGGAAACTCGCGGACTACTCCATAAAAGAAATCACTTTAGAGCTGGCCGACCATGTGGTGGTCAAGGTCGAACATGTGATGAGAAAACAGGGAGGGGCTTTGAGACTCCCCACTACACTATTCGTCATGTAAGACTGCCACAGGCTTCCTGAATCGGTGCGTGCCGGTTGGTATCGCTACAGTATGAAGGCATTCTTTCCACTGTAACGAAGATGCTACTACTGTCACTGCTTCGGTCATAGTAATCGCTCCTGTAGACGCGCAAAGTCGGGGTTCCCTAAAGTCTGTGTAAGTTGCTCCAAAGCCCCACACGATAAGTCCAAATCGTGTGTGGCCAAGTGTGTCAATTGCGGAGAGCCGCATCCCGCTTCTTCGAAGCAATGTGGTGCGTACCTCCTTGAGAAGGAAATCCTGGCGTTCAGGCTCAGGGTCGTCTCTCAGTTCGCGAGGCTAAGGACTTGGTCCTGCGTGCCCGTCTCTGCCTGGGACGTCTTAGGCCTCAATGTTAAGAAAGACACCCTCTGATCTTGGCCCCTCTAGGCCTACGAGCACGGTCGTTTCGGCGCCCATTCAGAACCCTTCTGCGGGTTCTACCCACACTGGGCGCTCCCTGCCTCGATCTATCTTTGTGCTATCCGGATGCACAGCCTGATTTTGATTGGGAGGTGGTCGATGACCTCCATTGTAGTGATCACTTTCCCATTCAAATATCATTTTCTGGGCCGCTGCCGCCCGAGAGCCCACCCCGGTGGTGCTTGGCGCGGTGGTCTGCATTTGAGGAAATGACTGAATTCTCTATCTCAGTCGAGGAGTTTAGGTTGGTTGATGAGGTCGAGTTTTTCTCCTGCAACCTCATCGCACGCCGGCTGGTTCCGTGGTGGTTAGCCGAGTGTGAAGCGGCCCTCAAACAGAATCGTTATGTCTTTATGCGCTGTAAGCGCCGCGCGAACGACTTCACTATGGGTGAATTCTGGGGGGGGCTAGGTTCCGGTATATTTCGAAGCACGCCCACCGCTATTCTGGGCGTGTATACGTGTCTTCACTTAACGGGAAGACCCCTCTAGCAAAGGTGTGGAAGCGAGTCATAGGATTCGGAGCAAGTTTTCCCGGGACCCCCTTCGCCTTCTCTAGGTGAATGGGACCGCAATTTCGGACCCCGTGTCCTTGGCGGAATCCTTCGCGATCGCTTTCTCCGCTATTTTCTAGCCGGGATGCTGCTCCGCCAGCATTCAATGCACGTCGTGATGTCGCGTAAGGCCGCCGACCTGACTTTAGCTCTAGAGGCGGAGAACCCTTCAACGACAGGTTTACTCTGATTGAGTTGCGTTCCTCTCATGCTTCGTGCGCGGACACCGCCCATGGTCCGGACGATGTCACGTACGCCATGCTTCCACACCTGGGTGAGCGAGGCATGGCCTCTCTGTTAGAATTGTTCACCAGGACCTGGGTGGAGGGTCTCCTCCCAGATTCCTGGCGAATCGCTACTGTGCTCGCCTTTCGCAAACCGGAGAGAAATCACCCTACTCCGGACTGTTTCCGCCCAATCTCTCTAACCTCTTGCGTGTGCAAGTTGATGGAGAAATTGGTAAATGTTAGACTAGCCTTTTTCCTGGACAGCGGAGGTCATCTGTCTTATGCACAGTGCGGCTTCCGCAAGTTCCACTCCATGTCGGATGCTCTGCTCAGACTGAAAAATGCCGTCTGCGAGGCCTTCCTTCGTAGACAGCACAACGCCACGGTGTTTTTCGATCTGGAGAAGGCCTATGATACCGCGTGGCGATACGGTATCATGGAGACTCTCCTCACGATGGGGGCGAGGGAACGCCTCCCAATGTTTATATCTGAATTTTTGCGAGATCGTCCAATGGAGCAGGAAAAGGGTGTCCCGCAGGGAAGTGTCCCTCAGTGTCATACTCTTTGCCCTGAGCATCAACGGCATCACCTCGGTGCGGCCAGAAGATGTTCTCGCTACGCTCTATGTGGACGACCTTTCGATCTCTTTTGGTGCGGCCCAGATGCCAACTCTGCAGCATCGACTCCAACAGGCATTGAACCGCGTGTCTCGTTATTCTGAAGCGCACAGGTTTCAGTTTTCCTTGGCCAAGACTAGGTGGTGCACTTCTGCTGCCATCCACGGCTTCACCCCGACCCAAATTTGTTTCTTAATGTGGTGCGCCTGGATGTGGTTGAGTCGCACCGTTTCCTTGGTCTTGTATTCGACCGACGCCTCACCTGGGAGGCTCATATTCGCAGCCTTAGGGTCTCTTGTACCCGCGCCATGGATATTTTCCGTTCCGTGACGTTCAGCGCTTGGGGCGCTGATAGGGCTACTTTTTTATCTATCTTTTGTTCGTTTGAAGCTCGACTACGGATGCGAGTTTTATGCATCCGCAGCCGAGCGTTTATTGCGGAAGGTGGATTCGATCCACCACACTGGCCTTCGTCTTGCGACCAGTGCCTTCTGCACTTCCCCCATTGAGAGCCTGTTGGTCGATGCTGGAGAGATGCCACTCTCTCTACGCCGCATACCGTGCATCACTCGCCTGTACGCGCTAGCCTTGCGCCTCCCTCAGTCGCCAACAGCTCTCACTGTATCCGCAACTGATCTCGACGGTGCCTATGCCGCCGAGAGACTCCAGTCATACCCTAAGTAAGCCCTTTGGTTTTTAGGGCCAGGAAACTCCTTCGAGAGCTAGGTATAGCTCTCGGGCCGGTGGTGCCCCTAGTTCTGCCCAGGAAGCCACCCTGGAGGGTACCACATTTGGCTATTTGTCGCCACGCCTCTGCTCCCAAAGCTTATACAGTGCCGGGAGTATTGCGTTCGATCTTTTTTGGAGCACACCTCGTGTCACACTGGAACCGTGCCACTGTATACGGATGACTCCAAGTCCCAATAGGGGGTCGGCTTCCACGCCGTATCCCCTCTGTTTGAATTTAGCGGGGCTCTGCCAGGCGCTGCTTCTGTCTTCACGGCCGAGCTGGTGGCAATACACCACTCGGTACGGGAGATTACGCGACGTGCCCGGTTCGGAGACCGTATTGTGATCTATAGCGACTCACAAAGCGCCCTGAGTGCTCTCGGGGCATTGGTATCTCCGTTTTCCCTGGTTCCCGATATTCGTGACACCACGGTTTTGGCGAGCCGGGCGGATGTCGATATTATCTTCTGTTGGGTTCCTGGACATGTAGGAATTGCGGGGAATGAGGGCGCCAAAGAGTCCGCAAGGACTCTGTGACCGGACCAGCGTTTCGCTCTTCCTCACACCGACTACATGGCAGGATTAAGGGCAGCTCTTCGGGCTGCTTGGCAAAGAAGGTGGGAGACGGTCGAAGGGAACTTAAAGTTGTGTGCTTTTGCGCCGCGACTGTTCCCATGGACCTATCCCCCAATGCCGCGAAGGCTTCAGGTTCCTTTCTGTCGTCTCCGAATTGGACACACTCGCGGGACGCACCACCATTTGATGGAGCGCTCGCCAGCGCCCTACTGTGAAGACTGCGTCGCCCCCCAGACTGTTCGGCACATTCTGGTTGAATGTCCCAGTCTGGGTGATCTCCGCGCAAGTTACCTGTCCCGGTACCGGGATGGGCGGGATCTCTACCGCCTGTCCTTTGTACTCCGGATGAGTTCATGCCTTCTCCCCTTTATTTAACTAGGTTTGGTTTTTGTTTTGTTGTTGTTTTCTTTGTAGATCGCACGCCCCTGCGCCGGGGGGAGGCGGACCTCCCCCCGACGCCGGAGCTTGCTTCCTAATTGTTGGCATTTTCCCTTTTTTATCGTTCTTGTCTTTTCCTATTCTTATTTTAAAGTAGCCTCGTGCTAGGCTGTCGTGATTCCGGCGACTTATGCCCAAGTGGGTAGTCGCCAGATAGGCTCCTAAAATAAAAAAAACAAACCCTTGTTCCTTTCAGCTGGAGGAGAGTGAAGAGGAGGCGGCAGAGGTGATGAAGAAGTACAAGGCGACCGTCTCGCAACTCTCCGTCGACCAGATTAGCATCTCGGAGCAGGCGCAGCTCATCGCCGATCTGGAGCACGACAAACAGGTACGGGGAGAACAGATCTGGGAGAGAACGCACCCTTCCTTGTCTTACTCCTCTTCTTATATCTATCCAATCTTCCCCCACTCTTACTACTGCCTTTTGATTCTAATATAGTTTGTTTATTCTTCTCAATTCTTTTCCGTTCACTCCCACCGCCTTCAAAACTTCAATTAGGTCTTCGTGTTTGACTCGATCGAATACTTTTTCATAAAGCACAGGTCCAAATCCTTCTGCTTCTCAATACTTCTCTCACTTCACATCCTTTGTATAAATATGGGCATTTCTTATTCCTTTTCCTTCTGGAAAGCCCCTATTCCTCTTCTGCTATTTCATTCCTTATCTTAGCTCTTATTCTCTCTAGGACGACCCTTAGGATTACTTTAACAACTAATTGACTCATTGTAATTATAGTTCTGTGTTTATTGCACTCTCGTGTTCACCACTTCTTTGGTATGGTTGAAAATATTGATTTGCACATACCGTCACTTATTTCTCCATTGTTTTTCTTATTCGCAATGCTGGTTATTTTGCTAATACTAAATTCATTCAGAGCAGGCAAAATTTCATTTTACCAATTGCTTTATCTACTTCATCTTCTCCAATACCAGATCCATTCATTTCCACATTAAGCTCTAACTGCTCTATTCTATCATCTTCAAACAACTCTTCGATATACCCTTTCCATCTATCAAGGACTTGTTTCTTTTCCATTGCTATTTCACCGTTTTTTTCCATTATTGTTTCGCCTGTACGTAATCTTCCTTTACCAATAAGTTTTCTCACTCTTTTATATATCATTTATTTATCTCTCTTTGAAAGTTTTTCAATTTCATCACCTTGGTCATTTATCCAATTTTGTTTTGCAGCCGAATATCTTTTTATTTCTTTATATCTCAAAACATTACTATGTTTATATCTCCTTTTTTCTTCCATCATCTCGAGTATATCTTCCGTCATCTACTTTTGTCTTGTACCGTCTTTCTTTCTTTGGTAGTATTTCTTCAGCTATTTCTGAATATACTCTTTGTAAACATTTCCATTCATAGCACTTTCACCTGCAAGTACTTCATATTTGTTTTCGACTCCAACGCTATTTTCCTCTCATGCCTTCTTTTGCGATTTCTTTTAGATTTATTTTTTCTTACTTTTTTCTCCTCTGAATATTTTTTCAATTTGTCACAATCAGCACCAGGTTAAGTTTTACAAATGATTATTGAATTCCTATATCTTTTATTTATAGTTATACCAGGCAATGACTTCGCTACTAAGATTAAAATTTAAAATCTAAAAAAATCAGCCATGGTTAAATTTTTTAAATTTTCTGAACTTCGCCAATTCTAATAATTTTAAAAAGGAACTAAATTTTTCCCCTTTCAAAATATCTCGTTTCTAAAATATAGTTATAGAAGAAGATATATAAAAATATATTTTCTAAACTTCACCATTTGTAATTCTTTGGGTTTTAAAAAGTTCACAAAATTTTGATACTTATATTTATTTCTGAACTTCACCATTTTGTTTTTTGATATTATAAAAGAATTATTAAAAATAACTTTGATAAAAAAACAAGTCATAACCAAACTAAGATGAAATTATTATTCAAATACTAAAAAAAAATCACCTTTAATTATAGAGTTAGTGAAGTGATGATGATGATGATAATCTATTTGATTCATGCGATAATTATCACCTGGGCTCTTCCATGTGTACAGTCTTCTTGGATGTAATCGGAACCATGTATTCGCGACCATCTGATTATTTATTATCTGCACACCATTCGCTAAACACTTATCCTCTTTCATTTCTGTCCCCGTGACCAGAAGGACCAACTGTATCCCCATCTCTTCCTCTTCCTCCTTTTGCATTTAGATCTCCCATTATCACTATTAATTATTGAGCCTTACATTGTTGTCTTGCTTTGTCTAGATTATCATAAAACTTATCTATTTCTTCTTCACTACTTTCAGTTGTTAGTGCAGAGACTTGTCTGATATTTAACTTAATAGGGCTTCATTTCTGGTTGACAAGCACCACCCGATCAGATATTGCCCAATATCCTATTACACTTGAGGACATTCTTTTTGCAAGCATTACTCCCACACCTCTCTGTGCCGTGTCACATCCTGAATATAGAAAGCTCCCGTTATTTGCACTCAGGATATTCACACTTGGCTATCTCATTTCAACATGTCTATCTTCATCTCTTGTTTCAAATTTTCCTGTTTCAATCTATTCTCGTTTGTCCAAGTTCTTTGATCGGGTAGAACCTGTAGCCGCACCAATTGTTGTTCTGGTCCTAGAAGCAGCTGCAGTTAGCAAGTTCTTTCGACTGTGTAGGTGGATGTAGTGATTGTTTTATTGCCTCGTTTCACCCAAGGTTCTACAAGACAAGTTGTCCGAGTTGAGCAGTAAGGTGGAGGTACTGGAAGGAGAGACGGCCAACATCCACACTCAGCGCCGACTCCAGATGAAGATCAAGGAGCTCGAGTCCAAGCTGGACCTGGAGTCGACCACACGCCAAAGATTAGAGGTGGGTCCTACCTCCTTGCCATCGTTAGTTTTCCTTCCTTACCCCCGAGTGAATCATCAGGGGAGGGAGGGGTACCTCGCGATCTGTTTCTCCGTTTCCGTCGCGACTCCTCTGACTAGTACTCCCCCTTGACAGAGCCAAATAGCGCGACTCAAGGATCAGGTGGAGCGCGTGTCGTCCGACGGCGACTCATTGCGACTCAAGGAATCCCAGACGGCGGAGCACGCGAAGAAGCTGAGTCGCCAGCTGCGGGAGGCGAAGGAGGACGTGGCCAACCTGCAGGCGCGACTCACCGACGCGCTCAGCAGGAGACAGGAGGTGGAGAAGCAGTACGAGTTGGCCGAGTCGGAGATCGTCACCCTCAAGGGCGACCTCAAGTTGGCTTTCAAGCGGATAGAGGACCTCCAACAAGCGTTACAAGGAGATATCTCCGACTCAGACACCGAAATTTCGGACAGGTAAGGTTGCCGTGAGCCATCTAAGTCACTCTGACGTTTGGGCGTGAGGCAAATCGTGTTGGAGTCTGCTGGCATTAAAGAAAGAATGACTAAAACTTAGTAGAGCTTTGTTTACCACCGTTTCATTACCAGCGTCAAGAGACGTTTTGGCTCTGGTTTGCCAATAGGGGTGGATCTGATGACTAAGCCTCGGTCGATAAGATTAACGAGCCTATGTGGAGCCCCTCCTTATGGAGGAGCCTGTCTGAAGGCGGTTAACCATCGGTGTAGTCACCACAAACCACACATGATGTCGTCCAAGTTCGGACTTTGTCTTGGATCACGTCGAGGGTGATTTCATTGATTGGGAATTGAAATATTTGATAGTAATGCTTTTAAAGTATGACTTGAGGGAGGGATGTAATGAAAGGGTGTGCAAAGAGAGGCTAAATCATCTCCCACAATTGGTAAAATTAGATAAAGATAGTAATGGCTAAAGGGCAAAGTTGAACCATTTTAGCCGCCTTGTAGCCCTCTCATTTTATTTTGTAATTAATGCATGAATTAGGGATTGACCGAGCCGTAACCTGCAAGGTCAGTGGCCTAACCTGAGCAGGTCGTGGTGGTAAAGGTTGATTACCACTACAATATGTAGACGCATACAGTTATTTGGTATACTAACTTATTCTCTTAGTGTCACGCTTGGTCGCTAGAATTACTAACTTGTATTAGTATTGAAGCTGCATTATTCATATTATTTAATCATTTGAGGAATCCTCATAGGCCGCTTTCCTACAAAAGGATCGACGCGCATCAATGCCACGGAAAACTACCCACTTTCGGTATGCCTTAAGTGCAATGCCACCCATCATATTGTCCACCCGAGAGGCCCTTCGTAGAGATGGGGTGCTGTAGCCTCTCATGCAGGAGGGTTCTGCCCTGAACGTCCGAAGGGCCCTGGCACACACACCTTCCGTGCATATATATCCTCCTCTCCCTCTTCGGCCACCCCTTCCTCTCTCAAACACTCACATAATCCACCTTTTACGCGGTCTTCCAACCCACCCTCACAAGTCGGTTCTTTGTTCTTCCAAGACCACGCCACCTAAACCTACCTATACAACCACGTTCACACACCCCTTTTCAGACCACTAAACAACTCTTACCCCCTCGTTTCGCATTCATCTTATCCACTTTTCGCACACCAAGCCTCGCTTTCATCCGAGATCTTGGTTTCTTCCAGAACAGCTCCGGTTCTTCATTCATCGCCCTTTCAAAGGCTTCGTTCCTCCTCTTCCTCTCTTGCGCCACAACCTCACACAACCACTCAATAGTCCTCTCTTATGGACCTTCGAACCCACCCAGTGAGTGTGGTGGCTTTACTAGGGTTCGCCCTCCTCGCACAGGAGGTAAAGGGGGCGGGGGCCCTGGCAAGTAAGGAAGTACATCCGCCTCACCCTGACATTCAGCATTTCACAGTGAGTCTCCATCGTGCTCTCTCCTGCACGTTTCACACACTCACTCCAACACCCGAGTGCAGTTAACCTTGGCCCTATCGATAAGTAGTTGGACTTCTAGCGCCTAGGTGGCGGGTTCAAATTTTAGCCTGGCTGGACAAAAAAAACTTGAGCGTTGTTCAGGGATTGACTGACGTGCCGGGGTAACCTCGCTTTTGAGAAGGAAGTTACCCCCCCACACACACACTCATCACGCACATATCCAATCACAACCCCTCCAGTGACCCCTTCCCATAGGGTATTCAAACTACATACTCCTGATGTGGAATGGTTTCCCATCCCCCCCGGCATGAATATTTCTCCGGTTGGTGTTGAAGCACACTACGAACCTGTACACACCCACCCCCTTTCAACGAGGAACTACACCCTCCGACCTGCACTAGATCGTTATTCTGATCTTTATGCGGTTTTCATCATCCGGTCGGGGCATCTCGTCGTCCACGATTCAAGGAGGGGTGGCGCAATTTTCTCCCAACCTTCTGCTTCTCCTTTCCAGTTCTAGCATACACCCATTGCACCCGTTCACACACACACACACACATACTACTTCAACTCTCCTGCTCCCAAACATTCTCACATACTCCCTCCCGCCCTCTCTCTCTCTCTGATTATCCCCTCCTTCGCCTCTTCTCATCCATGCTCCAACCATTCACCCCTACACGGCACAATCATGTGGTCGGATACTCATACCACTTCCAACTCTCACAACCAATACATTCCGCACCATATTCTTTCTCACTAGTCACAGATCAATCCATGTAATGAAAGAATGCACGTTTCTTTCAGCACAGAATCCTACCACCCATTTTCTATTTTCACCGAGTGTACCGAAAGATCCAGGTATCCATTCTCTCATCCTTCGCCCATAACCATCAACTAATTATGCACCACTCAGTCAATCCAACCGTCTCTTTCTCAGTTGACCCCTATCACTACAGGGTCCATATACACTTACAACCACGCATTGTTTCACCATTTCAAATGGTTCTTCTCAACATCAGATGGTTTTGTTTATGGGCGGCAATTTTGATTTAGTTTCGGATCTCGATGATTAAATAACCAAGATATAGTTCAGGTTCGGTGGTAATGGCCTGTGTGGTAACCGCTTCATGAATGGCTTTACTTCTTTTTAGCGGGAGTGAAAACGAAGCGAGCTTGGGTTCTTTTCTCACTGGTACCAACAACACGCCTTATCGGACCACATCGCCGGACAGGTATTACTAAAATGGTCTACTACACTGTTCCCTCCCCCGGACACCTTTCGAGTGGCCCTCACCATACACGGGTAAAGTAAGAGATTGGTGTGGATTGGTCACTTCGACCTGCTGTTGCTACTACTACCCCTTGCTTATACCCTTAAATACAAGCAGGATTAACCCCCCAAACAACGGAGAAGCTGCCATTGTTTTTGCTCCTACTTGTGTCAGCACCCGAGCGACTTCCTTAGAAGGTGTGGAGGAGTCTTCCGAAGATAGATTTCTTGTTTGGGAGGTGGGGGAGGAGTTTTCCGAAGATAGATTCCTTGTTTGGGAGGTATGGAAGAATTTTTTGAATGCAAATTACTTGTTTGACAGGTGGTAAGGAGGTTTCTGGAAGCAGATTACTTGTCTGGAAGGTGGGAAAGAGTCTTCCAAAGGTGACTTTCTTGTTTGGGACGGATGCATTATTCCTCCGAAGATAGATTTCTTGTTTAGCAGGTGTGGAGCGGTGTTGCGAATGTAGATCTCTTGTTTGGGGTGTGTGGGAGAGTCTTCTGAAAGTAGATTACTTGTTTGAGAGGTGGGAAGAAGTCTTCTGAACGCAGCTTACTTGTTTGAGAGGTGGGAAGAAATCCTCTGAAGGTAGATTACTCTTTTGAGAGGTGTAGAGGAGTCTTCCGAAGGTAGATTTCTTTTATGGGAGGTATGGAGGAGTGTTCTTAACGCAAATTACATGTTTCAGAGGTGGGAAAGAGATTTTTTGAAGGCAGATTACTTGTTCAAGAGGTGTAGAGGAGTCTTCCAAAGGTAGATTTCTTGTTTTAGAGGGATGCAGGAGTCTTCCAAAGGTAGATTTCTTGTTTTGGAAGGATGCAGGAGTCTTCCAAAGGTAGATTTCTTGTTTTGGAGGGATGCAGGAGTCTTCCAAGGGTAGATTTCTTGTTTTGGAGGGATGCAAAAGTCTTCGAAAGGTGAATTTCTTGTTTCAGAAGTGTGGACACTGTGTCTTGTGAATGTAGATTTCTTGTTTGGGAGATGTAGAATAGTCTTCTGATGGTACTCATGTGGGACAAGTGCATCAGTATGAGTGTTCCGAACTTAGATTTTATGTGGCGTCTCTTCCTCTTTTTGCGGCACCGCATGCCGGCCGAGTGCTAGCTATGTTCTCCTTTTTATGTTGTTTTGAAATCGAGTTGATTTTGAAGTCGTTTCTATTTTTGAATCGTCAACTTCGATTTAATTGCCAACGTTAGAGAACGATTGCAAAATTCTAAATAATTTTCATTTTATTTGGAGTCCAAATAAATAATGATTTATTTTCATAATAAAGGCGAAGAACAACGAAGGAAATTCCTTCCTAACTTGTTTTATGACATTTTCCTCAAAGTTCTAAGGTTAGGGTAAGTAGGTATGTGTAGAAGGTCCCGAGCTCAGTCCGCAATTAATTTTCCTTCCTATTTTAAAGCTTCGGTTGCTTCTTTTAGAGTTAAACCACTTAGTTATCGTTTGCCAACTACAAAAATGTCGGTTATTTTGTTGCCAACGTTCGTTAGTGACACCCTTTCGAATGAGAGTGAACAAACGTAATATCTCGTGATAATTTATAATATACTTCAATTATATACTCTGGTAAATTATTTATAGGCGGGTTTTCTATTTCTGCTTTGAGCAATGGACTAAGGATATGAAATGGCGCGTTGCCATGTCCACCACTGTCACGTCACAGTCAACGGACGTATTTCGGCGGAAGTTTCTCTAAAATACATCAATCTGTTAATGTACCCGTATATATTCGGGTAAACTAGTTCGAGCGGGTATTCCTTATGGGGTTAATACAATTCCACTCACAATGATTTAAAAATACAGTTTCATGGCCGTGTGCCCCCCTTTTTAATGCTATTTAATTCCATTTCAGCAAAGGTGATCTTATGGGACCGTCTATAAATGACTTAATGTCGGTAATCAAAGAAGACGTCGAAGATGATTTGAAGGAGTCTTTTGCTTAATATATTTGATAGAGTATTAGTATTATTTTTTACTAATTAGACACATTATCAATATCTCGAAGGAAATTTTAGGCCCCGGCTGAAGAAAATTTGCTCTTGTTAACCTCATTTCAAGGCGCTGTTGTTGATTGTAAATTATTTTGTACGTTTTTACTTTGTATATATATAAATACGCCTAAAAAAAATGCCATATTTAGACATAACATTTTATAACGATCAGCTTTAAAATCGTGTACATAAGATGTAAATAGGCAAAAGTGTACATTAAAAAAAATAGGGGGAAAATTTCTTATCGAAAATAGTGCTATTAGTTATTAATACATTCCCGATTTTTATATATGAAAATATTCTTTCTACGTCCATTTCATGGCGGGTTGTAATTGAAGTATTCGTGGTTATTTTTAAGCGGGTTTGACGCACCCCTCCTTGAGGTGTGTTCTTTCCAAATGTGCCTCTTTAGTGTGTGGTGGTAGCCATCCAACCGCTCGCTCACAGTACTTACCGTAGACATTTGCTTTGTACTTAAAGGCGGTGAAAGGAGGAGATTTATAACTTGATGAGATCCAGTGATTGTGTCGAAACGGCTTCTGCGGCAGTACGTCATTCTTGGCAAATGTAGGGGCAGTATGTACCAATTTAGGGCCATCGTAATTCGGGTCTCAAGGTTAACCTCGGTGAATAGTTGTTACAGCACATACCCATCTTAACGAAAAGCCAATGGGGGGGGGGGTGTTAGATGGGTATTTGTGTTTAGGACATAAAGCAGTTGGGAGAGCAAAGGCTGACGCCACTGTATGTGGGAAAGTGGTGATGATAATTGGTGGTTCTTGAATGTGTTTTATCATAATTCTGGGTAGAATGTTCTGGTAACAAGTTCAGACTGGTTGATTAGTAGGGGATTGATGTGCCCGACCTGTACTTAAAACAATGGTTGTATAGCGTCGCTTAGTACTTAAATAATGCTCGTTGCCAAGAGAGACTGTGCTAAATATTAGGTTTTCTGTGCAATTTAATTGTGATTTGAGCTTGTGTCCTGGTGGAGGAGACACTGTCTTTCTCACCTTCACCCTTTCGCTTTGGCTCCATCTCTTTCACCACGATCCGAAGGTGAAAGTTTAGGATGTGGGATCCAGAATTTCTCCCTAAATTCACTTACAAACATCATAACATCCACTACCTTGTGCAATACTGCTAGCTTTTTTTCTTCGCTGAAAAGTGGCTTAGCGAATAACAATGTTAATATTAACACGTAATACCAAAAAATGGTTTTAATTCACCTTATTTTATTTTTTTTTTATATAAAAGTTTGTTTTGGAGTTAAAAAAAAATCACTGGATCTGGTCAATGTAAACCTTTTTTTTTTCATAATTTTACTGTAATTTATTTACATGACAAGTATTTTATTTTATAGATTTAAACAAGAGTTTATTACCAATTAATATATATTTACCAGTACTTTATTTTGTCATAGTATTATTTTAATGCTAAATTTACGAGGTGTTTTTATTTAGTTTAGCCTTTGTGAATTTCAACCAATATTGAAAATGTCAGACAGATTTATTGGATCTTGTGTTAAGGCGTTTAGCAACTGTTTATGAAGTCAGGTTTGTCCATATATAAATATATATATATATATATACACTTTGTTCTTTAAATAAAGATTGTGATATTAATTCAACTTCTTTTTTTGAATTTTTTTGGTACCAGGGAAGTTACCTGGTAGTTCAAATTGGGCAATAGACCCCTTGGCACCCTATTCCTTGACCCAGTATTACAGACAATGCACCCACCGCTTTGGTCAGTAGGTTTGAGGCACCTTATTTCGTGCTACCTACAGTCAAACGAAGTACCACATTTGGCTACCTACAGTCAGCTCCGTCCGGCCCCAGCTTAGCCTCTCTTCCTTCCTTCAGATAGCCCGATTTCTCCCCTACCTCGTCGCTTTTCATACAACCTCTCCCACAACTTTCTCTGGTCAGCCTCTAATTTCACAGGGTAGAATGCTGACCTTCTTCTCAAGCCAACCACCCGGGATGGGGGCTGAGGGGAAAGGAGGCACATTGTTCCCTAACCCCTCAGCTCCGGTTCGGGATGGGGTTTTTTTAACAACCTGCTTCATCCCCACCCATACCTTCCTCACATCCCTTTTCCTCTCCTCTTCACATTCTATCTGTTTTACGCCGTGTCTAAGGTGGAGCCGCCATGCCGAAGGACTGCCAGGCCACCAGGCGGGAGGGGTGGTCCCAAAGGGCGGCGCCTGGCTCTGCCGGGCCTGTAAGCACCTCTTGCAGTGCGGGCTACTGCAAGAGGTGGTGAGCGATTGCGTCCCGTAAAACAAAGAGGGTCACCATGCCCAATGATGAAAAAAAAAAACCATCTCCCCTTAATTCCCCCTAAAACAACGGAGCCGCCCTCGTGCAGCTCCACAGAAAAGATGGAGGTCCCTCCCCCCTGTGCTTGCGCAGGGGACCCTCCATACCTCTTTAACCGGAGAGGAGGCTTACTCCTCTCCTACGCCTACGGGTGTAGGGGACTCCCCCTCACCCCCTTCTCTGGAGGTGCTTTCGGGCACCTCCCTTTTCCCAGCGGCAGTCCCCTCTTTTCTTTCCAAGGGGACTGCCAAGAAAGCCAGCAGGCAGCCCTTAGCCAGCCGCTCCCCATCAAAGCGGCTCGGTAGGGCAAACCCCCTTAGGGGGGAGAGGGAAGCCAGGCCCCTTCGGTCGCTTCCCTCAAAAGACCTGCTGGCAAAAATATTAAACCTTGCCGGGGTCAAGGCCTGTGCCTCCCCACTAAAGACTTATGACGCTGCCAAGGGGACCTGCGATGTCCTGGGAGGGGATGGCCAACTGGAGGCCCCTCCTGTGATAGACATGGTCCTTGAGGAAAACCAGCCTCAGAAGGTAGGGCCTTCCATGGGGAGAATCCGGGCTCGGCGCCAAGCACCGAACCCGAATCACCCCCTATGCAAAGTCCTCATCAAACGGCTGTGGATTCTCAGGCAGTACAAGGAGGGGAGGGATCTCCTCCGGATGATGCCCCTGCGACCACCAGGACCATCTCCATTTCGGAGAAGGACCTGGCTGAGGCCGGTCCATCTGGCCTGGGGGCTTCTACCGGCGGGGGTGAGAAGCGGGTTCATTCTCCGCCCTCCTCTCCAAAAAAGAAAAGGACTAAAAAGACGAAAAAGACTCGGGGCTCGTCTCCATCCGCGGGGGCTGCGGGGACGGATGGGTCTGCTGCCACTTTGGTAGGCGACCAAGCCAAGATCGGCAAATCCGGCCCCTCTACCCCCTCGCGTGCGGAGCCCCTGACCAAGACTAAGACCAAGAGTGCACAGGGCGGAGCCTCGCTGACATCGGGGCCCCTCATTCAGAGGTTACCTGGCGTTTTCGAGCCCGTTGGCTTCAAACGCTTCCTCGTTATTCGCTCCACTGATGGCACCATGTTGTCCAAGGGAAACATGATCCATCAGAGGAGAGGATTAGCTAGTGCAATTGGTAGAGAGCCGAAGGTGACCCGTTTCTCGGACGGGAGCCTTCTGGCGAATCCCGCCGAGGCGGCCAAGATAAGTGCTCTTCGGACACTTCATGGCACCCCGGTGAGTGTGACGCCGCACTCTACCATGAACTTTGTGAAAGGAGTAGTTTATGCGAGGGAACTCGTTGACTACTCCATTGAGGACATCACCCTAGAGCTGGCCGACCATGGGGCGGTCAAGGTCGAACGTGTGATGAGAAAACAGGGAGGGGCTTCGAGACCCACCCCTACACTCTTCGTCACGTTCGACTGCGACAAGCTCCCTGAGTCGGTGCGTGAAGGCATTCGTGCCACTGCCGCGGCGGTGCTATTACTGTTACCGCTTCGGCCATACGAATCGCTCATGTAGACGTGCAAAGTCAGGGTCACCCGAAGTCTGTGTAAATTGCTCCAAAGTCGCACACGATAAGTCCAAATCGTGTGTGGCCAAGTGTGTCAATTGCGGAGAGCCGCACCCTGCTTCTTCGAAGCAATGTGGTGCATATCTCCTGGAGAAAGAAATCCTGGCCGTTCAGGCCCAGGATAGACTCTCATTCCGCGAGGCTAAGGACTTGGTCCTGGCGCGCCCAGCTCTGCCTGGGACGTCATATGCCTCAGTAGTTCGAAAGGCACCCTCTGCTCCTGGCCCATCCAGGCCAACGAGCACGGTTGTTTCCGCGCCCATTCGGAGCCCTTCTGCGGGCTCTACCCAACCCGGGCGCTCCCCTGGTAAAGCTGGCGGCAAAAAGGGTTCATACCCAGCCCCGGCTAAAACCAGGGCTCCCCCCTCTTCCCCCAGCGTGACCGTTTCCCGCAAGGCGAAACGGCCACGCGCCTCCACAGAGTCGTTAGACTCACAGGAGGCAACACCCTTGAAGATGGTCGCTAGGCCATCTTCGGGGGTTCCTAAAGCTGTCCCCCGAAAGGAGGACAGCAACAAAGGAGCTTCGGCTCCTTCGCCCACGCCCCGAGGTGGAGCGAGTGGCTCGGAGACGGTGGTTCCTCGAAAAGAGGGCCCCCCGCTTCCGAAGCCGCAGCGCCCGCCTAAGGTTTCGAGGCGGAGGGAGGAAAAGACTCGCATGGCGAGCCCAACCTCCCCCAATAAGTCCTCGAAGGCGACAGCGCCTCCAGCGCTTTGTGCGGCCAACAGCGCCCGGGGTTCTGCCCCCGGGAAGCGTACGGCCATTCCCGTGAGGGTCTTCAATTCGAGGAGGGCCCCCGCGTCTCCTCCGAGCTAGGCCTGGAGGGCATATTCCTTCAATGGAATTGGCGTGGACTCCGGGCCAACTGGGAGGAGCTGCGGAGGCTCGCCTCGTCCCGTTCCCCGTTAGCTATTTTTTTGCAGGAGACCATGCTAGGCGCGTGCCCGCTGCCTGCCCTCCCGGGGCATAAGGGTCTTGCGACCCCACCACCACGGTATGGTTGGGCTGGGGGATGCGCGGTTTACACCCGGCATGATGTCTCCGTTCTTCCTTTCTCTTTAGATACCTCCTTTCAGGCAGTGGCTGTGCAGCTGCACCTGGATAGGAGGTATACTGTCACTTCTGCGTACATTCCACCGTCAGCTGACTTCGACGCGGGGGACTTCCGCCGCGTCGTGGCACGGTTGCCGAGGCCCTATCTCTTGCTTGGAGATCTGAACGGCAGGCATCCTCTCTGGGGAGATTACACCATAAATCCCAGGGGACAAGTCCTTGCCGATCTGATCGAAGAGCTTGAGATGGGTGTCCTAAACGTGGATGAGTTTACGCATCACTGTCCGAGAACCGCTTCATTTTCTTGCCTTGACCTATCTTTGTGCTCTTCGGATGCACAGCCTGATTTTGATTGGGGGGTGGTCGATGACCTCCATGGTAGTGATCACTTTCCCATTCAAATATCATTTTCAGGGCAACTGCCGCCTGAGAGACCACCTCGGTGGTGCTTGGCGCGGGCGCGGTTGCCTGCATTTCAGGAAATGACTGAATTCTCTATCTCAGTCGAGGAGTTTAGGTCGGTAGATGAGGCCGTTGAGTTCTTCTCCGGCAACCTCATCGCCGTGGGCCTGACTACTATTCCTAGGACGTCTGGCCGTTTTGCACGCCGACCACTCCCATGGTGGTCGGCCGAGTGTGAGACGGCCCTCAAACAGAAGCGTTATGCCTACATGCGTTATAAGCGCCGCCCGAACGATTTCACTGTCGCTGAATTTCGTCGGGCTAGGGCTAGGTTCCCGTATATTTCGAAGCACGCCCGCCGCTCTTCTTGGCGGGCATACGTGTCTTCACTTAACGGGAAGACCCCTTTAGCTGAGGTGTGGAAGCGAGTCAAAAGGATTCGGGGCAAGTTCTCGCAGGACCCCCCTCCCGTTCTCCAGGAGAATGGGACCGCAATCTCGGACCCCGCGTCCGTGGCGGAATCCTTAGCGACCGCTTTTTCCGCATTCTCTAGCCATGATGCTGCTCCGCCAGCATTCAATGCACGTCGTGATGTCGCGGAAGGCCGCCGGCTGGACTTTACCTCCAAAGGCGGAGAACCCTTCAACGACAAGTTTACTGTGAGTGAGTTGCGTTCCGCTCTCGCTTCGTGCGCGGACACCGCCCATGGTCCGGACGATGTCCCGTACGCCATGCTTCGACACCTGGGTGAGCGAAGCATGGCCTTGCTGTTAGATTTGTTCAACAGGATCTGGGTGGAAGGTCTCCTCCCAGACTCCTGGCGAATCACTACTGTGTTCGCCTTTCGCAAGCCGGGGAGAGATCACTCTACTCCGACCGGTTTCCGCCCAATCTCTCTAACCTCTTGCGTGTGCAAGTTGATGGAGAAATGGGTAAATGTTAGATTAGCCTATTTCCTGGACAGCGGAGGCCATCTGTCTTCTGCACAGTGCGGCTTCCGTAAGTTCCACTCCACGTCGGATGCTCTGCTCCGACTGGAAAATGCCGTCTGCGAGGCTTTCCTTCGTAGACAGCACTACGCCACGGTGTTTTTTGATCTGGAGAAGGCCTATGATACCGCATGGCGATACGGTATCATGGAGACTCTCCACACGATGGGGGCGAGGGGACGCCTCCCAATGTTTATATCTGAATTTTTGCGAGATCGACGATTCCGCGTACGGGTGGGGGGAGCCCTCTCCGGCCCAAAGGAGCAGGAAGAGGGTGTCCCGCAGGGAAGTGTCCTCAGTGTCACACTCTTTGCCCTGAGCATCAACGGCATCACCTCGGTGCTGCCGGAAGATGTTCTCTCTACGCTCTACGTGGACGACCTTTCGATCTCTTTTGGCGCGGCCCAGATGCCAACTCTGGAGCGTCGACTCCAACAGGCATTGAACCGCGTCTCTCGCTATGCCGATGCGCACAGGTTTCGGTTTTCTTTGGCCAAGACTAAGGTGGTGCACTTCTGCCGCCATCCACGGCTTCACCCCGACCCTTAGGGTGTCTTGTACCCGCGCCATGGACATTCTTCGTTCCGTGACGTTCAGCGCTTGGGGCGCTGATAGGGCTACCGCCTTACTTTTTTATCGATCCTTTGTTCGCTCGAAGCTCGACTACGGATGCGAGTTTTATGCATCCGCAGCCGAGCGTTTATTGCGGAAGGTGGATTCGATCCACCACAACGGCCTTCGCCTTCCGACCGGTGCCTTCCGCACTTCCCCCATTGAGAGCCTTTTGGTCGATGCTGGGGAGATGCCACTCGCTCTGCGCCGCGTGCAGTGCATCACCTGCCTGTACGCGCGAGCCCGGCGGCTCCCTCAGTCGCCAACAGCTCTCACTGCATCCGCAGCTGATCTCGATGGTGCCTATGCCGCCGAGAGACGCCAGTCATACCCTAAGCCTTTTGGGTTTAGGGCCAGGAAACTCCTTCGAGAGGTAGATATAGCTCTCGGGCCGGTGGCGCCCCTGGTTCTGCCCAGGACGCCACCCTGGAGGGGCCCACATTTGGCTATTTGTTGCCACGCCTCTGCTCCCAAAGCTTGTACTGCGCCGGGAGTATTGCGTTCGACCTTTTTGGAGCACACATCGTGTCACGCTGGTACCGTGCCAGTGTATACGGATGGCTCCAAGTCCCAAGAGGGGGTCGGCTTCCACGCCGTATCCCCTCTGTTTGAAGTCAGCGGGGCTCTACCAGGCGCTGCGTCTGTCTTCACGGCCGAGCTGGTGGCAATACACCACTCGGTACGGGAGATTACGCGACGTGCCCGGTTCGGAGACCGGATTGTGATCTATAGCGACTCACAAAGCGCCCTGAGTGCTCTCGGGGCATTGTAATCTCCGCATCCCCCGGTTCGCGAAATCCGTGACGCCACGGTTTTGGCGAGCCGGGCAGATGTCGAGATTATCTTCTGCTGGGTTCCTGGACATGTAGGAATTGCGGGGAATGAGCGCGCCGATGAGGGCGCCAAAGAGTCCGCAAGGACTCTGCGACCGGACCAGCGTTTCGCTCTTCCTTACACTGACTACATGGCAGGAATACGGGCAGCTCTTCGGACTGCTTGGCAAAGAAGATGGGAGACGGTCGAGGGGAACTTAAAGTTGCGTGCCATTGCGCCGCGACTGTTCCCATGGACCTATCCCCCAATGCCGCGGCGGCTTCAGGTTGCTTTCTGTCGTCTCCGAATCGGCCACACTCGTGTGACGCATCGCTATTTGATGGAGCGCTCGCCTGCGCCCTATTGCAACGACTGCGTCGTTCCCCAGACTGTTCGGCACATTCTTGTCGAATGTCCCAGTCTGGGTGATCTTCGCCCACGACACCTGTCACGGTACCGGGATGGGCGGGGTCGCTACCGCCTGTCCCTTGTACTCGGGACGAGTGCGTGCACATCGACTGGTGGACTTATTGACTTTTGGGGGGAGGCTGGCCTTCTCCCTATTATTTAAGCAGAGTTTGTTTTTTGTTTTGTTTTGTTTCATGCATTTGGTTTTTTTTTTCCTTTCCCCATTTAGGGTGTTTTTTTTGTTGTTTTTTTTCTTCGTTTAATTTTATTTTAAAGTAGCCTAGAACTAGGCCAGTTTTAATACGGCGACTAATGCCCATGTAGGCAGTCGCCAGATGAGCTCTTAAAAAAAAAAAAAACTAAAACTACCTACAGTCAGAAACGAAGCACCACATTTTGCTACCTATAGTCAGAAACGAAGTACCACATTTTGCTACCTACAGTCAGAAACGAAGTACCACTTTTTGCTACCTATAGTCAGAAACGAAATACCACATTTTGCTACCTACACTCAGAAACGAACTACCACATTTTTCTACCTACACTCAGAAACGAAGTACCACATTTTGCTATCTAGAGTCAGAAACGAAGTACCACATTTTGCTACCTACACTCAGAAACGAACTACCACATTTTTCTACCTACACTCAGAAACGAACTACCACATTTTTCTACCTACACTCAGAAACGAAGTACCACATTTTGCTACCTACACTCAGAAATGAAGTACCACATTTTGCTATCTAGAGTCAGAAACGAAGTACCACATTTTGCTATCTAGAGTCAGAAACGAAGTACCACATTTTGCTATCTACAGTCAGAAACGAAGTACCACATTTTGCTCTCTACAGTCAGAAACGAAGTACCACATTTTGCTATCTACAGTCAGAAACGAAGTAACCACAATTTGCTACCTATAGTCAGAAACGAAGTACCACATTTTGCTACCTATAGTCAGAAACGAAGTCTACATTTTGCTACCTACAGTCAGAAACGAGGTACCACATCTTGCTACTCACAGTCAGAAACGAAGTACCACATTTTGCTACCTACAGTCAAACGAAGTACCACATTTTGCTTCTTACATTCAGAAACGAAGTACCACATTTGTCTACCTACAGTCAGAAACGAAGTACCACAATTTGCTACCTACAGTCAGAAACGAAGTACCACATTTTGCTACCTACAGTCAGAAACGAAGTACCACATTTTGCTACCTATAGTCAGAATCGAAGTACCACATTTGTCTACCTACAGTCAGAAACAAAGTACCACAATTTGCTACCTACAGTCAGAAACGAAGTACCACATTTTGCTACCTACAGTCAGAAACGAACTATCACATTTTGCTAGCTACAGTCAGAAACGAACTACTACATTTTCATACCTACACTCAGAAACGAAGTACCACATTTTGCTACCTACAGTCAGAAACGAAGTACCACATTTTGCTACCTACACTCAGAAACAAAGTACCACATTTTGCTATCTACAGTCAGAAACGAACTACCACAATTTGCTACCTACAGTCAGAAACGAAGTGCCACATTTTGCTACCTACAGTCAGAAACGAACTATCACATTTTGCTATCTACAGTCAGAAACGAACTACTACATTTTCATACCTACACTCAGAAACGAAGTACCACATTTTGCTACCTACAGTCAGAAACGAAGCACCACATTTTGCTACCTACAGTCAGAAACGAAGTACCACATTTTGCTACCTACAGTCAGAAACGAAGTACCACATTTTGCTACCTACAGTCAGAAACGAAGTGCCACATTTTGCTACCTACACTCCGAATCGAAAGTCGTGTCGGTTAATTTGGGGATTATGCCCACCCTCGAATTTTTAGATGATTCATCTATTAGGTTGAGGAATAAGTTTTTGCGGTTTTTTTTAATGTTGTGTTGATTTAAGTTTTGTTGACGTGATTTGTGCACATATTAAGAAACTAATAAATAATAGCAAAATTTGCAAAGGTTCGGCTACGTCTCTTAACAGCGTAGACTATTAAGCTTTTGCTTAGGCTACGTCTTGAGGTGGAGTAATAAGTCATTGCGGTTTATTTAAAAGTTGTGTTAATTTATTTTTTGTTCTGTACCCTCAAAATGGAATGTAAAGTTGAAAGAAAGGCGCATTTTGGACACTTGTTGTTATTCATTTCCAATCGAGACGGGAACGATGCAAACGCAGCCAAAGCTCGTCGCGATATTTGTGCTGTGTACGGAGAAAATGCTTTATCAGAAAGGATAGCTCAATGGTGGTTTTCACGTTTCAAAAACGGCCATTTCAATCTTAATGACGAACAACGTTCTGGTCGCCCCATTAAGTTGGATGAAGATCGATTGAACGACCTTCTTCATCAAAATCCTCGTCACTCGACTAGAGAATTGGCTGTACAATTGGCGTGTGATCAGAAAACTGTATTGAATTACCTTCATTCGATGGGGAAAGTTCAAAAACTCAGTCCATGCGTTCCGCACGCTTTGAGCGAAAGCAACAAAACTTCAACGCTCCACGATTGCCGCAGGTTTGCTTGCTCATCACTCAAGATTTCGTTGACCGCCTCAACCACTTGCAATTACCGGATGGAAAACTTGTGAGCTTTGATGTAAACTCTTTGCTTACCAAAGTTCCGGTTGACCAAACCATGGGCCTTCTGCGGGAAATCATGCCTAGACTTAATTTGGATCTTCCCATTTCTACAAGTTAATTTATCGATTTAGTTTAATTATGTCTCTCTGACAATGTGTTTCGAGTAAATAATGAGTTTTATAGACAAATATTTGGCCTTAGCATGGGAGATAGTTTATCTCCGATTTTGGCATGTCTCTTCATGGAATATTTTGAGACTGAACTCCTTCCCACAATTTCTCCCCCTAACTTTATATGGTTAAGGTACATTGACGATGTATTTTCTGTATGGCCTAATGGCCATGATTTTGATACCTTTTTTAATAATTTGCATGTCTCCATCAAATTTAAATATGAATGGGAATATGATAATAGATTACCCTTTTTAGATGTCCTCATTAATAAAGGTCACCATGAATTAAAACTTGACGTGTATAGGAAACCAACCCACTCGAATGCCTATATACATTATTTTTCGTTTCATGATAATACTGTTAAAAAATCGGTAATTTGTAACCTTTTCATTAGAGCATATAAAATATATCATCCTTCCTATTTAGATGAAGAAATTGTCATTATCAGGACAATTTTTTCTAATTTGTATTATCCCGATTGGTTCATATCGTCTGCCCATTTTGCAGCTAGGAAAACATTCTATGGTAATAAGCCTTCCCGCACTAATGACTTCAACAAATGTATAACATTGCCATTTAATAATAAATTAAATAGTTTAAAGGACATATTTGGAAAAGCGGGTATTAATCTAGCCTTTAAATATAATAATTCCTTAAACCAATTGATGATTGCCAGGAAACCCAAAGAACATCATAACATAGGAGTATATGCAATACCTTGCAACGATTGCCATAAAGTTTATATAGGGGAAACGGGGAGAAATCTAGACAAGAGATTGCACGAACACAAAAGTGATATTAGAGTGGGCAGCGAAAGCAGTGGAATATTTTGCCATGTTAGAGACTTGAATCATTCGATCGATTTCAATAGAAGTAAAATGGTATTTAAATTGGCTAACTATGTTAAGAGAAGAATCGTAGAATCGAGCTTGATATCGTCAGTTCCTAATTTAAATCTATCTGAGGTCAATTTTCTTTTAATCCTGTAATACGAAAGCAAATAAACAAAATAGTAAAATGTCATCCCTTCAATATGTCTAGGCCTAACCCCCCCTTTCCTGATTAGCCACAAGTAGGGGATTGGGGGAAAAAAGAGGGAATCTTTCACGACTTGACCCCGTGTTATGTTTGTAAGCACTTTTCTCATATTTTCTGCCCAGTGTCAGTTGAAAAAGGGTGTGAGATACACCGAAACTGTTCTGAATTAAATTGTCTTCGGAGAATGTGGTTTAATTCCTCATCTTTTCTTGCGCTATTGCACTAATTTTCATTATATATATATATATATATATATATATATATATATATATATACATATATATATATATATATATATATATATATATATATATATATATATATATATATATATATATATATATATATATACATATATATTTATATATATATGACGATAATTTTTTTTTAATAAAAACTGGTAAAAAACCCCTCATACCCTAATCATATAACTGACGTAAAACACCATATTTCCAAGTGGTATCGTAGGCCTTCTGAATGTCGAAGAACACAGCTAACACCTGATGCCTGGAGGAAAAGGCCCGTAAAACAGTCTTTCAAACGGATGAGGTGGTCAAGAGTACTACGGCCACTGTGAAAACCGCACTGAAATGGAGAGAGGATTGAGTTGGACTCCCAAAACCAAGTGAGGCGAACTTGGACCATCTTCTCGAACAACTTACTGAGGCAGCTCGTAAGAGCAATCGGGGGATAGTAACTGGGGACCAAACCGTCCCTACCGGGCTTGAGAAAGAGTAGAACAACTCCAACATGCCAGGAGGAGGGATAGATTCTTTTGACCCAAAGCAGGTTGTAGAGGTCAACCAAAAATAACTCCGAGTGGGGATGGAAACGGCGGAGAAAGTCGTAGTGGATGCAATCATTAACATGAGAGGTGGAGCCACAGTGAGACAAAGCATTCCGCAGCTCATAGACGGAAAAGAGAGCCTTATAAGAGTAGGTAGCGCAAGTGGTAAAATCTAAAAGGCGAGATTCTATGGCCACCTTATGATCGAGAAGCCGTCGAGGACAGCTACCAGCGCTACTCACCGAAGCAAAATGGTCAGTCAGACCTTCGCTGACCAACCGGCCATCGGACACAAGCGAGCCTCCGATGTCCAGAGTGGGGATGGCATGATCAGCGTAGCGATCACGGATTTTATTGACCCGCTTCCAAACACGAGTCAGTTGCGTGGACTAAGGAATGGAAGATACATACCGGCGCCAAGACTCACGGCGGGCACGATGGAGGGTCCTTTGGCGGATGGCACGAGCCCGGTTCCGATCGACCCTATTCAAGACGGTCGAGTTCCGCCTATAACGGGAATGGGCCAACTGATAGGCAGAAATAGCCGACGCGCAAGCCTTCGACTACCAGGGTACGGTGGAGCGCCCGGCAACAGGGCACCTGCGCGTAGCGAAGCGCTCAGCAGCCTTTAAAATATGAGACCGCTGAATCTACGGTATCCAAGAAAACCCGGGAGGCGTAAATAAAGGAAGCCTCCCAGAGCCCAACCCAATTTGCTCGCCTCAGATCCCAACGAGGGAGAGAGGGAAAGGAACGGGCCAGAAAGGGTGGCCGACAGGACTATCGGGAAGTTATCACTCCCGGAAAGGTCCTCCCGAATCGACCACCGGAAGTCGAGGAAACAGTCGGGCGAACATAAGGACAAGTCTACAGCACTAAAGGAATCTGTTTGAAAATGGTAAGAAGTAAAGTCACCGGAATTTCAAAGACAAAGGGACTTGAATAATCAAATGGACTCAACCACGACTCCCCGGGGATTACGGGCAGTATAACCTCAAGATGGGTGGCGAGCATTAAAATGCCCCAGTAATAAAAACGGCAAAGAAGGGGACGACGTAGTCATCACGATAAGGCACAGGCGAGTGTTCTATCATGATCGGACTGGCTCAAACTAAAATCTGCGGGGGGGATTTACACAGAACGAACAGTTAAAAGCTTGGAAATAAAAAACCTCGCAGCCAAAGCTTGCAAGGTAGTACGGAGGGAAAGTGACGCAGAAAATAGCGAAGAGGAAATTAAAAGAGAAGCCGAGAACGAGACCGAACCGCAACGTGGATGGCTCATCGCCCGGAGGGAAAGGAAGATCGAGCAGAGACGGACGAGAACTAAGATGCGAAGAAGATGGAACAGAAGGTGGAACATGGACAGAGGGTGAAAGGGGAACAGGGTCAGAGGGTAAAGAGGGAATTGGGTGTTTTTTTTCTTTTTTTAATATCACATCTGGCGACTACCTTCTAGGGCATAAGTCGCCATACTCATCCTAGCCTAAATCTAGGCTATATTAAAAGCCAAATAAAAAAAAGAAAAATACAAAAAGAAAAAAAAAGAAGCATGCAATCCATAGTCAAATATTAAATAAGGGGTAGAAGGCTGGCCTACTCCTCAAAATCTAAAAGTCCATAGATCGGTGTACACGAATCCGTCGGAGTACAAGGGACATGCGGTAGCGAACCCGCCCATCCCGGTTGCTGGTCAGGTAACGTGCGCGAGGTTTACCCAGAATGGGACATTCGTCAAGAATGTGCCAAACAGTCTGGGGGACAACGTAGTCATCAGGATAAGGCACAGGCGAGTGCTCTATCAAATGGTGCGTCACGCGCCGCTGTCCAATTCCGAGACTACAGAAAGCAACCTGAAGCCGTTGCGGCATTGACGGGAGGGGGGATGGGGGTCCATGGGAACAGTCGCAGCGAAATGGCACGCAACTTTAAGTTCTCCGCGACCGTCTCCCATCTTCTTTTCCGACCAGTACGAAGAGTTGCCCGTATTCCAGCCATGTAGTCTGTATGTGGAAGAGCGAAACGCTGGTCCGGTCGCCCGGTAATCGCAGACTCTTTGGAGCCCTCGTCGGTGCGCTCATTTCCCGCAATTTTTCGACATCCACACGGCTCACTAAAACCGTGGCATCACGGATATTGCGAACCAGATGGTGCGGAGATTTCAATGCCCCGTGAGCAATTAGGGCGCTTTGTGAATAACATTAAATTACGATCCGGTCTCCGAACCAGGCACGTCGCGTAATCTCCCGTACCTAATGGTGTATTGCTACCAACTCAGCCGTGAAGACAGACGCAGACCAAGGTAGAGCCCTGCTGATTTAAAAAAAGGGGATACGGCGTGGAAACTGACCCCTTCTTGGGACTTGGAGCCATCCATATACACTGGCAAGGTTCAAGCGTGACATGAGATGTGCTAAAAAAAAGGCCGAACGCAATACTCCCAGCGCTGTATAAGCTTTGGGAGCAGAGGCATGGCGACAAATAAACAACGGCGGTACCCTCCAGGCTATCAAACTAAGCAAAACCAGTGGCGCCACCGGCCCGAAAGCCATATCTTTTCTCAAAACTCAAAGGGTTTAGGGTATGATATCGTCTCTCGGTGGCATAGGCACCGTCGAAATCAGCTGCGGATGCTTTGAGAGCCGTTGGCGACAAAGGGAGACGCTGAGTTCGTGCGTACAGGCGAGTAATGCACTGTGCACGGCGCATATATAATAACATCTCTCCAGCAGCGAAAAGCAGGCTCTCAATAGGGGAAGTGCGGGAGGCACCAGGCGCCAAGCGAAGGCCGGTGTGGTGGATCGAGTCCACTTTCCGCAATAGACCTCCAGCTGCGGATGCTTAAAACTCACATCCGTAGTCGAGCTTCGAAAGAACAAAGGATCGATGAAAAAGTAAGGCAGTATCCCTATCAGCACCCCAAGCGCTGAACATCACGGAACGGAGAATATCCATTGCGCGGGTAGAAGAGACGCTAAGGTTGCGAATATGGGCCTCCCAGGTGAGGCGTCGGTGAAATACAAGACTAAGGAAACGGTGCGATTCAACCACTTCCAGGCGTACCCAATTAAGAAACAAATCTGGGTCGGGGTGGAGCCGTGGATGGCGGTAGAAGTGCACCACCTTAGTCTTGGCTAAGAAAAACCGAAACCTGTGCGCTTCGGCATAGCGAGAGACGCGGTTCAATGCCTGTTGGAGTCGACGCTCCAAAGTTGGCATCTGGGGCCGCGCCAAAAGAGCTCGAAAAGTCGTCCACGTAGAGCGTAGCGAGAACATCTTCTGGCAACACTGAGGTGATGCCGTCGATGCTCAGGGCAAAGAGTGTGAAACTGAGGACACTTTCCTGCGGGACACCCTCTTCCTGCTCCTTTGGGCTGGAGTGGGCCTACCCCACCCGTACGCGGAATCGACGATCTCGAAAATATTCAGATATAAAGATTGAGAGATGTCCCCTCGCGCCTATCGTGTGGAGACTCTCCATGATACCATATCGCCATGCGGCCTCATAGGCCATCTCCAGATCGAAAAACACCGAAGCGTAGTTCTGTCTTCGGAGGAAGGCCTCGAAGACGGCATTTTCCAGTCGGAGCAGAGAATCCGACGTGGAATGGAACTTGCGAAGGCAGCACTGCGCAAAAGACAGATGGTCTCTGCTGTCAAGAAAAAAGGCTAATCTAACATTTACCAATTTCTTTATCAACTTGCATACTTAGAGGTTAGAAAGATTAGGCGGAAACCGGACGGAGTAGGTTGATATCTCACAGGCTTGTGAAAGGCGAGCACAGTATCGATTCGCCAGGAATCCGGGAAGAGACCCTCCACCCAGATCCTGTTGAACAAATCTAACAGAAAGGCCATGCTTCGCTCACCCAGGTGTGGAAGCATGGCGTATGGGACATCGTCCAGACTATGGGCGGTGCCACGCACGAAGCAAAGGCGGAATGCAACTCACTCACAGTAACCTGTCGTTGAAGGGTTCTCCGCTTCTAGAGGTAAAGTCCAGCCGGTGGCGTTCCGCGACATCACGACGTGCATTGAATACTGGCGGAGCAGCGTCCCGGCTAGAGAATGCGGAAAAAGCGGTTGCTAAGGATTCCGCCACGGACGCGGGGTCCGAGATTGCGGTCCCATTCCCCTGTAGAACGGGAGGGGGGGGGCTGCGAGAACTGGCCCCGAATCCTTTTGACTCGCCTCCAAACCTCTGCTAAAGGGGTCTTCCCGTTAAGTGAAGGCACGTATGCCCGCCAAGAAGAGCGGCGGGCGTGCTTCGAAATATACCGGAACCTAGCCCTAGCCCGACGAAATTCAGCGACAGTGAAATCGTTCGGGCGGCGCTTATAGCGCATGTAGGCATAACGCTTCTGTTTGAGGGCCGTCTCACACTCGGCCGACCACCACGGGAGTAGTCGGCGTGCAAAACGGCTAAATGTTCTGGGAATACTAGGAATGCCAACAGCGATGAGGTTACCGGTAAGAACTCAACTGCCTCATCTACCGACCTAAACTCCTCGACTTAGATAGAGAATTCAGTCATTTCCTGAAATGCATGCAACCGCGCCCACGCCAAGTACCACCGAGGTGAGCTCTCAGGCAGCAGTTGCCCTGAAAATCATATTTGAATGGGAAAGTGATCACTACCTTGGACGTCATCGACCACCATTTAATTAAAATTAGGCTTTGCATCCGAAGAGCACAAAGATAGATCAAGGCAAGAAAATGAAGCGATTCTCGGGCAGTTTTTGTAAACTCATCCATATTTAGGACACCTATCTCAAGCTCTTTGATCAGATCAGAAAGCACTTGTCCTCTGGGATTTATTGAGTACTTCCCGAAGAGAGGATGTTTGTCGTTTAGATCTCCAAGCAAGCGAAAGGGCTTCGGCAACCGTGCCACGACGCGGCGGAAATCCCCCGCGTCGAAGTCAGCTAACGGTGGAATGTAGGGAGAAATGATAGTATACCTCCTATCTAGGTGAAGCTTCCTAGCCACTGCCTGAAAGGAGGTATCTAAAGTGGAAGGAAGAACGGAGACATTATGCCGGGTGTAAACCGCGCATCCCCCAGCCCGGCCATCTCTTGGTGGTGGGGTCGCAAAACCCTTATAGCCCTGGAGGGCGGGCAGGGGGCACGCGCCTAGCATTGTCTCCTGAGGAAAAATAGCTAACGGGTAACGGGAGGTGACGAGCCTCCACAGCTCCCCTTAGTTGGCCCGGAGTTCACGGAGATTCCATTAAAGCAATATGCCCCCAGGCCTAGCTCGGAGGAGACGCGGGGGCCCTCTTCGAAGAAAAGACAATTAAGGGATTGGCCGTAATCTTCCCGGAGGCAGAACCCCAGGCGCTGTTGACCGGACAAAGCACTGAAGGCACTGTCGCCCTTGAGGACTTATTGTGGGAGGTTGGGCTCGCTATGCGAGTCTTTTCCTCCTTTCGCCTCAGAACCTTAGGCGGGGGTTGCAGCTTTCGAGGCGAGGGGGCCCCTCTTTTCGAGGATCCACCGTCTCCGAGCCACTCAGCCCACCACTAAGCGTGGGCGAAGGAGCTGAAGCTCTTTGGTGGTGTCCTCCTTTTGGGGGACAGCTTCAGGAACCCTGGAAGATGGCCTGGCGACCAACTTCAGGGGTGTTGCCTCCTGTGAGTCTAACGACTCGGTGGAGGCGCGTGGCCGTTTCGCCTTATGGGAAACGGTCACGTTGGGGGAAAAGGGGGGACCCCTGGTTTTAGCCGGGGTTGGGTGTGAACCCTTTATGCCGCCAGCTTTACCAGAGGAGCTCCCAGGTAGAGTAGAACCGGCAGAAGGGCTCCGATTGAGCGCGGAAACAACCTTGCTCGTTGGCCTGGATGGGCCAGGAGCAGAGCGTGTCTTTCTAACCATTGAGGCATAAGACGTCCCAGGGAGAGCCGGGCGCGCCAGGACCAAGTCCTTAGCTTCGCGGAATAAGAGTCGATCCTGGGCCTGAACTGCCAGGATTTCTTTCTCAAGGAGATATGCACCACACTGCTTCGAAGAAGCGGGGTGCGGCTCTCCGCAATTGACACACTTGGCCACACATGATTTGGACTTATCGTGTGTGGCCTTAAAGCTATTTACAATACTTCGGCTGACCCCGACTTTGCACGTCTACATGAGCGATTCGTATCGCCGAAGCGCTGACAGTAATAGCACCGCCGCGGCAGTGGCACAAATGCCTTCACGCGGTAGCGGTACCAACCGGCACGCATCGTCTCAGGGAGCTTGTCACAGTCTAACGTGACGAAGAGTGTAGGGGTGGGTCTCGAAGCCCCTCCCTGTTTTCTCATCACACGTTCGACCTTAACCGCCCATGGTCGGCCAGCTCTAAAGTGATGTCCTCTATGGATTAGTCAACGAGTTCCCTCGCATAAACTACTTCTTTCACGAAGTTCATGGTAGAGTGCGGCGTCACACTCACCGGGGTGCCATGAAGTGTCCGAAGAGCCTTTATCTTGTCCGCCTCGGAGGGATTCGCCGCATTCGCCAGAAGACTCCCGTCCGAGAAACGGGTCACCTTCGGCTCTCTATCAATCACACTAGCTAAATCTCTCCTCTGATGGATTATGTTGCCCTTAGCAAATATGCTGACATCAGTGGAGCTAATAACGAGGAAGCATTTGAAACCATCGGGTTTGAAAACGTCAGGTAACCTCTGAATCAAGGGCCCTAATGTTATCGAGGCTCGACCCTTTGCACTTTATTCTTAGTCGGAGGCTCCACACGTGGGTGGGTAGAGGAGCGGGGTGTGCCGAACTTTGCTTGGTCGCTCACCGAAGCAGCAAATCTATCCGTCCCCTTAGCCCCGTGGATGGAGAGGGGCCCTAAGTCTTTTAAATCTTATTTTTGTTTTGTTTCTTTTTAGGAGAAGAAGGCGGAGAATGAACCCGCTATTCCCATCCGCCGGCAGCTGCACCCAGGATGGATGGACCGGCCACAGCAAGGTCCTTCTTCGAAATGGAGAAGGTCCTGCTAGTCGCAGGGGTACCGGTCGGAGGAGGAGATCCCTCCCCTCCTTGTACTGCCTTGGAAACCCTAGTCGTTTGAGGAGGACCTCGCATAGGGGCGGATTCGGGTTCGGTGCTTGGCGCCGAGCCCAGATTCCCTCCCATGGAAGACCCTACCGTCTGAGGCTGGGTTGCCTCAAGGACCATATCTATCTCAGGGGGAAGGGCTCCAGTTGGGTATCCTCTCAAGGACATCGCAGGTCCCGTTGGCAGCATTGTCACTAGTCACGTGTGGGGAGGCACAGGCTTTGACCCCGGCAAGGTTCAATATTCTTGCCAGCAGTTCTTTTGAAGGAAGCGACCGAAGGGGCTTGGCTTCCCCCCCCCTAAAGGGGTTTGACCTACCGAGCCCCTTCAATGGGGAACGTTCATCTATGGGCTGCCTGCTGGCTTTCTTGGCAGTCACCTTTGAAAGAAAAGGAGGGACTGCTGCTGGAAATAGGAAGGTTCCCAAAATTACCTCCAGACAAAGTGGTGAGTGGGAGTCCCCTACACCCGTAGGCGAAGGAGAGGAGTAAGCCTCCTTCCCGATTAGAGAGATTTGGAGGGACCCAGCAAGAGCACAAGGATGGGGGGGAAGACCTCCATATTTTCTGTTTTGCTGCCCAAGGGAGGCTCCGACCATGGACGAGGGAAAACTGAGGGAAGATTTTTTATTTTCTCATCATTGGGCATGGTGACCCTATTTTTGTTTACGGGAAGCAAACGCTTATCACCCCTTGCAGTGGTTTGCTCTGCGAGGAGTGCGTATGGGGCTAGAAAAGCCAAGTGCCGCCATTTATGGCCACCCCTCCCGCCTGGTGACCTGGCAGCCCTTCGTCATGGCGGCTCCACCTTAGGCACGGCGTAAAGAAATATATAGTGAAGTGAGAAGGAAAGGGGATGCGAGGAAGGTATGGGTGTGGATGGAGCATGTTGTTAAAAACTCACCATCCCAAACCGGAGCTCAGGGGTTAGGGAACATTGTCCCCTCCCCCCTCAGCCCCGATCAGGGATAGTTGGCTGAGAAGCTTGACTGAAAGTGGTTTGGTGATCTCAAGAACCGATACGAGTACCTTTAGGGCAACCAAGAATCCACCATTGTCTATGGCGGAAGAGAATAGTAGCGCCTTACCGGCGCAATCTTCGCGTGGCCATCGGCTAATTTTGTGTAGCGACCCTTTCATGGCGGGTAGTAGTTCTTTGAATATGCGAACTGCTTCCTGGCGCTCCACCCATCTATTGGTAGAGTATTTTTACTTCTGGTTCTGCCTTCATCTGGACGCTGAAAAAACAATGGCGCAGTCCAAAGTATGGTGCTTACGCGCAGTTTCTCTGCAGCATTGAGCTTCAGCCACTTGATAACTCATATGTCATCTTTACTAGAGTTGTTACTAGGTAACGCAAACTTGGGCGGTGTTAACATCCATGAAGAGGATGAAGAATTATGTGTCTGGGCTTGCAGTTGGACGTCTGGAAGCTCCGGAGGTGACTCTGGGCAAGCCTTTCGTTTAACTGCAGTCGCAGGTTCACGGCGCGTGAAGTAATCGACCTACTTCTCTTCATCTTTACTTCTTGGATCTGACCTAAAATGAAGAAAAATTAAAAATAAGATCAATCAAAAACATGCGATGACTGTAGAATATTAGTTAAGAGAACCCTATATGCTCAAACTATTTAAGTATATTATTTTGTAACAAAAAATCCCATGCCTTGAGGAGAGGGTCATGCCCCAATGCCCTCCTTCCCCCTCCGCATAAATACGCCAAAGGTCACGCCCCTTGGAAGTGAGGTAATAAATATATATATTAAGGAAAATTATTTATGCGGTTGAAAGGCTATTTTTGTCACACACAGTCTTCCTGAAAGCCCTCGGAAGGAGCTCTTCTCACACACACGAGAAGGTAACACTTAAAATCAGCGTTCTCTCAGATAGGCCAAAAACTCCTTCGATTGGCCTTTTCAAGTGTCACATCTGCTTGTCGAAGAGAATGAAAAATTTATTACCTCATAATTAATTGCGTCACTGCAATAATTTTTCTTAATTTATAAAGTGTGGCGAAATTGGGTACCCTTACGCGAAATTAACGATCTGACAAGAACTCTTATTTGAAGAATGGGAGGAATCACTTCTTCCCCCCCTCCCATGGTGTAATGGGTTTCATGCTACCGTGTCACCATATATAGAGAAGACAAACGGACGCCGCAATTCACAATAATCTGGTGTTAATCAATTTCTCCATCAATTTGCACACCAACCACGTTAGATTTTTTTTTTTTTTTTAATTATGGGAGCCCATCTGGCGACTGCCTGCTTGACAATAAGTCACTGTACACAACGCAGCCTACTAGTAGGCTATATTAAAAAGACAAAACAAAAGTCAATAAGGTAAATAACGATAAAGAAGGGCAAAGGCTAAAAAATAACAAGAAAACAAAGCAAAAAGGCAGGAAAGAAGAGGGCTCCAGAGTCGGGGTAGGCTCACCTTCTCCCCGGCGCAGGAACATGCGATCTACAAAAAAACCCAGTCAAATAAAATGGAGGAGGCCAGCCTCCTCCCACCTCCTCCAAAACGTTGTTTAGTCCACAAGTCTGTGCGCACGAACTAGTCCCAAGTACGAGGGACACGTGGTAGCGACCCCGCCCATCCCGGTAACGGGACAGGTAACCTGCGCGGAGATCACCCAGACTGGGACATTCAACAAGAATGTGCCGATCAGTCTGGGGAACAACGCAGTCTTCACAGTAGGGGGCTGGCAAGCGCTCCATCAAATGGCGATGCATTCCACGAGTGTGCCCAATTTGGAGACGACAGAAAGCAACCTGAAGCCTTCGCGGCATTGGGGGGGTAGGTACATGGGAATAGTCATGACGCAATGGCATGCAACTTTACGTTCCCTTCGACCGTCTCCCATCTTCTCTGCCAAGCAGCCCGAAGAGCTGCCCGTATTCCTACCATGTAATCGGTCTGAGAAAGAGCGAAACGCTGTTTGGTCGCCCAGTCCTCGCAGAATCTTTGGCGCCATCATAGGCGCCCTCATTCCCCGCAATTCCTACATGTCCAGGAACCCAGCAGAAGATAATCTCGACTTCTGCCTGGCTCGCCATAACTGTGGGGTCACGGATATCGCGAACCAAGGGATGCGGAGATTCCAATGTCCCGAGAGCACTCAGGGCGCTTTGTGAGTCGCTATATATCACAATCCGGTCTCCGAACCGGGCACGTCGCGTAATCTCCCGTACCGAGTGGTGTATTGCCACCAGCTCGCCCGTGAAGACAGACGCAGCGCCTGGTAAAGCTTCACTAACTTCAAACAGATGGGATACGGCGTGGAAGCCTACCCCCTCTTGTGACTTAGAGTCATCCGTATACACTGGCACGGGTCCAGCGTGACAAAAAGTGTGCTCAAAAAGGCCGACTGCAATACTCGCGGTGCTGTAGAATCTTTGGGAGCAGAGGCTTGGCGACAAATAGTCAAAGATGGTACCCTACAGGGTGGCGACCGGGTAAAATCAAGTGCGCCACTTGCCTGATACTTATACCTAGCACTAAACCCAAAGAGCTTAGGGTATGACTAGCGTATCTCAGCTGCATAGGCACCGTTAAGATCAGCTGTGGAGGCAGTGAGATCTGTTTGCGACTGAAGGAGGCGCCGGGCTCACGCGTACAGGCGAAAAATGCACTGTGCACAGAACAGAGCGAGTGGCATTTCTCCAGCATTAACAAGTAGGCTCTCATTAAGGCCGTGCGGGAGGCATTGATGGCTAGGCGAAGGCCGGTGTTGTGGTTCGAATCCACCTTTCGCAATAAACGCTAGGTTGCGGATGCATAAAACTTGCGTCCGTAGTCGAGCTTCGAACGAACAAAGGATCGATAAAAAAGTAGGGCAGTAGCCCTATCAACACCCCAAGCGCTGAACGCCACGGAACGGAGAATATCCATGGCGCGGAAACCAGAGACCTAAAGGCTGCGAATATGAGCATCCCAAGTGAGGCATCGGTCAAATACAAGATCACGGAAATGGTGCGAGTCGTCCACTTCATGGCGAAACCCATGTATAAAAAAGTCTGAGTCAGAGTGGAGCCATGTATGGGGGTAGAAGTACTTCACTTTAGTTTTTGCCAAGGAAAACCGAAACCTGTGCACTTTGGCATAGCGAGAGACGCAGTTCACTGCCTGTTGGAGTCGACGCTCCAGAGTTGGCATCTGGACTGCGACAAAAAAGATCGAAAGGCCGTACACAAAAGAGCGTAGCGAGAACATCTTCCGGTAGCACTGAGGTGATGCCGTTGATGCTCAAGGCAAAATGTGTCACAATGAGGGCACTTCCATGCGGAACAGCCTCTTCCTGCTCCATTGTTCCGGAGAGGGCTTCCCTTCACCCGTACGCGGAATCGTCGATCTCGCAAAAACTCAGATATAAAGATTGGGAGGCGTTACCTCGCCCCTTTCGTGTGGAGAGTCTCCATGATACCGCACACTCATGCGGTGTCATAGGCATTGTCCAGATCGGAAACCACCGTGGCGTAGTGCTGTCGACGAAGGAAAGCCTCGCAGACGGCATTTTCCAGTCGGAGCAGAGCATCCGACGTGGAGTGGAATTTGCGAAAGCCACACTGTGCAGAAGACAAATGGCCTCCGCTGTCCAGGAAGAACGCTAATCTAACATTTACTAATTTCTCCATCACTTGAACATGCAGAAGGTTAGAGAAATTGTGTGGAAACGGGCCGGGGTAGAGTGATCTCTTCCCGGCTTGCGGAAAACGAGCGCAGTAGCAATTTGGCAAGAAAGCGGTGTGAAAATCGGCAAGATGTTCTAGGAATAGTACTTAGGCCCACGGCGATGTGGTTGCCGGAAAAGAAATTAAGGGCCTCATCAACCGACCTAAACTCCTCGACTGAGACAGAGAAATCAGTCATTTCCTAAAATGCGGAAAACAGCGCCCGTGCTAAGTACCACCGAGGTGGGTTCTCAGGCAGCAGCGGCACAGAAAATGATATTTGAATGGAAAAGTGATCACTACCATGGAGGTCATCGACTACCCTATCCCCCAACAAATCAGGATGTGTATCCGGAGAGCAAAGAGATAGATCGATGCAAGAAAATGAAGTTGTTTTCGGGTAGTGATGCATAAACCTATCCACATTTAGGACACCCATATCCAGCTCGTCAATCCGGTTGGCAAGGACTTGCTCCCTGGGATTAATAGAGTAGTCTCCCCAGAGGTGATGACTACCATTCAGATCTCTGAGCAAGAGAAAGGGCCTCAACAATCGTGCTACGACGCGGCGGAAGTCTTCCGCGTCGAAGTCGGTTTACGGTGGAATGTATGCGGAAATAACAGTATACCTCCTATCCGAGTGCAGCTGCGCAGTTACTGTCTGAAGGGAGATTTCTAGAGCAAAGAGAATAACAGAGACATCATGCCGGGTGTAAATGCCGCATCATCCTGCCCGGCCCCCATCCCCTGGTGGTGAGTTAGTAAAACCCTTATATCCTGGGATGGTGGGCACGGGGCTCAAGCCCAGCATACTCTCCTTCAAAAATATAGCTAACAGAGAACGGAAGACGAGCCTCCGCAGCTCCTCCCAGTTGGCCCGGAGTCCACGGCAATTCCATTGAAGGAATATGCCTTCCATTCCTAGCTCGGAGGAGACGCGGCGGCCCTCTTCGAACAGAAGACCCTCACGGGAATGGCCGTATGCTTCCCGGAGGCAGAACCCCGGTCGCTGTTGGCCGGACAATGCGCTGAAGGCGCTGTCGCCTTCGAGGACTTATTGGGGGAGGTTGGGCTCGCCATGCGAGTCTTTTCCTGCCTCTGCCTTGAAAACTTAGGCAGGCTGGGGTCCCTCTTTTGGAGGATCCACCGTATCTGAAACACACAGCCTACCACTGCGCGTGGGCGTAGGAACCGAAGCACCATTAGAGCTGTCCTTCTTTCAGATGCAGTTTTAGAAACGCCGGAAAATGACCTCACGTTCAACTACAGGGGTTTCACCTCCTGTAAGTCTAACGACTTGTTGGAGCGCGGGACCATTTCGACTTACGGGAAACGGTCACTAATAGTCTGTACATACACCCACCAATAATAGTCAGAATTACAGCGGTAGAAATCACGAAGATAAACAATTTTGAAAAGAAATAAAACATAAGGACAAACGCCGATAAGTTCACAATTATCTCAATAGGATGAAGAAAAATGTCAAGAGTAACTATAAACGAAGAAATTTTACAGACACAAAAAAGCAGGCAAGGTCCTTGGACTAAAGATAACCTCTAACTGGTACCAAAAACACATTTCAGAGAGAATAAAATTAGCTGAAGCTGATTTAGCAAAATTATACCAGTTGAGAAACTTAAATACAAAGAATAAGATCAAAATATATAACGCACTATGCAAATAAGTTCTATTATATCCAGCAATCCCACTCAACGATCTCCACAAAACCACGGTGTACTACTAATTACAAATACAAGAAAGAGAGAACACAGGAAGCCAAGAGATCTACACCGTGAGATAGAGATGCAGCCCTTAAATATATCACTATATAAAAGACTCCTCAAAATATGGGATAAATTAGAAGTACTCCTAGACGAAGACGAAAAAAGGAAAATGGAGCTCCCAAGAGAACACAGAAAGAATAACAGAGAAAGCTTCAACAGCGGAAAACCGATAAACAGAGTTAATCCCGCACCAATATACAGATAGAAGAAAGATCACTAAGGAATTACAAATAAAGCAAAGAAGAATACCAGCAACTGCACAATACTCAAATAGGACACAGATAAGTTCTTAGAAGAAGAATAGACGCGTCAGAGACCCTACATACCTAATGAAATATTAAGAAGAATATAAAAACGAGAAGATAAGCCCCCCAAGTGATGGCTGGTCATCCAGCAACCAACACTAACACTTATTCATTCCCTTTCACCACTTTAGCTTAATAATTACTCTCCACTTTACTCTCATCATTGTCGTTTATCTTGCAACTTTTTCAAGACGTAAGCAATAAGTGTGTGAACCCTTTCTGCAGCCCGCTTTACCAGAGGAGCGCCCAGGGTGAGTAGAACCACCTACAAAAGGGTTCCGAATGGGTGCGGAAACGACCCTGCTCGTAGGCCTGGAGGGGCTATGAGCAGAGGGTGTCTTCCTTAGCATTAAGGAATAGGGCGTGCCAGGCAGTGCCGGGCGCACCAGGACAAAGCCCTTAGACTCGCGAAATGAGAGACGATCCTGAGCCTAAACGGCCAGGATTTCCTTCTCGACTGCCGTATCGCGGTAGCGATACCATCTGGCACGCACGGACTCACGGAGCTTGTTACAGTCGAACGTGACGAAGCCCCTTTCTGTTTTTTCATTACACGTTTGACCTTGACCGCTCCATAAAACATTCCTTTTACGAATTCCATGGTAGAGTGCGGCGTCAAACTTAACGGCGTGCCATCAATTGTCCAAGGGCACAAATCATGGCCGCCTCGGAGGGATACGACACATTCGCCAAAAGGCTCCCGTCCGAGAAACGGGGCACCTTCGGCTCTCTACAATTACGCTAGGTAAAGCTCTCCTCTGATGGATCATGTTGCCCTTATCCAACATGGTGCTATTAGTCGAGCGAATAACGAGGAATCGTTTGAAGCCTGCGGGCTCGAAAACGCCATCTACTTTTGAATGAGGGGCCCCGATGTTTTCGAGGCTCCGCTCTGCCCCTTTTCGTCTTAGTCTGGGACTCCCCACCCGGGGGAACACCAGAGCCGGACGTGCCGATCTTGGCCCTGTCGCATATCGAAACAGCAGCGGCCTGTCCTTCTTCTTCTCCCTCGCGGATGGGGAGGAGCCCCGAGACATTTTTGTCTTTCTATTTCTTTTCTTTTTAGGAGAGAAGGGTGGGGAATGAACTCGCGTCTCCCATCCACCAGCAGGAGCCCCTAAGCCAGCTGGACACGCCTCAGCAAGATCCTTCTCTGAAATAGAGAAGGTCTTGCCTATCATATGAGCAACAGCCAGCGGGGGAGATCCCTCCTCTCTTTGTGAGGCCTTGGGGGCCCGAGCCGTCTGTGGAGGACCTTGCACAGGGGCGGATTCAGGTTCAGTGCTTGGCACTAAGCTCAGGTTCGACCCTATGGAGGACCCTATCATCTGGGGCTGGGTCACTTCAGGGACCAAGTTCATCTCAAGCGGGGCTTCTATGTGCCCACCCCAACGAGACATCACGGATCCTATTCGAGGTTCCTTTTTTACCTAATGCCGGCGAACAGACATCCGTCGAGCATTGAGGGGGACAGGTGCAGTGACACTTGTAGGCTCTTAACTCACAAATGTAGGATTTTAGGAGGCAAGGACCGACATGCCCTTCCACCATTTGTCCCCTTGAGGGGGTTGGCCCTAGCGACGCGCTCCCACTGGGGGCTCTAAATTTTAGGCCGCCTGCGTGCTTTCTTGGCAGTCCCTGGTGAAAGAAAAGGAGGGGATAGCGCTATAAAAAAGGAAGGAACTCAAGGGCACCACCAGTGAAAGTATGGGGGGGGAGTCCCCTATACACGTAGGCCTAGGAAAGGTGTAAGCCTCCTCTCTGGTAGAAGAAATTTGGAGGGTTTCCTAAGAGAACACAGTGGGGGTGGGGGGCGACCTCCACTTTTTTCAGTGAAGCTGCCTGTAGACGGCTCCGGTGATGGTATAGGGGAAGGTAAAGGGAGATAAATTTGTTTTAACCTATACATTCCATGGGATGTATATGCACATCACCCCACGCAGTAGCGCGCTCTGAGAGGGGTGAATACGGGGCAGGCAGAACCAGCTGCCACCATTTAAATCCACTCCTGCCGCCTTGGACCTGGCAGCCCGTCGTCATGGCAGCTCCACCTTATTCAGGGCATAAAAGTGATAGAGTGAAAGGAGAAAGAAAGGGGGTGTGAGGATGGGGTGAAGCAGGTTTTTAAAAACTCACCACCCCAAACCGAAGCTCAGGGGTGAGGGATCGTCCCTCCCCCCTCAACCCTGATGCAGGATGGTTGGGTGAGATAAAGCTGGTCGGCATCTACCCTGTGAAGTTAGAGGCCGGCTAGAGGAAGTTGTGGGAGAGGTTGTAGGGATAGTGAGGAAGCAGGGTAAGGATACAGGGTGTCAGAAGGTAGGAGAATAGGCTAAGCTGGGCCGGACCGGGCGCTGAGTCTAGTCAGCACGGCGGCCAAGAAGGCAGATCACGGAAACTTGCCGAGAAAATCAAGCACTGTAGACATTCGCAGGTGAATCTGAGAGGATACCATCTATTCAGATCTTGTTGAATTTAGCAAGCAGAATGTCTCTGTATTGCTCAGCCTAGTGTCGAAGCTTGACGTACTAAATAACGTCCTGAACAGTCGCGGTATCTGCGCCTGGAGTGATAACGTAACACACTTCACGTAGCGTAAACAGTGAGCTCACGATGAGCAATAAAAGATGGCGGAGTAGCATCATGGCTAGAGAAGGCCAAGAAAGTGTTCGCGAAGGAAACTAGCCCAGAAACTGGTTTCAAAATTGTACTCTTTCCCTCTAGTAGAATGAGAGGTGGAGAGTCGTGCGAAAACTTGCCCCGAATTTTTTTATGTTTCCACATTTTTAAAAGAGGAGTCTTACCGTTACGCGAAGACACGGATGCCCGCCAAGAATAGCGGCGGGCATGCTTCAAATTATACCGGAACCTTGTCCTCGCGCGATGAAATTTACCTAGAGTGAACTCTTTGGGCGATGCTTATAGGGCATGAAGGCGTATCGTTTTTGTCTGAGGACATTCTTACACTCGTCTGACCACCAAGGAAGCGAACATCATGAAAAACGGCCAGACTTTATAGGAATGAGAGTTAGGCCAACGGCGATAAGGTTATTGGAGAAGAACTCGACGTTCTCATCACCCGACTTTAACTGGTTGACTAGGACCTAAATCAATTATTTTATTAATTTCACCCTCACCCAACCACCAAATCAGGTTATGCATCCGGAGAGTAGAAGAATAAATCAATATAAAGAGAAAGAGCCTTAGAAATAGTGCCACGACGTGGCGGAAGTCCACTGCAACAAATTCAGTTGAGAGTAGAATGTACGCACAAATAAAAGTATACCTCTTATCTTGATAAAGCAATCTGGCCTTAAATGGGATATTCAAAGCGAATAGAAAAACGGAGACATCATGCCCGATGTAAATTGCGGATCCTCCTGGCCAATACCTCTCCTGTGGTGGTGTTATTTTTTTTAATTTAAAGAGCCCATCTGACCAAAGCACACCTGGGCAAAAGTCGCCGCAATTAGCGGAAAGCCTAATACTAGGTTATATTAAAAAAAAACAAGAAGATAAAAAAGGAAAAAAGGCAAGACAAACTAAGAAAAAACAAAAACTAATTTTTTTTTCAAAGCAGCATGAGGGAGACGGGCCCTGGCGTCGGGGTAGGCCCGCCTCCTAAATGGGGAATGATATAAAAAAAGTAAATAAAATAGAAGAGGCCAGCCTCCGCCAAAAAGTCGCATAGTCCGCAAGTCTGTGTGCACAAACCAGTCCCGACTACAAAGGACAACCGCTAGCGACCCCGCTCGTCCCGGTAGCTGGACAGACAACATGCGCAAAGAGCAGCCAGACATTCAATAATATTGTGCCGAACAGTCTGGGGAACAACGCAGTCGTCACAATAAGAGACAGGCGAGCTCTCCATCAGATGGCGGTGCCTCCTGCTAGTGTGTCTAATGCAGAGACGACAGAAAACAACCTAAAGCCATCGGGAACAGTCACAGCGAAATGAAACGCAAATTTAAGTTCCCTTCTACAGTTCACATCTATTTTGCCAATCATCCCGGAGTGCTGCCTATATTTCTATATTCATGTAATCAATGTGAGGAAGAGCGAAAGGCTGGTCTGGTCGACCTGTACTCACCGAGTCTTCGGCGCCCTTATGGTTGCGCTTATTCCCAGCAACATCAACATGTGCAGGAACCCAATAAAGGATAATCTCGACATCCACACGGCTCGCCAAAACCGTGGCGTCACGGATATGTGAACTGGAAGATGTGGAAATTTCAATGTCCCGAGAGCACTCAGGGCCCTTTGTGAGTCGCTAAAGATCACAATCCGGTCACCAAACCTGGCACGACGCGTTATTTTCCGTACCTAACGGTGTATTGCAACCATCTCGATCGTGAAGAAAGATTCACCGCCTGGTAGAGCCCCGCTCACTTCAAACAGATGGGATACGGCGTGGAAATCGCCCCCTCCTTCTGGGACTTGGAGCCATCCGCTTACAGTAACTCGGATTCAGCCTTACAAGAAATGTGTTCCAAAAAGGTTGAACGCAATACTCCCGGCACTTTGGAAGCTTTTGAGAGCAGAGGAGTGGCGACAAATGGTCAAAGGTTGGAACCTCCAGGGCGGCGTCCTGGGCAGAGCCATGGGCACCACCGGCCCGAAAGCTCTACCAAGCTTCAGAGCCCTAAACCCAACGGGCGTAGGCTATGACTGGCGTCTCTCGGTGGCAAAGGCACCGTCGAGATCAGCAGCGGATACAGTGAGAGCTGTTGGCGAATGAGAGAGGCACTGGGCTCGCGCGTACAGGCGATGAATGCTATCGCCCCAGCGTCGAAAAGTAGACTTTGAATGGGGGACGTGCGAAAAGCACCGGTCGCCTGGTGAAGGCCGGTGTGGTGGATCGAGTATACCTTCCACAATACACGCTCGGCTGGGGATGCATAATACTCCCATCCATAGTCGAGCTTCGAACGAACAAATGGTCGATTAAAAACGTAAGGCAGTAGCCCTATCAGCACTCGAAGCGCTGGACGTCACGGAACGAAGAAGATCCATGGCGCGGGTACAAGAGACCTTAATGCTGCGAATATGAGCCTCCCAGGTGACGTGTCAGTCAAATACAAGACCAAGGAAACGGTGCGAGTCTACCACTTCCAGGCGAACCCCATTTATAAAAAAGCCTGGATCAGGGTGTAGCCGTGGATGGCGGTAGAAATGTACCACCTCAGTCTTGTCCAAGGAAAACCGAAGCCAGTGCGCTTCGGCATAGCGAAAGGTGACGTTCAATGCCTGTTGGAGTCTCCGCTCCAGAGTTGACATCTCGGCTGCGCAAAGAAAACGAATGGTTGTATACTTTGAGGGTAGCGAGAACATCTTCAGGAAACGCCGAGGTGATGCCGTTGATGCTCAGGGCAAAGAGTGTGACACTTAGGACACTTTCCTGAGGGACACTCTCTTCTTGCTCCACTAAGCCGGAGAGGGCTCCCCCCGCCCGTACGTGGAATCGACGATCTCGAAAATATTCAGATATAAAGATTCGAAAGCATTCCCTTGCCCCTATCGTGTGGAGAGTCTACATAATACCGTATCGCCATGCGGTATCATAGGCCTCCTCCAGATCGAAAACAGCGTGGCGTTGTGCTGTCTACGAAGGACGTCCTCTCAGACGGCATTTTTCAGGCGGAGCAGAGCATCCGACGTGGAGTGGAACTTGCGGAAGCCGCACTGTGCAGAAGACAGATGGCCTCCGCTGTCCAGGAAAAAGCCTCATCTAACATTTTCTAATGTCTCCATCAACTTGCACGCGCAAGAGGTTAGAGAGATTGGGCAGAAACCGGTCGGAGTAGAGTGATCTCTGCCCGGTTTGTGAAAGGCGAGCACAGTAGCGATTCGCCAGGAATCTGGGAGAAGACCCTCCACCCAGATCCTGTTAAACAAATCTAACAGAAAGGCCATGCTTCGCTCACCCAGGTGTCAAAACATGGCGTACGGGACATCGATCGAATCAGGGCTGCTTTCATACTTTCTTGGCAGTCCCATGCGAAAACAAAGACAAAGGAGGGATTCACCCAAGGGTGCCTTCAGAGATAAGGGTGAGCGGGAATCCACCGGACCCGTAGGCCTTGGAGACGATTAAGCCTCCTCTCCGGTAGAAGAAATTTGGAGGATGCCCTGAGAAAGCACAGGCTAAGGGGGGGAGGGCTCCTTTTCTGTTGGGTGCACGACCTCTTAACTTTTCGAAAAGGGGATTGATTGCCTGGATCGTCCCGCACGACTGTGGAGTAGCCAGATCTACCAGGATGGTGGCCTTTAGAGTTGGAATCCATAGACGAATTCTGAACTGGGGCGGTAACTATCGTGCTCTTAGGCATAGATGGGTGGAAGGGAGGGGTACTTTCTTCATACGAGAGACCCAGGTCGCATATAGCGCGACAGGACCAATTCCTTAGCTGCAGCCTGAACAGTCAGTTCTTCCTTTCGAAACGTTAAGAGCTACATTGCTTCAAGTTAGCAGGGGGCGGTTCCTCGCAATTCACACACTTGGCCTTATACAATACGGATTTATCATGTAAGGCCGTAGACCAGTTTGCGCAGAGTTTGTTTTGGCCCGACTTGGCACCTCCTCATGTTTGATTTGAGTGGCCGAAGTGGTTGCAATGGTGGCACCTCCGCGGCAATGCTGCGAATGCCTTTACGCGGTAGCGATACCATTTTGCGTGCACCTTTACGCACCGACTCAAAGACCCAAGCACGGTCGACTGTCACGAATAAAGTAACAGTGTGGTTCGAATCCACTCCCTGATATTTCATCACATATTCTACCTTGATCGTTCCCTATTCGGACAGACCTCCAATAATAGCCTCGAAGGAGTAGTCGAAGTGTGTGGTGTCACCTCTACACGCAAGGCATCGACTTTGCGAAGAGCACTCAGATGGGCTATTGGGCGGGGTCAAGGGCATTCACCAGAAGGGTACCATCGAGGGACGGGTGACCTTCGGCTTCCTACCGAGCATCTTGACAAGTATTTGACCACATTTCTTGGTAGAGAACCAAAGGTCGGAGAAAATATACGATAGTAGTAGTAAAGGGGAAAAGAATTTTAAGTGTCAAATGTAAAAGCAAAATAGTCGTAGTGAATAGAAAGTTTGCCGGGTGACCGACCATCTTCCTAATACCGTAACACACCAAAACAAAACACCTTCATTTTAGGCGTTAGATAGGGACGACAGGGATTTAAATGTACCTAATAGAAAGAATTTAGAGAAAAATGCAGCTCGAGTGTCTCGCGGAGGAGACTATGGGATGCATGTAAAGGTTGTTCTTGCATTCTGCCCAGATCCACAACATGGCAAGTTTCTTGCCATGTTTTTACACCAAAATTAAGCATATCCTTGTAATTATGAGGGATATCTATCGATGATAGAGAGTCACAGAGATAAATAGGTTAATTTGTTAAAAGGGCGGCAATATAATATTCATAGAATAACAGACCTTTTTTAAATTCAAACCGCCAATGGGGTTGACAGGTGGAGCATGGGTCATAGTGCTGCAGTTGACATCTTGATGATTGCTTGTCCTTCCGGCCCCAACGTCCACAAGTATATTTGCGACTATATATCTTATACACTATATTTGCACCTCCTCTCTCTTCACGACTCAACAGATTTCTCCTAACAAACTTTGTAGAAGATGCCCTCGTTGGTTTTAGTTTTAAATTAAAACAATAATTTAATGCTTAAGAGCCAAGAAATATGATATTAGCAATTCAAAACGAATTAAATTATAGCCGCTGAAGAGTGGAACGTCTATCTTCACTGTAGTCGTCTTAACCGACTCATAACTTCATCTACATCCCCATTGGATGGTGGCTGATGGGTTAAGATGACTACGGTGGTAAAACACCTAATATAATAATAATGGGCTAAGATGTTGACTCAAAGAAGGAGGAAGCTTGGACAGTACATGATCGAATCGCTATTACTCACAGTTCAACGAATATAAGTTTACTAGACCTTTATGGGTGAAACTTCAGAACACCTACGCCGTGTTTTTAGTATTAAAAACACTACTAATGGTGCTTTAAGGCATTGTAATCGTTATATATGGTTTCGGTTTGTCTTGGAGAGTACACAGTTTGGTAATACTTCAGATTCGGAGCGCATGGTAGGTGGCGCTGTTAGTAGGCTACAATTTTGGGCTACAATATATCTCTTATGACGTCAGACGATAGCTTCAGATGTCACCAATCACGGCGTTATAATTTTGAGGTTTTGGGGATTTGTAACTTTTAGTCTGTATTATTTACTAAATATCTGCGCCTCTGCTCGTTTATATTTTTTTCTAAGTTAGGTAAGGTTTTTTGATGTCTTTTATTGTTTTTTGTTTTGTTTTCGTATTTTTTTTTCACAGTGAACGATAACGGCTTCTTCTGGCAACTTCGTAACTATAAATAGAACCCGCTTAGTATTTGTTTTTGTTTCGTTATGTCTTTTTTGTGCTCTAGTTGTGCTTCTTCGTTATTCGAATTCGGATTTATTTTGTATGACCGTGAAAAACTTTTAGATTATTTAGAGGCGCATAAACTAATCAAGAAACCTATAAAAGTAAGTATTGTTTGTCATTAGGTTAGGTTTTTCTGCCAGTAAAAAGCTGTTGGGGGAAACCCCCCAGTAAATTCAAGGGGAATGCTCGTGGGGGAGATATCACTGCGGGGGGACCACCCTGCGATGATCCTGAGTTTCAATCAATTGGAGGTCTGGGGGACGCAGCCCGGCAGTATATACTCATATACAAAAAAATATAACGCCGTAATTGTTTACATCTGACGCTACCGTCTGACGTCATAAGACATATATTGTAGCCTAAAAACAGCGCCACCTACCGTGCGCCCCGAAATTGAAGTGTTACCCATAGTTTTAAGATATTCCACCTTGATTGGTTCAAAATGAAATTAAAATAAGTCCACCGTGGCCCCACCCCAAGGGGGGGACCCCACAATTAAGGAGGGTATGGAGGCGAAGCCCCCCATTTCGAAATAATCACCTTAGGGTTCAAAAACATTTCAAAAGTCTAGCATCAGGTTGAAATCAGGGTTGCCAATGTTTGGAATCAGGAATTCTGTACCCATCAAGAAGGCAACGGTACATTTATTCTAATTTCATTTTGAACCAATCAAGATGGAGTATCTTAAAACTATGTACTTTTCGCGCCAAACCGAAACCATATATAACGACAACATTAGTACTGTTTTTAATGCTAAAAATACAGCGTAGGTCTTCCTCTTTTGAATTTTCACCTATTTATGTTTATTTGCAATTCAAAAATTTACTGAAAAATGATAATTGCTAAAAACCTAAATATTAAGGTAAACATGAAGATCAGCGGCGCGCCCGAAAAAGTGTATTTTTTTTCATGTATGTTTCGTTCACCCTCGCCTGCATATTCATGCGCGTTTGGTTAAATAAAAACGTTAGAACATTATTCTATAAACAATTATGATTATATACTGGGGGACTGTGCCCCCCCCCTCCATTGATTGAAACTCAGGATCATTGTAGGGTGGTCCCCCCGCAGTGATAAACTCCCCCACGAGCAGTTCCCTTGAATTTACTCCAAAAAGGTGAAACATATTGGAACAGGGACGAAATATTTTGCGTCCCATTGTTCGCGCCGCCGATCTTCATGTTTTCCAATATTAAATTTCAATTCTGTGCCTGAACAATAAAGTGCTATTCTTAAGTTATGTTTATACACAAAGAGGAATTTGATGAATTCAAAGGGAAAAAAACACCTTTCAAAATGAACTCCAATTTGAGGAACCACTGTTAAAATTGACAAAAAGATCAACATGGAGTCCTGGGGTACTTCTGGTAGTAAATGGGTGGTATGGCATTATTTTTCCTTTAGTGAAAATATAATGGGACGATGCACCCAAACATCAATGAATCTACTCTTCCACCCGTAACCAGGATCCATTAAAACTGGATATGCATTAGGTGTAAATATAATGTTCTTACAACTTACTAAGTTACATCTAAATAGTCTTCTTATAATAGAAATTGGTGATTAAAATGTATGATAGCATCAATTTACCAGTTTGTGTCAGACTAAACAAATTTATTCTCTACCCCCGACCACCATGATACCAAATTCCTGAGCTAAAATGAGGCAGACCTGGTAATTTTTTTTTACCCAAACAGCTCCACAATTTCAGGAGACTATCGAGAAAAACAGATTAGGGAGACAAGATTCTCATCCAACCGCAAACTTCGAAGACTGAGAGTTAAATGACGAGAATAGTGGGCGGAGCTAACACCGATGGAAGTGGGCGGAGCTAACACCGAGGTAAAATTGGGCGGAGCAAATCGAAGTTGAAAAGTAATTAGTGGTTAAGTGAGGACAATTGTAAATTGCTATAATTTATATTATAAATACTACAATTAATGACAGTAAGTAAAAGAGATTTATTTAAATGGCAAATGAATGCTTTTATTCTATGATGGAACGCCAGAGGAAGATAGGTCCATATGGTGATAGTACGATAGGAGATAGGGCCAGGGGCAGATTGGAGGACTACATATAGGGTACTATGCCCAGAGAGGATCGGACTTCTTTAATCGTTTGTCTCCCACACATTCTCACCTATCCTAACTTCTCCACTTTGGCCACGCACCTTTTTTCAAAGATCCTCTGGGGCGATTTCCACGTCGGTTATTGCTTTTTGAAACTAATTAGAAAAAAATAATAATAAAAATAATGATTACAAATAAGTAACAATGTATAACAATAATTAATTATAATAATAATAATATGATGATGATGGTAATAATAATAATCAAAATTATAACCGAGATTGTTTGGTAAAATACCATTGAATAGACGAAAAAATACCGAAATTTCAAATCCTTAATAAATACCTACAAGATTTCAGATAAACAGTGTCCAATAAATACTATAAAATGTTCAGTAAATACAGTCCAATAAATCCAAGATTATTTCCAATAAATACCCAATGGTCTTCTATATGACCCAGCATTGTCATAAAAGTACCATACAATGCTTTTAAATACCATATAGTTTTTAGAAAATACACTATAATATCCATTAAATGCGCTAAAACGCCCAACAAAACATATGTACATTAGCCAATAATTACCTTGCTTACTTAAGGGAGTCCATCGTAATCCAACAACAACAACAACAAGGAGTAACAACAACAAGGAAAGAAGGTACCCTAGGAGACCTTACGGTCCATTCAAGGAGGGTACCTTTGGATTAGCAATCGAGCGGGCACATGACTGCTCAATAATTTTGCGTCCCTAAAGGGCCACTTTTCAAGACTTTGTCTAGTCTTGACTTGAACTGGTCAACAGATTCACTGTTGACAACTTCCACTGGAAGTGCGTTCCACTTACCGCAGATACTGTAGGTGAAAAAGTTTCCACACAGATTGCGGTTGTAACGCTTCAGTTCAAGTTTGAAGCCGTGATTGCGCGTTCTGTTCTCACTCAGTGTGAAAATATCCCGGTAGTCAACATTGTCGAACCCTCGAAGTATTTTGAAGACTTCGATGAGCTGACCACGCAGTCTACGGGTTTCCAGCGAGAACAGATCTAATTCCCTTAGTCTATCCTCATAACTTTTATGTCGAATAGAGGGAATCAGTTTGGTTGCCCTAGCTTGTACGCGTTCCAACCTTGCGATGTCCTTTCGAAACGAAGGACTCCAAAATTGTACGGCATACTCCAGGTGCGGTCGGACAAGTGAGTTGTACAGGCACAGTACAATCTCCTGGTTCCGATAACCAAACTGGCGCTTAATATAGCCTAGCATCCTTTGGGCTTTTTTCTCCGCCTCAATGCACTGTTTCGAGAACTTGAGGTCACTAGTGATTGTTACACCCAAGTCCTTCTCAGTGTAGGTGGATTCAATAGACAGTGCCCTTAAGGATATACTGAGATTGGGGGTTTCTGTGGCCGATATACATCACTTTGCATTTGTTCACGTTAAAAGGCATTTGCCACGTGTCCGACCACTCCCCAATCTTCCCAAGATCTTCCTGCAGGCGGGCAGTATTTCCATCCTTTGCAACGTTCATACCAAGCTTAGTATCATCGGCAAATTTGGAAATCTTGGCAACCATGTCACCGTCCATGTCGTTAACGTAGATAATGAATAGTAGTGGTCCCAGGACAGAACCTTGAGGCACCCCGCTAGTAACGGGCACCCACTCAGAAGACTGTCCATTCACCACCACCCGTTGCCGTCTGCCACTTAGCCAGTTCTCGATCCAGCCGGCTACCTTTCCGTCTATGCCAAGCGCTCGCACTTTCCGGAGAAGGCGGCGGTGTGGTACCTTATCAAAGGCTTTCTGAAAGTCTAGGTAGACCACATCCACCGTCTTGTCCCGATCGTGCTCACTGAAAACGAAGTGGAAGAATTCCACAAGGTTCGTCAGGCATGACCGTTGCCTTCGGAAGCCGTGCTGGGAACTCCTCAGTAGCAGGTTTGACTCTAAATACGACGTCAATTTGTCCAACATGATGCTTTCCATGAGTTTACCGACTATCGAAGTCAGACTGATAGGTCGGTAGTTTGACGGTTGGTTACGGTCTTCTTTCTTGAAGATAGGAGTCACCGCCACCTCACGCCAGTCTATAGGAACGCATTTGGTCCGGATTGACATGTTAAAGATAGCGCACAGATGTCGTGATACTTCATCGCACACTTCCTTTACACCTTGGATAGAAACCCGTCCGGTCCAGGGGACTTATTCGTCTTTAGGTCAGCGATCTTTTTCTATATTTCTCCTTCGGTGAAGTCCATTGCCTCCAGCTTTTCCCCCGAGTAGGAATCCGTCGGCTGGGGAATGGGACCACACTCTTCAGTAAACACTGAAGAGAAGTAGTCGTTGAGGAGGTTAGCATTTTCTGCATCTGAATGCTTTAATGTCCCCTCCTCATTCCTCAAAAGGCCAATCATTTGACGGATTGGTATACGGCTGTTCACATATCCAAAAAACTCCTTGGGGTTCTCTTTACAGAGTCTCGCCACTCGGAGTTCCTCAGACCGCTTAGCCGCCCTTATGCTGGACTTCCCTCTCCTGGCTAGCCTCCGGTATTCGTCAAAGTCACCCGAGATCTTCGATTGCCGGTACACATTTCTCTTCTCCCTAAGCAGTTGCCCGATTTCTCGATTAAACCACTTTGGTTCAACAGAGGACCGACGGGGGCATTTCAGAAGGATGAAACGCGATTGAAGACTCATGAATGTGGTTTTGAAACTGTTCCAAGAGTCTTCAAAAGCATCGCACTCTTCTAGCCTCGCGTCAGTCAGTCCCGCGCGTAGACCTGCAAAGTCTGCTCTTCTCAAATCGAGTTTCCTTGATTTACTAGTTGCAGGCTCTGCCTTGGGGACTTTGACTACAAATCTAATTAGTCGGTGGTCACTGCCACCGAGCTCTTCGCCAACAGAGAGGTCCTCAACGATGTCATCCTCAGAGGTGAAAACCAGGTCGAGGATATTGTCTCCTCTCGTTGGCTCTCTCACCCATTGAGTCAGGAACTCGTTGTTCGTGAACTCCAGGAGTAGTGCGTTCTCGCCACAGGGTTCTCTGGTTTCCCAGTCAACTTGTGTGTTGAAATCACCCATGACGATACACACTCTGTCTTCGACAAGTTCTCCTGGGAGCTGGTACAGATCTCTGTCCTTTTCAACGAGTTGGGCAGGAGGTCTCTAAAGCACCAGGGTCCTGTATTTGGCAGGACCTATCTCTAGGTCAACACCTAGTAGTTCATGGTCGGATACGATGTTGTAATCCGTCGAGTTGAGAGTATCCTTGACATACAACATCACACCGCCACCCTCTTTGCCTGGCCTATCTTTCAGGAAGAGTTGGTAACCGGGAATCGTGAATTCACCTTCAAAATCTCGGCTTAAGGTTTTAATCCACGTCTCCGTTATGGCCACCATCTCAGGTTCCTCTGTTGCTACGAGGCCACGGAGCTCAAGAAACTTATTCCTGATTGACCTCGCATTGAACAGAAGAACTTTTAGGGAGTCCCCCAGTGTAGGACTCCCTACGCTCTTCCGTTTTCCGGCTCCTTTTGTGTGGTAGTACCCCTCTTTGCCACATTTAAGAACGTCGTTCCAGGAATGACACGGGCATACTGTCTTATGTCCGCCTTCACTCTGGGTCGGACGCTCCTCTACGTCCGCTCTACGACATCCTGGATTAAGTTACAGAGTATAGCCTTTTCCTTGAAGGAAAGGTGCAATCCGTCCCTTTAGGAAAGGTCGTTTCGACCGTAAAAGGTGCGGTAAGGGTCCAGAAAGAAGACCCCTTCCGCCGTACAGAGATCGGACAGGCGCTGGTTCAGGGTCACGTTCCTTGAGTGAGCTGTCCGGCTAGGACCTCTTCTTGAGAGCATCCCTACAACGACCCGTTTGCGAGTTCTCAATATGCAGTCGTCCACGGTTCCCATGACCGAGTTGAGAATTTTCTCGCTGGGGCCTACTTTGCCTTCTCGGAGGTAGAGGTCATTCCTACTCGCCATCAGAGCAACGACTGAATTCTCGGAGATCTGAGATTTCTCAGCCTCTACCCTGATGTGGTGGTTTCCCCGTCCTGGCTGGCAGCATACCTCCACACTAGTGCGAAGGCAGGCCACTAGCAGGGGCTGCAAACCTTGTGCTTGGCAATCGCCCACAAGGGTAACCCTCGGACATTTCCGTGCAGAGGTTTGAGGCTTTCCTTGCGGAAGCGAACTCTCGGTTCCCTCTTTCTTCTCCATCTTATTTTTCTTCTTCTTTTCCATATTTATCTTTTCCCCCCTATCTTCCTTTGTTACATACTCTTCTGTTTTTCTCTTTTCTTCCTCTGCTTCAACTTTATCTTTTTCAGCTTCTACTTTATCTTCTGTTTCAACTTTCTCTTCTTCCTGTTTCTTTCCCTTCCTTTTCTTTTTCTTTGAGGGTTTATCCGTAGCATGCGGACCTAGATCTGGGGGTAATACTGCAGATGCAGTGTTTAGTACAGGGCTTGACGTTAGCTCTGCTATTCTGACCTCTAGCCTGCGAATCAGTCCGGCGTGTTTTATTCGAGGCTGCTTATTTTCTCCTCCATCTTCCTGGATCTTTCCTCGGAAACCCTGCATGTTTCCTTTAGCTCCTTGATTTGGCGTTTAAAATACAGGCAGTGCAGGAACTGGCCGGGTGGCATTTCGAAAAACACCCCTCCGGAAAGTCCACGCACCACTTATCTATGTGGCATATTGCGCACGTGTATTTTAGAGCTCCTGGTCCTTTCTTGCCGGTCATTTTGAACACTTTCTCTCTTCCAATACTTTGCGACCAATCAATGATAAAAAGGGGGGTTGGTGAGTTCTCCCCGCGTGAGTCGCTCCCGCCTATTGATCGGAGTCGTTTCGGAGTCTTCCAGAAGGCACGCTCCATGTGCTGCTGTTCGTCCGACCGAGTCGTCAAGCCTCAAGGTGCCGTGGCTCCCAACCAAGCAGCACAGACGGTCCCCGAAGAGCCATCGATTTTTCACCAGGTGAACAACAACGAAGCACACCCCTTACTAAAATCCTACTAGTTCCCTTCACAACGACCCGGATCTCGGAGCAGCGTTCAATGGATATCCCGCCCCACCAAGAGACTCGACCCAAGGCTTTTTATTGGCCTGGCAACCAAGCTAGGAACAAAGGGCCATCCCCTCGGACCGATGCTACCAGAGGCACCCGTCAACGGGCACTGGAAACAGTCAATAATTACGCGCCACGGAAGGGGTTAACGGGGCACTACCCTCATCCCATTCTTCGTGCCCCAACGCCTAGGACACCTCTAGTCCTAGTCTCTCGCAACCAGTGAGCGTCGATTGGCATTGCTTATAGAGGTTCCAAAGCCTCTCTTCTGACGCGTGAGGTAGCTGCCAGGTCCTTATATGTAGATAGAGGCAAAAAAGGGAAAGAGTGACATGATAGGAGTAGGCTTTTTTTTTCTTTCTTTTTGTATAAGTGGGAGAGATAGGATAAAAGTAAAAAAGGAGAATGATAAAGTAGAAAAAAGAAGGAGTGACGCACTTAGTCTGAAATCTCGTTTTCGACCAAATCGACAAGGGAAGCCCTACCAGGGGTACCTCTTCTGGGTACCCCCGCCGACATAGCTCGAAAAGTCAAAGGTACACACAAGCTCTCTTCCCGCGACAAGGGGGCGTCTCAGCGTAATCTTCTTTGATGGTGTAGCGGGCCACGAATCTACACTGACCCCTAATCGATCCAACCCGCTTCCTACACTAAATTGGACGTGAAAACCGAGGGAGAATGAAACGATTAGACATATAGTCCTTATTTACAAACAATATGGGGTAAATATATTTGATATCTCGGATATATATATATATATATATATATATATATATATATATATATATATATATATATATATTAATATTCACCTAGATTTCTTCTACAAAGCTTGAGTCTAATATTGAGTAAGAAGGACAAAACGAAGAAGGCGGGTCCCATCTTTAATTCTAACGTTTCGGGTTATTACAAAACCCATCTTCAGGAGCTAAAAACAAATAAAAAATGAGTAATCTAAGCCTAAAAACATAAATGAAATGTAGAAAATTTGGAAAAACATGACCATTGCGGCAAATTTCAATAAAGGTCTACAAATTTACCGTCGCTACGAGAATTCCCGAAGCAAGTTAAAGAAGGTCTGTCTTGATTTGGAATTTCTTGAAATTTGCCGCAATGGTCATGTTTTTCCAAATTTTCTACATTTCATTTATGTTTTTAGGCTTAGATTACTCATTTGTAATTTGTTTTTAGCTCCTGACGATGGGTTTTGTAATAACCAGAAACGTTAGAATTAAAGATGGGACCCGCCTTCTTCGTTTTGTCCTTCTTACTCAATATATATATATATATATATATATATATATATATATATATATATATATATATATATATATATATATATATATATGTATATATATGTATATATATATATATATATATATATATATATATATATATATATATATATATATATATATATATATATATATATATATTCTTTTTTAACAGAGTGGCTTCTGAAAAAAAACAACATTTTAAACAAAACATGAAATCCATTATATATTTATATAAAAAAACCCATCCCATTCACACAGACATTCTGGCAGAGGGAGGGAGAGGTCCGCTAGAAAAGGGGGTAGGAGAATGGCCCTACAAACACTCTCACATTCTCTCCACCACACCCCTCCTTCCTTAGGCCATTCGACCACAGTCACTCACAATCTCGCAATTCTGCGCCCATTCACACTCGTCTACTGGTGTCTGGCTACGCGTAGCAATCTGTCAGGGTTGTTCGTCAGTCGTTCTGTCAATCTCATCGTCACTATCGATCATATCGTCCACCATACTCATAGCCTTCATTATTAGCTCTCCCATCTCCAGACAGAACTCTTTCATACTCTTCCATTCAGAACCTTCACTTTTCATACTTCCATTCATCAGCTCCTCACTCACAGCTCTCATCCAACTCCACGTACACTCTTGTGAAATAGTCAGATCACTCACATCCCCTCTACTCTCAGCAGATACACCAGGAACCCCTTCAACTGGTTCCCACCAGAAGCCAGAAAAGTCAGTCACCTCCTCATTCTCCACATCAGACTCACCTCTACCCTTACCATTCACAGAACCAGAAAAATCAGCCACAGGCTGCTCACTCACTCATCTACTTACACCAGTCAAATCACTCACCTGTTTATGCAAACACTCAATCCCTCTTTCAAGCTCCCCCATACCAGAAAGACTCCTCAGACTTACTTTCATTCGTACTTGCATTCTTCCTTTCACTCTTCTTTGTACACTTTCTACTCCTCGAGACTAAGACAAGCTCTTTCCCAGGCAGATCCATACTATCACACTCCATCTCATCATCATGCACCTTATCACTCTCTCTGCACAGTTCATACACCGGATGACTCACCAGGTAATCAGGAGGTTTTCTCCACCTCCTCGACTGACTGATGTTCCCGCACTCTCTGAGTTATACCTTTATTCAAACTCTCCAAAACATACGTCACACCATTCTCCCAGACTCTCACAACTCTATACGGTCCTTCATACTTGTCATTCATCTCCTACACATTCAACCTACATTTTACTCCTTTTACCTTCAATACTTTTGCACCTATTTCAAACGAACGAAACCTTTCATGCGCTTCACGCCATACACTCTGCTCAATTTCACTCAAATGAAACCTATCTTTCATTATCCTTTCAAAATTCATAACAAACTGACACGGGGACTTTGCAGTCGCACTATGCACCGTCGAATTATACGCCCATAACACTCTACTCAACCATTTATCCCAGTCATTCAAATTTGTACTCATCATTCTCAACATCTCACAAAAGGTCCTAATTGTACGTTCAGCCAACTCATACGGAGTCGTTCTCACATGCTCCACACCATTCTCTCTCAACATTCGCTCAAACACTTCACTCGCAAACTCAGGCCCATTATCACTCAGACACCTCCTAGGCTTCCATACACTGATAGGAAAAAACAACTGCTCAACCACACGCGCAACAGTCCCACTTCTTTTGACTCTCACAGCCGCCGCATACGCAAACTTACTTTTATGATCAACCATCACAACCATACCAACATTTCCAGCACTTGTACGCGGTAAAGACACACAATCAATCACTACCAATTCAAATGGTTCTTTCGCATCAACTTTCAACATCTGCGGCTTCACTTTTACACCTTGCACCTTTTGCTTCCGACACCTTTCACACGTAGTCACACCATTATTCACAACAGTCCTCAGAAACGGATGGAACACAGGCTCCTTCATGCCCTCCTACAACTTACTCTTACCCATAATTATCATGCAAAACTTACACCAGACCAATCATACCAAACAAGGACATCACAGGTACATACATATCATCCCCATCCTTTATATGCCTCAAAAAATATATGTCGTGGTACGTTTGTTCAGTAGGTAAATAACTTCGTTCTTTTTTTCGCTAAGATTGCGATAATTCTACTTCATTTAATCTTTTGCTTTGATTCTTTAATCAGGGAGGATATCTATTGCCATGTTCAGCGTTTCGAGGATTTAGTTAAACAACTCGAACAAAAATATACTTTTAATTACAACAAAAAAGGGAAATATTTAAAAAAAACCTTAAATCTACAATGAGTATAACAAGAGGATCTAAGTGAAAATTACTACTTTAAAAATGAATATTACGCGATGGTTGACTCTCAAGTTCACTTTAGTACTAACATTAATTGACACAGATAATTAAATAGCAATCCTTTTACCTTTAAAAATAAGCGACGTCGGACGAGCAACGACCTTGACCATGAATCTTATGGCGGAGGGGAGGGATTCGAGTTTCGGTGAGGGTTTGTGAAATCGAACACACAGCTGATTGTCTGGCTGCATTAAACTTCGATGAAGGTGAGGAGGCTCGGAGCGACAACTGTTGCCACCGACTAGGACGTTTAATGGTTCTCGAGGTGAGGGCAAGGATGGTGCTTGGTACGGTATCCTAATCTGACGATTTAAGCAAAGGGACCGTGGAGGTATGCTTATTCCAGTCTTCGGGTTACTCATATGGTGTTTCTCGATGACGAGCGATGACCAAAAAGGTAATCCTTTTACGAGTGGGGAGGGGAGACTTCACTTTGGAAATTCCTTAATGGTGAGGGATATCTCTGGGTTTATTTGAAAACTGAGATAAGGGTTTCTCTGACGAGAGAGGTATGAGAATGGCTCTCTATACCGATGGTCTACTCTTCGATGTGACCAAAAGGAACAGCCTCGGGATGAAGGCTTAAACTTCTTAACTCCTGCTCGGTTCCACTTTTAAATGTCCGGACTGACGCCAGTCTTCGTCTTCCTTTCGATGGCTACCTCGATCTCCTCGTTATTCTCCAGCTAGCAGTATATATTCCTCCCCTACCCCATGGGGGTAGGGGAAGGGGGGGGGATGAGTGCCTATGTTTAAGCCTCTCTCCTAGAGCATCACTTTTTAAAGGATAGTCCCTTAGCCCTAAAGAAATCTTTTGGTTTTCGTCGCAGCTCCTGTAATTTCGTCTAGATCTCAACTCTTAGGGGAAACCGCGAACCTGTTTATACATTTTTGTTCTAACGGCTCTCCTACTCTCCCTTGTTTATGCTAACGGGATACAAAATCTGTTGATTCTGACTTTCTTGGCGATGAATATCGAGGCTAGTTGCCAGCAGGTCAAAAGGGGAGAAGGGGAAGGGGGTAAAGTATCGGCCTACACGCCACGTAGCTTCTTGACGCTGTGTAACCGAAACTGGGTATCTGGTTTTATCGTGCCATATCGATTTCCCCACAATATACAACAGCCATACAAACAACAAAATCCTTAGCATACCTTTTAAAATCACTTAAACACTCTGGCCATTCATTCAAACCAACACGCATCATCACACACCTCTTCAACTCACTAACAAAAGGACCCATCTCTTCCATCTCTAGAATATCATCATCACTTAAAATCTCATTCTCATCATCCATGTCCAATTCGATCATACCGCAAAATTTGATAACATTCTTCGCACACTCATTCAACCTGATCCCCTCACATTCACCTTTCATAACACAATCCTTATCAGCGTCCAAAGACAAATCATTCAATCTCATAAAGTCCACATCAAGCAAGAAACAACAAATCTAAACTCATCGTATTTACTCAGAATCCTCTCTTTCACTAATGACACTTGTGCTTCAGTATCAATCAAACCACAGAAGAACCTTTCACCAACTTTCACTCTCGCTTCCATCATATCAGGTCCTCCATGCTCACAATACACAGAAGGAACAACCACATTAACATCAGCACTAACATCCACACCGTCATCAAATTCCACATCATCACTCACCACAAACTCTTCTTCATCCAGAAGATCATTCTTCTCCCTCATATATGAACACTTTTCAATCACACAATTGTAATGCACACCGCTCAAACATTGCAGATGTACCACATTAGGATTCAAACCCTTCATCTTCTCATCCTTGTACACAATCGGCCTCTCACCACCAAAGTGCACATAAACAATCACTCCATACAAACGACTCACTACAATCAACACTTCCTGAAATGGCGGGACCCCTTGCATACACATCACTCTCAATTCTTTCATGAAGTTCCGCACCTTTGCCATACCAATGCTTTCAGGCTTCCTACACACTTCATTCATTACCTCCTTCCTTAAATCATCTACACTATCGGGCACTCTCACATCTACTCCATCACTCTTCAAATCTTGCAAACCATTCCATACACTCTCAAACAAGGAATCACCACCACCCTTACTCTCTTTTCCATTCATAATCCCTTTCGGCAAATACTCAGGATCACTCACTCCACACACATTTTCATCATTCGTACCAGGATACCTTGACATCAAATCAGCCACTCCATTCCGTTCACCAGGCACATACTCAATCACATAGTCAAAGTCACTCAAATCTTCCAAAGTCCTTGCAATCCTACTATCAGCCCACTTCATACGCTGCAGATACACAAGAGGTTGATGATCTGTTTTTATCACAAACCTCACACCATACAAAAACAGACGCAACACTTTCAAACAATACCTTATCGCAGCCAACTCTCGCTCCACAGTCGAATACTTTCGTTCTGCAACATTCATAGCCTTTGATACATACCCGATTATTCGCCTGACATTCTCTCTATTCAAACGCTGCTTTGCATCAGAAAACCTCCCATACAATACCGACTCGCATCCGTAAACAATTCAAGCATCTTAACATTCACACTATAGTCCGGGTATGCCAATTCAACATTTTCAGCCGCTGCCTCTTTCAGTCTCTCATACACTTCATTCATTTTATAATTCCACCTAACAATCGTTCTACCTTTCTTGCCCATCCACTCAGCCAGAAGCTTACTCGCACCCGAACAATCACGTATAAACTTTCGCTGAAACTCAATCAAACCCAGAAACGACTTCAGATGCTTCACAGTCACCGGTTTTGAAAACCTTCACACCTTCTTAACATACATCGGCGACTTTCATAACCCATTCTCACTCACCATATGCCCAAGGAATTCCACTTATTTTGCAAACCATTCACACTTCACTACTTTCACCTTCACACAAACACTCTACAAGGTTTTCAACACATCATTTACCAATCTCATATTTTCGTTAAAACTCTCAGTTATAATCAAAATATCGTCTATAAACACAATCACATTCTTACACGCAAACTTACTCAACACAACAATCCTCTATACCTACCTCACTAACAGTGGAGAGGTGACCCAGCACATCTCCGACTTGGATCCCTCTCAACTGCCCTTTCACTCTAGGGGCCGCCTGTACACATACAAAAGGATCATTCATTCTCATCAAACCATCAAAAACACAAGCAACACGCCTTACCTTATAATACGCACCCTTTCCATCCAATAACACAATGTTCTTACCCACATTCAAACTCATATCCTTACTCCAACTCACTCTAAAAGACACCCTTTCACCCTTCACAAGCCTTACACTCTCCATAGCAGTCACCTCAACACCGGTAAACATACTACTCAAAATACTACCATCTATCTCTACATACAACTTATACATCCCAGTTTTAACAATCTTTCTATCAATCTGATCACTCGCAGGATGCACAACCATACGGTTCACTTTCATAAAATAATACGCAAAAATCACACCATACTCACTACTCACCTTATCAATCACAGAGAATTCACACTCATTCATCAACATCTCATGCATTCGAACAGCTTACCTTATCATTCCAATCACAGGCACTCTCATTCTACCAATCCCTACCAAACTAACCTTACACTTTGACAGGAGGGCTTTATCACTCAGCTTGTCATACACGTCCTTATATACCAAGCTCGTCTTACACCCAAAATCTATCAAAGCCAAACACTTAATCTCGTTCAATTCAACCTTCACACTCAGACACTCATACTTCCTACCAGGCAGCACTTTCACACTAGACAGACTTACCAACACATTACTCGCACTCATGCACCTAGAGGATACTTCACCAGGTAACCTCTTACAATTTAGTTTCCCTCTTCAGACTTTCCATTTACACCTTGCGCCCTCAGTCTAATCCAACACCTTTTACTCGAATGTCCTTCCATCGCACAATAGCTACATACGTTCCTCTGGCCACGATACATCCTCGCATAATGAGCAGCATTTACGCAATTACCATAAGCATACTTCATACTCCCCCAGCAGTCGCTCCACCATTCAACTTCGGACAGTTTCTGTTCAAATGCCCCCTCTCTTTACATTCGAAACATTCTTTCACACTTTCTTGACAGTCCTTTACCATATGCCTTTTCTTTCCACACCCGAAACACGCACCAGAGGTCCATCTGCATTCCGTCAGCACATGTCCATTCTTTCCACACCTACGGCATTCCACATTCCTTTTCGCCCCATTCAGCCTCTCATTCACTTGGACATACCTCGTTTACTCTCTTATATACTCATTCACGCGCTTACCAGTCATCTATCCCCTTCTATTTGCCCATCCAGTCTGCCAGCCCAGGAAGCTCGACATCACCTCAGCTGGCGCAGCCCTCAGGGCATCCCGATAGCTGACAAACTGCTGGGGTGGAGGAAAGCTCCTGGGCTTCTTACCCCCAGCATTCACACCGTACCATCCATCCTCGTCTAAATCACTTTCCTCATCAAATCGCCCGTCTTCTAACAGTTCCAACACATCCTCCCGCACCAACCGTACACCTGTCAGCTTCATTCTCTCCTTTCTTTTCCCATTCAACCATTCACTTACATTTCCCGGGACCATATCAAAGAACTTTCTCATCAATTGCTTACATTCATTTACACCATAATCACCATACCTCTTTCTCGCCATAATATTAAGCCTATGCGCATACATATTCACACTTTCAGTCTCCACCATGCCAGCCTTCTCAAATTCATTCACCCGTTTATACTTCACACTCTCTTTCATTTGTTTCACTTGCCAAATCAATCGCTTCTTCACCACCTCATACCCTGGCTCCCCCCCACTCGTGATCACGCGGAAAAACTCTAGCCCCTTCCCTTCCATTCACCCGATATCCCTTATTCTTCGGGTACTTGAGCTTACAAAAACGCTCAAATTCCCCGAAGAATTCCTCCACACTCTTCCCACTCTTCATGCAACCTAGACTTATCCACCTTTGGCACTTCCCTTATCAAAATACCTTTCCCACATTCACTTCACTCTTACTTGAGCTGCTCTCACTCTCACTCAAACTAGAATCTTAAATCAAGTTAACTTAAAGTTCGGTGTGCCCCCCAGGAACGGGCTCGAGGATAAGCTTCTTCTTTTTAGTTCAGTATTTCTCAAGGGGGGGACTATCTCGGTGTTGTGGGCTACACCAGGATAAGAAGGGGGGTTCTCTTACGAGAGTAAGTTAAACTTGATTAAGTTAACTTAAAGTTCGGTGTGATCACCAGGAACTAGCTCGAGGATGAGCTTGTTCTTAGTCCCTTCTGTTGGTAGCCCGAGCCTCTTGTCGGAAAATTCGTCGCCTTGATGACTAATGTAATCTACTACGTTTATCCAAAGATATTCTTTTTTATACGTCGTCCCCCTACTGGGGTAGGCGCAGGAGGGATGGGGGGATGCGTGGCATGCCGCATGAAGTCTCCTCCTCCAACGGTTTTTCTCAGGGCGTCGTACCTCTGGTTCTGAGGGACCTTTTGGTTTTAGGAAGACGCTCCTCTAATTTCGCCGCTGGGGTGAAATTGAATACCCGCTCTTAGGATAAATCTTGCTGTTTTAACTGTTCAGCTTTCCATCGGGACGAGGAGCGAGATAGAGGTGGTTACGAGTTAGGGCTACGTTGTCTACACTGCCAGGATGCTGTGGTTAACGACTAGAGGCTCGCTTGTGCAGGGTGGGGGGTATATTTAATCACACTGTAGTAGGTCTTCTTTTTGCCAGATGATGGCTATTAGATCGTGTAGCCTATGTATCAATGTTCCTTCACTATTTATATATATTTCAGAAGGGATTCAATCCAGACTTGGTGATTTGTGGTTCTTTAAACTCTACATTGCTCTGTTAACTTCTTCTATTGTAGGCTCAGCAACCAGTCCATTTATTGTTGGGTAATCTTGTACTAGGTTTAGCGCTGTGGGGTCATTATGATTTCATGTATTTTGGAGTTGGCTATAGTGGTCTTTATATCTTGCAACAATTTCATCTCTTCCAGTGTATAGTGTGCTTCCATCAGCTCATCTAACAGGTGTTATTTTGTGTCCGAATGGGCCGTATACTTGTTTTAACAAATCATAGAAGTTGTGGCTGTTTCTTACGTCGGCAAATCCTTGTATTTCCCTGGCTTTTTCAATCCACCGCTTGTTTTGCATTTCTCTTAAGGCTCTCTGTGTCTCACCCCGAATTAGTCTCCATTTTTGTAATAAAAGCTGAGATATCCTGTTATTTAAGTATGCAGAGTGGGCGTCATTTCTTCTTTTCAGTAGTGTTTTAATATCTTCAGAGCTCCCGTCAAACCAGTCTTGATTTTTTCGCGTGACGAAACCAAGAGTATCCTTTGCTTCACTCGATATGGCATTCCTGAAGTTTTCCAGGCATCATCAACGGTGCCCATGTCATTGAACGGCGGGAGCTCGTTCAGTCTGCCGCTTATGTTTGTAGCTAGTGCGGTTTTTGTCTGTCGATCTGTTATTGCTCTGCATTGCAATTTCTTCTGAGGGGCTCTGCGCCGGCAGGGAGGTAAAATTCGTAGTTGAAGGGGCAACCTTTTCTATGCCTCTTCCCCGTGTAGGGGTGAGCAGTGTGGCCCTAAAGAGGGCTGCTCATTTGCGCAGTGAGACGCCGAACACATCCGCTGCCTCGTCCCGGATAGTGAGCGACCATTAGTTCCACACCGCTAGACGTGGAGACTATTAACTAGGGACCGCCAGTCGCAGCCACAACCTGCCCCCGTCACCAGTCACCCATCGCCGCCGAACTACTCATGTAAGGCAAAAGCACCTGCACTAAAAGTTTGAGTGGATAAGAAGGCGTGCAATCTTAATATTCACTAGCTTGTCCACTAGCCCATGGCCCCGATGGCAAGGAGAACCAAGACAATTGGGATGAACTAGTAGTTGCAGAAGGTTACCGATAACCAAGGGAGTAAGTATTCTGGCGTCGTCTTTATGCCTACCTACAGGGCATGCTTTTTCCTCAGGGTGATGCTCTCGAAGTCCTTTGCTCAAAAGGGGCTAACCCACAAGACAGCGGGCCCCCTCACTTGGTTTGGTCCATCAGTCGAGATGGTGTACCAGAGTGTGGCGCTGGGGGCCACAAGTGAGAGATTTAGGGTGGCTGCGGCGAGCAATTGTCCAGAACCAACCCTTGGGATGCGACTGTTCTGAAACAAGAGTTACTACGCCTTCAGACATCCCAATAATTACCTTAAACTACCGACAAATACCCAACAGTAACCAATGACTAATTCAGAATAGTCAACAAATACCTAACAATGTTCAATTAAGACCTTACAATATTCAACAAATCCTTGCAATGTAAAATAAAAACATGCCAATGTGACAAATACCTTCTTCCATCTTTATTGCTTTCTTTACACTTCTCTCCTCGCAAACATTCTGCAGCAGATGCCTTCGTTGGTAGTCGCTTTAAATTTGAGATAAAAAAAACAATATTTAACTAATACTTTAAGAAGTTCATATCCTAACATATATTGCAAAAATACCTTAATATGTTCAACAAATTTCTTAAATTGTTCCACAAAATACTTTACAAGGTCAATGAGATACTTTACAATGCAACAAATACGTTACATTTTTCAATAAATACCAAAGTCTAACATATACTTTTGAATGTTAAAAAAAGTCTTTACAGTGTTTAACAAATACCCCTCAAATGTTAAGCGAATTTCCTTCAGAGTCCAACAGATAACTTGCAAGATTCAACAATTACCTTAAAATGAAACAAATATACTTATTACAATGTATAATAATTCTACACAAACTCTAAAATACCTTACAACGTAATTAATACTTTAAATGTTCTGCCAATACCTTAAAATTTCATAAATACCTTTTAAGGCTAAAGAAATAATTTACAAACTCCAACAATACCTATAAATGTAAAAAATTCCTTCCTTTCCACTGTTCAACAAATATTTTACCTTGTCCAACAATTGACTTGTAAACGACTAATATTTATCCTTAATAAATACCTTCGATTACTTAACAAATACCATCCATTGTTTAACAAATGTCTTAAAATGTTTAAAAAATACCTTTTAATATTCATAAAATACTCAACTAGGTCAGATAAATGCCTTACAAAATCTAAGGAATACCTTAAATGCAACATATACCTTTCAATGTTCAACAACTATCTTAAAAAGTCCAACAAATACCTTACACTCTTTAGCAAATATTTCGCCAAGGTATAAAAATACCCTGCAATGTAGTATTTTCTCGTAAATACCCAATTCTTTCTAGAAAAATGATTTTTACCGCGTGATGATATCTCATAGTTTGAACCGGGATAAAATTGAACAAATTCCACCGAGGTTGGGAAATAAATGATTCTGATCTCCATGGAGACGCTAAAGAAACAAAATAGCATCGAATAAATTGGAATTTTCTCCATCTCGCCGTCGGTGATTGCAGATTTTTCCCGCCTAAATTCCGTGTCCATGGCAACCGCGTCCATTTACCCGCGAAACTAAGTGAAGCATCTGGGCGGCAAATTAAAAAGATACAGGGAGCTTTATGGTCTGGAAGAAGGAGGCAGGTCAGGAGAAAAGTGTTAGAAAGAGGGTTTCTTACAAAAAGACGGGCATATATAGTGCAACGCACAAACACACGTACATCTCCCATTTTTCTTCTTAAGCTTTCATTGGTCCATGTAATATTTTCCTTAGCGATTTTCCGAGTTGTGTTACCAATTTCCATTTCCTTGGTCCAGGTAAGAAAAAAGGTGGATGTGAAGGCGAACAGAGGATGGACAGAGTTACTCTTCTGAAAAATGCAATGGATGTTGAGAAGGGTGGTGGGGACCGAAAGGGAGGGTAGGGGGAATTAAGTGGGGAGTGGTGGGGGAATGGTAGGAGAGGAAGAAAAAGCGACTCACCTCACCGGCGATTCACTCCGGAGTATAAAGATGAAGGATGGGCATGAAGGCCACGCACGCACACACACACACATACATAAAGCCACAGGATTAAACATACACGCACACAAACGCAAGGGTGTAACATATGTGCTCACGTAGCTATGAAGTTAGATCATGCAGATACGGGAAGCCATGGCGATAGTACATGCACGTACATGGAGTCACAGTGTTGGATATTCGCGCACATGAAGCCGTGTATTCCAATATACACACACATCAAACTAATGAGTCTGAATTTATACGCACATGATGTCACAATGTCAAAACATACACGCATCCGGAACCAGGGCTTGGGGAAATGCGTGCACACGAAGCTACACGTTAGATCATAGGCACTTTCACCAAGCCGCAAAATCGAGACATACACGCACATAGGGTTCGAACACACTCACAGTGTTAGGATAGATAGACTGAACTTGTTTGACTCTTCAGAACTCAGTGGTTATAGGTACATTATAGCAACCCCATGAAGGATATTGAGTCAGATTTGGGGACGAGGGTACTCGCTAAGGGTCACGAGTCGAAACTCTGGCGCAGGGGTCTTCTATGGCATTGCCATATGGGGTGATTGTGTTAGGAAATGGGGAAACCAGATACACAAATGCAGAAAAAAACAATTAGTAGCAATCTATCCCCTCTCCAGACTCTTGAGCGTCCTCTTTCCCCACAATTCCTGATGTCCAGAAACTCAGCAGGAGATAATCTCGACATCCGCCCGGCTCGGAAAAAACTGTGGCGTTACGGATATGTGAACCAGGGGATGTGGAGATTCCAATGCCCCGAGAGCACTCAGGAATCTTTGTCAGTCGCGATAAATCACTTTTTGAACCAGGCGCATTGAGTTATCTCTGTATCGAGCGCCGTGTTGCAACCAGCTCGGTCGGCCATGATGACAGACGCAGTGCCTGGCAGAGCCCCGCTAATTTCAAACAGAGGAGATACGGCATGGAAACCGTCCCCCTCTTAGGACATGGAGCCATCCGTATAACTGGTATGCTTCTAGCGTGGCACGGAGTGTGTTACAAAAAGTCCGAACGCAATACTCCCGGCTCTGTAGAAGCTTTGGAAGCAGAGGCATGGCGACAAATAGTCAAAGGTCGGTACTTTCCTCGATAGCGTCTTGTGCAGAACCAGGGACCGCCACCGGCCTGAGAGCTATGCCCAGCTCTAGAAGGAGTTTCCTAGCCAGAAACACAAAGGGCTTAGGGTATAACTAGCGTCTCTCGGCGGGATAGGCACCGTCGATATTAGCTGCGGATGCAGTGAGAACTGTTGGTGACTGAGGGGTGAATAATGCACTGTGCAGGGCGCAGAGCGAGTGGCATCTCCACAATATCGACATATAGGCTCCTAATGGGGGACGTGTGGAAGGCACCGGTCGCCAGGCACAGGCAGGTGCGGGGGATCGACTCCCCCTTCCGCAATACACGCTCGGCTACAGATGCATAAAACTCGCATCTGTAGTCAAGCTTCGAACGAATTAAAAATCGGTAAAAAAGTAAGGCAGTAACTCCATCAGCATCACAGGTGCTGAACGTCACGGAACGAGGAATATCCATGTTGCGGGTACAAGAGACCCTAAGGCTGCGAATATGAGCCTCCCTGGTGAGGCATCGGTCAAATACAAGACCAAGGAAACGGTGCGGGTCCACTACCTCCAGGCAAACCCCATTTAGAAACTATTCCGGGTCGTGGTAGAGCTGTGGATGGCGTCAGAATTGCACCACCTTAGTATTGGCCATAACGAAAGACGTAATTCAAAACCTGTTGGATTCGATGCTCCAGAGTTGGCATCTGGCCTGCTTATGGATCCTTCTCCATGAGCAGGAGAAGGCTCCATCCACCCGTACGTGGAATCGACGATCTCACAAAAATTCAGATATAAAAATTGGGAGGCGTTCTCTCGCTCCCGTTGAGTTGAAAGTCTTTATGATACCGTATAGCCAGGAGAAAAGAGTCTCCCCGCTAAAAAGAGTGACGTAGTCGGGGAAGAGCGGCGGGTGTGATTAGAAACATACCAGAACCTAGCCCTAGCTTGAAGAACTTCACAGACAGTGAAATAGTTCAGGTGGCACTTATAGCGCATGTAGGCATGGCGCTTCTCTTTGAGGGCCGTCTTGCACTCGGCTGGACACCACGCAAGCGGTCGGCGTGCAAAACGGACAGACCTTCTAGGAATAGTAATTAGGCCCACGGCGATGAGGTTGCCGGAGAAGAACTCAAAAGCCTCACCCACTGACCTAAACTCCTCTACTGAGACAGAAAATCAGTCATTTCCTGAAATTCGGACCACCGCGCCTGTGCTAAGCACCACCAGGGTTGGCTCTCAGGCGGTAGCGGCTCAGAAAATGATAGTGGAATGTGAAAGTAATCACTACCATGGAGGTCATTAACTACTCTCCAACCAAAATCATACTGTGCATGCAGAGAGCACAGAGATAGATCAAGACAGGAAAATAAAGTGGTTCTCGGGCAGTTATGTTTAAACTCATCCATATTTAGGACACCCATCTCCGCTCGTCGATCAGGTCGGCAAGGACTTGACCCTTGGGATTGATCAAGTAGTCGCCCCAGAGACGGTGTCTGCCAGTAAAATCCCACGCAGTGGAAGTCCCCCGCGTCGAAGTCGGCTTAAAGGTGGAATGTAGGGGCAAATAAGAGTATACCTCCTATCCAGTTGCAGCTGTACTGCTACTGCCTGAGAGGAGGTATTTAAAGCAATAATAAGGAAGAATACATCATGCCGGGTGTAAATCGCGCATCCTCCAGCCCAGCTCCCATCCTATGGTGATGGGGTCGTAAAACCAGTATACCCCCCGAAGATGGGCAAGGGGCATGCGCCGAGCATAGTCTCCTGCAAAAAGATCGCTAAAGCACAATTGGAGGAGACAAACTTCCGGAGCTCCTCCGAGTTGGCCCGAAGTCCGCGGAAATTCCATTGGAGGAATATGCCCTCCAATAGTAACTGGGAGGAGATGCAGGGACCCTCCTCGAAGAGAAGGCCATCAGGGAAATGGCCGTACGCTTTTCGGAGGTAGAACTCAATTGGGCGAACGATGCACTAAAGCGCTGTCGCCTTCGAGGACTGATCGGGGCAAAATGGAGCGGGGCTATGCCAGTCTTTTCAGCTCCCCGCCTCAAAACTTTAGGCTTTGAAGGCAAGGGTCCTTCATTTGGAGGATCAACCGTCTTCGAGTCAACCAGTCTAGCACTGGGTGTGGGCGTAGGAGCCGAAGCTCCTTTGGTGCTATCCTCTTTCCAGGGTGAGCTTTAGGAATCTTGGAAGACGGCCTCACGACCAACTTCAGGGGTGTTGCATCCTGTGAGTCTAACGACTCAAAGGAGACGCGGCGCCGTTTCGTTTTACGGGAAACGGTCACACTTCGGGAGGGGGGAGGGACCTTGGTTTTAGCTGGTGCTGGGTATGAACCATTTGTGTCGCCAGCTGTATCAGGGGGAGTGCCCGAGCTTGATAGAACCCGTAGAAAGGTCCTGAATGGGCTTGGAAATGACTGTGCTCGTAGGCTAAGAGAGGTCAGGAGCAGAGGGTGTCATTCTTAACATTGATGCATAAGACGTCCCAGGCAGACTGAGCGCGCCAGGACCAAGTCATTAGCCTCACGAACTCAGATACGATCCTGGGCTTGAACGACCAGGATTTCAATCCCAAGGAGATACGCACCAGATTAGTTAAAAAAAGTAGGGTGCAGCTCTCCGCAATTACACACTTGGCCACACATGTGCGGCCTTGGAGCAACTTACACAGATTTGTGGTAATCCCTAGTTTTCACTTTTACAGGAGAGACTCGTATGACCAAAGTTGTGGCAGTAGTTGCACCTCCACCGCAGTAGTACGGATGCCTTCACTCAGTAGCGATACCAATCGGCACGCACCGACTCAGAGAGATTGTCACAGTCGAACGTGATTAAGAGTGTAAGGGTGAGTATCGAGGCCCCTCCCTGTTTTCACATCACACGTTCGACCTTGACCGCCCCATGGTCGGCCAGTTCTATGGTGATGTAATCTATGGATTAGTCCACGAGTTCCATCGCATAAACTAGTCCTTTCACCATGTTCATGGTAGAGTGCGGCGTCACACTCACCGGCGTGCCATTAAGTGTCCGAAGGGTACTAATCATTGACGCCTCGGTGTGATCTAAGGCTATTAGGGTAGCTAGTGCTCTCCTCTCATGGATCATGTTGCCCTTGACCAACATGCTGCCATCATTGGAGTGAATAACCAAAAAGCGTTTAAGCGGGGGGCTCGAAAAGCCAGTTAGTCTCTCAATGAGGGGTCCCGACGTAATCGAGGCTTCACTCGGCGCACTTGTGACTTTGGTCTTTGTTTGGGACTCCCCACCCGGTTGAGCACCGGGGACGGACGTGCCGATATTGTCCTGGTCGCTTGCTGAAGTGCACCGACCCGTTCGCCCCATAGCTCCCCCAGAGGGAGAGGGACCTTAGTCCTCTTAGTTTTGTTCTTATTTTTTTTCTTTTGGGGAGAGGAGGGTAGAGAATGAACCCGCTTCTCTCCACCGCCGAAAGTAGTCCTTAGACCAGATGGATCGGCCTCAGCAAGATCCTTCTCTGAAATGGGGAATTTTTTGGCTGTCAAATGGGCACCAGCTGCGGGAAGAGGTTTCCTCCTCTATTTGTGAATCCTCAGGGCCCGAGCCGTCTGAAAAGAAGCTTGCACAGGGGTCGACTCGGGCTCTGCGCTTGCCACCGAGCCCGGGTTCGACCCCATGGAAGATCCTACAGTCTTCCGCTGGGTCAGCTTAGAGACCATGTCCATCTCAGAAGGCCTCCATGTGCACCCCCCATCCCCCCAATACATCACGGATCCCATTTGAGGTACCTTTTGTCTCGTCTTGGCCGGCGAATAGGCTTCAATCGGGAAGAAAGGTCGTACGCTGGCCCCTGTAGGGGGGGGGGGCACGGACTGACAGGCCCTGCCATCTCTTGCGCTCCTAATTCGGCCGTCTGCATGTTTTATTTGTAGTCCCTTGTGAAAGAAAAGGAGGACTGCCGCTGGAAAGAGGGAGTCACTCAAGGACGCCTCCAGAGAAGGGGGAGCAAGGGGAGTCCACCGTACCAGTAGTCTTAGGAGAGGAGTAAGCCTCCTTTCCGTTGAAAGAAGTTTGGAGGGTCCTCTGTTAAAGCACAAGGAGGTGGAGGGGGGGGGGCGACCTTATTTTCTGCCATAGAGCTGCCTCAGAGAGGCTCCGACGATGGTCCAGGGAAAGTTGAGAGGGTGTTATGAAAATGGTGACCCTATTATTTTTATTTCACTCAAAGCAATGTGTTTGGCCTTTAAATTAACCAATTCAATAAACTTTCCACCTCTTATCAAAATACGATTCGTCGTAAAAGGTCGTTTAATACTGACAAAATTATCTAATGGTTGTTCGGCTATAAGTATTTAAAGTAGGTTTCCTTCTTTGAGGGTCACCCTGTACATTTGTACCAGACTCCTCTGCTCTCTCATTTATTTTAATGAAAATAAAACTTCCTCACGCATAAAAAACGATGGTATGAGGTTAGATGATGCCTCGAACCAAACGCATTAATTACCCTTATCGTTCCTTCATTATTCGGTCCATATGGTCTACAAACATTTCCAATCTCATCCCAGTGGTTAAAAATATCATAGAATGTCTAATGTCTCGGAGACCCTACCCCCCCGCTTTTTAAAACCTAGCCTCAAGCACGCTACGCTATAATAAAACCACACCTATTGTCCGCCCAGTGCAAGATTATAGGGCCCAATTACAAGGTAGAGTAGAGCCAAGTGGGAAACTCAAAAATTGAGCACCCCATTGGTCCTATGCAATCTTGAAATGGGCACACAAACCAAACACTTAAAATATGACATTTGATAATAATTTATGTATTAATACAAATAAAACTGGATACGTGTAAATAATGCAAAACCTCTAGTTAATAATTATTGCATTAATTCAAAGCAAACTGTATACTTGTAAATAATGCAAAACCGCTAGGCAATGAAATCGCTGTGCTCCCACGGTAAACACACAAACATTCACACATTAGAAAACAGGTGCTAGCTGACGGTTTTGTCCTCGCTGTGCTAAGGAAGAGAATTGAAATAGATGATCATACAAGTAATAAATCTAATAAAGAGAAAATCTGACCCATGATCTTTTTGACATAAATCCGCGAAAGACAGAATTTTATTTGGGTTACGAATGTCGGCCCTCCCCGCTTCCCGTTCTCCAGGAGAATGGGACCGTAATCTTGGACCCGCGTCCGTGGTGGAGTCCTTCGCGACCGCTTTCTCGGAATTCTCTAGCCGGGATTCTGCTCTGCCAGCATTCAATGCGCGTCGTGATTTCGCGGAAGGCCACCGACTGGATTTTACCTCCAGAGGCGGAGAACCTTCCACCGAAAAGTTTACATTGAGTGAGTTGCTTTCCGCCCTTGCTTCGTGCGCGGACCCCACCCCTGGTACAGACGTTGTCCCGTACTGCATGCTTTGACACATGGGTGAGTGAGGCAGGGTTTTTCTGTTAGATTTGTTCAATAGGATCTGGATAGAGAGTATCCTTACAGACTCCTGGCGAATCACTACTGTGCTCGCTTTTCGCAAGCCGGGGAGAGATTACTCTAGTCTGGCTGGTTTCCGCCCAATCTCTCTAACCTCTTGCGTGTTCAAGTTAATGGAGAAATTGTTAAATGTTAGATTAGCTTTTTTCCTGGACAGCGGAGGCCATGGGTCTTCGGCACAGTGCGGCCTCCGCAAGTTCCACTCCACGTTGGATGCTCTGCTCCGACTAGAAAATGCCGTCTGCGAGGCCTTCCTTCGTAGACAGCACTACACCACGGTGTTTTTCGATCTGGAGAAGGCCTATGATACCGCATGGCGATACGGTATCATGGAGGCTCTCCACACTATGGCGGTGAGGAAATGCTTCTTAATATCTATATCTGAATTATATCTGGGTGCGGGTAGTACTTTCCGGCCCAATAGAGCATAAAGATTAAAGAGGGTGTCCCGCAGGCAAGTGTCCTCAGTGCCACACTCTTTGTTCTGATCATCAAAAGCATCCCCTCAGTGCTACTGGAAGATGTTCTCGCTACGCTCTACGTGGACGACCTTTCGATCTCTTTTGGCGCGGCCCAGATGCCAACTCTGGAGCGTCGACTCCAACAGGCATTGAACCGCGTCTCTCGCTATGCCGAAGCGCACAGGTTTCGGTTTTTCTTGGCCAAGACTAAGGTGGTGCATTTCCGCTGCCATCCACGGCTCCATCTTGACCCAGACCTGTGTCTAAATGGGGTTCGCCTGGAAGTGGTTGAGTCGCACCGTTTCCTTGGTCTTGTATTTGACCGACGCCTCACCTGGGAGGCTCATATTCGCAGCCTTAGGGTGTCTTGTACCCGCGCCATGGATTTTCTCCGTTCCGTGACGGTCAGTGCTTTGGGCGCTGATAGGGCTACTGCCTTAATTTTTTGATCAATCAATGGATCGTCCGATGCTCGCCTGATTTTGTACAGTAGGCCATCTTGGAGGGTACCACTATTAACTATTTGTAGCTACACTTTTGCTCCCAAAGCTTGTACGGCTTCGGGAGTGTTGCATTAGGCCTTTTTGGAGCACGCCTCTTGTCACGCTGGAACCGTGCCAGTGTATACGGATGGCTCCAAGTCCAAAGAGGGGGTTGGTTTCCACGTAGTATCCTCTCTGTTTGAAGTCAGCGGGGCTCTACCTTGGTCTGCGTCTGTCTTCATGGCTGAGTTGGTGTCAATACACCACTCGGTACGGGAGATTACGCGACGTGCCCGGTTCGGAGACCGGATTCTGATCTATAGTGACTCACAAAGCGCTCTGAGTGCTCTCGAGGCATTGGAATCTCCGCATCCCCCGATTCGCGATATCCGTGACGCCACGGTTTTGGCGAGCCGGGTGGATGTCGAGATTATCTTCTGCTGGGTTCCTGGACATGTAGGAATTGCGGGGAATGAGGGCGCCTATGATGGCGCCAAAGATTCTGCGAGGACTGGGCGACCAAACAGCGTTTCGCTCTTTCTCAGACCGATTACATGGTAGGAATACGGGCAGCTCTTCGGGCTGCTTGGCAGAGAAGATGGGAGACGGTCGAAGGGAACGTAAAGTTGCATGCCATTGCGTCATGACTATTCCCATGTATCTACCCCCCCAATGCCGCGAAGGCTTCAGGTTGCTTTCTGTCGTCTCCGAATTGGGCACACTCGTGGAATGCATCGCCATTTGATGGAGCGCTTGCCAGCCCCCTACTGTGAAGACTGCGTTGTTTCCCAGACTGATCGGCACATTCTTGTTGAATGTCCCAGTCTGGGCGATCTTCGCGCACGCTACCTGTCCCTGCACTGGGACGAGCGGCATCGCTACCGCTTGTACTATGGACTAGTTCGTGCACACTGACTGGCTGACTATGTGACTTTTTGCCCCCTTCACTTTATTTGACTGTTTGTTGTGGGTCGCAAGCTTCCGCGCCCGAGCCTGGAGCGCGCTTTCTGCTCGTTACCTTTTTTCTTTGTTTTTCTTTTTGTTTTTAGCCTATGATCTTTTTATCCTTGTTATTTACTTGTTATTTGTTTTGTAATATAGCCTAGTAGTAGGCTGTGTTGAGTACGGTGAGTTACGCCCGAGTAGGTCGTTGCCAGGTTGGTTCTCTTCATAAAAAGATTAAAACATTTCTTCTACATTTCTCTCTCTCTTTTTCTCTTAGAGAGAGAGAGGGAGAGAGAGAGAGAGAGCGAGGGAAAGAGGGAGAGAGGGAGAGAGAGAGAGATAGAGAGAGTACACGCTCACGACACCGAACACAACTGCTAAGAAGTTTTTGTTAGATTTGCTTATCGACACGGGCGTGGACACTGCACGTGCACACCATCCACTAGACCAAGCTGTACTGAGACGTAAACGGCTGTTATGTTGTCATCAACCATTTCATCCATTACTAATTTGAAATTTGGGAGTAGAAAGAGAGCACAGAAAAGAGTAATTACACAAAATCCATTAACACTTTAGAAATTGCATGTAATTACTGATGGTCGCAGTGGTTTCATGAACTTACTAACATTTTCAGGGATTTCATGAAGTACCTAATTACACCCATTTCCTGTAACGGTCAAACTTCAGAAAACCTACGCCGTATTTTTAGTCATTCCAGTCGTCATATATGGTTTGGGTTTGGCGCCGAAAGTACATAGTTTCAAGATATTACTCCTTGATAGGATTAAAATTGACATTGAAATTCTTGCCTTCTCTTAATGTGAAAATAAACCATTATTTTCACACACTGGCAACACTTAATTCAACCTTATTTCAAACAATGGCAACTTGGAACTAAACACTTATATGAGCGCTGATTTTTAATTTAACACCAAAATCCATTTGACAATCGTTCCTTAATAATGGCCGATTACGATTCTTGTGCATTCAGTTTGTTGAACTTTAATACGATTTTTGTTAATTCCTCGGTCAATTTAATAGACCTTAGTATAGCTCATGGCCTCATTTTAAAAGCGAAGATTTGCGACTGGTGTGAGAAAGAAACGCGGCTCGATTATATTAAAAGGTGGAGATGTGACAGATCTGTTTTCGTTCACAAGCAGCGGCGAATATATATAACCCTGCTTATCCCAGATCTCCCCAGCACTAAATCGTAAGTTTTGCCGGGTACTTTTTGCGTATTTAGTTTTGCCAGGCCTTCAAATTGTGTACGACTTGTTCCTGAGGTGAGAGCGAAGCGAGCGTGTAGGGGAATATGGGGGGACGGAAGACCCCCCATCCCCCTTAGTAAAAACCCATAGCTCGGCTCGATAACGGGTTCCAGTAACTAAGCACCGTGTCTTTAATAGTAAAAAACATTACTATTGAATTTTGTATGCATTTCAGTCATCATTTACGACTTCGTTTTGGCGCAGAACGCAGCTATATTTAAGAGAGTATCACTGCAAATAGAGACGTACTCAGAGTGCTAATATCTTAAAAATAAGTGGTTTCCGCGCTTAACTTAAGCCGTAAATGACAACTAGAATGCCTAAAAACACCATTAGTACTGTTTTTACTAAAACATTTATGTTCAGAGGCCTAAGTAAACGAGGTAATTTAATGCAAATATGGTTATAGGGTAAAACTAATAAGCTTTGGGCCTGAAACTTAGGAATATTAACATTAGTTTGATAATAGGAAAGCTTGGCGGACTTATAGCAATTGTCGAGAAAGTACAAAGGGTAGGCCAAATTTATCTCTATTTTATATATTGTATTGACTTTTTTGTCTAAGTATTCTGGTGAGACACTTCTAAGGGCACGCAAAAACATAGAGGAGAAAACACTTTGTTTGATGTTATTTTGGTGGTTAGAATATAAGTGTATAAAAGGGTTTTTTATATATTTCATATTTGAAACAATGGTTTGTCCGATCAATTAGAATATATAGGAAAGGGAGTGTGGCATCTTTTTCAACTTCTAAAGTAAATTTAGTCTGCGCTTTTTTTACATATGTACAATCTTAACCATAGCATTAACTGGAACAGTGCCATACCAGTCATAAAATGCAGTAATTATATTTCGAGAAATATATTAGAATGTATTTCCATTGACGCGTTTCCAAATTTCAACCTTAGCCCTGGTTTGATCATGCTAGACCCCATTATCACTACATAAATAAAATCTCAAATAAAGTTGTTTCAGGATTTTGTACCCCTTAATTAAGGTTCAGAGATGAGTAGTCTAAGCCCCCCTTCCACTATTTAAGGCAATGTATGTCCAGTCTCCTGTTCATTCCTTGAAAAGGTCTTTAAGAATAAAGACAAAAGCGCTCAGAATCGTTTTTCACTTTTCCTTTGTGGGTGTATCTGCATAACTTGACTCACGTGCACTTTGCGAGCTTTTTTCATGATTGGAGTTGTTTTTCAATCACGCTGTTTGAGAAACCGTCGTTCACGAGCGTTTGTTTTACTCGTGCTATAAAATAGATGATACAACATCAAAGAGATTATTAACCGTAACATCAATGTTAAGAATCAAAGGGACAAAAATAGGCCGATTTCCCTACTTAACTTTCTGGGGGGTAAGATCCCGGAAAAGATCTTAAATCATAGGCTGGTCGACTACCCGGAAGAAACCCGAAAATAAAATGACCATCAATTTGGATTCCGAAAGGGCAGAGACTCTACCTCAGCAATAGCCATACTAACCGAAAAGATTGCGCAGGCCAAGATCGAAAAAGGATCGTGGAAGTGTTCCTCCGTGATGTCGAGAAGGCCTTCGATAAGGTCTCGGTCGAAGGGCTTACAATATAAGCTCCTCCAGCTCGATCCTGGGATCAAAACAGGGTCCCATAGAGGATGGGGGGAGTCCCACCCTATACGCGATCTTCACGGCTGACCTTTCGCCCCCAATAACACCAGGATGTCTAAATATTCAATACGCAGATGACATCAGCCAGATTATTCCATCGCGATCCACTAATCCAAGATGGCAGGCACGAACTACGGAAAGGGAAATAAAGAATATTAATGACTATGAAAACAAGTGGATAATTAAAACTAACATCCACAAATTCAAAATAATACCATTATCTAGGTTTAAGAAAGACCAGATATCCATTGGCGGCACCGACTACAACTATGCGACGGAAGGAAGTGTACTAGGGTTACACATTGGCACAAGAGGCTACCACGCTCATGCGAAGGCTAGGATAGCCAAAGCCAGAGGTGGCCTAAGGCTAATGCACACCCTAGGCAGAATAAATAAAAGACAACTGAGAACACTGTACAAAGCTTTTGTTGAATCGGTCCTAGTATACCCCCCGATCCAAGAGCACACTATCCAGAAGTCAAATAAGAATAAAGTTCAAAAAATCCAAAATAAAGCAATTTATTTAATAATCCAAACTAGAAGAGCAAAAAGAAAACGCATCAGAGACTTAATCGAAATAGCAGATATTGACCCAATCAACCTGACCCTGGGGAAGAGGGCGAAGAAGATATGGCAGAAAATTGAACGAAAACATCCGCCGATATTTATTTAGAGATCTGAGGATTCAAAATGAAAACTCAACTAAGAGGTTCCTAAGCAGTAGGATCCACCTACGCCAGGTGGAACTACCGATCTATACATGAGATCAGAATCCGAAACAGAAAATGAATCAAGACTAGTATACCCAAGCAGTAGACGAAAATACAAAGGCATGAAAGCCCTAAATAAAGAATAACATATAATAAATAAAGAAAAAATGAACTAGAAGTAACATATAGATACCCAATTATATATATATATATATATATATATATATATATATATATATATATATATATATATATATATATATATATATATATATATATATATATATATATATTCGTATTAAATTCTATAAACTAAAGAAATAGAACCTTGGTACCTGTAAAAAGGTCCAACAAAGCAGAAGCTTCTAAAAATATAGACAGAATAATTAAAATGACTCAAGAAAGAACATCCAGTCTCCTGGCATATATTCATCACTCATCATACCTACTCAACCCCCTCCCCCCCAAGAAAACACTCATACTATCCTTCTATCCTCTCTTCTTCTCTCACCTAATCTTTCATTTTGTCAGATCCTCACTCCACTCATTACATCGGTAAAGGAACAAAAAACATATCAAAACGCCCCGGAGATGATCGAATAAGATCGAAAGTTTAGCAATTTAGTTTGGTTTTTACCCAACCCATTCATTTAAAAAGGAGATGAATACTGGACAAGTGATCCAGCATTTATGTCGTGGTATGACATTAGATTATAGCAATACCATTTTATATCTATCAGGGTGGGACCAATAACTTAAAAGCGAACCGACAAAAGGGACGGAAAACCACGAGTTCAGACGGGCTGAGTAGCGAGAGAGTGCAACGAGGTCAGGTAAATTATGGACAATGGCAAAGCTCAAGGCTATTTAAAGAGGTATGATCAAAAATATAATTTTATTTACACAAAAATAATGAGAGAATTGATGGGTAAAATTACCTCAGAAAATTAACGGGAAAAATCACATCAATAAATGAAAGGGGGAATTGTAGTTATAAATCAGGCTATGAAGTTAGAACTTAAGGTATTCCCGGAGGAGACTATTCAAATGGGAAAGGGGGGATTAACTCAATTGGGTTACTAAAAGTGGGAGAGGGGTTGGCTTACGGATATCTTCTGCACTTGAAGTGAGGCCGCTCGGACTTCAAAACGGGAGGTTGGAGTGATGACGGTTCTCCAAAAGCAAGGGGGGGGGGGAGGGAACTTCCGGTCCAGGGGAGAGTATTTCGGCTACCCGAAATAAGGAGGGTTTCAACAGGAGTTGATGAAAAAAGTCGGAAAAATCACTTGGGGCGATTGTTCAGTGGAATTACCTCCTGGCTGGGGCTAATTCCAAATACACAAAATAGTCCAGCTGTCACTTTGTTTTGTTGCTAGCACTTGACTTGGAACCATCGGAAAATCTTCTGGGTTCTGTTTGAGACTTCTCAACTCTATGTCTCTTCCGGGGAGTCGAGCGTTATTTATATCCGAGGATCTCCCCGGAGTTTGGGGTTAGCGGGAAACAGCTCTACTCTCGAATGGCCTCGAATCTTCTTGCAGAGCTATTTTAGCCCGCCTAAAGGTGAATCGTGGAGGACTCGATTCGAGGCTACCGCTTGTGGAAGGGGGGGGGGGGGTAGGCTTACCACTTTAGGCCTAGCTGGGCCTTCTGCTGCACATAGGAGCATCTTTCCGCTAAAGATCTTCCACGTGGGGATTCCCTCACAATTTACAAGATGGAATAAAAAAAATAGTTAGAAGAAGAAAAAGTTGCCAAAGGAAATTAATTAAGGCGATATAGACAATGGTCTTCAACAATATATATATATATATATATATATATATATATATATATATATATATATATATATGCAACAAAGCCCACAGGACAAAATAATACGAGAATTCCAAGTACTTTCAAACTTTGTTTCGAATTCTTTATCAGGGAATAACAGAAGTATTACAATTTTCGATAATTCTGTTATTCCTTGATAAAGAACTCGAAATAAAGTTCGAAAGTACTTGGAATCCTCGTATTATTTTTTTCTCTGTGGGCTTTGTTGCATTTATTGCTTACTCACGCGATACTTTGTGAGTTTTCCACACACACACACACACACACATATATATATATATATATATATATATATATATATATATATATATATATATATATATATATATATATATATATATTACTGGGAGAGATACCCACCGTTGCCTGGGTAAAATGTGCGTTCGCAAATAAACTAAGATGGATTTGATCTTTATCTTTTTTTATTCTTCCCAAACAATATTTTCATTCTATAAACTAAACTTAATCTTGTTCAGCCACGATACAGAATTTGTTGGTCCACAATATGCTTAGTTTTTCCTTGTAAAGCAAATACAAACATTAATTTTGCGTCCAACTCTAGAGCATTCACATAGTGTTGACCCTAAGAAAAACAGGTTTCCTCTAATTGTAACTATGCCAACAATAGAGTCTCACCTTACGATTTTTTAATTCATTATTTAACTATGAAATGGATGGGCCTTGGCTGAGCTCAGTAGAGGATGAGAAAGATCCAGGAGTAGTAATAGATAAGTGATTAAGGTTTTCTAAGCAGTGTATTGAAGCAAGAAATAGGGCAAATAGAGTGCTGGGTTTCATTAAGAGAAATGTCAGTTAGAAAAGTAAGGAGGTTATTCTTAAACTCTATAACTCTTATGTTAGGCCACATCTAGAGTACTGTATACAGGCATGGTCCCCACATTTTAGACACGATATTAACCTTCTCGAGTCAGTGCAACGGAGGGCAACAAAGATTATTCCTTCCCTGAGGCACCTTGAATATATAGATAGACTGAGGGTATTAAATATGTTCTCGTTCGAAAGGAGGTGTGTGAGAGGGGATATGATTGAGCTCTTTAAAAAATTTTCCGGGATAGATAAATTGGATGTTAGCAAGTTTTTGGAGTTAGATGATGGAAATCGGACTAGAGGTCACCACTTGAAAATTAAAAAGCAAGGGTGTAGGTTGGATTTAAGAAAATATTTTTTCACCAATAGAGTGGTAGACTTCTGGAACAAATTGCTGCAGAGGGTAGTAGGTAGTCCAAATCTGAATGTATTTAAGAGTAGGTTGGATGAGTTTATGGGAAGGGAAGGTTATGATGGTTCCTAAGTTTTGTATATATTAATATTGTTTGTATATATCTATAGCTGCATGATTTAGTCTTTGACAAGCCTTGATGGGTGATACCCTTGTTTCTGGATGGATCCTCTGGATGTAGTTTTCCTGGGAGTTTGGGTGCCTTAAAAAAAGAGGTTGTTTGACTCGGATGACCTATGATGGGCCCTTGTGGCCTTTGTCATCTGTTATATTATATTGTGGGGACTTTGATTTTGTCTTTCCCTGGTGATGGTGCTTTTTGTTGGTGGGTTTTGACGGATGCGGATGACCTTTGATAGGCCCTTGTGGCTTTTGTCATCCGTGAAATTATGTATGTATGTATGTATGTACTTTGCAAAACTTACACGGATTGGAAAATGTCGTCTTCTGAATTTAAATGGCAATTCTGACTCTGATGGATTTCATGATATTCTCTGAATGAAGACATCCTCTCATTTACCACTTCCAGTAAGAATGGTTGTCTCTATGACACGGGGCATAAAGTCATTTACCACCAGACGAGTGAAATTAGAGAGTTTTGTTAGATCGAAATTTTGGAAAAACATTATTTAGATTTACTAAATTATGTGAGAAGTTATGCCAGAAGATCCAAGAGAGTTTGGGAGCTCTGTGGAATAATCGATTTTTTGAGCATGATCTGAAATTGTATCAACCGACATGTAAATTTGTGGACTTCCTCAGAGGATAAGTAGTAGATGTTTATTGATTCTGAAGACATTGTTTTTCTTTGAAGCCAATATAGCTCTTTCACAAAGCCAGTTGTAGTTTTTGTAGTTTTGCTGAAGATTGGATAATACCTTTGCCTTGAGATTATCAATAGTATTAATATCTATACAGAAAAGAGATATTCCTATTCCACCATCAGCATCAAGAGGTACTTTGCCATTTATCAGTGTCAGAATGTTTTTTTGTAAATTGTGCTGAGAGTTGATAACCAAAGAGCTCTGCTCTCATATTGGTGTTTGAGGACAGTGCTCTAATATTCCTACACAGACAAGATGATTTTAGGTAATCCCGGACCTCCTCTGCCCTCGTTAATTTATGGATCACTGGAAGTGTCTGCTTGAAATCAGCTTACTTCAAAGGAGTGACACCTCTCATATGAGCCTAACAATCCCTGACGTCTCGCATTGTCCAGCTTAGTGCTTCTAAGGCTCACTTATAAGGCGCTGAATGAGGTACCCGGCTTTGCCCGGGCGAAAAAAAAAATTCATAAGCAAGATATAGGTTGAAATTCTTATATTTATTAAAATTATTCTTTAACCAATGCTACATTCAGAACAAATCTTAGTAGACAATATTGTGGTGAATAGACAAACAGGTTGCTTTTGCTTCCCACATGTGAACAACGATGTAGGGTAAAACTAATCTGTCTCTCAGAGAGTCTTAACTCAGCTCACATTCCCAAGGTCAAACAGACGGGGGCCGTTTGGAAAAGGGTCCGTAGCTCCATTATGGGGAGGGTAGGACTTGAAACTCGTGACTAATTCCATTATCTTCCTCGGAAAATTTTACCTAAGAATACATTTTTAGTTTTTATTTAGACTTTCTAACTTTTCTTCCTATAAATGGACAGACAGACACACACATACACACAGACAGACTTGATATTTATTATATAGATATATTGGTTCCTCCTTTGCTTCTTGTAGTTATGAAAAATAAACTCAATTCCAGTTGTGAAGTGCTTGGAATTCGTCTTTTTTTTTCTCTTTCCTGTTGGTTTGATCTACATTTGTACTCCCTCCACGCGCCTGTGAGCTTCCCTAATTCATGGGCAAAGCTAAAAAAAAAAGATTCCCCGTTTACGCCTCGCCCCTCTTCACAACTTACGAATCTACACTTCGTCCATTATAGTAGAAAGGTTGCCCTCGGATCCTCTAAACATCGAGTTCCATAGGTTTCTTGGGAAACGGCAGATCTAACAAGCTGCCGATGGAGGCTAATACAAGTAACTTATATAATGAAGTAAAAAAGAATAAAGCTGAATTTCTCAGGGGAAATTAATTTCTGAATTTTATACGAGTTAGTAATCTCTTAAGAGGTAAGTCTCAAGGGGCAGATGTATTTTAGAAATTAGCTACATATAATACAACGAGAATTTCAAAATATTAAAGGTGACAGTCGCAGCAGTTGTACTCGATTGGATCACTCATGTTCTCTTTATCTCTTTACAATTATAGACTACCTGTTAGTCAAGTGCTTTGTTTTAAAAGTCCCTACGTGCGAGGCTAGCAAACGCTTTTAGACGTCATTTAACGTAACCTATTTTACAAAACAAAACAAATCAATAAAATGAGGAAGTAATGGAGAATAATAAGATTGTAATGGATATAAATTTGCTTTGAGTTAGCTAAGAATAATTAGATTTATACTTAGTGAGGGGTGAGAAAGGTCAGTGAGAGGTCAGGCCCTATTCATCTTGACCTCACCTGAGGACGATGGTTTTAACACTCTGCCCTTTATCTACCACTTGGTTATAGCCCCCATTATCTTTTGAATCTTCTTATACCCCATTTTGGTGTGCGCCATAAAGGGAAAATTTCGCGTAGATGAGTCTCTATGATCCAAACTGAGTCTCTATCCTCGGAAATTGGATCTTAATGCCCGATAGTATGTCCCCATGGCAATAAATGGGTCTTCATGCCACCAAATGGATCTCCATGGGTCAAAATGTGTCTTCATGATACCAAATGGATCTCCATGCTTTAAAATGGGTCTCCATGCCATCAAATGGGCGTTTATGCTTAAAAATGGGTATTTATGGCACCAAATGGGCCTCCATGGTGCTTAATAAGTCTCCATGCCCGTAAATTGGTCTTCATTCCCCCAAATGTGTCTTCATTCCACCAAATTGGTCTCCATGCTCCAAAATAGGCCTCCATGCCCTCAAAAATGGATCTCCATGTCCTTGAAGAAGTATACATGCCCGTAAATGGGCCTCCATGCCCGCAAATTGGATTCTGTACCCTCACAATAAAATAATGAACCTAAACAAAGTGGAAATACCATCGGGATGACGACACTAGAACTGGCAGTAGGACACTTCCTGTTCCTTGGACCGAATCTAGTCGTAACGTGGGTTCCATTCTACTACCGAGTCGTCATTAAAAGCCTCCCTAAGCGGCTCCATCGCTAGTGCTAGTGGGAGAGGGCGTCCCCTTCTATGCTTTTATGTTACCTTACCCCCACCCCTCCTCTGGCTACTACCAGCAAGGGAATAAGTCACCGCAATTAAAAGTTCAGACTAGTACCAGGCTAGTTAAAATTCACGAAAACCAAAGAAAACAAAGGAAAACAAATAAAACCAACCATACAAAAACGCAACAAATAAGAAACAGAACAAAGAAAAGAAGAAGAAAGAAGCACGATCCCGTGGCGCGGGGAAGCGAGCCTCCACCCGGCGCAAGATTATGTTACAAATAACAAAGGAGGTCAAATAAAATGGAAGAAGACAGGCTCTAACAAAGAGTCAGATAGTCCATAAGTCTGTGTAGACTGACCCGACCTGAGTAGAAGGGATATGCGGTAACGATACGGCTGATACAAGGGCACGTAAGGTGCGCTAAGATCACCCAGAATGGGGCATTTAACAAGAATGTGCCAAACAGTCTAGGAAAGAACGCAGCAGTCGAAATAAAGTGCAGACGAGCTCTCCATTAACACGTGGTGCGTCCCTCGACTGTGTCCGATTCGAAGACGAGAGAAAGCAACCTGAAGCCGTAGCGGCATTGGGGGGAGGTCCATTGGAACAGTCGCGGTGCAATAGCACGCAACTTAAGGTTCCCCTTAGCTGTCTCACATCTTTGTCAGGCAGCTAGGAGGGCTGCCATGTAATCAGGGTGAGGAAAAGCGAAACGCTGGTAGGGTCACACAGTCCCCGAGGACTCTGTTGCGACCTTATTAGGGTGCTCATTCCCAGCAGTTCTCACATACCTAGAAATTCAGTAGAAGATAATTTCGACATCCGCCCGGCTTGTGGCAATAGTGGTGTCACGGATTCCAAGAACCAGGGTGTGTGGAGATTTCGATTCCCCGAGAGCACTCGGTGTGCTTGATGAGTCACTAAAGATCACCTATACGGTCTCCAAATCGGGCACCAGGCGTTATCTACAGTACCGAGCGGTGTATTGCAACAAGAACCGTAGCGAAGACAGACGCAGCGCCTGGAAGATCCCCGCTGCCTTCAGACAGAAGGGATACGGTGTAGAACCCGCTCTCCTTCCTCCAGAGACTTAGAGACATCCGTATTCACTGGCAAAGATCCAGCGTGACACGAAGTGTGCGCCAAACAGGTCTTATGCAATACTTCGGTCGCTGTGAAAGCTTTGGGAAAAGAGCCGTTGAGAAAAATAGTCAAAGGTCGTCCACTCAAAGGCGACATCCTGGGAAGAATTAGAGGCGCAACCAGCCCCAGAGCGACAATGCGCTCTCGAAGGAGTTGCATAGCCCTAAACACAAAGGGCTGATATTATGACTGGCGTTTCTCGGCGGTATAGGCATCGGAGAATTCGCCCGCGGATGGGTGGAACGATTAGCGACTGAGGAGGCGCCGCGCTCGCAAACACAGGCGAATAATGCACTATGAACGGCGTAGAGCGAGTGGCATCTCTCCAGCATAAACAGGTGGGCTCTTAATGGGGGACATACGGAAGGCACCGATCACCAGGCGAAGGCCAGTGTGGTGGATCGAGTCCACCTTCCGCAATAAACACTCAGCTGCGGATGCATAAAACTCGCATCCGTATTCAACTTTCGATTCAACCAAGGACCAGTAGAAAAGTAAGGCAGTATTCCTATCAGAGATCCAAATGCTGAAGGTTACGGAATGCATAATGTCAAAGGCGCTGGTACAAGAGACCTTAGGGCTACGAATATGAACCTTTCAGGTGAGGTATCCGTCGAAGACAAGACCAACGAAACGCTTCAGATACACCACCTTCAGGCAATCCCGGTTTAGGAACAAGTTTGGGTCGGAGTGGAGCCATCGATGACAGCAGAATTGAACCACCTTAGTCTTGGCGAGGAAAAACCGAAACTTGTTCGCTTCGGCATGGCGAGAAATGCGGTCCAATGCCAGTTGGACTCGGCGATCTAGAATTGTCATCTGGGTTGCATTACAAGAGATTGAAATACCTTTTAACGTAAAGCGTAACTAGAACATGTTTCGGTAGGAGAGAGATGATAACTTTGATTATCCGGGCAAAAATGTGAGTCTGAGGACACTTCTCTGCGAGACGCCTATTCCTAAGGTCGTGCTACACCACTCTATACCATACACTACTCTTATATTATGTAGGGGGTGACTTAATCACCTACTGCAACACGAACCGTTTAAGGACTGTTCACAGGGATTAACGACCGACTAAGAGGTCAAACTTGAGCGGTTGGGTTTCAAATCCTTAATAATCAAACAGAGTGCATAAATGGTTGGCGAGATTTACTTGAATAGGCCCAGAGTATCGTTCAAGGTTAGTTAAAGATGAAACAACAAAAATATAATTTTATTTACAAAGATTAAAACAAGAATTGAAAAATGGCAGAACAGGATTATTTAAATTCAAATAATTAATAGGATTCTCAGAGTTAATTGATTAGCGTTACTAGGCTCAGATCAAAAGATGGAACTTGACAATACTGATAATGGAGGGGGTTTCAGTCTTACGGGTGGGTGGCTTCGAGGAAGGTCCTTCTTGCGATGAGGCGAGTGTGGAATGGTCCGATGAGGCAAGTGGGGCACCGTTCAAATGAGGCAAGTGAGGCACGATCCGAACCAACCTTCCGATGAAAATAGCCGATCTTCAAAGATGACATTCGACCGGAAATGTGGGAATTCTCGTAATCCACTGGAAGAGGAAACTTCTTTTCCTCAAAGGTAGCGAAGGGAGACTGTCGTGCAACTTCAAAGGCTTGCCGTTCTCAGAAGCTACCAATTGACTGGGGTAGAATCACGTCGGAGAAAGTTTTGCTTGTCGGATGAACGCTCACGGGACTTCGACGAGACGATAAGGACGACCTTGAGGTGCGTTTAGGCCTCGTCGATCTCAAGTCAAAACCGAGTATTTTTATGGGCGATTCTGAAGGGAAAGGGGGAATTTGGAGAAATAATTCACAAGCTCCAGACATCTTAACCTGGAGGCGGAGTCGATTCATCATTTAACAGCAAGTGCAAGACACACGTCTCTTTCTCGCCTCGTCAGATGGGGGGGGGGGGGCGCTCGGGATGATTTCACAGGGTTGGAGAATATTTCCCCAATGCGCTCAAGAGTTAAGACTTCTCAAACGTTCCCGAACAGGAAGTGATACAACTGCAAGTGGTCTCCAGTAAATTGGGGGGGGGGCAGAGGTTGTTCCCTTTAAACCTACCTCTTTGCGTAGAAAGATAAATTATTTTCTCCTTAATCTCTGGATGACTACTGAGGAATTTTTTCTCCATTGAAAGCATTGCAATTGCATTTAGTATTTCAGAATTTCTAGTGCTCCCTATAAAAGTTTTTATTCTTTTTAGTGTTGAAAAGCAGTGCTCTCCCTCTGATGTAGTCACTAAGAACAGTTTATATATTATTTTCCTAGATAAATTTCAGCAGCACAATTAATTAATAAGAGAACCGAAAAAAAATATGAATTAAATTCTACACTTTATCACATTCAAGAATATAAACACGTTTTTAAGCACAAAACACATGGAATAAAAAGAAACACTACCTTCCACCAGCACACCAAGGGTGTCACTGCGTGAGTCACAGTGCTCTATCACCCTAGCATGCAGCTTCCTATCTCGGACATGTGAGCAGGCGCACAACAGTCAATCACCGCGTCACTGTAGCTGTGAAGCACACAGTTCTATACAAGGATTTTTGCATTTTTTTCATAAACTAGGGGATGGTTATTGACATTAAGCTTTATATAATGTACAAGCATAAAGAAAGGATTAAAAAAAAGAAGCTCATTATATTGAATGTTATCGATAATATCGAGTGGAAATTGGAGGTGCTCCAGTTCCGCAGTGCTTATACACGAGCCGCCACTGATCAAGTCCTTGTCGGTCTGATAGAAGAGCATAAAATAGGTGTCCGAAATGTGGATGAGTCTACGCATCAGTGTCTGAGAACCGTTTCATCCTACTGCCACGATCTGTCTCTGTGCTTTCCGCATCGCATCTGATTTGGGGTGGGAGGTGGTCGATGATTTTCATGAAGGTGACCACTTATAATTCATATAACATCTGGTCAATCTGCACGCCGTAAGCTTCATTGATGGTCGGCCGAGTGTGAGGTGGCCCTCAAACAGAAGCCGTATGCCTAAATGCGCTATAAGCGACGATTATACCGTCGGTTAATTTCATCGAGCTTGGGGTAGGTTCCGTTATCTTTCGAAACACACCCACCGCTCTTCCTAGCGGGTATACGTGTCTTCACCTAACGGGATGACCCCTCTTGCAAAGGTGTGGAAGCAAGTCACAAGGATTTAGAGCAATCAAATATTCGCAGACCCCCCTCCCCCTGTTCTACAGAGAACGGGAGCGCAATCTGGGACCCAGCCTCTCTACCAGAATCTTTCGCGACCTCTTTCTCCATATTATCTTTGTGGCGTGCTTCTCCGCTAGCATTTAATGTACTTCGTGATGTCGCCGAAAGCCGCCGACTGGACTTTACCTCCAGATGCGGAGAACCCTTCAACTACAGGTTTACTGTGAGTGAGTTTCGTTCTGCTCTCGATTTGTGCGCGGATAAATCCCCTGGTCCGGATGATGTCGTGTATTCCATAGTTCGACATATAAGTGAGCCAGGGATGACCTTTCTGTTGAGATTGGTTCAACAGGATATTGATAGAGCGTAATTCCCCAGACTCTTGGCAAATGGTTACAATGCTCGCCTTTCACAAACCAAGGAGAGACACTCTACCTTGGCTATTTTCCACCTAATTTCGAGAAATTGGCAAATGTTAGATTAGCCTATTTCGTGGACAGCGAAGGCCACATGACTTGTGCATAGGCGTCTTCAGCAAGTTTTATTCCATGTCAGATTTCCTGCTCCGAGTGGAAAATACAACACTACGCACGGTATTTTCAGTCGCGTGCGAATTTATATCTCCCTATGTCGGTCGTTCGGTCGGTCTTAGCTTTGCTTTCATTATTTTGTTAATAAGATAATAACTTTTCGGCCGATTCTAACGAAATTTGGAACCTCCTGTTGTTTTACATTTTCTTTCGAATTATATAATTGCCAAGGTCCTCCCAAAATTAGCTCGGGAATTATTTTGTTTTGGCAATAACATCATAACTATTCGGCTGATTCTAACGAAATTTGAAACCGTCGTGTTGTTTCCACCTTCGAGTACTTATCGAGGATAAAGGTTATGCTCATCATTCGAGTCTTTTCTTCCCTCCGCCTTGAAACCTTTGTTCCATGAAGGCAAGGATCCCTATTTTGAAGGGCCCTGCGTCTCCGAGGTAGCCAGTCCAGCCTTGTTTGGGGGCGTAGGAGCCGAAGCTCTTTTAGGGATGTACCCCTTTTGGGAAGGACAGCGTTAGAAACCCAGGAAGACCTCTTCACGACCACTTTCAGAGGTGTTGATTACTCATAGCCTAAAGACTCGGTGGAGGCTCGTGGACGTTTCGCAATCTAGGAAACCGTCTTGCTGGAGGGACGGGCTGGTAGTCCTGGTTTTAGCCGAAGCTGGATGTGAACCCTTTGTGCCGCCAGCCTACGAGTGGAGGGCATGGGGTGGGTAGGACCCGCAGAAGGGTTCCGAATATGCACGGACACGATCGTGCTTGTAGACTTGGAAAGGACAAGAGCAGAGGGTGCCTATTTTAAAATTGTGGCATATGACGTCAGAGGCATCACTGTGCGCGCCGGGACCAATTCCTTAGCCTCGCGAAATGAGAGACGATCCTGAGCCTGAACCGCCAGGATTTCCTCCAGGAGATACTCACCACATTGCTTTGAAGAAGCGGTGTGCGGCTCTACGCAAATGACACACTTGGCAATAAGAGGGACTTATTGTGTACGGTCTTGCATAAATTTACACAGAATTCGGGTAAACTCGACTTTGCACGTTTACAGGAGCAATTCGTATGCCAAAGACGGTGGCAGTAGTATACCTCCCTGGCAGTGACACAAATGCCTTCATTGGGGAGCGATATCAACCAGGAGACATCGCCCTAGGGAGTCTGTTATGAATAAACGTGACGATGTGTCTAGGGGTTGGGTCTTGAGGCCCATCCCTGTTTCCCCATTACACGATCCACTTGTACCCCTCCATGGTCAGCCAGCGTACTTGACACAACCAGGTAGTCTCTGAATGACGGGCATCGATGTAATTGGGAGTCCGCGCCCCACGCAACTCCGTCTTTAGTCTTTGGCTAGGCCTCTTTGCCCAAGAGTACCACGAGTCAGGAGGTGCCAGTATTGACCTGGTTGCTTGCCGAAGTGGCAGTGGACCGCTCCAATAACGGAGCATTCACGGAAGGAGAGGAACCCATGGTCTTCGATTTTTTCTTATAATTCTTGTGTTTCTTCTTTAGAGAGGAAGGCGGGGCACCAGCCCTACAAGGAACACCAAAGCCGGAAGGACAGGACTCAGCAAGAACATTCTCCAGGTGGGGAAGAATTTGGTTGTCAGGGGGGCACCAGTATGGCGAAGAGGTCCTTGCCCTTCCGTGTAAGTCCTCGGGGGCCTGTGCGGTCTGATAAGGAACTTGCATGGGGGTAGATTCAGGTTCGTCGTCTGGCACATGGCAAAGGATCTCTCCCATGGAAGAGCCTGCCATCTTAGACGGGATCACCTCAGAAACCATCTCCTTCCTTATTAAGGGCATCTAACTGCCAGCTGGCCCATAAAGTGCCAGGTATCACGAACGTGGAGTCAAAAGACGTTTGGCCCGTCTTGAGCGCCACTGGGGCCGGCATGGTAACCTCCCTTTGGAAGAGAAGGGGTGCGGGCATACCGGCTTCCATCAACGTGACAAACCTTGGATCGAGGAGGTGTCATGGCAATACCAAAGCGACCACGCCGCCTCTTACCTCTCGAAAGGAATTGGATAGTTTACCTGTCCCGATCGGAGCGGGGGACGAACCGAAGGTTCGTGCCCATTGTCTAGCCGTTTTCTTGGGGAGTCCTTGTGAAAGCAGAGGGGGACCCGTCGCAAGGGGAGAGTCGCTCGGAGGTTACTCTCCTAAAGAAGGTAAGTGGAAATCGCCGAACCTGTCGTGAGAGGAGAAACGGAAGCGTTCTCTCCGCCAAGAAAATCTTTGGGGGACCCCCGAGAAAGTATAGAGGCAGGGGGGGGGGCTGCCACTAGACTTGAGTCACCCGAAGGCAACTTTGCACAAGGGGGTAAGGGGGAACCCCCTAACCCATATAAATTAGAGAGGGGGAAACAACCCTCTCCACTTGAAGAGGTTTAGAAGGGCTCCTGACGGATAGATGTATAGCTCCTCTATCGGTTAAGGGTAGTGAGATGGGAGGTCCTGCACCAAGATTAATTGTTAGCGAACCTGGGAGTGCACAGTGGTTGGTTTAGAAGGGAGAGGGGAGGGGTGCGCTGCTAATATCTTTACTTGTATATTCATTGAGTTTTGGGTGTTGTTTTTGGAAATGAAAGATTTGTTAGGACAAAAACAGAGCTAACTCCATTCGTGAACATTCCGTATAGCTGTCTTTCATAGATGAAGGAACCAGAAACCTGATAATGATACCAAGAGTTTCGTTTTCAGTAACCACCTCAGATGCCTGTTGGCGCAGATATGGGGCCGGTTCTAAACAAAGTCGGTGTTTAGACGCGGTCGCTTGGCTCTATGTAGATGGGCCACAGAAATTCCCTCATAAAGATTAACCTATACGGTCTGGGGAGGACGTGTCCTGGTTATCCCTAATCCAGTCGCTCTTTGGTTCAAGACAGGTCCCGCTGAAAGAACGCCGACTGCAAAGTTTCACTCATACCCCCCCCCTTCCCCACAATAAAGCGACAGGAGGAGATGAGTTCGTAGCTTCCAATATTGCGCTGCGATTACCGAGGAGGGGCAAACCAGGGCCAATCCTAAATAATTAGGCCTCCCCGTCATTCTTTACTAGCCAGGCTAGGGTCCAAACCCAGTGGGAGCAACTCTATATAGTCGAACCAAGGGAGAAAGGAGAGGGAGAAAGGAGAGGAGGTTAAACTGGGACCGGACGGGGGGGCTGAGTACCGTAAGCTCGTCGACTAAGTAAACACAGCGCCGTGCCCCGTTACTGGAAAGATGGGCTGGAGTTATGGGGAGGGAGGCTTCTTATATTTGTTTATCAATATTGTTCATCTTGAGATTTCTAATATTCGAATCTCTTTATTCTTCTTGACTGAAGATGCCCCTTCAAACATTTGTCTTCCGTTATCTGACTCTTAGTTTTCTTGTAGGCTGAGATTCCGTCTTCTTTAATTTGGCTGGGTTAATTCTTGATCTTGGAAATTCTTTCTTGATGTATCTTCATATTAACTTGCATTTATCTTGATGTGATGATTCCTTCCAAATTCTTGATCACGTGATGACTTCTTCTTTAATTCTCGATGACTGATGATTGCTTCTAGCTTCTTGATGCTCTCTGATGATGGGACGAATTCTTCTTATTTCTTTATGATTTGATGGCGGGATGAGTTCTTCTTGCTTCTTGACGACGTGATGATTTCTTGATGAGTTGAGACGAGTTAGCACTTGAAATCGTTTTCTTTCCGTTTTCCTTGACATTGGTTTTCTCTTGAGTCGATTTCTTGAGTTGTCCATAAGGTGTTTTCCGTTTTCTTCTGGGATCTTCTCCGTAAAAATTGTGGACTGTGGGATCGATCTCGGGTCTTTTGAATCCAGAGGCCAGCACTCTGCCGTCACGCTACAGCCAAGTCCGTCTTGACTTGGTAATTTAATGGGCTATTTATATTCTCGCTTTTTGGAAGGAAGTTTTTCTCTTATACATCTTCGCACCCCTACAGAGTCTCGGTTAATCCTCTAAGGGGAGTTGGGGCGCCGGTCCTCTTTGGAGCCTCGCGCATTTTTGTGAGGGGGAGGTCGGTCAACATCCTGGGAGCAGATATCCCAGCTCCTTTAGACCACATTTCGGTGCGTCTACTAGTGGTCGATATGTTCCATCAGGGTCTTGGCGACTGTGTGCCAAGAATGACACGCTCGTCCAAGATCCACCCGTCTCCAGTGAAGTCCCAGACATGATCCCTGACCCCATGAAAGGGGATGTCCCAATTGAGGCTCTCTCCGAGACGAACTGGGATCCTATTGTGAATCCTAGAGCGGCATCGCCATAGGTTGCAGAGTTATTTCCTGGAAATCATCTCGAGTAGAGAATAAAATAGGATGAAACCCCCACCACCCTCGCATAAAAATACCCTTATTGAGAGATTGCCGAGCGTCTTTGAGCCCGACGGATTTGAACGCTTCCAAGTCATCCGTGCAACTGACGGAACAAGGCTCTCCGAAGGATACATGTTCCATCAGTGTAAGGGAATAGCTATAGAACAGTGACAATTTTCAAAAATGGGTCAAACCCCAAATTATTTAAACTGCTCTAAGTCCACATACGATTAAACTGTTTCACACAAAGTGTTTAATTGTGCCGGATTGCAGCCTGCTTCTTTTAACAATTGCGACACATATATTTTCGAAAAGGTGGTCCTGGTGTCCATGCTGTAGATCGAATTCCTTTAGTAAATTAAGAATATTTATTTACGATTAAGTTTAGCAAAATTTACTTCTAGGTGAAATAAAACTTCATATTTAGGAGTGAAGTTATATAATTCATTTAGAGAATTACGAGCTAGAAGAATCCCAGGATCAAATGGAAGCTAGTTCAAGAAATAGATAACCGACTAAGTACCAGAATTAACGGTTTTTAGCTATTAAACAAAGGATTTAACAGCGCGATAACATAAAATTTATTTTCTTATAAAATAACACAAACTTGGATTGATTTGCCTTTGGAAGGTCGTTTGAGCGCTACAGTAAAAATGGTCAAAAAGGAAGAACAGGTAAAACGAAGAGTTGATATTAAAGTGTTAATGACTCTTATTTCTGCAAATTTATCTTTTCAAGGAATATTTATTGATTCTATTCTTAAACATATTTACTGTCGTGCCTTTGACGAGATTCTAAAGTAAGTTGTTCCAATTTTATATTAAAATAAATTTGCGCTATCGAAGTATTATTTTTTTAGCTTACTAGTTTGAAACCGTTATTTTTAGATGCCGTTTAGTTATTTAGCTCAAATATATATTATTATTTTAACTATTTCCATAAGTTCAATAAGCCTCAGCTTTCTCGGTACCATCTATTTCTAATTTCCTGAATTATTTCCGATGCTGGACGCGTTCAATCATTACAATGTCCTTTTGCATTTATGGAGATCAGAACTATACCACATAGTCTAAAGAAGCTCTTACACGTGTTTATATAGAGGATGAATAATATATATATATATATATATATATATTTTTTGTCGAGGGTTAGGGAGTGGGTAATCCGGTCCCACTTCCTTGGCATCTATTTCAATTCCACACCAAGGTAAAGTGGGGTGAAGTGTAGCCAATACACCTACCGTAGCCACTTCCGGTGAATAAGAATAACCCCGGTGCTTCCCTTTTGATCAAAATTAAAATAATCATCCCCTGAGTGTGTTTTCACTCAGTAACAGCCAGTCATGGGTGGACTTATGTAATATTGAGAATTGAACCGGGTGGATTGCTTATCAATTGCCAAAGGAACGTCTAGAATAGTTAAAACCCACAGATACAAAAATAAACTTTATTACACATAAATTGGAAATATGAAATAGCATATATATGTATAAATATGATTAATCTTTGTACTGAATTGGTAGGTCTATATAATGTCGTGGGAATTACACTTGAAATCTACTTTCTAGGATGCTTGTGTCTTAATTGCACTCGGCAGAATGATTTGGATAATATTACGAGGTTATGGGCTCGGGATGAGAATTCTAGTTAACGATTAAACTGATGAAGTTAGGGGAGGGAATAATTCACTTTACCGATACCTTTGAGTTCGTAAGTATTTGGAGAATGACGGTGAATGTCTTCTTCTTCTGACGATGTTTGCACTTAGTCCGGTCGTCCAAGGTTACCGAATGTGGGGGTAATCTTAGATCGGTGTCCTGATATAATCATCCTAGGTTGGATCGCGAAGGCAAGTCAAATTGTGACTTAAATCGTAATTCTTCTCCTCGAAGTGTCCGTTCTGATTATTGGTAATGGAGTGGGTAGCCAAAAATGATTACCTAGCTGCATCTAGGGTAATCCGCAGAGGAAGGTCCTGTGTAAACTCTGATTCTGTAGAGGGAGGGGGGTCTGCGGTAAGTTTAGCACCTACAAGTACCGTGACGGCAACAACAAATTGCCCGAAGTTTCTTCCTTGCAACGGTCGAACTGTTTCCTTTGTGGGACTAGAGCCACACAAAACGTAGGTCCAAGATCTTCTTCTGCCCGACTCCAGGGAGAATTTTTCCTTTTATTTCCCTCAAGAGCTAAAGTTGAGAGAGAGCACCGGATTCTTATAAAATTCTTATCGTCGCACGAAAAGACCTTTCGTCTGCCACCAGGACATGCCGAACGTTCATACCTCGGCGCCATCCGAGCTTTCCTCGTCTCAAGTCACAGGTTTATGACGGCGCGAAGAAACTCGGGCCTTCGTCGGCTGGCAGGTGTCTTTTGAGGCAGACATTTTCCTGTGTGGCCAGCCACGGATTTGGTTATCCCAAAGGTGCGAAAAGGGTTGAAGGGGATTCGATGCGAAAATGCGAATTTGGAATAAGAGGGAGGGGGGCACGCAGCTGTGTCAGTGTATTTATGTATGTACAAATGCATGGAGGTATTTAGACTTATATATATATAAATATAAGTGAAAGAACTCAATAGCGAGTTATGGTATATGGTATATGGTATATGATGCTCCTATACATTGGTTTCACTATCTTATATATATATATATATATATATATATATATATATATATATATATATATATATATATATATATATATATATCGATTTAAATACAAAATGTCTAGCTATGTAGCCAAGAACCCTTTTGCCCTTTGAAAAGCTACAGTAGAGTGTTATGAAAATTTCATATCAGTCGAGATTAAGGCAAATCATTTTCTATGTTGTCTGCGTTTGAAATTTTACCACTCATATTGTAAATATTTCCTAGATTATCATGACCTTGCATTTTACCACATTGAATTCTATTTGTAATGTTTCCGATCATTTTACCACTCTATCCAAGTCTTTTTGCAAGTTATCTAGTTAATATCATCAGGCAATTTTGAAATTTTGCATAAAAATTCGTATCAAAATCGTTTAATTATAAAAATTAATAGCACTACCTTGAGAACAGTTCCCTGAGTAACGCTGGTAGGAACTGATGTTCATAATGAAATATTTCCAGCCACTGTTCACCCCATTTTAGTATGTTTCCTCCTATTCCGTGCGAATTTTGATTTGAGTTTTTCAATCGGAAAAGATATCAAAAACATTTTTGATATTGAAATAAACTAAATTTCCAGCTTTATATTGGGCAACCGTTGCGATAATTTCGTGAAGAATTCAAGTAAATTAGTTTAAGGAACAACGTCCACGTCTAAAGCCCTTTTGTATGATTTTATTGTTATTTACCTATAGTTGTTACACGATCCTATCTCTAAGGATCGACTCCAAGAGTTTACTAACAGGCGAAGTAAGGGAGAGGGGACGAATTTTTCCAGGATCAGTATTTAGGCCGCTTTAAAGTTTTAAGGATCTATTCCCGCGCTAATATACTACTTATAAAAGGCTTTTAACAGTTCACTAATTTTTTAACATGGATCGGATAGATTTTAGCGGGACACGGAGCTTTGGAAAAGAATTCTTTTCTTAGCCTAAAATGTACATTAATTTAATTTTGGCTTATGCCAATATCCGATAAAGTAGTGTCTTAAAAAAGGATTATGTCTTGTATCCTAGGCAAGTTACGAGTATTTGCATCTCCGACGGTAAAATACAATCGTGTTTTTCATAGTTCCTTTTCTGTTCTTTTTTGTGTTTGAAAAGGTGACAATAGCAAAGGTATCGGTCTTGATCCAGCCTCTATTGGTGTCTTTCGGAGTTTTATACAATCGATTACGTTCCTTCATGAGCTTAATTTCACTATTTACTCACGGTAACTTTTTTATTTCACTATTTATCCACAGTACTTGGCTTTATATTTATATTTATCAATAGTACTTGGTTTGAATTTGCTATTTATCGAAAGTACCTGGTTTTAATTTCACTATTTATACACTGTACCTAGTATGATTTCACGATTTATATATATATAGAAGAATAAAGTAGAAGGACGACCTCGTGCCCTTCTGCACCCACGTGGTCTCGAGATCACCGCATGGAGCGTTGAAAGCGAGGCTGATCTTCGGCGAGGATGAGGTCCACGCCGTTTTATTGCACCCCAGCTGCATTTTACTTAGGGACACATTTTCCTCCCCTCACATGCTCTTTCAGCCAGCCTCCTGCCTTCCGGCATAGATCGAAGCTCTCGAAAATTCTACGCCAACTTTATCTCAGTTCCCCCAAAGGAGTCGCTCCCTACCCCCCAAATTGCGCGAGTCGTGGAGGCTCTTCCCAGGCAATCCCAGCAACCAGCGGAGCGTCTATGTAATCCCCCACTCGGTTTAGCGTATAGCACTTCTGGACCATCCAGCCTAACACCGCGTACGAGCAAAGGACACGCTCACCCTTCGCGTTCGGAGATACTGGCGATTTCGATTTGAGGACGAAGGCTAAATCGACATCCGTGAACTCTGATATAGTCAATCGGCGAGTATCTGACGAGTAACTCCATCTCCAAAGGACAAACTACGTGTGCTCCCTCATCCTCCCGTGAGGTAACCCAGCTTCTCCATCGCAGTCATTATATGCCGACTGGCCCTTCCCTTCAACGACCACATAAGCAGTTGCAATCGTTGACGCCTACAGATTATTGTATAATCTGGTCTACCCAAATCGTCACATCCTTTGTGTGTGAGCGCCGGATAAAAATCCCCTTTTTAATCACCGACCTAAACCCAACCATTAATCCCATATTGATCCACCCTGTGTCTCTTGCCGATATTTAATTTAGCATGTACGATCATTCCTTTTAAACCTGTATCTGTATATATTTCAACTCTATTTTATTTATTAATAAAGGTATATTTTTGTTGTAGTCATTTTCTTGCAACACTAAACGAGTACCAGCTACCTGTTAATTTTCGGCCAACTTGCACTCTTAATTATTTGTTTAGAAAGGACACCGCAATTAAAAGGTACACCATCCCCACTGAATTCTTAAGTAGTTCCCGTTCACGAACTGGCTAGGTCGAATCTTCAACCAACTTCGACCCAAACTCCCAAATATATATATATTTATATATATATCTATATATATATATATATATATAGTCCGGCCATTCCACGATAATCTACGATACTTAGTTTCATTCCCTATTTATTCACGGCGGTTTTTTTGATCTATTAAAATCTCTATATTTAAAGCACCTTATTTCGTTATCTATTGTGATGGCACGGTACAATTGTACATATTTAGAGATTTGTCACAAATGACAGTGAAATATAATTGCATATATTTACTATAGTGAATGTTATGGTTTGTTAGTATTGTCTTTGTGGAAATTAGAACAGAATGAGTGAAAAAAAAATTTAAACTTCCTAAAATTTGTGAATAAAATTTTTCATTTCATTTTTCAAAATAATTTTTATATTAGTTGAGAAACAAAATAACGAGGATTATATTTCCAATTTTATGGGAATGCAAATAATTTTTTGCGTTTTTAATGACAAAATTTTGGAAATAGGGAGAAAGTTAATAAAGTTTCTTTAGTTCCTTCAATTAGGGAAAATCTAAAGTCGATAGACGAATTCAAATATTCTTATTGAAGAAAAAAATTAATATTTAAAAAAAAGGAAATATAATAAGATGGTAATAAGAGGAAATAAAGATAAATAGAGACACCTTCTTTCGGTTTCAAATTATTTGTTCAAGCTTAGAAAAAGTATCGATTTAATAGTTTTTAAATTGTTAATTAATGCATTTAGGGATTCATTTTTAATGTTTATACGTACATGTGGGAATATGCGGAAGAACATAAACGCACAGAGGTCAGGGTATTCATATGTCGAATACAGAGGTGACAAAAAATAACACATAAGATAGAAGAAGAGGTCGAGTGGTAGAGCATGACGTCACGAAGAGGGCGACTGGAAGAACATGACGAGACTGAGAGGTAGAGGAGTAGAGATGACGTCACGAAGTGGTTGACTGGTAGAGCATGCCATCACGAAGTGGTTGACTGGTAGAGCATGCCGTCACGAAGAGGGCGACTGGCAAAGCATGACGTCACGAAGAGGTATAATGGTAGAACATGACGTCACGAAGTGGTTGACTGGTAGAGAATGCCGTCACGAAGAGGGCGACTGGCAAAGCATGACGTCACGAAGAGGATGAGTGGTAGAACATGACGTCACGAAGTGGTTGACTGGTAGAGCATGACGTCACGAAGAGGATGAGTGTTAAAGCCTGGCGTCACGAAGAGGATGAGTGGTAGAGCATGACGTCACTGGGTGAATGCTGTGGAGTGAAAGGAAGTGAAAATGTAAAGAAGATATTAGTAGGAAATCCAGACCAATAGAACCAAGATGGCTCGCAACTCTCCCAATTCGCGTGGAAATAAAGACCCGACAAACCCTACCATACAATACCATATAAACATGTACACACGAAAAATACCCTTACACGTAGATACACACACTAATTTACAGAAACGCGTTCCTATTCCAAGATGTCGACATTGATACGTACACAGACAGGTACACATAAAATGACACGGGCACACGTATGTTGACACGAACATTCACCGATACATCAACACATAAGACAGGCTCATAAGCACACACACACACACACACATATATATATATATATATATATAATATTTAAATAATATTCTTTTAAATAAAGCGAAAACTAAGGAGGGCATCCCACCAGAGCCTATTGGGTAGGAGATATATAAACCAGGTCCTCTTACAGATAGTAAGGCCAGGAGGGCAAACTCAGGGTGTTGGGGCCAGGAGGGAACGAAACTGCGCTTGTTGGTGCCTGTAGAGTACTCGAATCTCCAAAGCTGAGTCGTTGTCGAAAGTTACACTTAATCTCTAAAGGAGAGATAATATATTTTCATGGATATGTACATATCAATCCATACCTACACATGTACACACTCAACCACATACAAAGAGTGATGTGAGGGGAATGCCTTAGTCCCCAAATGCCTCGTTCTTTTCTTTCACACATCCTTAATTTTTAAAAGGGAAATTTCACACTAATTTAACTTTAATTAAATTTAATTTTAATTAAATTTAATTACGGGAATTAAAAAAAAGGAACTTAAAAAAAAAATCGGGATCAAACTCTTCCCAGTTTCGATGACTTTGTGGGTTAAAAAATAGGGTCCCTCGGGGTTTTGAGGCCCTTTGCGGCCCTAAGCAAACAGAACTACGTTGAAGAAGACCCGTTTGGAGCACAAGAGTTGCGCCCCTCTCTGGAGCACCCAAAATAATCACTGGGGCCACGGGCAGACTTAAGGAAGTAGAGGTGCGCTCATCTTCCTAGCCTCCCTGCCCCCCCTAAGGCTGATATGCCCTCGTTGGTCTTCAACTTAATTAGGTTGTCCATTTAATCAATTATGGAGTTAGCTATAATATGGTCGTGAATAGAATGCCGGGATCTAAATAATTACCCCGATTATATACGGGTATGAAAAATTGATGTATTTGAGAAATTTCCCCGAGAATTTAAGGTCTTTGACGTCACAGTGGTCGTCATGGCAACGCGGCATTTCGTATTCATGGTCCCGTAGGGAGAATGGAAATCGACTACTCGACTCTAAATAGTTTAGCCGAGTATATACGGGCTTATCGAATCTAGTTTAGGAATTTAACCAAGGATATTACGTTTGTATAACCACGTTACCATCGCAGCGGTAGCCTTGGCAACGCGCCATTTCATATTCATAGTCATGGCTGGACTTCAATAACCGACTATAATGGGTACATCAAATGTATTTTCAGAATTTTCCCGAGATATTACGTGTGTTGACTCTCATCGTCATCGGTCCGAGTGTCACCTCTGTTTACTGTATGAAATGCCGGTTAAGGAGGAGCAGTTTTTAGTCGCGTGCACTTGATGCTATGAATTACTATGTCGGTTCGTAGGTCGACGATCGGATGGTAGCCATTTTACTTTTTAATGAGTCCTTTGGCAATATCATCGTAACTATTCGGCCGATTCTAACGGAATTTGAAACCCTAATGTTGTTTTATATTCTCTTTCGAATGGTATAATTGCCAAGGTCTTCCCAATGTTAGTCAGGAAATTATTGAACGTTATGAAGGTTGTAAGGTCATAGGGTCATAATAAAGGAGAGCACACGACTTAGTTCTGTTGACCTCGTTTTAATCGGGTCAACAAAATGCCCGTCCGGTTTCGCGCTCTTTTGGGGGTCACAGAATGAATCGATCCGGTTTTGTTCTTAATTCGGATAAATTTGTGCTTTTGCGATTCAGTGCGTAACAAATCCGCATAGAAATTGCAACCACACACTTAATTGGCAGCTACCCGGAGCTATAAAAGTTCATACATGGAAGCCTTATTAAGAATGCGGCTCTTTATTCAAACATATCATTATTCTATTTATGTTTAATTATCTATAATTATTTTTCTTTTATTTATGTTTATGAATTTATCAAATTTGTTTTTCATGATTTCGGTGAACATTTCTTGATTACTCGGGACTTCAACGATGTGGTTGTTTGCTGACGGCAAATTTTCACATCGATGTTTACAATTTGCCGTTCATCTTTTTGTGTCGTCTCGTCGCTGCCAGATCTCAAAAATCAAGCAGATGTTCTGTTGTATCGAGGATATTCCTCAAAATGAATCAGTTTTTATTTGTTTCTCTCTTTTCCTCTGCGTTCGAGGGGAAAGATATTTGAGTTCTCTAAGCGTCTCTACTCTTAGCTAAGATGTTTCATTCCCCCTTTTATTTTGTGACTCTGAACTCGTTCTATTATATCTCTATCTTTAGTTAATTGTGGAGACCAGAAGGAGAAACATAATCTAACATAGGTCCGACTAACGACGTGTATAGTTTTAACATAGTGTCTGCCTATGGTTGCTTTGTTTCTAAATGCGATGCAATGAGTAGAAGCATTTAATTTATTATTTATGTTAACTCTTGGATATGTTTACTTCTATAAGCTCGGTATCTTGGAGAAGGTCTGTAGGGTTAACAAAAATTAAAACCAAACATGGCTTTTTTGGACTTATTGAACCATTAATATAAGATTAGGAAATATCCAAATAATTCTAAATACAATAAATGTGAATTACATTTGGTCAAACTTCAGAAAACCTACGCCGTATTTTTAGTGTTATAAAATTACTGATGGTCTTTTTAGGCATTCCGGTAGTCATATATGGTTTCGGTTTGGCGCGGAAAGTACATATTTTTAAGATACTACACCTTAATGGGGTTAAAATTGACATTGAAATACCTCAGCCTTGCCTTCTCGGAATGTAAAAATAAACCATTATTTTCACAAACTGGCAACATTGAATTCGCACTTAATTCACACATTGGCAACTCTGGATACAAGTTTTTATAAGAGCGCCGCTTTCGAATTTCGCGTCAAAACCCATGTGTTTAACGTTGATAATATAGTCACCTCTTTTTTCCGTATTTAAATTTTTAATCTTCAATAACACTTCTCCTAATTCCTCATTAAATTTATTAGACTTTTGTTGAAATTATAGCCTCATTTTGAAAGCGAAGCGTTGTGACAGGTACGGCTTTTTTATAATATCCCCAGCACTAAATAGTAAGTTTGTTTTGTCTTTGGATTCCAACCTAATGCTAGGCTTTCAAATTGTTAATACTACTCGGTGATTTTTAGATAACGTTTCGTTGTACTTCTTGCTTGTTCCTGGGGCGCGAGGAACAAGCGTCCCCTCCATAATGACACCCCATAGGGCTGCTCGATAATAGCTTCCAGTAACCAAACGTATATACGCATAACCTAAAAATAAATAGTAAGTACGTAAAAATAGTTCTAATGGTGTTTTTAGGCATTTCAGTCATTATTTAAGGCTTCATTTTGGCGCGGAAAGCAGTGATTTTTAAGATGGTATCACGGCAAATGTACTCAGAGTGCAAGTATCTTAAAAATATATAAGTGCTTTCCGCGCCTAACCAAAGCCCTAAATGACAACTCGAATGCCTAAAAAAACCATTAGTACTTTTTTTACTACAAAAAAAAGTGTAATTCTTCTAAAAGCGTGAAACTATCGGCGAATGGCAATTTTTTATAAGAACAGGCAAGTGTTTCACAAAAGTCAATACTTACCTATACGCCAATTACTCCCTGGCGTAGGGTCCCAACCACTGAGGGGCCCACAAAACCTGATAGACCCGACCCATAATGGGTCCCCACATTATGGGAAATGCCTGTAGCCTTAAGATTGCCAAGGTACAAATTACTACAATTATAATATTGTGTTTATAAATGTTGATGAAACTGTAACTTCTTCTAAAACTCCACTACTCTCACTCAAAACTGTAGGATATCATTTCATACTTTTCTCTCTGAGGCAGCCGGTCCTGAGGCAAGACTGACGGGGCCCCAAGGTCCCGTCCAGTAGTCCCCCCAGCAAGAAGAACTATTTATTGTGTTCCAGTCAAGAGCTTGGATATGTATCTCAGAAGTTTTAAAATATTTGTACTTTTGAGGATTCCCGAATGAATATTGGTTTCGTGAAATTATTGGTATCAGCCGACTTGTTTAATGGTAACTCTTCATAAATTCGTAAGTATTGTAACCTTCTCTATTTTGTATTTATTTATTGTTTTTACCCCGTGAAAGGTTTTATTAATTATAGCCTAGAAAAGTGAGGAAACCTAAACTACACCACCTCAGCATAACCTAACTAGGCTAACACATAACCTAACCCAAGTACCAACCTAACTTATCTTGACATAATTTAACTAGGTTAGTTGGTTAGGGTTTGGTTGGTTATATTAGGTTAAGCTGAATTGGGTTAGGTTAATTATGGTAAGCTAGACTGGGGTTGTCTAGGTTTCTTCAATATTTAATTTACCCTGACTAATTAAAAGTTAGGTTAGGTTAAAAATAAGAAATGTGTTAATTTTAAAAGTAGGAACTATAAGTCGTGTATTTGTATAGAATCACGCTACTAAGTGTTATCCCAGACTATCCAGACTGTACTAACACTATTTTATACAAATATCAGAAGTATTAGAAATAAAAAAATAGAACTGTTATCTTAAATAACTGCTTAGATATGGTTTGTATTACTGAGATTTGGGTGAGTGAATTTAATAAGGATAATATCAAGGAGTTTGAAATTAATGGATAGAATATTCAATTATGAAAGAAGAAGGGCGGAGGTATATTATTTACATAAAAGATATTATTGTAGCTAATTTAGATCGAGATATGAAAGTAAATTCAACTAATGTAGAATCTATATGGTTAAATCCAAGAATAACGCCAAACTAAAGTTAGGCTGTTTTTTACATCCGACGATGCACTGATAATGTTGATAGTCTTATCGTCAATGAAATTGAGGAAGCATCAATGAGAGATAAAAGCCAAGTTCTTATTCTTGGACACTGAAATATGCCAGATATAAATTAGGGTTCGACAACACTAAATAAGGATAATATACTTGTTAAATGCATTAATCACAGCTTTCTTGAACAATTATTACATTTGCCTATTAAAGGGTTTTTGTTTGTATAGGTTTATTGTGCAATAGCGTACATTTATACATAATCTAATACAAATACAGTAATAATATGATATAATAATATATAAATACACATAACATAAGCGTACACATTACACAAAGCGGGAAGCCCGCCAGTGTTGGCGTGCAGTAAGACGCGGCGGAGCGTCCCACGCGTGTCTTATCTGCTGCAAGTGGGTGGCGGAGGTCCTCACCACACGTCGCCCGGCTGGGCGCGGGCGGCGATCAGCGCGGAGGGGGTGCTGTTCTCAGCACCTCCAGCAGCTCGTTTGTTGGGGTGTGGCGGACCACCTGGGCGTCTCTTGCCTCTCACGCCCTCAGTAGGGTGCCTCTTACAGGGGAAGGGGCCGGTGCTCGCCGGGCGGTGGCTGGGCAGGAAAGGAGGTAGTGCAGGAGTGGGCGCCGGGAGCGGCCGCCGCAATGTTCTCACCTCCCTTCCACAAAGTCGGCGTGCAGCTCTTCTCGCGTGGAGTAGCCCAGCATCACACGCTGTAACAGCACGCCGTTCACTCTGGGCTGCTGGAAGGATGAGTTCAGTGAGCGATTAGCTATGGCTGCAGCATACCACGCCGCTTGCCTATTAGTTGATTCCGATTGTTGGTGCTTCTGGTAGGCGCTGTCGGTGGCCCTGCGTTTGGCCTGCATCTTGAGCTGTTGCAGGCTGAAGCGCACGGTCCAGGTGATGGTGGGGTCGTGAGCGGCTCGCTTGGCAGCCTCGTTGCCGCGCACGCCAACGTGGCTGGAAATCCAGTGGAGCCGGACACGCCTGCCCTGAGCTGCCAGGTCCTGCAGGGTGCACAGGATGGTGGTGGAGAGGAGGACGTTGTCCCTGGTATGGGCGTGGGCGTGCTGCAGCGCCTGCAGTCCCGACCAAGAGTCCGCGTGTATCACCACAGTGGCTTCCTGGCGGAGCAGAGCGTGCTGGGGGGGGGGGGGGCGTACAGGATTGCTACCAGCTCCGCCTGGAGAGTGGAGCAGTGGTTTGATGTCCACCACGCCTGCGTCAAGCTGCTCGTGATGAAGGTGGCACCGACCTCCCACTGTTAGGGGCGACGGAGCCGTTGGTGAAGTAGACTGCGCTGCCTGGTTCCGTTACCTCAGACATGGCCCTGAGGGCGCGCTGGCGCAGCTGCTCGGTGAGGCAGTTCGCTTTGTTGGCGGGCAACTGTGTTGCGGTGAAGGCGTCCCATGGTGATGGTAAAAAGTAGGCGGGGTTGGGGGTGTCGGGGTCACGCCAGAGTCAGTTCCCTGCCTGGTTGAGGGTGTTGGTTGCTAGGCTGACGTTTACGAGCCACCTGTTTTTACGCAGGCACTCAATGCCCTGCGCCACAGCCATTCGGAGTCTCCTTTGCGCAACATCCTCCACTTCGCGATGGAGCATCTGGCGGTGAGGGTACCAGGCTGGCCTCACTCTGCATGACACAGGCACTGCACCACCTCGGTGCCCCCAACATGGTCCTCATGGTGGTGTTTTGCATCACCTCGAGGCGCTGTTGCTGCTTCCGGGGTAGCACTACAAGGACCGGTGCACTGTAGTCCACTAGGGAGCGCACTGCCTGCAGGTAGTAGAGGCGGAGGACAGGGAAGGTTGCACCAGCGCTTGGCCGCGTCATGGCCCTCATCACATTCAGCCGGGCCCGCGTCCGCTCCCTCAGGTGCGTGAAGGACAGCCGCCTGTCCACCCACAGTTTGAGGTACTGGTAGGAGTCGGTCTAGGCCAGCTCGACTCCTTGGACGCGCAGCTGCTGGCCAGCAAGTGTGGAAGTCTTGATGGCCATGACATGGGACTTCTCTGCCGAGATCTTGAGCCCCAGCTCTTCGCACTTGGCAGTGGTAAGGTGCAGTGCTTCTTGTGCCCGTGCGAGCTTGTCGCCGCGCCCGGTGACGACGAGGACCAGGTCGTCGGCGTAGCTGAGGAGGATGGTTCCTTCCCAATAAGGAAGCGCCACCAGCTGCTCCATCAGCACGTTGAAAAGGAACAGGCTGAGGATGCGGCCCTGGGGCGTTCCGTTCTCGAAGGTAAGGTAGGGAGACTTGTGACCCTGGATTGATTGTATAGGTTTATTGTGCAATAGCGTACATTTATACATAATCATAATACAAATAATAATAAAATAAAAACAAACAAAAAAACAAAAAGACAAATACAGTAATAATATGATACAATAGTATAAATACATGTATAAATGCACACATTGCACAAAACGGGCAGCCCGTCAGTGTTTGGCGTGCAGTAAGACGTGGTGGAGCGTCCCACGCGTTTCTTATCTGCTGCAAGTGGGTGGCGTCGGTCTTCATCACCTGTCGCCCGGCTGGGCGCGAGCGGCGATCAGCGCGGAGGGGGTGTTGTTCTCAGCACCTCCAGCAGCTCGTTAGTTGGGGTGTAGAGGACCACCTGGGCGGCTCTTGCCTCTCGCGCCCTGAGTAGGGCGCCTCTTACAGGGGGAGGGGCTGGCGCTCGCTCTGGCCTGAGGCGGGCGGTGGCTGGGCAGGAGAGGAGGTAGTGCACCAGTGGGCGCCGGGAGCGGCCGCCGCAGTGTTCACACCTCCCTGCCACAAAGTCGGCGTGTAGCTCTTCCCGCGTGGAGTAGCCCAGCCTCACACGCTGTAGCAGCACGCCGTTCGCTCTGGGCTGCTGGAAGGATGGGTTCAGTGGGCGATAGGCTGTGGCTGCAGCATACCACGCCGCTTGCCTCTTGATTGCTTCCCATTCTTGGTGCTGCTGGTGGGCGTTGTGGGCGGCCCTGCGTTTAACCTGCACCTTGAGCTGCTGCAGGCTGGGGCGCACGGTCCAGGTGATGATGGGGCCGTGGGCGGCTCGCTTGGCAGCCTCGTCGGCAGCATCGTTGCCGCGCACGCCAACGTGGCTGGGAATCCAGTGGAGCCGGACACGCCTGCCCTGAGCTGCCAGGTCCTGCAGGGTGCACAGGATGGTGGTGGTGAGGTGAATGTTGTCCCGGGTGTGGGCGTGGGCGTGCTGCAGCGCCTGTAGTCCCGACCGAGAGTCAGTGTGTATCACCACAGTGGCCTCCCGGCGGAGCAGAGCGTGCTGGAGGGCGTGCAGGATTGCTACCAGCTCCGTCTGGAGGGTGGAGCAGTGGTCTGATGTCCTCCACGCTTGCGTCAAGCCGCTCGTGACGAAGGCGGCGCCGGACCTCCCGCTTTCGGGGTCGACGGAGCCGTCGGTGAAGTACACTGCGCTGCCTGGCTCCGTGACCTCAGACATGGCCATGAGGGCGTGCTGGCGCAGCTCCTCGGTGAGGCAGTTCGCTTTGCTGTCGGGCAACTGTGTGGCGGTGAAGTGTGCGGCGGGGGGGTCCCATGGTGGTGGTGGAACGTAGGCGGGGTTGGGGGTGTCGGGGTCGCGCCACAGCCAGTTCCCTGCCCGGTTGAGGGAGCTGGTTGCTAGGCTGACGTTTACGAGCCACCTGTTGTTACGCAGGCACTCGATGCCCTGCACCACGGCCATTCTGAGTCTCCTCTGCGCAACACCTTCCACGTCGCGCTGGAGCACTCTGGCCACCCGACAGGCCACCATGCAATCCACCCTGGCTGTGAGGGGCACCAGGTTGGCCTCACTCTGCATGACACAGGCACTGCACCACCTGGGTGCCCCTAACATGGTCCTCATGGCGGTGTTTTGTATTACCTCCAGGCGCTGTTGCTGCTGCCGGGGCAGCGCTACAAGGACCGGTGCACTGTAGTCCACTAGGGAGCGCACTGCCTGGAGGTAGTAGAGGCGGAGGACGGGGAAGGTTGCACCAGCGCTCGGCCGCGTCATGGCCCTCATCACATTCAGCCGGGCCTGCGTCCGCTGCCTCAGGTGCGTGACATGCTGCGTGAAGGACAGCCGTCTGTCCACCCACACTCCGAGGTACTGGTAGGAGTCGGTCCAGGCCAGGCCGACTCCTTGGACGCGAAGCTGCTGGCCAGCAGGTGTGCAAGTCTTGATGGCCATGGCCTGGGACTTCTCTGCCGAGATCTTGAGCCCCAGCTCTTCGCACTTGGCAGTGATGAGGTGCAGCGCTTCTTGGGCCCGCGCGAGCTTGTCGCCGCGCCCGGTGACGACGAGTGCCAGGTCGTCGGCGTAACTGAGGAGGATGGTTCCTTCCCGATAGGGGAGGGCGACCAGTTGTTCCATCAGCACGTTGAAAAGGAACGGGCTGAGGATGCCGCCCTGGGGTGTCCCGTTCTCGAAAGTAAGGTAGGAAGACTTGTGGCCCTGGAACTTCACGCGGGCTCGGCGCTGGTGAAGGTAGTCCTGGAGCCAGCCCAGCAGTCTCCCTCGGATGCCCTTCCTCACAAGGGCGGCCAGTATGGCGCGGGGGCTAGCCAGCTCGAAAGCCTTCTCGAGGTCAAGGAAGACTACGATGGTGGGCTGGTTGTTGGCGTGAGCCAGGAGGGTGATGAGGCAGTCCGCAGTGCTCACCCCCCTGGTGTAGCCGAACACGTGGTGATGAAGGCTTCCCACGCTCCACTGTAGGCGAGTCAGCACCATCTTCTCCGCCGTTTTTCCGGTGCAGCTCAGGAGGGAGATTGGCCTGAAGGTGGTGTGATCCTTCGGCTTGGGGATGGGCTGGATGTCTGCGTCCTTCCAGGAGGGCGGCAGACGGCCTGCCAACCACGACGCGTTCAGAAGGGCTAGCAGCGCGGCGTCCCCGGCGGGCCCAGCGTGCGCCAGCATAGAGTACCGCACTCCGTCGGCTCCCGCCGCTGTGTCACGTCGACGTTTCGCCCTGGCCAGCTCCTCGAGCGTGAAAGGCTGGTCCGTCGCGTGCGGCTGGCCCCGCGCCTCCCTGACCTCTTCGTCGCGCTGTGGGCGTAGCTGCTGCTGGAGGTAGCTGGTGTGGGGAGGAAGCTGCTCGCTAGAACCCCTCGCTGTAAAGCAGTTCGCCAGCCGATCTGCCTCTTGCTGTGGGCGTGGGTGGGCAGCTGGGCGGGTCGGGGCGGCGCCTGAGGCCTTCCTGAAACTCCCCCACAGCTGGCCGAGGGAGGTGTGTTGGCTGAAAGAGGCGCACCACTCCAGCCACTTTGCCTCCCTGGCGCTAAGGGACACCTGTCTCGCGCGGGCTACCACGTCCTGCAGGAGCTGCAGGTTGATGGCCGTTGGGTGCTTCTCGTACAACCTCCTGTGGACGTTGACGCGGTGATTGTGCTCCCGGACTTCCTCGTTATAAAACCACCAGTCCGGGCGCCGGCGGCGATTTGAGGCTATCCTGGGCATGGCCGCGTAAGCTGCACTCTCTATGGCCGCCGTAAGGTCCCTCTCCTGCAGGTGCAGGTCCACCGGAGGCACATACGTGGACCACCATTCGGCCAGGGAGGCTTGGAACTTTGCCCAATCCGCCCTCCTGACGTTCCACTGGGGCGGCGGGAGAGGAGGAGCTGGTGGGGCCACAGTGAGGGTGGTGAGGGTCCCGTAATGGTCGCTGGTGAGGGTAGGGTGGACCTGCCAGGTGGCACCGGGCTGTAGGTCGCCCGACACCAGCGTGAGGTCGAGCCGCCCCCCATGGACGTGCGTGGCCTCCCCTGTGTTCAGTAGTCGAACGGCAGGAACTTCTTCGAGCAGGTCGGCCAGGTGGCGCCCGGTCACGTTAGTGGGTGACACAGACTGCAGCACGGGGTGGTGGGCGTTGAAGTCGCCCGCTACAAGGAGGCTGGAGTGGGATGCGAGGGAGAGCAGCTCCCCAACATCCAGCGGGTACCGCTGGCTCCTGTATATATTGTATACAGTCAGAGTGAGCGGCCCCAGCTGTAGCTCCAGTGCCAGGACCTCCACGCCGTCACCACAGTACACGGGTGCGGCGATCCTCTTGTGCGGGATGGTGTTTCGTATGAGGGCTGCACAGCCACGCCCATTTCCGTCACCAGCCGGTAGCGAGTGGAGGGTGTAGCCTGCGACTCGCCATTCAAAGCTGGCGGGCGTGAGAGTCTCCTGTAGGAGAACCAGGTCCAGGTCTTCTTGGAAGACGGCTTGCAGCAGCTCATGTTTCTTGGGGCGGAGCCCCTGAACATTCCACTGCAGCACCCTCAGCGTGGGCGCCGGTGCGTGGGCTGGGCTATCAATCCGTGCCTCCATCTTGGTTGTGGGCGTGCGGTGGGTGCAGAGGGTGTTGGGTGGGACCTCTCGGCGTGGTAGATGATGGTGGGGGCTGGAGGGCACCCTCTGTGACGGCGGTTAACACCTCTTCGCGGAGGAGTGCGTCGAGGTCCTGCTCGGTGGGGGCTGCGGTGCCCTGCCGGCGATCGAGCAGCTTCTTCACCAGCTGTACGACACACGCGAGGATGACGTCCACGATGGCTCTGCCCTCCTCATTGAGTCCCTCGCAATAACCTGGGGGTCCACGTTGAGACCCTGTCGCTGGTTGGGCATTGGGTAGCACCGTGGACTGCTCCTCGTCTGGGCGGGCGCGGTGGGCCCGACGCCTGTGTCCCTTCCTCCTCTGTGGCTTGGGGACAGAGGGGGTGGGTTGCTGGGTGGAGGTGTGAGCGGAGTTGCTGGCTGTGCAGCTACTAGTACCCTCTCTCGCTCCCTGCCTGTCCTCTTCCCCTGTCTCGACCTGACTTGTGCCAGGCTGTTGAGGGGTAAGGGGTGGGTGGGAAGCCCACGCCGGCCTGTTTGGTGGTGGCGCTGGAACAAGGCGTCGGTTGCCTTGTTGCTGGGAAGGCCCACGTGGTTGCCCCTGCCTTTGCCGCTCCCCCTCCTGTGTACCCCCCAGTCGTGTGCCGGGCAGGCCGAGAGTCGCGGGTTGATGGCTAACCCACGCCGACCCGATTGGGGGTGGCGCGGCAATGAACCGACGCTCTCTTCTTTGGGTTGGGGGGGCACGTGGTTCCATCTGCTGCTGCTGCTGCTGCCGCCGCCGGTGACCCCGTGGCATCCTTTTCTGTCGCTCGGGGCACTTCGTGTTCCAAGCGTGGTGCCCCTTGGTGCAGTTGGGGCACCGTGCCGTGGTGGACTCGCTGGCCTTGAGGCGACCGATACACTCCTCCGTCGGGTGCGCTTGGCTGCACACGCCGCACTTGACGGAGTTTTGGCACATGGCCTGGAGATGCCCGAAGCGCTGGCACTTGTAGCATCGAACAGGCTCACCTTGGTAGGGGCGCAGGGCGTAGCGGCCCCAGCTGCCCAGGTCCAGCTTGGGTGGTGGCGGCCCCTCGTACACTACAAGGATCTGCCTGGTTGGGACCTTGTCTCTGTGTGCGAGGAGCCGTGTTGCCGAGAGCACGTGGGGGTGAGCCTCGACGGCCTGGAGTGGCAGAGTGGTCGGATACCGTTGAAGTACCAACTTGTGCCTCTTCACTCTGGGGTCGAGCAGGATCACTCGATCCCCCTCCTCGGCAAGGCGGCGCAGCATGGCCTCCGACCCATCGTCCTTCGGGGTGAGGACGTATTCGCCGTTGAGAGTAGGGCGAATAACTATCCGCAGGCCAGGGTGTGTTCTCTCCAGCTCCGTCACAGCCTGGTAGGCACTGATAGTGTTGCTCTGGTGCACGAGTTTAAACTTGTGCCGAGGTCCTCGTCGGGAATGAGACACTGTTACCCAGCCTGCCTCATTCTCCTGCTGGGCCTCCTCGGTCTGGGGGCTCTCGTCGATGACGAGGCGACCGCTATCATCGCTGGGGGCCTCCTCTGCCTGTGAGAACTCCGGCTCCAGTGTTCGGGCGGTCCTCTTCGGCGTGGAAGTCTCGTTCGGCGAGGGTGGACTTAACCCATTCCGCGTCCGCTTGGCAGACATCGGCGTGGTGGATATGGACGCCGACCCTTGCATCGTGGCGTCACTCTTGTTCGCCCATCAGCGCCACGGGTGCAAAGGGGAGAAGAGAAATGCTCTCTACAAGCAGGACAGGAACAGGAGGAATCTCCAATCAACCCGTCCACGCTTGCTTCTGTCTCTTTTGAGAGCCACGGAAACAGGAGGAATCTCCAATCAGACCGTAGCTGCTCTTATGAGACAAACGAGGCAACCTTCTTCTTCTACTCTCACGGTTAATAGTTACCAAATGGTAACATTCTTGGGCGATTAACTCTGGTGAAGTGGTGATGACTCTTCGATGCTTGTCCATCTGCTTGATGGTGTGTTCTTCTTCCTGTGCTTCGCTGATGCTGATGATTGTGTCGGAAGCTTGTAATGGTTGGTGACCCTGGAAGAATATATTAAACCTAGTCAAACTAATATTTCAATTATTCATGGTTTAAATGTAGGAGAAACCTTAGCCATAGTGATAATAATATTATAAGATTCTATATTGACTTTAAGTTTTAGATTGTAATTCAGAAATAACTTTATCTAAATAGGGGTAACTATGTCAAATTTAGACAAATGATTAATGGAATAAACTGGAATAAATTAGTTAGGGGTAAAGAATGTTATGAAATGTGCGACAATTTTTAAAATTACTTTATATATTGAGTCAGAATGTTAAGAATCATTAAACAAGAGACAGTTCTTTACCTAGAAAAAAACCGACAATTTAATTTCAGATTCTCGGCATGAGTTTACTGCAGGTAGATCATGTTTATCAAACCTTTTAGAATATTTAAATTATGTGACCAATGAGTTAGTGTTGATGTGGCATATCTAGATTTCAGTAAAGCATTTGACAAAGTTTCACACAAATATTTAGTTTCTTAATTAAATGAAATAGGTATAAATGGGAATGTAATGTTTACATTTTTTTTTTGCAGGTTAGTCTGGACAGTCTACTTCATTATGAAAAAATACCAGAGCCCATAAACGGAAGAAGAGGCACAGGGGCAAAAAAATAATCACAAAGATTCCCAAGATTAGTAGTTTCCTTCATCATTCATTGAATTGTCAAACACTGGGACTGGGTGTGAAGCTGCATAATCTGTGAACACAGAGACTGGATCTTCACAGGCTGGATCTTCACAGGCTGAACTTCTCATCCCTGAAACTGCCAGGGATAAAAGTCCTCAACTTCTTGGTTCTCCAGTCACTCAAGTGCTTTCAGAACATGTTTCTGCTTCGCAACTTAATCAAACATGTGACTTAGTACAAAACCAAAATATTTACACTTCCAAACTGGATGAACCAGAATATCTTCCTGCACAAGGCGATTCAAAGTCTTAGGATCTTGGACACTGGGAAAGATTTCTCACTGATCTTAACATTGATTAATGGTTAGAAAGTGGTCAAAATGATTGACAAAATCACAGTGATAATTTTGCCGCTTTAGAGAGAAAATAGGAAATCAAATTCGTCGTTTCAACATGGAAAATCTGTATAGCAGGAAAGCAAACAACGAGAAGTTTTAGAGAGGCTGGATACTGTATTGCACATCGAATGGTAAACTCTACTGTTTTATCTGTAAATTATTTTCAAAATCTTAATCACAATTTGTCACTAGGGGTTTCAATGACTAGTGTAACTGTGGCAAGACCCTCAAATTCCATGAAAACAGTGCAGAACACAGACTTTCTGCTAAGTCCTAGGTATTACGATCCAAAGAAAAAGAATGTATCAATGCAAAGCTTCGTAACCAGCTGAAAGAAGAAATAAACTATCAGTAAGCAGTACTCCGTAGGATCATTGAAATAATGAAGTTCTTGACTCAACATGGACTAGCATTCTGTGGAGATGAAGTGTTTGGATCCCCTAGAAATGGAAATTAAATGGGAATTTTGGAATTGATTGCAAAGTTTGATCATTTTCTAGCAGAACGTATTTCCTTTCCATGAAAACAACGGAATTGGGATAACAAGTTATCTTTCTTCAAGAATATGCAATGATCTTATTGAAAAAAATGTGCGAAAATCTGTTGTCAGCTATATGTGATGAAGTTCATGATACTAAATACTTTTCTATATGTGTCGATTCAATACTTGATGTCAGCCATATTGATCAACTGACTATCATTTTACGATACATCAATAAGAATGGATATATTGTAGAGATATTCTTGAAGTTTCTTCCCATTCTCAGCCATTCAGGTGAAAGTCTTCAACAAGATGGACTGAAAACACTCGATGAAATGACTCTTTCCCTTGATGACTGCATAGGTCAAAGTTATGATAATGCTGCAAATATGTCAGGGAAATATGTTGGTTTACAAGCAAGAATTAAGGAAACAAATCCATTAGCAGATTACATTCTATGTGCAAGCACATTCTTTAAATCTAGCTGGGATTGCCAGTGTCAACTGTTGCCTGGATCCTTGCAATTTATTTGGGCTTGTGCAGGAATTTACTAACAAAGGGATTGTCACCTAATGAAAATGGTAGAATTCTAACCCTAAAACATCATCATCCATACGTTGACATTTCCATTTCTGAATCAGTGAAAGCAATGCACATAAAGTACTCTAACGTCTATGCTATGTTAAATGAAATTGCAGACGATGAAGAAGTGTAAGGAGATGCTCGACTTGCTGCATCCGTTTTTGCAGAGAAAATGTGCCTCCTTGAAATGTATTTATGCATGTTATTTGGAACAAGATCCTACAGCGCTTGCAGCAAGCTAGTACTCTTCTCCAAAGCACAAATATTAATATAAGCATAGCTGTATTATTGTTTCTATCACTTAAAAGTTTTGTTGCTGAGCTTCATGATCAATTTGATGAACTGGAGAATCAAACAAAGAATCTCATGTAAACTGTTCAAAAAGTATATGTATTGGAAAAGGTACGAAATAAAAGACGACAGAGTCAAGCTGATGATTCTGCTGAACCTGATGCAGATCTTCAAGGTGCACAAAAATTCCGTGTACCGAGTTTTGTTCTCATCATTGAAAAGTTACTTGCAAGTTTATCTTAACATTGACAGGCTTATCAGGAGATATCCGACAACTTTGCTTTTATCAAGATATTGAGGGAGAATGATGCTGCACAGCTGAGAGTTGATGTATCCACCTTGGTGAAAAAGTACATCAATGACTTGGAACTCCACTGCGAGGATGAATTTGTAACTTTTTGATAATTTGTATCCCATCTGAAGTTGGATCATGATTCGCATCCCCTTCTGGAATACTTGAGGAAGAATCCAGTTGTAGAGTCAACATTTGCCAACGTTTCAACTGCTCTGTGATTGTTCGTAACATTGTCAGTCACAGTCTGTGAAGGTGAACGTTCATTTTCCAAACTCTCTTTGATAAAAAACAGATTCTGTTCAACAATGACACAAAACCGACTGAATGCATTATGTAATGTCATTCCAAAATGATCTCACCTCCTCAATGACATTTGAAACCATCATTGAACGGTTTTCACAGGGGAAACCAAGAAAACGGTCAATGATGGAGCTATATTTATGTATAGATGTATATATGCTGCTGCTATATTCCAAGTTAAGGAGTTATCGCAAGTTCTTCCCTTGTAGTTAAGGACATATTACTTACCCCTTTCATTCAAACATTAGGCTATCCATGGCACGGTTGCGTGTATTACAAAGGTAGATTGATAACCAGTACAGTAATGTTCGAGAATATATAACAGTCGTAAGATTATACTATATGTTTAACTGTCTTGGTAGCGTTATGCTTAAGGTGCACTATGTGCTGAAACTTATGAGGTGTCTCGGCTTCGATCCCCTGAGTATCACATGCGAACTTTAATTTAATGTAATTAATTTCTTTCTATGGTGATTTAATTTTAATTTGTCTGCTGAAGTTAAAAACGGATAGTAGATAATACTAAGATGAAGACAATCTGTATAAATCTACTGTAGCATTAATTCATTCGATGTTTCAATAAAACACCAAATTGTTCAGATCTTGCATTACTTATTTAAGGGGGTGGGGGGGACTGTGGGGGGAGTAGGGTCCACTGTAAGCTAATTCCGGTTCTGGAACCAATCGACTATTGTTTTAGGTGTAATCGGAATTTCTTCAGCAATCCTTTCGTACGTATTCTGGTTGACCAAAAACTAATAGATTATCTGAATTATCTTTTCCACTGGGAGGCGGGGGTCGGGGGGGGGGGATCGCGGAGAACGGAACGGCGAAAAATATGGCGGGTGCTTTCGCCGGTTGTTTGCTCGCGTTTAATTTGAGAGCAACGAAATGTGAACTCGTTTTGGATACGCAGTGGTTTCTCACAGTGGGGACAGGGGATTTTGAGCCCAGTAAGATTAGGGGCCCCTAAAAAAGTAATTAAATTTTGGCGATTAGGAATCAAATTAAGCACTTGGAGACTTTCGCAGGAAATAGCGGGCCTACATTCACGGGCAGAAGCCATGATAAAACGAAATACCCGACCAAAGGAGCTGTTCATTGGACTAGGAATGAGGCAAACTAGTTCCAATTTAATTACAAAAGTTTAGGTAATTAAAAAAATAGAAGAGAAAAAAGAATGCAAAAATTCGGCGAAAAGGAAATGATATACCCCCCCCTAAAAAAACGTGTAACCCCAAATAAAGAAAAATTATTTGGCTATGGATGACGTCACAATATTGTCTATCGTGACGTCATCCATAGCCAAATGAAACATTAATTGTGGAGGTCATTAAAGTGTGATGATTTATATTTATAGATTATTCGTATACGTTTGATTATTCGTGTTTCGTTACTGGAAGCCGGTTTCGAACCGTCCTATGAGTTGCCAAATGGGGGGGTCTCCGCCCCCCCCCCACACCCCCTACTTGCTTCGGTCGCTCACCCTCGGGAACAAGTAGTACAACGAAATAGTTGTGAACAAAGGACGAATCATTATGAGTTAACAGGAAAAAACCTCCGAGTCGCAAATGTAAAAAAATACCAAATATACATTTTTACGGGTAACATTTAAACCTGCCGCTACAATTATTTAAAATTTAGGATTATTAATTCCGAAATGCAAAACGCCGCATTTGGAAACATTTAAGCTTCATGCCAAAATCGTAGCATTATTTAATCAAGCAATTTCTGCAATTTTGTAAACAGTTTCCTTCTTCTTTATCCTTTATTATCTACCATGTTTAGTATCGTCAGCAAATGAATTTACTGGTCATTTCCTTCCAGAATGTAAATGTTCAAAGCTTTTAACATTGAAAGAAAGATATTAAATGGGACTGAATCAAAGGCTTTACACAAATCTCGTAGATGTATCAGATCGTAACTATAACCCGAATCGGCCCCTTTGCCATACAGTCATAAAATAAGACCAGACTCGTGAAACAAGACCCCCCTTTGCCATACAGTCATAAATTGAGACCAGACTTGTGAAACAAGACCCCCCTTTGCCATTCAGTCATAAATTAAGACCAGACTCGTGAAACAAGACCCCCCTTCTTTGCCATACAGTCATACAATAAGACCAGACTCGTGAAACAAGACCCACCTTTGCCATTCAGTCATAAAATAAGACCAGACTCGTGAAACAAGACCTCCCTTTGCCATACAGTCATAAATTGAGACCAGACTCGTGAAACAAGACCCCCCTTTGCCATTCAGTCATAAATTAAGACCAGACTCGTGAAACAAGACCCCCCTTTGCCATACAATCATAAATTGAGACCAGACTCGTAAAACAAGACCCACCTTTGCCATTCAGTCATAAAATAAGACCAGACTCGTGAAACAAGACCCCCCTTTGCCATACAGTCATAAATTGAGACCAGACTCGTGAAACAAGACCCCTCTTTGCCATTCAGTTATAAATTAAGACCAGACTTGTGAAACAAGACCCCCCTTCCTTTGCCATACAGTCATACAATAAGACCAGACTCGTGAAACAAGACCCACCTTTGCCATTCAGTCATAAAATAAGACCAGACTCGTGAAACAAGACCTCCCTTTGCCATACAGTCATAAAATAAGACTAGACTCGTATTTCCACATCCCACAAAACCATACATAAATATATTCCTAAATATGCATACAATATATACACTATCACAAATACAATTATACAGATACGCACATTAATTTTACACTGATTGAGATGTATACATTCACAAATTCACTTGCCAATATGCACACACTCACAAGTACACATAGAAAGATACATTCTCAAATCAACATACCGAAATATATACATTCACAAACACACAAAAATACTCTTATCCAATTATACACATACACAAGCATTCCCAAATATACTTACCGAAATATACACATTCACAAATACCGCTACTTTCAAAAATACACTTACAAAGATGGACACTTTAATATATAAACATATATACGCGTTCACAAATACATCCCGAAATACACACAATCAAAAAAACACCTACTTAAATGTACACGGATTCACAAATACACATGTACATTTACGCACATTCATATATAAACATATACACACATTCGCAAATACATATACCCAGATGCACACATTCACAAATACACATACACAGATATACAGACTCAGAAATACAATGACACACAAACATTCATAAATACAGAAACGTACACAAATACGCCATCATATCCATAGTTACACATGCTCATGTACATTTAAAAATGCATCTTCACATTGACTACTACACAGATATAAGCATTCATATATACAGCTACACAGTGACCCACATCACTCGTTCCTGGTTCGAGTACACACGGGGTATCCAGTGCCCCTTGATGGGGGCCCGGCGAGGATTTAGGGGGATCTAGATTCGGGTTACTGGATGACCCTTAGTGGGGATCTGACGGGAGCTGAAGCTTGCATAGTAATTTAAGCCCCCCTTCCCCCCACTCCACGTTCCAGTTAGAACATTGTAAAATCTCATTCCAGAAATAATTAAAAAAATGCGATTTGGAAACTTCGGGACGATTTAAACTACGTCAGTGAGGTGGACGAAATCGTTCACTTAGGCGTACGGAAGAAATTTGAGCAAATAAATCATCACGAATTCTGAGAATTCTTGTGGATGAAAAAATAGAGTTGGGGAGTATAGGGTTACGCACAGACGTCAATATATATATATATATATATATATATATATATATATATATATATATATATATATATATATATATATATATATACTATAATATATATTTTTTCTTTGCTTATTAAAGAAAACCAAATTTAGAAATATTAAAGTAAATTTATAATCAACATTTTTACAAGGAATATAACGATGTCATTTTTCTATTTATTGCGCTATTCAATAATGACAATTAATTGCAATTAAAATAGAAAACCTGGCTTGTAATTGCCTAAAGCTTATTTTTTTGCTAGCAAACATCAGATAAAAGTTTGAATTCTGTTACCAGACACATGCATAACTTATAAATGCCATTAGACACAGTAAAAGAACAACCTATGCCCCCCATCCTCCATAATTTATCGGAGACCACGTGCTATGGTATCCCTCCATGGACGACGTCATTTCTGTTCGAACATTCTTGAATTTTCGACTCCTGAACACGCTGGGAAAATATTTCCCAATCCTGCGAACTCGTCCCAAGCCTCTCCCCCGTTTCCCTCAGTGACGAGGTGTGAAAGAGCCGCTCTGTCTCGCCTCTTTCTGCTAAATGATGAATCGACTTTGCCTCCGGATTAAGATGTCTGGAGCCTGTGACTTGTTTCTTCAAACTCCCCCCCCCCTCCCCTTCAGAATCGGGCATACAAATACTCGGGTTATTCTGTAGTTCGAGGAGTCTAGCCCACACCTTAAGGCCATCCTCATCGTCTCAAGTCTTAAGTCCTGCGAGCGTTCGTCAGACATCAAGACGTTCTCCGACGTGATTTTACCCTAGTCAATTGGTAGCTTCTCTGATTGGCAAGCCATTGAAATTGCGTAGCAGTCTCCCTTCGTTTAATCGAACTGAAGAAAATCTCCATCGATTACCTTTGAGGAAAAGAAGTTTCCTCTTTCAGTGGAATTACGAGAATTCCCTCATTTCCCGTCGAACGTCATATTTGAAGATTAGCTATCTTTATCGGAAGGTTGGTTTAGATAGTGCCCCACCTGCCTCATTCGGAACGTGCATCACTTGCCTCTTCGGATTGTGCCCCACTCGCCTCATCGCAAGAAGGACCTTGATCGAAGTCATCGCCCCGTAAGACTGAAACCCCCTCCATTATTAGTATTGTTAAGTTCCCCCTTTTTGACCTGAGCCTAGTAACACTAATCAATTAATTCCATTTAAGAATCCCTCCTCATAATAATTATCAAGAGATTATTTTAATTTAAATAATTCCGTTTTGCCTATTATTATTCTTATTTTGATCGTTGTAATTAAAATTATATTTTAGTTGTTTCATCTTTAACTAACCTTGAACGATACTCTCGGCCTATTCAAGTAAATCTCGCCAACCATTTATGCACTGTTCGATTATTAAGGATTGGAAAAACAACGCCTCAAGTTTGACCTCCTAGTCGGGTTTTAATCCCTGCAAACAGTCCATCAACAGTTCGCGTTGCAGTAGATGATTAAGTCACCCCCCCCCCCACCACCCACATAATATAGGAGTAGTGTATGGTATAGAGTGGTTTACCACGACAGACACAAACATTGTTTTAATACTTTGCCTAGACAGTGTGCAGAGTCTAGCCGATGATTGGGTTATGTGGTCTATGACTTCCAACGCTAACGACCTCGTAGGTGAACTCGGGTGGACAAAAAAGTTGAGCTCGGAAGTAATAGCTTAATTGAGGCTAACAGGACTGGACATGAGCCTCAATTATTGACAGAAGCCAAATTGGGCCCAAAATTGGAGCTTCGTTCCCTGCAAACTCGTTCAAAAAAATGTGTTTCTGTATGTGTGTGTTTGGGTGCACGTAGAATTCATGTAGTAGTCAATATGTGTAGTTATGTAAGCTTAATGTGTTTTTTTTGTGTGTAGTTATGATTGCTGGTTCGGTTTGTGCATTTTTAGTTGTGATTGCTAGCTGTGTGTGTGTAGTTATGATTGCTGGTTGTGTTTGTGTATGTGTAGTTATGCAACCTGGATGTGTTTGTGTGTATAGTTATGATTTCTGGTTGTGTTTGTGTATGTGTACTTGTGATTGCTTGTTGTGTATGTGTAGTTATGATTGTTAGTTGTTTTTGTGTAGTTGTGATTGCTGGTTGTATTTGTGTATGTGCAATTATGTAACCTGAATGTGTTTGTGTGTGTGTGTGTAGTTAGGATTGCTGGCTGTGTTTTTGTATGTGTAGTTGTGATTGCTTGTTGTGTATGTGTAGTTATGATTGCAGGTTGTGTGTATGTAGTTGCGAATGCTTGTTGTGTATGGGTAGTTATGATTGTTAGTTGATTTTGTGTAGTTGTGATTGCTGGTTGTGTTTGTGTATGTGTAGTTATGTAACCTGGATGTGTTTGTGTATGTGTAGTTATATAACCTAGATGTGTTTGTGTGTATGTAGTTATGATTGCTGGTTGTGTTTCTGTATGTGCGTGCTTGTATGTAAGTGGAACCCATAGCTATTAGTGTCTACGTATCAGTCAATACGTGTAGTCATGTACGTTAAAATGAATGTATGTTTTTATCTAGCAATATGTGTATATGTATGTGTATGTAGATGCCCGTTTATGTGTGTAGCTTCCTCTATGCCTTTGTGAATTTACTTAAATCTGCTGATGTGTATGTGTGAATGTTTGTATGTATATGTGAATGTATTATAAACGTTCACGTCTGCACCTGTGTAGGTGTATTTGCAAACGTGCTAATGTATATGTACATGTGTGTCTAAAATTGCATACGTATCGTTGTCAGTGTGTACGTATTTGTAAACGTGTACATAAATCTGTTAATATCTGCATCTGTGTATGTATATTATGTGTATATAAAGAATTGAGATGTAGTAGTGCAAAGATGGGCTTTATTAGTATAGGGGCCCCACTCACATCGCCCCTTTGCTTTGGTTGGTCCCCTGATCGAATAGTGAAACCGACATAAAGATCAGAAAGACAATATCTGACAAGACTGTGGGCACACGTATGTGTGTGGGGGTGGGCATGAGCAAAGGTTCGCTACCAATCAGCCAGCCTGGGACCCCTTCGTGTCCCTAGGTTAGCCATCCTCTGCCCCACGTCTGTAGAGTGAGTGTGGACATGGCCACCCCTCGAGAGGGTGCCGTAGGCGGAAGCGTGATGTGTTGTGTGCGAAAGGAGGAAGTGAAAGAGAGTTGTGACTGGCTATGCGAGGGGTCTGTGCAGAAAATGGAGAAGTTGTAGTCAGTTAAAGTGTGCGGAAGATTGTGTAGACATGAATAGAATTCATAGTAGTAGCTCGCAAACCACCTTTTATCCAGGCGGATCCCAACCGGATAATGAAATATACATAAAGGTTAGTATGACAATCGCTGTTGAGCCCGAGGTCACCATTTTGGTGTGAGGTGCCAGGATGTATTACATATATTTTGACACCAAACAGCGTTCAGGTGAAGCCTGACTCGTCCTGGTCAGAGGGACCTGTTCCGCGTCAGAGATGTCCTTGAAACAGAGAGTGTGAGTGTTGTGTTGCGAAGACGGGAGAGGAAAGAAAGCAATGTTGGAAACTTCTTACAATGGTTCTCGAGATTAGTACTAGGAGCGCCTGGTTCTCTTGAATGCCGTGTTCCACCAGGCTTCTTCCTGGGTCCCTAATTATTTCAGGGTCTACCCCTCTTGTCCAGTACATGCCAATGGCTCCATAATGATGATTTAATAGTTTTAAATATATATTAAAATTATCATTAAATATTAGTGTAGGTTAAGGTAAGGTTGGGTAGCATTTCTGATTGCATTTTTACTTCTTTTCAATCGCAATTATTATGTTCACCTTTGTCTGAAGTTGTAAATAGTACACTGGACTATGTTTACCTTTGTCTGAAGTTGTAAACAGTACACTGGACTATGTTCACCTTTGTCTGAAGTTGTAAACAGTACACTGCACTATGTTCACCTTTGTCTGAAGTTGTAAACAGTACACTGGACGGACACTGCTCCTAAAGAGTCTTTTATAGGTCTATTTTTATTACTGGCAAGAGTTTGTTAACGCTGCTTCATTTTCGATTTTGTTTACATGGGTACTAATACGATAATACGAACTTACATTAACGTACATATACACTTATGTATATATTAGACTAAGCACATTCACTTAAAGTATGTCGCGTAGAGTAGCCATTTTCCCATACACGAGGGATAGATGACATAGACAGATGAAATAAGAGTATACATATGTATATTTTTAGTAATAAAGTATTGAGTCATCTTTGACATGTAATACAGTCTTTCTTGGAATACATCTGCGGTGTGGCTGTTAAATGACGATACTGGGATTACTTAACTCGAACTATAACGCTGGTGAGATGGTAGAAGTTGATAAATGAGAAGACGTAAACAAAACACTAATAGGTTCTATCAGCTCACGGCAACAAATTACTGTTACACATCGCCAGAAGTGCCTCATTCCAGGCGTCGCGAAAATAGTGTTTCCGGCTGAAAAACGCAGTGCACTACCAACACTATTTAAGCAACCTATCACTCTCCCACACTTTTCTCTCTAATACTTCAGTCTGCGATTAGAGGAACCCGTTTTTTTAGTGTGTTTTGCAAGAAGAAAACCATTTCACTCTTGGAAATAACAAGGATAAAAGATCTCATACACTGCATTGATTGGTGGAAGATTGGAATGTAGCAGCAAGTGAGGGTGGGAGTGGGGTGATATTCTCGTTATTTAATAGGCAAAACTGTATGATGCGAATGAGGTGATTTCCATTCAGTGAAGAAGAGCCCACCGGACCGCATTCAGATTCGAGAGAGAAAATATACAAACAGAGAACAGACCCATGAACAATTCCAGTGGACACTGCTGTCTCTTTCACCACATTCACACCACTAGTGAAACTACTGATACCGTTCTTTCTTTCATCACAGACCAAACTCCTAAAAAGTCGTTAAATTTTCTTTCAAAGTCGTGCACCCTGTAGTGTATAACGCCCAACCATACAAATCACTACTAAACACAGCGTGTGATACACACTATATTATTCGCTTAGCGCACACCAACGAAGACATATGCGGTGCAATATGCAGTTATGCAACTAATGGATCGTATACACACGCACGCACACACTCCCTTCCCCAAAGAAGGTTACAGGGTGACTTAGGTTTTTGTTGGACTTCTAACATCTAGGTGTCGGTTTCAACCCCCAGCGAGAGCGGGCACAAAACTTCAGCGGACGTTGGAAGGTGCCGCACATAGGCCAACGCGATAAACCTGACAGGATTGTGCAGATAGCTCCAGTCCACACAAGCCATCACATACATAGCCAATCACAACACCAATGTCTCTCCCACCGCACACACACTGTACATCATTCTTATGTCCTGGATAATCTATAAGATATTGCCAAGTTCACACTCACTTGACGTGGAGAGACAACTGGGTGGCCAGCCAACGTTTCGCTCTTCTCCACACTCACTACATAGCAGGGCTCAAGGTCCTCTCTCCGGGTTTCATGGCAAAGAAGATGGGGGGTGGTTGACGGGACCCTATTTTTGCGCGCAAATGTGACTTTTTGACGTCTCCGAATCGGACACACTCGCGAGAAGCATAACTATGTGATGGAGCGTTACCCTGCCACGACTGCTTGGTCCCCCAGATTGTTCTGCGCATTCTTGTTGAGTGCTCCAGTCCAGAGGGGGAGAGGGGTCGCCTTGGAGGGCGTCTTCAAGGACTTAAAAGAGGGTGATGACGTAATTGTAACTCTGATCTTTATTTGAATTTTATTCTTCGGTTGAAGGATCTCCCATGATTTAAAAGGGACGGGTGACCCATTGTCACTCTGATTCTTATGCAAAATTCATTATCCAACCAGGGGATCTCGTTTTCCTTTGCCAATGGCCGTGTGCCGAAATAAGGTGTTTGTTTGCGTGATTATACACACTTGTATAGTTATACACAGTGGTATACAGAAAGAGGGCTGAATCCCTTTTAAAGTTAATGGGCGGAGGAAAGAAATTTAAGACTCCCCAGGGTAATTATATCTATTTTAAGAGCCCCCCGGGTCAGGGGGGGAGGGGCATCGAGGGTACGGGATGTTTGGTATAGCCGTGTGTCTTCATCTGGAGAATTCTGGCGTCGCTTAAAATTAGAATGAGATCCAACTTCTTCATAACTTCCACATCTTTCTTATTTAAGGGTGAAAAGTTGTTTCACACTCTCTTAACCTCCTAACTACTCTCCCATACATACTATCCACATTTACTTTATATAAACACACTCATCACAGCCCCACAAACAATTGAATCTCCCTTCTTGGATGACATATAAATATATATACACCTTTGAAGTCTCCCAAATAAAGCCACTCTTCATGTTTCACACATACCTTCATATATACCTTTAATGACTCTCACACATATACACAAAAAGGCCCTTCTTTCATGTTTCACACATATCACATACTGACTCCTGTGTGGTGATGGCGAAAGGTTTATAATTGGTATCCACGAACAGGTGGCACTAACCTAGGGCTTTAAAAAGATGGCTTGGCTGTCTTTAGATGACATGACAGCTGTACTTAGGTTCTGCCACACATACACAGAAAGAGCAATCCACCTAATCTTCTCTCGGGATGTAAATCCAAACATAGAGAGGACGCCTACATACGGACCATAATAGGATATTATGCAAGGACCCCATTTGAGTGGATACTAAATGGATTTGTGTTAGGATGCAGTTAAACACCTGGAATACTGCCTATATCCCATCAGTGGCAATGAAAGATACATTGCATGACAAAATCACCCCCACATTCAACTACACAGCCAATTCTGCCAAGTATTGGACTTCTAACGCCTAGGTTTCGGGTTCAACCTCTAGCGAGAATGAATACAAAACTTCAGCCCTCGAAGGGAGCTACTGCCTAATGACCGAGGCGCTAAGCCTTGATGGGTGTGCACGAGTAGTTCCAGTATACACATGCACATATGGGCAATCACAACATCAATATCTCTCCTCTCCAGCACACACACAACTTATAACTCTTTCGTTCTGGAACCTCTCGAAGAGGTTGCCAAGTCCATTCTTCCTTGACGTGGAGAGAGGACTGGGCGAGCAGAACAGCGTTTTGCTCTGCCCAAATAACTATGGGCAGAGAAGAACGGGAGAAAATACCCAAATACCCGTTCCAGGTCCATGCCATAAAACGAATACCCATACATGTGAGGAGGTAATAATAGCTAGAGCGTATATACAGATCTTTCATCTGCCTCGATCGATGACCGTTCGGATTCACAAGTGGTTCTTCCGCTCCGATCGATGCCATTTCGTATTGACGTGTTTAATCTCCTCCAAGCGATGGAAATTCGTGTTTCCTTTGCCTTGATTGATGGGCGCTCCTATTGACAGGGGTATCATTGGCCACCATCGATGGTAGTTAGTAGTTACAGGGCGTTCTTTAACCCTGATCCCATGGAGCGGGGGCTCGTGTAGGTTGCCTTAAATCAATGCCCTTCGTATTTACAGGTGTTTCACACGCCCCGAAATCAATGCCTTTGGTCTTTACAGGTGCTTCACCTGCCTAAAATCAATTCCCTGCGTATTTACAGGAGTTTCACCTGCCCCAAATCAATACCCTTCCTATTCACAAGTGTTTCACCTGCCTAAAATCAATTCCCTCCGTATTTACAGGGGTTTCACCTGCCTGAAATCAATTTCTCTCGTATTTCCAGTTGTTTGATCTGCCCTGATCAATGATTTTTCGTATTTACTTGTGTTTTACTGGTGTTTTAGGTCCACTTCCCACGCTGACGTGTCTTTACCATGAAGTTATCGTCCTATTTTCCCGTCAAATTTTTCTTTCTACGTTTCACCAACAACTACATTTTTGAGCGGGTGTTGTTCGTATCTTCGGGAATCCTAACCATCGTAGTCTTGAATTCTTTGAGCTCTTTCCTATATTTCCATGCACCATTGTACATGAGGTAAAAGTTAATTTTTGTTCATGTAGACTTTTACTTATTTACAAAATCGGATAAACGCCCTCTCCCACCCACCCTTTATATATATATATATATATATATATATATATATATATATATATATATATATATATATATATATATATATATATATACGTATATATATATATATATATATATATATATATATATATATATATATATATATATATATATATATATATTAAGAATTTTATTGGTATTTATCTTTGTCAAGAAGAAAGGATGACTCTTTTATTCTTTTAGCAAAGTGGACATTTGGGTTTGTCCATTCTTCACCCTTACATCGAGTCTCATTAGTGTAACGCAATCAGTGACACCGCCCGCTTCTTAATGCATCCCTGGGGCTCGCCTTAGTAACAACCAGGGAGGGTTAAGTTTCCTTCACCCGGATCTAAAAAGATCCCCTCAAAACAGGAACCTAATATCTTGACCTCTCCCTCTTTTAACAGCAACAGGAGAATTATCCATCATTTTTATCCGTATCTATCTTAACACTTTTGGACAATTGGAAAAGATATTAACAGATGTTGCTTTTAGAAATCGGAGACTGAAACTTGATATTCCCAGCTGGTGAATAGGGCACCCCCAGGGGGGCCTTAAGAAGCGAGGAGTGTCACTTACACTAACCGCAACATCTGTTCTTAGTCGCGTGCACGCGCCTCTATAATTATTATGTCGGTCCGTAGGTGAGTCGGTCGGATGGCAACCACTTTACTGTTCAATGAGTTTTTTGTCAATAACATCGTAACTATTCGGCCGATTCTAATGAAATCTGAAACTCTTATGTTGTTTTACATTTGCTTTCGAGTGATATAATTACCAAAGTCCTCCCAAGGTTAGTTCGGGAATTATTAAAAGTTTGGAAGGTGGTAAGGTCATAAATCAGAATAATTAAGAGCACGCGACTTAGGTCTGCTGACCTTGTAAATATTCCTAATAAAGTCCTATCTTACTTTGGCTGTAGTCCAATCCTTCCTAAATCACCTCGAACTGCGCCTTTCCAAAGTCTCCCACTGAGGTTTCTCTTTGAGCGGAGGGATCGGTTCGCATCAAGCGGGAAGCAGCGCCGCACAAACACTTTTAAGGAGGAAAATGCAAAGGAAAATCGGTGCGTTGAAATTTGTATTTAAATTTAAACCAACTCCAATAATAAACAATTTTGTCGTCTTATAAAGTACAAATTTGATTTCGAACTTAAATTACTAAAAGTGAACAAACATATAAAAAAGAAGAAATTGGCAAGGTTTTTACTCTCAATCTACACTTATTTAAGATAGCTTTTATTTCTCAGTCGGTCTTTGGACCTACTGATTAACGTGGACTCCAAACCACAGTATCTACAGCATTTGGCAGCGGCCAGGAAGGCAGCGACCATAATCTTGAGCCCATCTTGCGATTAATCACATCTGATGTGGCTTCCACTCGGCTCCACCTCACCCCGAACGAACTAACAAACTTTTCTTGCTTTAAAAGTTAAGGTTAGGTTAGGTTAGGTGTTATGAAACCTATTTTATTTTACCTCACCCAATTTGATTATAGTATCGACCTAACTATTTCAGCCCTTAACGTCTGTCATAAAAACCATATAACTTTATAGCGCTTGTGTGGACCCCACCTCCCTCTCAAAACCTGACTGGTTTTGAAGGTTGTTTACCTTTTATTATTTCGCGCATCTGGTTTTATCTGTTGCTTCTAATTTACATGCCATTCGTGAGTGAAGTGTGTGATCACTGCGGAAATGTGTGATTGCCACACTTTAACGGTTTTTCTCATTACAGGAAATGACGACAAGTTTGCAAGAGTGGTGAGTGATATGAAGGATAAAATTTTATGGAATACTGTGCAGGTAGGTGTCGCAGTAAAAGGATGGGGCGAAAAAAAGGGTTGACGATTAATGTGTGATGGTGAGATTGATTAATTAGTTTTGAGTGGCGCAACTACGAGGTTATTGCCGTTATGATAGTAAAATAATAATAATAATAATAATAATAAGTCTTTTGTAATGCGCTCTTCAAGGCCTGAGGCCTTCCCAGAGCGCACGTTGTGCTGAGATGAGAATGGAAATTCAAGAGGGGGAGAAGGCAATACTGAAAAGATGCGTTTTCAGGAGACGCTTAAATGTGGTAAGAGAGGGAGAAGACCTGATTTCAGCAGGAAGAGCATTCCACAACTTAGGGGCGCAGATTGAGAAGGAGCAGTCCTCCATTGAGCAGAGGGATGAACGAGGAATATTCAAAAGAGGGGCATGTGATGACCGAAGGGCCCGAGGGACATGGCGTGGCGAGAGGGCAAAAGAGAGGTAAGACGGGGCCTTGTTGTTTACGGCCTTAAATGTGAAGAGAAGTATCTTGAAGTGACAGGGAGCCAGTGCAGTTCATGCAGCAAGGGTTTCGAGGAAGAGAAGCGAGGGCGACGGAGGAGAAGCCGGGCGGCATAGTTCTGTACAAGTTAAAGGGGGCGGAGAAAGGAGGATGGCAGATTCACAAGCAGAGAGTTACAGTAGTCAAGGCGTGAGGTGATGAAGGCATGAACAGCAGTCTCAAGACTTTGGCGATCAAAGTGAGAGCGAATGCGAGAGAAGTTACGGAGGAAACATAGAGAGGATTTGCTGACATTGCGGATATGAGGCTTAAAGGAGAGATGCTCATCAAAAACAACACCCAGATTCCTAACGCAGTCAGAGAAAATGATAGTATTACCTCTCAGAGTAAGCGAGGGAAAGAGAGATTTAGATTTTTTGACAAGAGCAGGGGTGCCGACGAGGAGGACCTCAGTTTTGGAGTGATTAAGCCTGAGGAAGTTGGTAGAGAGCCAGTCAGAAATGGAGGAGTAGGCAGCCAGCAGGTCAGTGATAGAGTAGGCAAGAGACGTGGGGGATGAGGAAACGAAAATTTGAGTGTCATCAGCATAGAGGTGGAAGGATAGACCGAGAATACGGAGAAGGGAACTAAGAGGGAGAAGGTAGATACGAAATAATAGAGGAACAAGGACAGAGCCTTGTGGTACTCCAAAGCGAATAGGGGTAGAGTCGGATAAAACCTCGTCAATCACAACAGATTAGGTACGAGACGAGAGGTAAGAGCGGATCCAGTCAAGCACGGTGCCTGATATGCCGAGGAAAGAGTAGAAACGATCAAGTAGGACGGTATGGTCAATAGATAGACATATTTGGGTTAAAGAGGGTGTGAATTGGAGTACGGGTTGTGGGATGGTATGAAAAAGAGCATGAATGATAATTTGTTTGCACAAGGAAACTGATGCATACTTGAAAATACTAATGCATAAAGTTCAATTTGTGGATTGTGACGTCATCTTGGAGGTAATAAACGAAATATCCCAGTTAGGAACAAACTTAGGTCCACAGAGATATAAGTAGATAGAAAACATCATAGAGTTAAGTAAAATTAAAAAAAAAGAGCATATAACTATTTTTTGTTGCATGAATCTCTGACCTTCCTGTTTTCAGGACACTGTGCATTAATGGCCTGCGTTTAAAAGGGTCGCTCTTACGTTTTGGTGTCTCCTTCGTTACTTAGGAATGTTGATCAAGTAATGCTTATTATTCAGAGTAAATAAGATTCTTTAGAAATATAAGTTCCGAACATTCCCGTTTGGATGAAAGTGTAATAAAAAATATAATTAATTCTTGGTTTTTTTAATTATTTTCATCACTGGGTCGTTACGTTTTTTGTATTTGCTTCGGTAAGGTTTTGTTCGGATTTTCCGCTCTATTTTTGTTCGTATTTTTCATATTCGTTTTCCTGTGCTCCGGTAAACTTGGGACATTATTTCGCCCATATTTTTCGTATTTGTTATAGCGACTTTAGTTCGTATTCATTCAAATTTGAGATTAAATTTGTTAATATTTGTTTGCATTTTGAATGGTGTTTTTCTCTCTATTTGTTTCCTGTAGATACAATTGTCTTGGTGAGTTTTTGTTCGTATTTGTTTTGATATCTTTATGGTGAGTTTTAAAACTCCTAACTGTAAGATAGGTATCATTAACTGTAAGATAGGTATCATTAACTGTAAGATTGGTATCATTAACTGTAAGATAGTTATCATACAGTGCCGGTCGGTAAATAAATATAAAACAACACAATTCGATCTCTCTGTCATTCTGTCTGTCTGTCTCACTCTGGATGTGTAACTAAGAGGAAGAAAACATGTTTGGGTGTCTATCGCCAGAGAAGAAAAAAAAATACTTGGAGTGATTAGCGAGTGCAAAAAAGGAGTGGTTGGCCTTGAAGGTCCCTCCTCTGTCAGGTATTTTTGGATTAAGATGGTCGAGGAAGATGAAGCTTCTCTTCTTTCTGCATCTCAACAAGGCGAAGAGCCACTCCTGTTTCCGTCCTCCGCTTTAACTGGCGATCTCTGGTTGGGTGGAGGATCGCTTTCCTTCTCCTTCAGCTCCTTTTAAGAGTACTTTTGGAGCTAGTGGGTTCCTTTAATTCTGGCACCCTAAGCTTCACTTGACCAACGACCACATAACCATCCTAAATACACCTTCAAAGAGTTTACAAAGACGCAATTATCAATATTATTATTTCCTAAAGGCGAAATGAAAACAAAAGAGGGCGCCCGAGAGAATGTTTACTAAGAGTTTGGAAGTGGTGAAGTTAAGCAAAGTGAAAATATATGAAAGCTATATAAGAAGAGACCACGTGAGGAGCTTAAGAGCGGGGGAAAGGGGGATGGCACGAAAACCATAGTCCACCGGTCACCGTTGTGGAGGGGGATAATAACTCAGAAATACTAATACTATTTCTATTAATCTTACTATCATCTTATCTTCACTTATCTTTTTTTCCGTATGATTTTGTGTATTCCTATTTAACTATCGGCCTATCCTTCATTCCCTCGTTTTCTGTGTGGGGTCCTTCCAATATATAATGCGACCCCCCTCGATGGTTCCTATCCTTGAGCCCCTCGTTTTCTGTGTGGGGTCCTTTTAATATATAATGCGCCCCCCCCCCTCAATGGTTCCTATCCTTGAGCCCTTCGTTTTCTGTGTGGGGTCCTTCGAATCTATCAGGCACCACCTGTCTGAGGGGTGGGGGGCAATATAGGGTTAACGTATTGTCCGATTGCGACCTTTGGCCACCTCATTTAGTATACAATTTCTGCTCCTTCGGGCAAATGATCATATACATCCTCATATTCCCCCCCCCCCTCATCTCACACTCCACTACTGTATTGCGTTGGTTGTCTACATGTGAATAAGATAAGGTGAGGAGAATTGCGCGAACCCTACTCTTACTCGTAATACTTCAAATATTCGCATTCTTGCTAACTCTGCCAAATCACTACACCAATTTTCATTAATTTCAATCGTTTTATCCGTCTAAAACTTTTTGGGCGGAGATGTTCTGGTTGAAAGCGTCTTTATTTTCTCAATAAATAAAAACGTCTTTTTATCCCTTTCAAAATTTCCCATTTCCTCCACTCCGCTCCAATCATCTACCTAAACATCTAGACCAAGTCATCATAAATCACTCCTTGACGAAATATCTCAACCGGATTACGTAGTGGAGCCACTCAGATGTGAAAAAAATGACCCAAATTGGAGATTTTGTTCTGCCACGCATTCAGTCCTTACCTCTATATATATGTTTATCTGTGGATCCATTCCCTTCTTTCATATATATATATATATATATATATATATATATATATATATATATATATATATATATATATATATATATATATATATAAGAGAGAGAGAGAGAGAGAGAGAGAGAGAGAACCCAGCGAAAAGTAAGAGGCATTTTTGACGTAATAAATCGTAGCAATAAACTCTCAAAGATATTTCACATTGTTATGAGAGTAATCTCTCGCCCCATTCATTCTGCATCAAACACGCTAGGGAACGCTCGTTGGCCACTTCTCTCGCTTGTAGCGAGAGAAGTGAGGAAAGAAGGTTGTGGTTGTGGCGGGTCATCAGTTCCTCGTTGCAACAAATATTTCCTCTCTTCTTATGAATCCAAGTTCGGGATTCGAGTTCGTTTATGAGAGTGTTCACCAAATATGTTCGTATTTGGATTCTAAGCAACCGGATGAAAAGTAACTTTATTTTGAACTTGACGTTTGTCATGAAGAATGACGGGAGGTGGTGAGATTATATTTCCCTTTCGGTGAAAGGAGTAAATGTGAATGCGGATGGAAAGACTTGTGAATCCTATCCAACGAGGAATGCTTGAGAAAATAAATAGGCGGACTTTAGTTGTGTTAAAAGCCCTTCCTCGTTTGATAGAGCACAACGTGAACACGAATGCAAGAGACTTGTACTTTTTGAAGTAATGTGACTAACTGTGTGACTGTGGTGATGTCCTATAGAGTCCGGTTATTTATGTGAGAATGCACTGCGAGTTTCTGAGGGAGGGGCTTTGTCTGAAGTAAGTGTTAGTTGATATGTGTTCGAGAGAGGAAGATATATATATATATATATATATATATATATATATATATATATATATATATATATATATATATATATAGAGAGAGAGAGAGAGAGAGAGAGAGAGAGAGAGAGAGAGAGAGAGAGAGAGAGAGAGAGAGAGAGAGAGAGAGAGAGAGAGCGAGAGAGAGAGAGGGAGAGAGAGAGAGAGCGAGAGAGAGAGAGAGAGAGAGAAAGAGAGAGCAGAGCAAAAAGTCTTAATAAAAAAAATTATGAGAGTAGGGATAAATGATGAAAAAGGATTGATAATAAAGGCAGGAGAAAGTTTGGGAAAAATGTTTATGAGGTTCATGTTTAACTCGCATGCACTCGCATGTACCGCATCAAACCTGAATAAAGGATGCAGTGCACTCCTATGTACGGCATCAACCCTGAATGATGGCGCACGCATCATAACTTACTTCTACGGTGGCGACTGTTAGTCAAATGAACAACAGGGCTGTCCGTTGCCGAAAGAATTTTATAATAGTACTTAAACTTGCATCAGCTCGCTCTAAATGACGCCTGAGCCCTGAGCAGGCCTTCAATTCATGCATATACACAATTAAACATACAATACATTTCTTATAGTCAGATCTTCAATATTAATTGATATTAAATAGTGATGCATTCCTGTCGACTAATCTAAATCCATTAGTAAATAACTTATTACCGTTATAATTTCACTGAATAATCGGACAGATGAGTAGATACATAACTTGATTGACACTAACGAGAAATAAACGATGTTTAAAAATTCGATTCAGCTATTTGGCCTGTAGGAAAGAAAGTTAAAAACCTAAAAAAACACTGTTGAAAGAGTCTCTGTACTGAAATTCTGAAGGAATTGTTTTTGGAATCGCAAAACTTGGATTATTTTTAGCGATTCAGATGCCGATGCCGATTGCCGCAAAGTTAACGATTCTTACGATTCCCGATTCCGATTCTGATTAATCGTCCCATCTCTACTATGGAGAGTCTTTTGAATTTCCTGAGAGAAAATAACATTTACATTAATCAGGTACTCATCATCATCAGCAATGGATGCCACACAAAGTGACGTTAGCGCTCATTATCGCCATAACATTATGACTTTACCGAGTCAGCAACAGCGAGGTCCAAGACCAACAGCCCCCTATCTGGGTTAAGTGTCTTTTTAAGGATACTTGTGGTTGGAAGTTATTCTTATCAATGCTCCCAATAGACAGATACTTTGGAGTAAAAATATATATCCCCCCCTGATATTTGTTGGAGGTATGAATGCCAAATGTTGCCATATAAACTATTACCAACTTTTATTATTGGTCTGGGAGGGCGCAAGAGAAGTTACTATGAACAAATTACTACAGAATAGACGTACGAACAAGTAAAAATTTAGCTCTAGGTTCATTTAACACTTATGGCGGAAATTTCTCTGCGGTGTAATTAATTTAACTCCGAAACTTCCTCGCAATTAAACAGCAACTCATTCATCTGAAGAGAATGACATTTAATTTTCGAAATCAGACATCTCCAGCCCGACCACCTGCATACCATTCATTTGTTCAAGAAACTGTTCCCCATTTTGAGTAGGGAATATTCACTACGTATGCATGTGTATGTATGTATTTATGGTTATAAATGAATTATGGTTGGACCGATCAATTTAATGAAGGGTTAAGGCACATTCAGTTATGAGGTTGGGACGGAAGTAATGTCCAACTGGATCCATCCTAAACAACGTCCTGAGAGAATGTCATTCCTAATTAATGACTCCCAATAAATTTCAATCCTAGAAGATGACCTCCCCCAAATTATCAATCAGTTGATGACACCCAAGGAACTTATTGGTATATTTAAAACAAAAATCGGTTAAATAATTTTTATTAAAGAACAAAAAATGACACAAACAAATTAAACAAACACAATTAAAGTAAAAAAAAAAGAGTCAAATATTAATCTAAAGGACAAAAAAGAAATATGATGGCAGAAATTTTTAAATCTACTCAAACCGAATCGATCCTGCCACTTAAGTTAGGTTAAGTTAAGTTAGGTTTAAAACATTCAATTCTAAGTAATTACCCCGAATAGATAATTCCTAGATACTGCCCTCCCTCAAAAAGCTCAACCCTAGATAAACAAGGCTAGGGGTAGTTGTCTAGGATTGTTCAATCCGATTTTCTAGAATAAAGTTTTAGATAGTATTTATTTTAAGTTCTGCCTCTTGTTATCGTTTAGGGATGTTTCAATGATTAATTTATACTTTTGTCTTTCAGATTATAAGAATATTGTTTATAATCTTCTTCAGTATTCACCACTATTTTCTCTGATCTAAAGATCACATGAGACATATTTTACTCGATGAGTTTCATTAAGGTATCAATACCAGTACAGTTGCAAATCCATTCAGAGCACTTATGAGGATGATGCTGTAAATGAAAGAAGTTGCAGGAGGTGTTTTTTTCCGTTTCCGTAGTGGTGATTTCAGTCTAAAAGACTGACCAAAAGAAAGTCGTTCAAAATAACTTGATTCCGAAGAGTTGGAAGCTGTTGCAACAGCAACTTCTCTGACAGCCTCTAAGTAACTTTCAGAACAATTTAACATAACCAATACGGATGTCCTACTCCAACTGAACAGGATCCGAAAGGTTCCAGTGATTGGACAATGGGTCCCGCACGAATTGTCCCAGGTACTCTGCAAAAGCGGATTACTTGCTCAGTCATTGCTTTCACAACACCTTCAACCCCCATTTTTGGGAAGGCTTGTTACTAGTAATGAAAAAATAGATCCTTTATTATATGGTTAAACGCCGCCATTCGTGGATTAATCGAGGAAGTAGAATTTCTCAACAACCGACAAGAGAATTTCATCCCAAAAGATTATGTTAAGTGTATGATAGAATATTGAAGGAATTGTTCAATTCGAACTGTTAGATAAAAATCAAACAATGTTAATCTCTACTACAACCAATTTCGTCGTTAGAGAGGTGTTTTAGGCAAAATGCCTAAAACAGAAAGGATGTCATCATCCATCAGGATAATGCCCGTACTCGCACTGCTCGAACGACCAAAGATCGTTTGGGTTTTGCTTCAAAACCCAAAGAATTTTTTACAAGGGCGGCGTTTATAAGTTTGTTGACAGAAGGAATAAGGATCTAGAAACCAATGGAGCTTATGTATATGATTAATATTTCCATAGTCATAGGTTTGTACATTTTTAATATATACCCTAAATTCGAATGCTACTTTCGTTCCAAACTGATATTTTTGCAATTATTAAATTCTCGCGAGAAATCAATTTCAATATAAGCGAAGGTTTATTTTAATTAGACACTTTCCAAATTAATAGAACTTGTTCACACTATAAATTTAATTTATGAAATTAATTTGTTTAATAAACGATTGCTTTTATTTTTTATACTTGCCTGTATTCATACATTTATTGTGGCCTAACATGTTTATTTATCGGGTTGTTTGAGGGACATCATCTTCTCTCTAACATTGTTTGTTTTCTTTCATTTCTTTCATCGTTCCTCTGCACTTGAAAAAATATAAAAACGAAAGCACTTTGGTTTGTTTGTGCTATTTTATTTGTAGATATTTAGACATGTATATATGTGTAAAAGAACAACCTCTGACCTCACGTTATTTGGAGACCATGTGCGATTGTATCCCGCCATGGAAAACATCACTTACTGTTTAGGAACATTTGAGAAATTTCGACTCCTTGTCGTATTGGGAAATTATCTCCCAATCCTGCGAATTCGTGCAGAGCCCTTTACCCGCGGCGAGGAGAGAACGAGCCGCTTGTTTTTTTCCGCCTTGCCGCTAAAAGCTGAATTTTCGTCCGCCTCACGGATTAAGATGTCTAAAGCTTCCTCACCCCCTGCTCCGAATTCCCCTTTCCCCCTTCCGGATCACTCGTACAAATATCCGGTTTTGACTTGAGATCGAGGAGTTCCGCACGGACCTCAAAGTCGTCCTCATCATCTCGAATCGAAGTCTCGTGAGCGTTCATCAGACAGCAAGACTTTATCCGCCGTGATTCTACCCCAGTTAATTGGTAGCTTCTGTGAACGGCAATCCTTCGAAGTTGCAAGACAGTCCCCATTCGTTTAATCGATCCGAAGAAAATCTCCCTCGATTACCTTTGAGGAAAAGAAGTTTCCTATTCCAGTGGAATTACGAGTAATCCCATATTTCCCCGTCGAACGTCATCCTTGAAGATTGGCTATCATCATCGCTATTCCTCGGAAGGTTGGTTTGGATCGTGCCCCACTTGCATCATTCGGATAGTGCCCCACTTGCCTCATCCGGATCGTGCCTCACTTGCCTTATCCGGATCGTGCCCCAATTACTTTATCCGGATCGTGCCCCACTTGCCTCCTCTCAAGCAAGACCTTCCTCGAAGTCACCGACCCGTAAGATTGAAACCCCCTCAATTATTAATATTGTCAAGTTCATCCTTTCTGATCTGAGCATAGTAACGCTAATTAATTAATTTGATTTGAGAATCCATCCTTATCATTATTCTCAAGATACTATTTCATTTTAAATAATTCCCTTTTGCCTATTTTTATTCTTATTTTGATCTTTGTAAATAAAATTATATTTTTGTTGTTTTATCTTTAATTAACCTTGAACGATACTCTCGGCCTATTCAAGTAAATATCGCCAACCATTTATGCACTCTGCCTGATTTTGTTAAGGATTTGAAACTTAACGCCTCGAGTTTGACATCCTGGCCGATTGTTAATTCTTGCGAACAGTCCTTAAACGGTTCGCGTTGCAGTAGGTGATTAAGTATCCCCCCCCACGTAATATAGCAGTAATGTATGGTATAGAGTGGTGTACCAAGACAATATGCATATATATGCATATGTTTGTACGTAGGCATGTATGTATGTTGGGGCTTGTGAGGACTATTCGTGTGCCAGTCTCTTTGTCACAATCTTAACTATCCCACGATAGGTGAAGAAAAACCCTGTATTTTTTTTTTACCACCGGGTGATATTTATAAAATTAAATCTTTGCAAACTCGCTTTGAACGGTTGACGGATTAATCTTGCACAAGCTCAAGTGAGCGAAGTGATCCCGGATATGAAGTACAAAGATCCTCACTTATCATTGGATGGGAGCGGGTTATTTGGAACGGCGAGGAAACAATGCCTAAATCTATAAATATGGGTAAGACGGAACACTAATTACCTAACAACGAATCATGTTAGTAACTGCGAACAGTAGTGAAAAGTTTTACTTATGATAATGACAACAATAATGGTCTGCCTGAGTGTTCCTTTTTATAAGAAAAATAATTGCTTAGCTATTTATAATGTGAAGTTGGGTTGGATCTCTAAATAATGGCCACGAGTGATTTTCGACGAAAAATTAGTTGTGGGGTTTTGCTTCTGAGCGGAAGCTGAGAATTTGAAGATTGTAATTATAGTGTACACATCTATGTGTCTGTATGGGTGTTTGTTTATATGTGTTGTTTATTAGAAGTATTTGAGAAATTAGATACAGAAGTTTATTTTTCTCAAGACATTCCGAGACCGAGCTCTTGTTTGCGTTTGGATCTGTTAGGTTGAGATGGAATGTTTACATTTCCATGATATCAGCTTGTTGTAGGTTCTGGGAACTATACCGTTTAATAAAACAGGATGTGATAAGGGAACTTGGTACCATCGCTTGAACCATCTCCCATGGGAAATGATTCAGGAGAAATGAGGGAAAAGTGAAAAATGCCTTCTGACATTATCACTAGAGTTTGGAGCGGATGGAAACATGCGACATGTGTGTACTACATACTTATGCATGCATGTATGCATTTACGTAAACAGGTATGGATCGATTTATGCATGTATATATATACCCATATTTATGCAGATATGTACATCTGTATGTATGCAAGTATATATGCATATACTTATGTCTATATATACTTGCGATGCTGGTTGGTGAACAAGGGCACTTTTTAGGAGAGCTGCGTGCATGTGTACTTGTATATGTGTCTATGTGTGTGTGTGTGAGAGAGAGAAATTATTGACGGCTTTTGTTCTTATCCGTCTAGTAATGATTGTGGATGTCTTTTTGTCTGTCCGCGTTGATTTCTCATTTCAAGTTGACTTTGTTGAGCTCAATTAAATGCAAAGGTCCAATTTAAATAAATCAACACAGTATTTGTTGGAGTTTAATAATTAATACACTCATTTTGTGTATTATAAGTTCCTGGGTGTGTTTAAACATCGAGAAAGCATGCGTTAATCAGATATAAATGTATTTTGTGCATTTTCATAGTTTAGAAGTGTATATTGTGTATTTTAATCCTTCAGAGGTGTATTTGGTGTATTCTAATACTTTAAAACTATATTAGGTAAGAATTTAGATTTCATTTGTGTGTCTTATAGTCATGTATCTAGGACAGGAAGAATACCCATACATTCTTCCTTTACGTGTGGTAAGAGGAGTTTAAGCCCTGATATAAGAACATAAGAAAAGAAGGAGACTGCAAAAGACCATTCATGGCCTACACTTGGGACAGCGAGGCTGGGAAGCACCACCCACCAATGCTTTATCCTAGGAGGCCTTCTGCATTGGTCTAACTGAGTGGAGTAGAAGCTAATGAACATAACAACCATTCCTATGCAGGGAGGTTATACGTCGATAAAACGATGACAGGCTTTGTGCATGATAGGGCATAAAATGTGTGTGAGATGATGGGGGAGGGGGGGGGGGGCAGGTAGTTTTATTGGTCTCGATGCATTAGAAAAACCAGGAATAAATAAAACCTATGTTGAGATAGCGCCCACGTAAACATTGGTGCAACATCGTCTTTTAGACAACACTCAGTCACTATAAAGCAGAAGTGAGATAGGGGCTCCATGAACCCCAAACAGCTCCACTTGAGGAGCCTTTAGCTACAGTGGGGTGGAATTAATGGAAGACACATAATTCACATCTTTGCTAATAATGCAATATTATTTACTTTAAATCCAGAAATATTAGTTATTCCTAACAAAGTTTGACAAGTCAATCTCAGAGTTGGACAACAAATGAAAAAAAGATGAATATTATAATCAATGGTTTTGGTGAAGATAAGGATCATCTTTGAGACGGATTCAAGAATATAAATCCTTACAACACTTTCTGACTCCTGGTGGTTGAATGGAGAAAGAAATCCTCAGGAGAACCAAATAAGGTTGGGAGTGGTAGGTAGAAAGCTACACTACATCTGCGAAAGCGACATTCTTCTGTGCTTGCAAGGGTTTAATCAATACATTTTGACAGTCAACCATACAACAAAAATCGATTACAATAGAAAAGAGTACTGATAGAATGCAAGAGATTAGAGGTGCAGGCGTGAGAAGACATTAATGGTTGCACGCACCTCAAAACTAATTACTAATAATAATAACTTACGGAAACCAATGTTGGATATCAATCACAAAATAACATGTGAAAAATGATGACAACTTAGAGAAACATCGAACGATACACTGGCTAACCTAGGTCTGCCCTGTGTAGAACCTGCGATTTGGGAGGGGGGGGGGGCATTTATTGTAATGAATTCATCCATCTTTAATTCCTTTTTCCTTTTCTAGACATATATCATTTTATTATTATTATAGCAAAAAAGCAAAAAACAAACTACGAAACCTTGTTAAAAATACATATAATTTCGATCTTAATTTTTAAAATATATTTTAGTGTATTTTGAGAGGGATGCATGATGCAAAAGTGAGAGGAGTTTGTGTATAGGGAGGAGGTAAATCCTACGATCCCACCGCGGCCCAAACAAGGATGACATGAAGTAAAGTCAGTGAATGTTGTGAAGTGGAAATGGGGAGATGGGGAGAATGCTTTGCTAAAAGAAACGACACACGATGGAATGGAATCGTGCCCGAGCCGCGATCACTGAAACCTTAGGTTGTGAGAGAGAAAGTCGGAGGGGGGCTTTGGTCCACCGGCGTTAAAAAAAACTGGCTGGTGATGATGTGGAATCATTTAGAAGTGTTTTCTCTGTATTTTCCAAACCTGAATTTTAATTTGACTCCGTCCAAGATACTTCTTAGTTTTGAGAACTTTAATTGATTCTCTTTATATGTCACATTTAGAGATTATTCAAGTCTGTTCTTATTTTTATTTTTGTTTATTGTTTCATCTCTTTACCTATCCCTTTTCCTTCTGAGGACCGACGAAGAAGAACGAGTGTTTACTCCTTGAAAGGCCATTGGAGTTCTTTCATAGCCATATGAAAGCTCTCGAATTAGAAGTTCTGTCCTGTTATCGGATTATATACACGTGAAGTCAAAAGTAGACAAAAAACTTTGGGAGAGTGGAGTAATGTTGCGTAAAGGAAGAAATTTAGGCTTGAAATATATACTATTTACGTGTTGGTAAAACGCGCAGGCTTGGACATCGAAACCAAAAAACGCATAAGCGATGGAAAATGAAGAAATGTCAAAATATTTTTTAAAAATGAGGTAATTTTATTAAACATAATAAAATGAAACGAAGAGGGAAACAGGATATAAATAAAGGTTAGCCCCCCCAAAATGCAAAAAAGAGAGGGAAAAAGAGGAAATGCAGAGTGATTTGGTGAGATTACCACCAGTAGTAACGATTTTGAGGCAAGTTGAAGTGTAAGTTTAGGTTTATTCACAAATTAAAATGAATTGAGTTTATGAAGAATTAAATACAATAAATTCCATAATCGAACGAAACACAAAATAAATAAATAGTGGTTGGTTATTAAGTTAAGACGCACAGTGGACAACAACGGATATGATAATTACAGGTTGAGATCTTCCCAATCAGAATAAAAAATGAGGCAAGTTTTGTGGCGTTGATGGAAGATAGAAGATGAAACCTCTGCTGAACGTGGAAGCAGAGAAATGAAGTAAAGTCTTTGAAATGTGTGAAGTGATTGAAAAACACTGATATGGCGGAGTGGCTGTTACCTTGTGCTCAGTGCCGGTTTAACTAGTAGCACATGTAGCACGTGCTACGGGCCCCCGAGGGGATTTACAAAATGAGTAATAATTAAGTTTTTGCTCTTAGGCGCAGAAGGCGGAGACAAAATAATTAGTCGTTTTCCTGATTTTTATATTATTATTATTATATATGATATTACTGTATATAAGAAAAATATAGAAAACTTCACTAGAGCATACTGCATTGTATAATAAGTGTGGCATTATGTTATAGTAGTACACCGTATAGTCCAGAGCTACTCAACTGGCGGCCCGCGGGCCAAATCCAAACCCTCTCTTTTCAGTTGAGTCCTTCCAGCCATTCAAGCAGTTCTTTTAAATTCCTCAGATAATTTTTTCCCTCTCTGCAAAGGAAAATGGGGGATGGGGGTGAGATACAATATATATATATATATATATATATATATATATATATATATATATATATATATATATATATATATATATACGAGGGGTGGTCAATAAGTTTTGTGAATCGGTAGGGCAAAACAGAGGAAGGGGGATGGCTCTTTGTGGGGGTGTTAGGACAAGTTTGGACAAGTCAGGACCTGCAGCCACACGCTCCTGTCTCGTCTATTTAAGAAGCAGTAGCTGATCGCAGATCGTCAGTCACAAATTTTTCAACAATGGAGAAGGTTGAGCACCGCGCAGTGATCAAATTTTTGACCAAGGAGGGCAAAAATGCAAAAAAGATCCATGAACGCATGGTTGCAGTGTACACCGACACCGCCTCTTCCTATGCAACCATTGCTCGCTGCAATAGGGAGTTCCGCCATGGTCGTGAGTCCCTTGAAGAAAATGCCCGTTAGACGTGACCAACGAGGCCAATGGGGCCCGTGTGGAGAGGATGATCCACGAAAATCGACGGGTGAAGGTCGAAGAAATCGAGCGAGAACTTGGAATATCACATGGAAGTGTTATCAACATCATCCACGACAATTTGGCCATGACAAAGGGCTCTGCCCGTTGGGTCCCTAGAAACCTCACGTCCCATGATCGACTTCAACGTCGTCAAAGTTCGGAGGAGCTGCTGCTCCTGTACAACCAAAACCCGGCGGGATTCGAGTCACGCATAGTGACAGGTGATGAAATATGAGCCAATCACTGTGATCCCGAGACCAAGCTCGAAAACATGACCTGGAACCACAGGGGCTCTCCGACCCCCATGAAGTTCCGGACCCAACCCTCAGCCTGGAAGATCATGGCCACCATCTTCTGGGATTCTGAGGAAGTGTTGATGGTGGACTATGCGCCTCGTGGAAGGACCATCACAGGCCAATATTACGCCGAGGAACTGGGTGGGTTGAAGAAGTGCATCCGTCAGAAGCGGCGCGGCAAGTTGACACGCAGTGTCCTGTTCCTCCACGACAATACCCTGATCCACAAAGCCAGAGTTTCACAAGCTGCCCTGCGCGAGTGCGGATTCGAGGAGCTCAACCATCCCCCCTACAGTCACATCTGGCCCCTAGCGACTACTTTTTATTCCGCCAGCTCAAGGCTGCCCTGCGTGGACGCCGGTTTGGGGACGATGAAGATGTCCAGCTCGCCGTCCAGGAGTGGATTGAAGAGCAGTCGGGAGATTTCTGGTTGTCGGGAATTCGAAGCCTCAGGGACAAGTGGCGCAAGTGCATTGAAGTCGAGGGTAGTTATATTGCAAAATAATAAAACACTTTTCCTCATATCTCGTTTCTTTATATCCGAAATGCAAAACTTATTGACCGCTCCTCGTATAAATATATATATATATATATATATATATATATATATATATATATATATATATATATATAAATTATATATATATATATATATATATATATATATATATATATATATATATATATATATATATATATATATATATATATATATATATATATATATATATATATATTATATATATATATATATATATATATATATATATATAGGGTATCCCACAAGTCTGGCCCCATAGGAAATATACAGTAAATTAAAGGCTTGAAATGGATTTATTAATATATTTTATATTATGTATCTTATAATTTTGCAGATCTTTGATTTTAGATATTAGCTTATACATTTAAAATTTAAAATTAATTTATTTTATATTTTTCCGATCGTTACATTATGGTCGCTAAGCTAACCAGAGCAGAAAGATTAGAGCTGGTTCTTTCATAAGCAAAGGATGGTGCCACTTCACGTTCGGTTGCAGATATTTTTAATACCAAGTGCCCCGAAAGGTTTCCAATCAACTACAGAACTCCCTATTTCAAGGAAACAGGAAACATCTTTGTGGTCAAAAATAGACTACTGATCCCAGAACATCTGCACTGGTAAGAGATTGTGTGGAGCAAAGCCGCCGTAAGTCAATACGAAAATTATCACAGGAAACGGGTGTATCTATTAGTTCGCTGCAGCGCATTCTAGCCACCAATCATTTCCACCCGTATAAAGTCCAGTTAGTCCAGGAGTTACATGGTGATGATCGAGATCATCGTATAGACTATTGCGAATGGTGTATGCAGCAAAGGCAGCTGGAAAAACGTGTCATGTTTATTGATGAAGCAATTTTATACCTAAACGGTCATGTCAATAGACACATTGCACGATATTGGGCTACTGATAATCCACATTGGGTAGAGGAAGGACACGCGCAATTCAATTCAAAACTTATGGTATGGGCAGCTATGTTTGGCGATACGGTAATTGGTCCATATTTTTACCCCGATACTGTAACTGCTGAGTCATATCTGCAGAGGCTGGCAAACTTTCTTATACCTAAATTAGATGAAATATCGTTATGAGATCGGAGAATTATGTGGTTTCAGAAGAAATTGGGGTCCGCCACATTTTGCAAAGATTGTGCGCGAATTTCTACAAGAAACATTTGGAGATAAATGGATTGGACGACGTGGACCAATTGAATGGCCATCCAGATCTGACACTTTTAGATTACTTTCTATGGGGCTACCTTAAATCGGGTTCTTAAAATAACCGCCCAGACCAATAGCGGAACTAAAGGCAAACATATTAAGAGAATTGGAAGCCGTAAAATCAAATACCTCCTCGCTAAGTAATGCTCAAAGGTCTTGCGTGGAACGCGTTAGAAAATGTATAGAAGTAAATGGATGTCATTTTAAACGTGTAATGTAATTGATAACGATAATTATTAAATAAAAAAGTGAAGTTAGTTTCTTTAATACATTTCCTAAGGGGCTATACTTTGGGGACACCCTGTATATATATATATATACGTATACACATACGGGTGGGGGACCCGTTGTTCCTTGTGCTGCGGGCCCCGCAGCTCCTTAAACCGGCCCTACTTGGGCTTGTATTTCTGGACAATGAGAAAAAATATTTTGAGAAATATTTGAGTTGTTCTCAGTACAAATAACACTGGTCAGCAACCAAAATGCTTTCGAGACCAGAGTAGCAATTTACGACCAATTTTAGATCGTTGATAATGAATATCATGGTTGGAATTGTTTGTTAGCTCCACTTTTCAAGATACACCTACGTGTCACAACAGGTTCCAACAGGTTTGCGGCACCGTGTTTCTTACCCCACTCACAGTCTCACTGCCCTTCAGTATTGTTCCAGCAGTCATAGAAGGTGGTTGTGCTGTGTAAGTTTACATTTTGAGGTGTAAGATAGGTGATTTTCCTAGTCAAACACTTTTAAAACTTATAATAAATAATTAATCATTGAGCAAGCTATTGATAGATATGTGAGGCATTTTATATTAATTTTATTTTCCTATTGAATGATATAAATACTTCTGCTAAGCTGTCATGCTCTGTATTATAATGATAAATTTATGAATAAATTTTATGATATAATTGTTTGTTGTTTTTTTCTTTCAGATGCCTCATACTTGTGTGAATAAGACAGACAACTTCTGCTACATTTGTGGTGTGGTAACCTGTGCATCACAAAAGCGCCGTATAACTACTATGGTTATAAAGGCATATCACCTATATTTTAGATACAAGCTTGGTGACAAGTATAAGAACTAGGCTCCTCACATATGCTGCAACACTTGTGGTACTAACCTTTGCCAATTGTTAAACAGGAAGAGGAAAGGAATGCCTTTTGCTGTGCCAATACCGTGGTGGGAGCCAACAGACCATACCAGCAACTGTTATTCTGCATGGTACCTCCAGTGCAAAAGGGCTTGGCAAAGAAGAAAAAGGGGTTCATTGAATATCCAAACATTCCATCAGCTATTTGCCCAGTTCCACGTGGAGAAAGTCTACCTTTTTCTGTTCCACAAATTTCGGTATCTTTCGAGTCATATGAGGAAAGTGGTTAGGAGGAAGCAGTGAAGGATGACAGTGCTGGATTAAAGAGTGACCTAAATTTTGATGAAGCACACTCCTCTAGGCCAGATCTCAAAATACAAAGGGAACTCCATGACCTTGTCACGGATCTGCAACTACCCAAGAATAAGGTAGAGCTGCTAGGCTCTCGTCCTCAACAGTGGAATCTCCTAGAGCTGATCTGAAAATTTCAAAGTTCGTGACCGTCAACAGCAGTTCAACGATTTCTTCGTAATGGAAGGTGATGTAGTGGCTTGCAACTATATTAATAGTCTGACAGAAGCACATGACATCTAGTACGAAGCCAGACACTGGAGGCTGTTCATTGATTCATCAAAAACGAGTCTGAAAGGTGTCTTGCTGCACATCGGCAATAGTGAAGCATCAGTTCCTATGGGCTATGTACCACATATGAAATACATTTATGAGGATATAAAGCATATGTTGCAATGCATAAAATATGATGAACACCAATGGCAGCTCTGTGATGACTTAAAGGTTGTTGCTCTTGTGATTGGCTTGCAGGGTGGATACACCAAGTACTGCTGCTTTCTGTGTGAATGGAACAGCCGTGCAACAGGTTCACATTATATCACGAGAGACTGGCCAACTCGTCAGTCATTGAAGCCTGGGAGGAAAAATGTTCAACATCCACCTCTCAATGAACCAAAGGAAATTTGCTACCACTACTACACATAAACTGGGGTTCATGAAAAACTTTGTAAAAACTATGGAGAAATCTGGTCATGAATTCAAGTATTTAACATCAAAATTCCCCTTACTGAGCGACGCTAAGGTGATATTTGGATTCAGTGCATGAAAATACATACGAATTCACTAATCTCATTTAAGAAGTACACAAATTTTCAAAAATTGTTGACCAGTCATATAATTGTAGTTAAAATATTTAGAGATTTCTAACAGTCTCTCAAATGACAACTTCACAAACCGAAGAAAGTGGCAGTCAATTTCATTTTTTGCTGTAATCTTCTTATCCACATATATCTGATCCTCTCGATTATTGGAGCTATTCTACGAGTTGTAGATGGCTTGGCGAAACTCACTAGTTTTATTAAATTTAATTAAATTCAATTTAAAATTAATTAAATAAATAAATAACTACTTAATGTTTTAAATAAATAATCAATTAAAAAAGGATTTGATTCAAAGTTTCTCAATTCCTTTTTCTTTTCAAAAATTTAAAAGATTTTAATTTTTTACTTTTTTACATCAATTAAAAAATTACTCGACCCCTCCCAAATATATGTTGGACTAATACTCTAATACCCTAAAGCAAATTATACCCTAACGCAAACATCAGCAATTTCCTACTGGCTACTATTAAGCAACATCACTAGCTATTCATATATTGTTATTATTATTTCCTTTAGGTTATGTCAGAGTCGCGTTGGATATTCAGAAGAGCTGCGTGCCTTCTTCGTTACTTAGGAGCAAATGATCTTGCTGTAATGTTGCAAATTTTAGATGTTACTAATATATTGCAATGTTTAAATGATATTATGATTTGGCTATATTCGGGGGTTGCTGTGATTTTGATGGCCTAATTCTATGCGTGCTTAGAGCTTGATGGAATGTTGCTATAGTTTTGCTGTGATGTTGAAATTTTAGGTGTTTAAATAATGTTCTAACACTAAAATGTGATGATTTTTTTGCTGTTAAAATGATGTTTTCTTTATCAGGTGTTGATAACATGGTGAATTGGCAGATGTTGATATAGTTATATTATAATTAGATGCTGATGTGGTGTTGTAAATATTATGTTACTTGGAAGTTGCAACGTTTACACACTGTTATGATATCCAGAGCGAAAGCCACACAATGGCAATTAATAGAGATGTTTTTGAGTATATCTATTATCTCGTGGCCATTTTATATGAAACAACTTTTAAGCGGAAAATTGCTTTTCGTTATTAGATGTAAATTTTCCATTTGCTAACGCCAGATCCAATTATCCATTTAAATGGATAAAATTGATTAAAATGGTTTAGATGTGGGAAAAAAAAGCAATTAATTACGAATCAAAACTGCATTAGGTGGTAAATTTGCCACTTGTGTCAGAAAAAAGCATTATACCATTTAATTTATTTCAATAAATAAAATGACTTATCTCAAAACAGATTCACATGAAAATAGTGATTTAGTATTTATTACATTAAATTACTGTAATTAAGATGTAAAAAAAGGTATCTACTGAGTTCTGGGTCTTTTCCACGAATAAGGGTTGTAAAAGTAAAAATATTAGTGTGTGGGATTTTTCAGGAGATAATCCGGATAAAGGGATTTAAAAAAAGTTATTCGATGAATACGGGACACTTAGAAAGCTAAAATTCTTAACTCAAATAAAAAATTATTTCGGTGTTGTGTGTGGAGAAAATAGTAGAGAGACAATGAACAATGTCTCGTGGTACACCACTCTATACCAAACACTACTCCTATATTATGTGTAGGGGGGACTTAATCACCTAATGCAACGCGAACCGTTTAAGAACGGTTTGCAGGGATTAACGACCGACTAGGAGGTGGAACTCGGGGCGTTAGATTTCAAATCCTAAACAATCAGGGAGGATGTATAATTGGTTGGCGAGATTTACTTAAATAGGCGAAGAGTATCGTTTAAGGTTAGTTAAAGATAACAACAAAAATATAATTTTATTTTAAAATATCAAGTTAAAAATAGGCAAAAATAATTATTTTAATGAAATAGTTTCTTGGGATTATAATTGATAATAATGATGGATTCTAGAATAAAACTAATTAAATAGCATTATTATGCTCAGATAAAAATCGGGGGGGGGACTTGACAATATTAATGATTGAGGGGGGTTTTAATCTTACGGGTCAATGACTTCGAGGAAAGTCCTACTCGGGATGAGGCAAGTGGGGCACGATCTGATCCAACCTTCCGAGAAATAGCGATGACGATAGCCAATCTTCAAGGATGACGTTTGACGGAGAATTAAGGATTACTCGTAATCCACTAGAAGAGGAAGCTTTTTTTCCTTAAAGGTAATCAATGGAGATTTTCTTTGGAACGATTAAACGAAGCGAGACTGTCTCGCAACTTCCAAGGATTGCCGTTCACAGAAGCTACCAATTGACTGGGGTAGAATCACTGCGTAGAAGGGTCTTGGTGTCGGTTGAATGCTCACGGGACTTTGGACTCGAGACATTGAGGACGACCTTGCGGTGTGGGTGGGACTCATAGATCTGGGGTCAAAACTGGTTATTTTTACGAGTGAGCCTGAAGGGGGAAAGCGTGGATTGGAGAAGGGAGCGAAAAAACTCCAGACATCTTAATCCTTGATGCGGACGCAAGGCGCGAAAAACAAAGCGGCTCGTTCTCTCCTTGTCGCCGGGGTGAAGGCTCTGGACAAATTCGCAGGATTAGGGGATATCTCCCCAATACGCCAAAGAGTCGAAACTTCTCGAATGTTCTCGAACAGGAAGTGACCTTTTTCACGGCGGGATGAAAATAAAGAAACAAACAATCTCACGTGGTATCCAAATAACGTGAGGAAGAATTACGCCAAAGGTTATTTATTCTTTTACACAATGATCTGTTTGATTTTACTCTTAGGGTGAAAGAATGTGGCAACTCTTTTATAAAATGTACAACAAATATAAAATCAAGATTAATTACTTAAATAGGTAATTTCAACGTGATTGATAATTAGTATTAAGCATATAGTATAGAGTGGCAATATTCTTAAGTGTTATGTTGTTTGCACAAAGAGATTAGGGGTCTGAGATAACCGTTTCCAGTGCCGTTAAAGAGAGGTTTTGGGTGAAGTGACAACAGTTTCTATTTATTTGAATTCAACCACAGGTTTTCATGTTCTGATTCCTACCACACTTTGGACATATATTTGAGTGCGGGATCCAAACCATGAACCACCACATATGGTACACCATTAAAATGAACCCGAATTGTGATCCTTTAAAAGTATTGGGCCTAATCAATGCCGATTCTTGAACTTAAGTTGAGTTGAACTGCCTGAAGCTGCTGTGTTAGAAAAACGCATAGGATGAAGTAATAAAGAGGAAACAAGCAGATATTACGAGAAAGAAATGTTAGAAAGAAACAACCAAAAGAATAGTAATTATATAAAAATTGCCAGAAAAACAAAGAGGAGGATTGTAATTATCTAAATTATCAGAAAGAAAAAAAGAGGATTGTACTTATCTAAATGATCAGAAAGAAACAAAGAGGATTGTACTAATCTAAATGGTCGGAAAGAAACAAAGAAAATTGTACTTATATAAATGGTCAGAAAGAAACAAAGATGATTGTAATTATCTAAATTATCCAAAAGAAACAAAAATGATTGTAATTATCTAAATTATAAAAAAGAAACAAAAAAGATTGTACTTATCTAAATAGTCAGAAAGAAACAAAGAGGATTGTACTTATCTAAATGGTCGGAAAGAAACAAAGAGGATTGTACTTATCTAAATGATCAGAAAGAAACAAAGAGGATTGTACTTATCTAAATGGTCGGAAAGAAACAAAGAAGATTGTACTTATCTAAATGGTCGGAAAGAAACAAAGAGGATTGTAATTATCTAAATTATCAAAAAGAAACAAAAATGATTGTAATTATCTAAATTATAAAAAAGAAACAAAAGAGATTGTACTTATCTAAATAGTCAGAAAGAAACAAAGAGGATTGTACTTATCTAAATGGTCAGAAGAAACAAAAAAGATTGTAATGATCTAAATTGTCAGAAAGTAACAACGAGAGAGAAGATAAAATGAAATGAAAAAAATACGATATTTGAGGACACGAAGGAACTTTTTTTCGAATGTCTAATATTTAATTTATTTATGGCCTATGATATTGTTTTTCCGTGTGATATTCTTTAGTATTCATTGCTCTGCACTATGATACCAAGGACTTTCTTTTGAATATTCATTAGTATTCAGTTATATAAGACCCATGAATACAATACTTTTGTCCATTTAACTTAGAATGCTGCTAATATTAAAAAAAAAAATTACTTGCTTAACTGTACTGAATGCAAATTACTGCAAACTTTGTGCGAAGAGAGAACAAGTCTTGCTATACTTGTGAATATATTGAATAATTAATGAGCCGTGGCCATTCAGAGAAACCAAATGCCTCTTAATTATAAAAAATGATGTTAATGTATATATTTTGCATTTATAATTAATGGCTTTGGACGGCAGTAATTGAGGCCTATTCTTCTTCCCCTAAGTCCGAATTTTATGCGGATTGGGTAATTAGAGAGGTCAGGAAGGAGCAAATGGAGGAAGTTGGATTAATGCAAATTATTTGGCCTCTTGAGATGGCATAGATGAAATTTAGGAGGTAGGATAGACTGAGATAGGGTTTGGAAGGCGCAGTCTCTACGCGATGACGTCATTATCCTTATATCTTAGTTTTTATGAGAGAGAGAGGGAGTAACAAGGAGTAAAAAGGAATAGAGGTACCATAGTAGACCTTACGATCCATTCAAGGAGGGTACCTCTGAGTGAACACTTGAGCAGGCGCAGTCATCTAAAGGGTCAGATTGACGCTCTAGAAGAGTACTCGCGCCACGCTTCAAGTCCCCACGCGGCTATTTTTCAAGACTTTGTGTAGTCTCGACTTGAACTGTTCAACATAATTGCTGTTGACAACTTCCACTGGAAGTGCGTTCCAAGTGCCGCAGATGCTATATGTGCAAGATTTCCCATCACGCTGGTAACGTTTCAGTTCACATTTGTAGCCGTGATTTCTTGTTCTGCTCTGGCTAAGCTGGAAAATATCCCTATAGTCTACAATGTCAAAGCCTCGAAGTATTTTGAACACTTCGAGAAGCTGACCACGCAGTCTCCGGGTCTTCAGTGAGAACAGATCTAATTCACGTAATCTATCTTTGTAACTTTTGTGTCTGATAGAGGGAATCAATTTGGTTGCTCTGGCTTGCACACGTTCTAATCTTGCGATATCCTTTCGAAGCAGAGGACTCCAAAATTGTACGGCATACTCCAAATGCGGTCGGGCAAGTGAGTTATACAATCACAGTACTATCTCCTTGTTCCGATATCCAAACTGTTGCTTTATATAACCTAGCATCCTTTGGGTTTTCTTCTCCGCCTCAAGAACTTGAGATCACTAGTTATAGTTACACCCAAGTCCTTCTCAGTATCGGTGGATTCAAGAGCAGTGCCCTTAAGAATGAACTGAGAATGGGGGTTTTGGTGGCCGATATGCATCACTTTGCATTTGTTCACGTTAAATGTCATTTGCCACGTGTCCGAACACTTCCCAATCTTCCGAAGATCATCTTGAAGGCAGTCAGTATTTCCTTCCTTTGCGACGTTCATACTAAGCTTAGTATCATCGGCAAATTTAAAAATCTTCGCAACTATATCACCTTCCATGTCGTTGATGTAGATGATGAATAGTAGTGGTCCCAGGACAGAACCTTAAGTAACACCGCTAGTAACGGGCACCGACTCAGAAGCCTGTCCATCCAACACTACCTGTTGCCGTCTGCCGTTTAGTCAGTTCTCTATCCAACTTGCTACATTTCCGTCTACGTCCAGCGCACGCACTTTCCAAAAGAGGCGGCGGTGTGGTACCTTATCGAAGATTCGTTAGGCATGACCGTTACTTTAGGAACCCGTGCTGGGATCTCGTCAATCGCAAGTTGGACTCTAAATATAACGTCATTTTTGTCCATGAGTTTACCGAATATTGAGGTTTAGGTAATAGGTCGGTAGTTCGACAGCTAGCTAGGGTCTCCCTTTTTGAAGATAGGAGTCACCTCCGCTTTACGCCAGTATCTAGGAACGCATCTGGTCCAGATTGACATGTTGATGATTGTGCTCAGATGTCGTGACACTTCATTGCGCACTTCCTTCAACACTTTAGGTACAAACCCGTCAGGGCCTGGCGACATATTCGTCTTTAGATCAGTGATCTTTTTTTCTATTTCTCTTTGGGTGAAGTCTATTTCTTCCAGCTTTTCTCCTGAGTAAGAATCTGTGAGCTGGATGATGGAACCACACTCTTAAGTAAACACTGAAGAGAAGTATCGTTCAGGAGGTTAGCATTTTCTGCATCTGAGTGCTTTAATGCCCCCTCCTCATTTACTAAAGGGCCAATCGTGCAATGGAATGGTTTACGGCTATTTACATAACCAAAGATCTCCTTGAGATTCTTCTTGCAAAGTCTCACCACTAGCAGCTCCTCGGCACGTTTTGCAGCCCTTATGCTGGACTTCACTCTCTTAGCTAGTCTAAGTTACTCCTCAAAGTCTCCAGAAATCTTTGACTGTCGGTACACCGTTGTCTTCTCCCTCAGCAGTTGACTAATTTCTTGATTAAACCACTTTGGTCGAACAGAAGACCGACAAAGGCTTTTCAAAGAGATGAATCGTGATTGAAGACTCATGAGCGTAATTATGAATCTATTCTACGAATATTCAACATCCTCGCACACTTCTAGCCTCGGATCAGTCAATCCAACACGAAGATCTGCAAAGTCTGTTTTTATCAAATCAAGTTTCCACGATTTACTAGTAGCAGACTCTACCTTGGGGACCTTGACTATAAATCTGACTAGTCAGTGATCACTGCAACGGAGCTCTTCGCCTATAGATAGATCTTCAACTATGTGATCTTCAGAGGTGAAAACCAAGTCGAAGGGATTATTGTCTCTCGTCGGCTATCTCACCCATTCAGTTAGAAACTCGTTGTTCGCGACCTCTAGGAGTAGTGCGTTATCGCTAAAGTGTTCTCTGGTTTCTCTGTATTGAAATCACCCATTGCGATACACACACTATCTTGAACAGACACATGTCCTTTTCAATGAGTTATGCAGGGGGTCTGTAAAGCAGCAAGGTGCTGTATCTGGTAGTACCTATATCTAGGTCAACTCCTAGTAGCTCGTGGTCACATACAATGTGGCAGTTCGTCGATTTGAGTGTATCCTTGACATACATTACACCGCCACCCTCTATGTCTGGCCTATTTTTTTGGTAGAGTTGGTAACCTGGAATCGTGAATCTCGATTTGAGGGTTTTATTCACGAATCTGCTATGGCCACCATTTCAGGTTCTTCCGTCGCTACGAGGCCACGAAGTTCAAGAAACTTGTTTCTGATTGACCTCGCATTAAACAGAAGAACTTTCAGGGAGTCCCCGAATGTAGGACTCCCTACGCTCTTCTGTTTACTGTCTTACTTGTCTCTCTGTTCTCTTTTGGTAGCGTGGTAGCACCCTTTCTAGCGACCTCCTTGAAGGTCGTTCCAGGGGTGATTTTGGCGTACTGGCTCACGTCCGCCCTCACTCTGGGCCGGACCGTCCTTTGAATCCTCTCCAGGACATCTTGTATCAGGTTTGAGAGCACAGTCTTTTCTTTAAAAGAAAGGTGCACCCCATCCCTTTGGTAGAGACCGTTCCTAGCATAAAATATGCGTTAGGGGGGGGGGGACAAAAAACACCCCTTCCGCTGTACATAAATCTGCTAGTCGTCGGTTCAATGAAACGTTCCTCGAGTGAGTGATCCGGCTTGGAACTCTTCTCGGCAGCATCCCGACCACGACACGTCTGCGGGTTTTCAAACCACAGTCATCCACAACCCCCATGACCGCTTGAAGGATCTCGCCTGTACGGCCTACCCTACCTCCTCTGAAGTAGAGGCCGTTGCCACTTACTATCAGGGCAACGATTGAACTCTCAGAAATCTGAGATTTTTTAGCCTCTACTCTTATCTAGTGATTCCCATGTCCTGGGAGGCAGCTTACCGTTACACTGGTGCAAAGGCGGACCGCTAGCATGGGTTGCAGATCCCTTGGTTGAGAATCACCGATAAGGATGACCCTTGCACATTTGACTGCAGAGGACACTCTTCTCTTTCGAAAGCGACTTCTCTGTTCTCCATATTTTTCTTCTTTTTCTTCTTCTTCTTTCTTTTTGTCATATTTTCCTCTGGTTCAACTTCTGTTTCTGCTTTATCTTCTTCTGTTTCTACTTTCTCTTCCTTTTTCTTTCCTTTCTTCCTCTTTCTCTTCTTCTTTTTGGCCCATTGAGTCAGTCCCGCAGCAGCTGACTCTAACTCTGGGACGTTTGAAGGCTGGCGTGGCACTTCTGATGAAGTGCTCGCTTCCTAGAGAGAGGGTCTCGTCGGTGGATCCACCCACGTCGGTGAGAGATACAACGTGAGCCGACTGGACCTCTAGTATTAAGGACAACTTGGCGAGAGAGAGAGAGAGAGAGAGAAAGAGAGAGAAGGGGGTAGTGTATGTGTGTGTCACAAGGAGTCACAAGGAATAATAGTACCTCAAAGGACATTGCTGACCATACCGTGGAGGTACTATTTTGGCAAGGCCCTAACCTATAACATAAGAGAAAGTATAGCATAGATGTAGGCTCTCTCCGCACCCATCTCCCACCCGAATTTGTGGGCCAGAAAGCTGAAATGATACCTTAATGTGCTGAAAAAGAATAACACAAACAGGAAATTTTTATAAAAAAAAGTTTAAACTTATCTACTTTACTCAGATCTATAATCTATACTAAGGTGGTACCATCTAGGTCAGGGTGTGTAATATCTTGTCAATTCGAGATTTGAACTGTTTGACTGATGAACTGTTCACCGCTTCTGGTGATAGACGATTCCACGTTCTCCAGATTTTGTACAGAAGAAGTTGCAGCAAATTCTAGTATGGAATTGCAGTAATTCCAGTTTGTAACCGTGGTGACGTGTAGCATTTACGTTCAACGTGAATAACCTCCTGTGATCTACGCTTTAAACTCCTCGGATTATCTTAAAAGTTTGAATCAGCTGGCCTCTTAACTGCGCCTTTACATGGAGAACATCCCCAATTCTCGTAGCCTATGCTGATAACGTTTATGTCTATGGGAGAAGATCAATTTTGTAGCTCTGGTATGTACCGTTTCCCGCCGTTCAATATTCTTCCTCAGGGTTGGGGACCAGAATTGTACGGTGTATTCAAGGTGTGATCAGACTAGAGAGTTGTACAAGGTAGAACAATCTGCTTATTTCTGAAGCTAAAATGCCTCTTTATGTACCCCAGCATTCGCTGGGTCCTCTTTCCACCTGGAGGTACTGCTTGGAGACCTTTAGATCACTTCTGATTAGCACGCTTAAATCTTTCTCAAGGTCAGTGGTATGTAGTTGTTTGCCTAGCAAGGAGTAGTTTTCCCGAGGCTTTGCATGGCCGATGTGCATTACCTTTCACTTGTCAAGGTTAAATGTCATCTGCCACCTTTCTGACCACTCGCCAACCTGAGAAGGCTATTTTGCAGGCATTCTACTTCTTCTCTCGAGCTCACACTATCTTCTAGCTCACTATCGTCGGCGAATTTGGCTATCTAACATAATAGTCCATCGTCTATATCATTGATGCAGATGATAAACAATAGAGGCCCAAGCACTGAGCTCTGGGGCACCCTGCTACTGACTGGCGTCCATTGCGGGGCTATGCCATTGATCTTTACTCGTTGTCTCCGTCCCGAGAGCCAATTTTCTATCCATTCGGCTACCTTGCCGGTAATGCCAAGGACGCGGACTTTATTTATCAACCTGCGGTGTGGTACCTTATCGAAGGCTTTTTGAAGGTCCAGGTATAAGATGTCCACAGCTCGAATAGGGTCATACTCACTCAAAATACCGTGGAAAAATTCTAGTAGATTAGTGAGACATGAACGGTTCTTGCAAAATCCGTGCTGGGAATCCAAGATCAGGTTGTGCGACTCTAAGTGCTGCACTATACGGTCTGCGATTATTTCCTAGAGTAGTTTGCCTACGATGGATGCCAGACTAATAGGCCAGTAATTACCCGAGCATTCGCGGTCCCCCTTCTTATAGATGGGAGTTAAGTTTGATATTCTCCAGTCTTCCGGCACATCTCCAGTTTCCAAAGATTTTTTAAAAATTGTGGTGAGGTGTGGAGCGACCTCTTCATTAACTTTTCGGAGGACTCTAGAAAGAAAGCCATCCAGACCTGGAGACTTATACGAGTTAAGGTTTCCTAGTCTGGCTACTACTTTGTTTCTCTCTAAGACTATTTCGCATAGGCTTACGCTCTTTTCGAGATAACCCCCGGCCTCGGAGCTGGACAGTTAACTTCCCTGGTAAATACAGAGGCGAAGTAGCCTTCAACACGTTGGCGATGTTTGGTTCTGACTTCCACAACACGCCATTGTCATCTCTCAGTGGTCCTATGCTATGGCGAATCGGCTTACGGCTATTGGCATGGAGGAAGAATGAATTTTTGCGGGGTCTCTTTACAGAAAGAGAGACAACCCGAACTTCTTCGCTGCGCTTAGCTCTGCGCACCAGTGCTTTAACCTGCTTACACTTCTTCCTGTATTAAAAAAGCCTTTCTTCATTACGGTTGGTTTTCCAGTTATTGTAGGGAGTTTTCCTGTTCTTTATCCCTGCGGCAATGCCTCGATTGAACCATCTCGGTTGGAGCTTGCCGCTCCTCCTTCTAAGGGGACAAACGCAGACTGTTGTGTCATAAAACTTTCTTTAAACTCCAACTATTTGTCCGAGGCCCCTTTTCCTGTTGCATCCCGAAAACCCACAAAGTTCGTACGTCGGAAGTCGGGTTTAAAGATAGCGACGTGAGAGCGTCTCTCACATGAAAAGTGGATGGAAAACGTGGCTGTGCAGTGATTGCTCCTGCCCAGACACTCTCCCACGTTGAGTCCGGATACCATGTCGTCCTCGGTGGTAAACACCAAATCTAACATATTCTTACCCCTCGTTAGCTCCTCTACCCATTGTGTTAGGAAGTTATTGTGAGCGAACTCCATGATCCTTCTCCCTTCCACATTGCCTGTCCAGTTCCTTCAGTCAGTCCCACGGCAGTTCAAGTCACCAATTACCAGACTCGTGTGACTATTTATCAGGTCGGTGAGCTTTGCGTACAGGCTTGAGTCTAACTCTTCTGAATGTTTTTGCAGCCTGTAAACCACCAGTATTCGATTAAAATAGCTGGTACAATCTATGTCTAGCTCTAAAATCTCGTGACCAGATCTCACATTGCATTCGACAGCGAGGAAACAGTTCCGGACGTATACCATAACTCCGCCGCCCTCTCGACAAGGTCGGTCATGGTGGAACATTGTATAACCGGGGACCGCAAACTCACCGTCGAAATCTCGCTTGTCAGTATGGATCCACGTTTCTACGATCGTCACGATATCTATTCGATTATTGGAGGCCAATACAGCCACGAGTTAGTCCCATTTGTTCCGTATTGACCACGCGTTAAAAAATAAAACTTTTAGGGAACGCTGGCTAGTCCGCTAACGCGTTTACCGACGACTCAGATGGAGTGTTGTTCTGAGAAACGGACGTATTACCATGAGCTTCCTCCGAGTTGCCTGGATCTTCTCCACCTGGGACCAGTTCTTCGTCACCGGCAGGGCTTTTATTAATCTCTGTTTGCGGTGCAGCAGGACCTCTTGAAGCAGAATGCTGGTCAGGCATTATGCGTTAGTGGTGGGCTTTTCAGGGCATTCTAGCCTCACCACAATATTCCGTCCCCTGTTGGCCTGAGACTCCTCCGTCCCAGTCTCTCACAACCTGTGAGCGTCAAATGGTGTTATTTATAAAGGTTCCAAAGCCTCTCTTCTGGTGCCGCCAGGTCTTTACTTGTTACTAGCAAAGGATAGATGAGAGTTGTTAGTAGGGGTGATACACATATACACACACTTATACACATACACAGATATACCGAAGCATACATTTATACAGAGAGACACGATAGCTCCCCCTTTTCGTAGATATTGAGATGGGTTAAAGAAATGTGGAGAAGTAAGAGGAGAGAGAACTAGAAAAGATAAAGGAGAGAGTAAAGGAGAAATAGAAAAAGAAACAGAGATAAATTTAGATGGGAGAGAAGGAGAGAGAAAAGATAGGAAAAGAGTAAAGAGGATGAGTCATTGCGTGAGACTGAAAGAGAGAAATGGCTAAGTGGACAGATATATGGAGATATACATCTTTCATCTATATACACATACATATAGAAACAATTACGACACATATATACACATACATAGAAACATTGAAGAAAAAAGAGAGAGGAGAGGGCTAAAGGGGGGAATACAAAGAGGCGGAGAAAAAACGGGAGCGAAAGAAAAGAAGGAGTGGGAGACATAAAAGAGAAAGAGAGAGAGAGAGAGTTACATAGAGTTACATAGATACACAGATCACACGGGCCTTACGGCCCAGACTAAGGTGATCTGGCCTTAAATCTACTGCCACTTACACATAGAATAGTAGAAGTAAAGGATAGAAAAGTTTTAGGCTCTCCCCACCCTCCACTCCCTCCGGCAAAAGCCGTACATGAAATAATTTGGGAAAAGTACCTTGCAGGTGTAAGAAGACAGTACCTGAAGGAAATTTGCATTGAATAGTAATTAAATGAAATGAATATGAAAACCACTTACATAAACCTGAAAGAGTTATATTTTTGTAATATTATTTTATTTTGTAGCTTATGCTAAACAATTCCAATATTTGTTAAGTGTTTGTCTAATCTCATTTTAAATGAATCTATAGTTCTGCTGTCCACTACCTCGTTTGGCAAATTATTCCAATCATTAATAATCGAGTAAGTGAAGAAGTTTTTTATTACATCCATAGTGGCTCTTTTACCCTGAAGTTTTGAATCATGTCCACGGGTGGGACACTCCCCTGTCAGTGTGAACAAGTTATTGGCATTAACGTTGTTAAATCCTTTAAGTATTTTGAAGCACTCTATAAGCTGCCCCCTTAGTCTTCGTTTTCTGACGGAAAATAGATTAAGTTTTTTTAGCCTCTCGTGGTAAGGTTTGTTACGTACTGACGGGATAAGTTTTGTCGCTCTGTGTTGTACAGCTTCTAATTTATCTATGTCTTTTATTAAGTAAGGGGCCCAGAACTGTACAGCGTATTCGAGATGGGGCCTGACAATACTTTTATATAGTGGCATAATTATTTCCTCGCTTTTATAAGTAAAGTTTCTTTTTATAAATCCTAGTGCTGTGTTAGCTTTGTTTGCAGCAGCTGCGCATTGGTTTGATGTTTTTAAGTTTTCTTTAATTATTACTCCTAAATCTTTAACCTGCGGGGTTGTGTTTATTAAGCCGCCTTGCATTGTATAGGTGTATTTTTTGTTTTTTGTTCCGCACTGAAGGATTTGGCATTTGTCGATATTAAATGGCATTTGCCATTTCTCAGACCATTCGGTAATTTTATTTATATCAGCCTGCAGGCTGATATATAGAGAGAGAGAGAGAGTGAGAGAGAGAGAGAGAGAGAGAGAGAGAGAGAGAGAGAGAGAGAGAGAGAGAGAGAGAGGAAAGAGTGTGTGTTACATAGAGTTACATAGATGAACAGGCCAAACTAAGTTGCCTGAGAGAGAAAGAAAGAGAGAGAGAGTAAGAGAGAGATAGAGAGAGAGAGAGAGAAAGAAAGAAAGAGAGACAGAGAGAGTAACAAGGAGTAACAAGGAAAGGAAGTACCCTAGGAGACCTTACGGTCCATTCAAAGAGGGTACCTTTGGACTAGCAATCGAGCGGGCACACGTTAAAAGGCATTCGCCACTTGTCCGACCACTCCCCAATCTTCCCAAGATCTGCCTGCAGGCGGGCAGTATTTCCATCCTTTGCAACGTTCATACCAAGCTTGGTATCGTCGGAAAATTTGGAAATCTTGGCAACCATGTCACCGTCCATGTCGTTGACGTAGATGATGAATAGTAGTGGTCCCAGGACAGAACCTTGAGGCACCCCGCTAGTAACGGGCACCCACTCAGAAGCCTGTCCATTCACCACTACCCGTTGCCGTCTGCCACTTAGCCATTTCTCGATCTAGCCGGCTACTTTTCCGTCTATGCCAAGCGCTCGCACTTTTCGGGGAAGGCGGCGGTGTGGTACCTTATCAAAGGCTTTCGGAAAGTCTAAGTACACCACATCCTGCGCCTTGTCCCGAACATGCTTACTGAACACGAAGTGGAAAAATTCCACAAAGTTCGTCAGGCATGACCGTTGCCTTCGGAAGCCATGCTGTGAACTCCTCAGTAGCAGGTTTGACTCTAAATACGACGTCATTTTGTCCACAATCATGCTTTCCATGAGTTTACCGACTATCGAAGTCAGACTGATAGGTCGGTAGTTTAACGGTTGGCTACGGTCTCCATTCTTGAAGATAGCAGTCACCTCCGCTTCACGCCAGTCTCGAGGAACGCACTCGGTCCGGATTGACATGTTGAAGATTGCACTCAGGGGTCGTGACACTAGATCGCGCACTTCTTTCAACACTTTAGGTAGAAACCCATCCATGTCAGGTGACTTATTCGTCATTAGGTCAATGATCTTCTTTTTTATTTCCCCTTCGGTGAAGTCCACATCCTCCAGCTTTTTCCCCGAGAGTCTCGCCACCCAGAGTTCCTCAGACCACTTAGCCGCCGTTATGCTGGACTTCACTCCCTTGGCTAGCCTCCGGTATTAGTCAAAGTCCCTCGAGATCTTCGATTGCCGGTACACATTTCTCTTCTCCCTAAGCAGTTGGCCGATTTCTCGATTAAACCACTTTGGTTGAACAGAAGACCGACGGGGACATTTCAGAGGGATAAAACGCGATTGAAGACTTATAAACATATTTTTGAAACTGTTCCACGAGTCTTCAACAACATCGCACACTTCTAGCCTTGCGTCCGTCAGTCCAGCACGAAGATCTGCAAAGTCTGCTTTTTTCAAATCGAGTTTCCTCGATTTACTAGTTGCAGGCCCTGCCTTCGGGACTTTCACTACAAATCTAATTAAACGGTGGTCACTGCCTCCTAGCTTTTCGCCAACAGAGAGGTCCTCAACGATGTCATCCTCAAAGGTAAAAACCAAGTCGAGGATATTGTTTCCTCTCGTTGGCTCTCTCACCCATTGAGTGAAGAACTCGTTGTTCGCGAACTCCAGGAGTAGTGCTTTCTCGCCACAGGGTTCTCTGGTTTCCCAGTCAACTTGTGTGTTGAAATCACCCATGACGATACACACACTGTCTTTGACAAGTTCTCCTAGTAGCTGGTAAAGATCTCTGTCCTTTTCAACGAGTTGGACAGGAGGTCTATAAAGCACCAGGGTCCTGTATTTTGCAGGACCTATCTCTAGGTCAACACCTAGTACTTCATGGTCGGATACGATGTTGCAATCCGTCGAGTTGAGAGTATCCTTGACATACAACATCACACCGCCACCCTCTCTGTCTGGCCTATCTTTCTGGAAGAGCTGGCAAACGGGAATCGTGAATTCATCTTCAAAATCTCGGCTTGAGGTTTTAATCCACGTCTCCGTTATGGCCACCATCTCAGGTTCCTCTGTTGCTACGAGGCCACGGAGCTCAAGGAACTTATTCCTGATTGACCTCGCGTTGAACAGAAGAACTTTTAGGGAGTCCCCCAGTGTAGGACTCCCTACGCTCTTCCGTTTCCCGCTTTCTTTCTCTGTAGCGGGGTGACTTCCCTCTTTGTGACTTCAGAAAAGGTCGTTCTTGGAGTAACACGGGTGTACTGGCGTACGTCCTCCTTTACTCGGGGTCTGACACTTCTTTGGGTCCGCTCCACAACATCCTGGATCCTGTTTGCGAGTGCAGCTGTCCCTTTAAAGCTAAGATGCACTCCGTCTCTTTTGTACAGGTCATTTCTCCTGTAAAAGGTGCGGTAGGGGTCTACAAAAAAGACTTCTTCCGCCGTACAAAGATCTCCCAGGCGTTGGTTTATGGAGACGTTCCTCGCGTGAGCATTGCGGAATGGACCTCGTCTTGGGATTATTCCGACCACGACACGTCTGCGGGTTTTTAGCCCACAGTCGTTAACTCCTCCCATAATCGTGGTCAGGATCTTCCCGCTGGCGCCTAGTTTACCTCCTCGTAGGTAGAGATCGTTGCCACTTGCCATGAGGGCAACTACTGAGTTCTGAGAGCTCTGAGATTTCTCAGCCTTCACCCTTATTTCTCCGTTGCCCTTTCCTGGAAGGCAGCTTACCTTCACACTGGTGCGAAGGCGGGCCGCTAGCAAGGGTTCTAGATCCCGCGCTTGGGATTCACCGATCACGATGACCCTCGCGCATTTGGGTTCAGATGACAGAGGCTTTTCTTTCAGTATGGGCTCTTTCGATTCATCTTTCTTTCCCACTTTTTGGGTTTTTTTCTTCTTCTTTTTCTTTTTCGTTTTTTCTTCCGTTTCTACTTTCTCTTTAGTTTTATCTACTGTTTTTCCTTTCTTACTCTTCCTTTTTTTCCTTTTTGACGCCCTGAGTAACCACAGCAGCTGCTGGCTCTGGGACGTCAGATGGTTGGCCTATCTCTATCGACGCGGTGCATGAAGGCCCAACAGAGGAGCCATCGGCGTCGTTGGGAGTTTCTTGTTGGTGTTGCTCTACCTTGGTGGCTTTAATCTCTGCAATGATGGCTTCGAGATGACGGATTTGAGTCACATGCTCAGACTCGAGGATTTTTACCTTTTCTTCCAGCCGTCGTGTTTTTTTCCTCAAAAGATTTAAAAAGTTCTTTAAGCTCCTGAAGTTCTGCCCTTAGGACGCAGTCCGTGCAGATACTTCCAGGGTGGCATTTTGAGAAACACCCCTCTGGAAAATCGACGCACTACTTGTCCTTTTGGCATGTCGAGCAGGTATACTTTAACGCACCAGGTCCTTTCTTTCCAGTCATGCTGAACACTTTATATCTCTGAATACTTTGTGACCACTCAATAAAAAAGAAATGGGGTGATGAGTTCGCCCCACGTGAGTCGCTCCCGCCTATCGATCGGAGAGGTTTTTAATCTTTCAGAAGGCAAGCTCCTTGTGCTGCTGTTCGTCCGACCGAGTCGTCAAACCTCGGCGTGCCGTGGCTCCCAACCTAGCAGCACTGACGATCCCTCAAGGGGCCATCGATTTGTCACCAGGTGAACAACAAAGAAGCACGCCCCTTACTAAACTCCTACTAGTTCCCTTCACTACGGCCAAGATCTCGGAGAAGCGTTCAATGGATATTCCGCCACACCAAGAGACTCAACCCAAGGCTTTTTATTGGCCTGGCAACCAACCTGGGAACAAAGGGCCGTCACCTCGGACCGATGCTACCAGAGGCACCCGTCAACGGTCACTGGGAATGGTCAATAATTACGCGCCAGGGAAGGGGTTAACGGGGCACTACCCTCATCCCATTCATCTTGCCCCAACGCCTAGGACACCTCTAGTCCTAGTCTCTCGCAACCAGTGAGCGTCGATTGGCGTTGTTTATAGAGGTTCTAAAGCCTCTCTCAGGACGCATGAGGTAGCTGCCAGGTCCTTATATTTAGATAGAGGGAAAAAAGGGAAAGAGTGACATGGTAGGAGTAGGCTTCTTTTTTTGTATAAGTGGGGGAGATAGGATAAAAGTAAAAAAGGAGAAGGATATAGTAGAAAAGGGAAGGAATGACGCACTTAGTCTGGAACCTCGTTTTCGAGCAAATCGACAAGGAAAGCCCTACCAGGGGTACCCAGAAGAGGTACCCCCGCCGACATAGCTCGAAAAGTCAAAGGTACACACAAGCTCTCTTCCCGCGACAAGGGGGGCATCAACTCTCCCTCTACTTTCTTTATGAGAGAGAGAGAGAAAGAGAAAGAGAAATAAAGAGAGAGAGAGAAAGAGAGAGAGAGAGAGACAAAGAGAGAGAACAAGGAGTAACAAGGAAAGTAAGTACCCTAGGAGACCTTACGGTCCATTCAAAGAGGGTACCTTTGGACTAGCAATCGAGCAGGCACATGGCTGCTCAATTGTTTTGCGTCCTTAAACGGCCACTTTTCAAGACTTTGTCTAGTCTTGTCTTGAACTGGTCAACAGAATTGCTGTAAACAAACCTCCATCGGAAGTGCGTTCCACTTACCGCAGATACTGTACGTGAAAATGTTCCAACACAGGTCGCGGTTGTAACGCTTCAGTTCAAGTTTAAAGCCGTGATTTCTTGTTCTGCTCTCAACAAGTGTGAAAATATCCCTGTAGTCAACATTGTCGAAACCTCCAAGTATTTTGAAGACTTCGATGAGCTGACCACGCAGTCTACGGGTTTCCAGCGAGAACAGATCTAATTCCCTTAGTCTATCCTCATAACTTTTATGTCGGATAGAGGGAATCAGCTTGGTTGCCCTAGCTTGTACGCGTTCCAACTTTGCGATATCCTTTCGAAACGAAGGACTCCAAAATTGTACGGCATACTCCAGGTGCGGCCGAACCAGGAAGTGGGAAGGATAAAGTACTATCTCCTTGTTACGGTATCCAAACTGGCGCTTTATGTAGCCTAACATCCTTTGGGCTTTCTTCTCTGCCTCAAGGCACTGTTTGGAGAACTTGAGGTCGCTAGTGACAGTTACACCCAATTCTTTCTCAGTGTCCCTCGATTGAAGAGCAGTGCCCTTAAGGATATACTGAGATTGGGGGTTTCTGTGGCCGATATGCATTACTTTGCATTTGTTCACGTTAAAAGGCATTTGCCACGTGTCCCACCACTCGCCAATCTTCCCAAGATCTCCCTGCAAGCGGGCAGTATTTCCATCCTTTGCAACGTTCATACCAAGCTTGGTATCGTCGGCAAATTTGGGAATCTTGGCAACCATGTCACCGTCCATGTCGTTGACGTAGATGATGAATAGTAGTGGTCCCAGGACAGAACCTTGAGGGACACCGCTAGTAACGGGCACCCACTTAGAATCCTGTCCATTCACTACTACTCGTTGCCGTCTGCCACTTAGCCAATTCTCGATCCAGCTGGCTACTTTTCCGTCTATGCCCAGCGCTCGCACTTCCCGGAGAAGGTGGCGGTGTGGTACATTATCAAAGGCTTTCGGAAAGTCTAAGTACACCACATCCACCGCCTTGTCCCGATCGTGCTCACTGAACACGAAGTGAAAGAATTCCACAAGGTTCGTCAGGCATGACCGTTGTCTTCGGAAGCCGTGCTGGGAACTCCTCAGTAGCAGGTTTGACTCTAAATACGACGTCACTTTGTCCACTATCATGATTTCTAGGAACGCATTCGGTCCGGATTGACATGTTAAAGATTGCGCTCAGGTGTCGTGACACTTGATCGTGCACTTCTTTCAACACTTTAGGTAGAAACCCCTCGGGGCCAGGTGACTTATTCGTCATTAGGTCACTGATCTTTTTTTATTTCCCCTTCGGTGAAGTCCATATCCTCCAGCTTTTCCCCCGAGTAGAAATACATTGGCTAGGGGATGGGACCACAGTCTTCAGTAAACACTGAAGAGAAGTAGTTGTTGAAGAGGTTAGCATTTTCTGCATCTGAATGCTTCAATGCCCCCTCCTTATTTCTCAAAGGGCCAATCGTTCAACGGATTGGTTTACGGCTGTTCACATATCAAAAAAATCTCCTAGGATTCTCCTTGCAGAGTCTCGCTACTCGGAGTTCCTCAGACCGCTTAGCCGCCCTTATGCTGGACTTCACTCTCCTGGCTAGCCTCCGGTATTCGTCAAAGTCACCCGAAATCTTCTATTGTCGGTACACAGTTCTCTTCTTCCTAAGCAGTTGGCCAATTTCTTGATTAAACCACTTTGGTTGAACAGAAGACCGACGGGAACATTTCAGAGGGATAAAACGCGATTGAAGACTTATAAACCTATTTTTGAAACTGTTCCACGAGTCTTTAACAACATCGCACACTACTAGCCTCGCGTCAGTCAGTCCAGCACGAAGACCTGCAAAGTCTGCTCTTTTCAAATCGAGTTTCTTCGATTTACTAGTTGCAGGCCCTGCGTTCGGAACTTTGACTACAAATCTTATTAGTCGGTGGTCACTGCCACCGAGCTCTTCGCCAACAGAGAGGTCCTCAACGATGTCATCCTCAGAGGTGACTACCAAGTCGAGCATATTGTTTCCTCTCGTTGGCTCTCTCACCCATTGAGTGAGGAACTCGTTGTTCGTGGAATCCAGGAGTAGTGCGTTCTCGCCACAGGGTTCTCTGGTTTCCCAGTCAACTTGTATGTTGAAATCACCCATGACGATACACACTCTGTCTTCGATAAGTTCTCCTAGTAGCTGGTACAGATCTCTGTCCTTTTCAACGAGTTGGGCAGGAGGTCTATAAAGCACCAGGGTCCTGTATTTGGCAGGACCTATCTCTAGGTCAACACCTAGTAGTTCATGGTCGGATACGATGTTGCAATCCGTCGAGTTGAGAGTATCCTTGACATACAACATCACACCGCCACCCTCTCTGTCTGGCCTATCTTTCTGGAAGAGCTGGTAACCGGGAATCGTGAATTCACCTTCAAAATCTAGGCTTGAGGTATTTACCCACGACTCCGTTATGGCCACCATCTCAGGTTCCTCTGTTACTACGAGGCCACAGAGCTCAAGAAACTTATTCCTTATTGACCTCGCATTGAACAGAAGAACTTTGAGGGAGTCTCCTAGTGTAGGACTCCCTACGCTCTACCGTGTCCCGGCTTCTCTGTTTTCGTGGTCACACCCTTTTTGACGACCTCCGAGAAGGTCGTTCCAGGAGTGACACGGGCATGATGGCGCACGTCCGCTTTCGCTCAGTTTCGAACGCTCCTTTGGGTGCGTTCCACGACATCTTGAATTAGATTGGCGAGAAAGGCCTTCCCTTTAAAGGAGAGATGTACCCCGTCCCTTTGGTAGAGGTCGTCTCTACCGATAAAGGTACGATAGGGGTCCACGAAGAAGACTCCTTCTGCCGTGCAGAGATCCACCAACCTTCTGTTCACTGCAAAGTTTCTTTCGTGAGCGGTTCGGGATGGACCTCTTCTCGGAAGCATGCCAACCACCACACGTTTGCGAGTTTTAAGCCCTATGTAATCCACGGCTCCCATCACCGTTTGGATGGTCTTACCACTGAGGCCAACCTTACCCCCTCTGAGGTAGAGGTCATTGCCTCTCATCATCAGAGCAACAACTGAATTCTCAGAAATCTGATCTTTCTCTGCCTCTACTCTGATGTGGAGAGAGAGAGAGATGGAGAGAAAGAGTGTAGATAATGTCTCGCACTAAAGTTTGGTTTTAATTTTAGATTCAGTCTACCCTACCGAATTAATAGCTAGCCGGGTAATTTTCATCATCTATCATAGAGAGATCGAATACTCCTAAATCGATCCTACGAACGTCGACTCTCACTCAGACTAACCTAGAAGCTTTGGCTGTCCATCTTACGAAAATAATATGTCCCTATATCGACTATAGGGATGTAGACTGTAGCACACTGTATCATATAAAGGTAATCTCTCACTCAATCTAAGGTAGGAAGGTCAATTGTTCCTCTGATGAGTATAAGAAGCTGACCTGTCCCTTGATTAGCATAGGAAGGTAATCTTTCCCTAAGTCTATCGTAGGAAGGGTCGATGCCCATTAGACAATTTTAGGAAGGTAATGTATTCTTATATCTTAGAACGTTGGATGTCCACCAGTATATCTATGGAATATAGATTATTCCTGCACCGAACGAGAGACTGTGACTCAGTCTATTTTAGGAAAGTACACTAATCTTCAGCCTATCTGAGGACGGACATTTTTCATTCATTCAATGTTAGGAATCTAATCAGTCAGTTTCGGTTAGTTTGATTGATACTGTCTATTATTAGGGAAGTAGACTATTCTTCCATAATAGGAAGGTAGACATTCATCCTGTATATCCGAGGAAGGTAGACTATGTCATAATTAATCTTACGAAGGAAGTAGATAATTCACAATAGATAGGATACTAAACTAAACTTCAGTCTCTCTCACGAAGGTTGCCATAGCTTCAGTATATCTAAGGAAGGTAGATTTTCCCTAAGTATTATAAAGATAGACTGTCGTAGAAGGTAGACTGTAATTGGATCAATATGGCGTTACTATATTTTACCGCATCCATGACTTAATATATCATCATCATTATTATAATCATCATCCTTTTTCATCCCATCGCATGTGGAATGTCCAGTGGTCCAACGCTCGAGTTTGCCCAATTATTCCTACCATTAAACGGATCACATTCTTGTACCTTCTGAGATGTCGTCTTCTGGTTCTCATTATTATAATTAATATCAGTTCTATTATTATTATTAATTAAAATCCACAAAAGAAAATGAGACCGTAAAAATAAGTAATAAAGATTGGGTAAGCGATCATCGGCCTCTATCCTGAGGAGTATCAATGATAAAAACAGCTTTTTTTTTTAGTCTTTCATCTCTTTTCTTACGTCAGATCTTTTTCTTTTCAGTTTTTCAAAATGTCACCCACGTGTGCATTTTCTGCCCCCGTCGATTATTTTCCTTCTCGAGACTTGCATTTAGATTGCCGCTTTCCGTTGCCCTTGCCTCCTTTACTGCAGATTCCTTTGCCCGACGGATAAGAGCTAATTCAACACTCGCTCCGTCTTTCTCACTTAATGCTTACAATCCTGATTTCGTTCAGGTTGGAATCCAAGAATGACCATGAAGAGATTATTAATCCCAATAGCACCATCTTTTTCGCCACCTCCTTTGACCTTTTAAGGTGAATTGAGGCTGTAAGGGAGTTGTTATTTTAGCTCCTATTAAACAGGGTCCTTTGAAGGGTGATAAACACCAAGAGAAATTAGTGCTCTATTATATTAAATTGTGACTATATTACGTTGTTGTGGACAAAATAACCTCGCCATTGAACGATTTTCTACTTTGAAAACAGAATTTAACGCTATAAATATATAGCTATAGTAAAATATAGCATCAAGAAATTATCGTAGGTCAGTGGGATGGAAATCAGATTTATGAGAAACTAAAAAAGAATATTTCATGATACTAAAAAAAACTAAAATGGTCTTTAAAATGGATCCTCACTCCACCAAATTCAAAATATCTAACACTAGGCTACCAGAAGGATTATAGATCAAAAAAGCTCTATGAAACGGTGAAGTAAAGGCGAGGCAGGAAACATTTGCTAAAGTAGATTGCAACTTTATAAGTTACTATTTTTCATCACCCTTTTTTTTATCTACTGTAAAACGAGTCTGGGTTAGGATTTGTTATCATCTATTTCTGAAGGCTGTCCTTAAATGAACCTATACTAGTTGCTTAACCACACCATCTGGTAGATTATTTCAGATTCTTATGGTTCTGTTGAAGAAGAAAAATTTCGTTTCGTCGGCCCGAATGTGGCTTCCCTCAAGTTTAAGGTTGTGCCCACGCGTTGATTCATTGGATATAAATATTAGAAATTTTGATTCGTTTACATTTTCAAAACCATGAACGGATTTAAATAACTCTATCATGTCCCCGCGTATGCGTCTCTGTCTAAGAGACAATAGATTTAAAGCTGTAAGACTGTCCTGGTAATTCTTTGTTCGCAAGTGAGGAATCATATTTGTCATTCGACGCTGGACTCTCTCTAATCTTTATGTGACGCACTCTAGATGAGGTGACCAAAACTGCGTGCCCAATGAGACTTAGTATCCTGTTTGCCCTTTTCACTGCCTCCATGCATTGTTTACTTGATTTAAGGTCGCTGGAAATTTTTACACCCAGATCTTTTTCTACGTTGACGTTTGGTATGTCAGTTCTGCCCAGTTTATAGTTGGTTCTCGCGTTGTTTTTACCAATGTGGATAGAGCTGCACTTTGTGATGTTAAAATTCATTTGCCATTTGCTCGCACATTCAACCAATTTGTTTATGTTATCTTGAATCAGTGCACGGTCTTGGGAAGTTTTTGCACGGCCGTCAATTTTGGTATCATCTGCAAACATTGATAACTTGTTAATTATTCCGATGTCTATGTCATTAATGTATATGAGGAAGAGTACTGGTCCAAGCACAGATCCCTGCAGCAGACCATTTGTTACTTAAATATAGCTGGAAAGGTTGCCACAAATTACTACTCTTTGACTTCTTTTACTAAGCCAGTCTTCTATCCATTTAACTACTCTCCCCCCAGATACCATGAGCTTTGATTTTGGCAATCAATCGTTTGTGTGGTACCTTGTCGAATACCTTCTGAAAATCGAAATACACAATATCGGCAGCTCGGTCTTTATCATAAATTTTGAATATGTCGTGAAAGAAATCAAGCAAGTTTGTCAAACATGATCGTTTTCGACGAAATCCATGCTAAAATGTTTAATAAGGTTTATTGTTTCCGTGTGTACCGTCTGGATCAGGAGAACTATTTAAGTGAATTGCTTTCAGGCCTTCTCTGACTTCGTTTTTAGAAATACAAAAGCCATTCAAATATTGTTCATTGTCGTCGAACAATTCCACTGGAACGGGAACGTTGGTCTCATCTTCAGTAGTAAACACAGAAGCAAAAAAAATATTAAGAAATTGGGCCATCTCCTCATTATCATCCACAGTGTCGTTATCTTGAGAGAGGAGCGGGCAAATCGATGGGGAGGTTGTCTTTTTACTATTCACATAGCTGAAGAATAACTAAAGATTGGTTTTTACTTGCTGAGCGATAGATTCTTCTAAGTTTTTTTTGAAGGATTTTATCAGCTTCTTCGTTTCTTTTCTTAGAGAGAGAAAGAGAGAGAGAGAGAAAGAGAGAGAAAGAAAGAGAAAGAGAGAGAGAGAGAAAGAGAGAGAGATAGAGAGACAGAGAGAGAGAGATAGAGAGACAGAGAGAGAGAGAGCTACAAGGAGTAATAAAGAAAATAAGTACCCTGGAAGACCTTACGGTCCATTCAATGAGGGTACCTTTGGACTAGCTGTCGAGCGGGCACATCCCCGCTTAATTGCCTTACGCCCTCCCTAAATTGCCACTTTTCAAGACTTTGTCTAGTCTTGTCTTGAACTGGTCAACAGAATTGCTGTTGACAACCTCCATCGGAAGTGCGTTCCAGCTACCGCAGATACTGTACGTGAAAATGTTCCAACACAGGTCGCGGTTGTAACGATTCAGTTCAAGTTTAAAGCCGTGATTTCTTGTTCTGCTCTCAACAAGTGTGAAAATATCCCTGTAGTCAACATTGTCGAACCCTCGAAGTATTTTGAAAACCTCAATGATCTGACCACGGAGTCTATGGGTTCCTAACGAGAACAGATCTAATTCCCTTAATCTATCTTCATAACTTTTATGTCTGATAGAGGGAATCAGTTTGGTTGCCCTGGCTTGCAGGCGTTCCAATCTCGCGATGTTTCTTTCGAAATGAAGAACTCCAAAATTGTACGGCATACTCCAGGTTCGGTCGGACAAGTGAGTTGTAGAAACACAGTACAATCTCCTTGTTCCAATTTCTAAACTAGCGCTTTATGTAGCCTAGTATCCTTTGGGCCTTTTTCTCCTCCTGAATGCACTGTTTCAAAAACTTGAGGTTACTAGTAATTGCTACACCTAAGTGCTTCATAGTGTCGGTGTATTGAATAGCAGTGCCCTTAAGGATATACTGAGATTGAGGTTTTGGTGGCCGATATGTATCACTTTGCATTTGTTCATGTTAAATGGTATTTGCCACGAGTCCGACCACTCCCCAATCTTCCGAAGATCATCTTGAAGGCGGTCACTATTTCCTTCCTTTGCGACGTTCATACCAAGCTTAGTATCATTGGCAAATTTAGAAATCTTCGCAACCATATCACCATCTTTGTCGTTGACCTAGATGATGAATAGTAGCGGTCCCAGGACAGAACCTTGAGTAACACCACTAGTAACGGGCACCCACTTAGAAGCCTGTCCATTCAACACTACCCGTTGCCGTCTGCCGCTTAGCCAGTTCTCTATCCAACTTGTTACATTTCCGTCTACGTCCAGCGCACACACTTTCCGAAGGAGGAGGCGGTGTAGTACCGAATCGAAGGCTTTTTGAAAGTCTAAGTAATAACATCCACTACCTTATCCCGGTCATTCTCACTAAAAACGAAGTGGAAGAATTCCACAAGATTCGTTAAACATGACCGGTACGTTCGAAACCCATGCTGGGAACTCCTTAATCGCAAGTTGGACTCTAAATATGACGTCATATTGTCCACAAAGATGCTTTCCATGATTTTATTGACTATTGAGGTTAAGCTAATAGGTAGGTAGTTCGACGGCTGGCTAGGGTCTCCTTTCTTGAAGATAGGAGTCACCTCCGCTTTACGCCAGTTTCTAGGAACGTATTCGGTCCAGATTGACATGTTGAAGATTGCGCTCAGGTGTCGTGACACTTGATCGCGCACTTCTTTCAACACTTTAGGTTGAAACCTATCCGGGCCAGGTGACTTATTCGTCATTAGATCACTGATCTTCTTTTCGATTTCTCCTTCGGTGAAGTCCATATCCGCCAGCTTTTCCCCCCGAGTAGGAATCCGTTGGCTGGGGAATGGGACCACACTCTTTACTAAATACTGAAAAGAAGTAGTCGTTCAGGAGGTTAGCATTTTCTGCATCTGAGTGCTTTAATGCACCTTCTTCATTTCTCAAAGGGCCAAGCGTTCGATGAATTGGTTTACGGCTGATTGCATATCCAAATAACCCCTTGGGATTCTCTTTACAAAGTCTTGCCACTTGGAGTTCCTTAGACCGCTTAGCCACCCTGATGCTGGACTTCACTCTCCAGGCTAGACTCCGATATTCGTCAAAGTCACCCGAGAGCTTTGATTGCCGGTACACAGTTCTCTTATTGCTAAGCAGCTGGCCGATTTCTCGATTAAACCACTTTGGTTGAACAGAAGACCGACGGGGACATTTCAGAGAGATGAAACGCGATTGAAGACTCATGAATGTGGTTTTGAAACTGTTCCACGTGTTTTCAAAAACTTCGCACACTTCTAGCCTCACGGGTCAGTCCAGCACGAAGACCTGCAAAGTCTGCTTTTTTTAAATCGATTTTCCTCGATTTACTAGTTGCAGGCCCTGCCTTCGGGACTTTGACTACAAATCTAATTAGTCGGTGGTCACTGCCACCGAGCTCTTCGCCAACAGAGAGGTCCTCAACGATGTCATCCTCAGAGGTGAAAACCAAGTCGAGGATATTGTCTCCTCTCGTTGGCTCTCTCACCTATTGAGTGAGAAACTCGTTGTTCGCGAACTCCAGTAGTAGTGCGTTCTCGCCACAGGGTTCTCTGGTTTCCCAGTCAACTTGTGTGTTGAAATTCCCCATGACGATACACACTTTGTCTTCGACAAATTCTCCTAGTAGCTGATACAAATCTTTGTCCTTTTCAACGAGTTGGACAGGAGGTCTATAAAGCACCAGGGTCCTGTATTTGGCAGGACCTATCTCTAGGTCAACATCTAGTAGTTTATGGTCGGATACGATGTTGCAATCCGTCGAGTTGAGAGTATCCTTGACATACAACATCACACCGCCACCCTCTCTGTCTGGCCTATCTTTCAGGAAGAGCTGGTAACCGGGAATCGTGAATTCACCTTCAAAATCTCGGCTTGAGGTTTTTACCCACGACTCCGTTATGGCCACCATCTCAGGTTCCACTGTTGATACGAGGCCACAGAGCTCAAGAAACTTGTTCCTGATTGACCTCGCATTGAACAGAAGAACTTTTATGGAGTCCACGAATGTAGGACTCCCTATGCTCTTCCATTTCCCGGCTTCTCTGTTTTCGTGGTCACACCCTTTTTGACGACATCCGAGAAGGTCCTGCAAAGAGGAGACCTTCTTTTCTAAATTAGTAAATGCCTGGATAGAAATATTTGCAGGATCATTGTGGCAGTTGAGGTACTACGGGAACTTTTTAATTCGGCTAGTTCCCCTTTGAGTGCTGCTATCGTAGCTCTTAGTTTGTCCGTTTCCTTCTTGTGTTCATCTCTGATCTCACAGAATAGGCAAATGGAAGAGTCAGTATGGCTGCATAAAACCACTCTCTAAAGCGAATTGCCCAGCGGGTGCCTTAACAGTTGGGGCAGACCGCTTTCATCTTTTCTGCACCCGGCATAGCTGAAGGATCTAAGAAGTATGCAAGTACGAGTGAAAAGGAGAGACAGAGGGAGAAAGAGTGGGAGGATTAGGGCGACTCACTCTTTTAAATTATATATATATATATATATATATATATATATATATATATATATATATATATATATATATATATATATATATAATTTTTATTTATTTTTTAATGCACCTTACTTTTTCACAGTGTAAAAATAGGAAGGAAAGGAAGACGATGGGAAAAGATAATTAAAAGTAGTCAGAGGAAGTGAGGTCGAGGAAAAGAGAATAATAATGGTTAAAGAAAAAGAGATGGAATGCAAAACTTGAAATTCGACTTATCTAGGCTGGGAATTCGTGCTGACAAAAATAGGGGATTAAGGTCCGGCTTCGTTAGAGAGAACTTCTTAGTTAAACACGTATTTAATCACTTTTTGAAAGGTTGCACACTTATAAAGGCAATTATTTGAATTAAAAATGCAATAAAAACAACAGTGACTGACTAAAACGATAGGCAACCTCACTATACTAGAAAAATAAAGTTTAATATTCAATATTTTATAAGCGGGAACCGGATACGAGAATCGCTTCGCATAGTGAACTTCCTCAGGGTATAGGATTTAAAACACTTTTAAATACTTTTGTAACTAAAGCACTAAACAAACAACAGTAAACAAAATGGCAACTCAGAATAGAAACCACACTGAATAATAAAAAGTAAAACACTTCTCTATACTATAAAATATAAATAAAACCACTAATAATAGCAGGAACTTGCGGAACAAACAGAGACACGTCTTGTCAATATGGAGTTACCTTCTTCATCGTACCCTCCGACGTCTAACCCCGCCCTTTGCCCACCTATACCCACCTATACCCACCTGCCCACCATCAGAATCCAGCGCCGAACCCAGCAAATGCGCTCAAACTTTCAAATAAATGGCTTAGGCATGAATAAATGGCTTTCGGATAAATAGCTTGCCCATGCATAAATGGCTTACCCGTGACATGGATGTTCAGCTGATTCAAGAGAAGCTTCGGGTTACGGTAAATAGATCCTATATAATTCCAAGGTGTTTTGGGGCGGGTTGAAGTGTGAACGTGAATAGCTGTATTTTGAGATGGAACGGAATTATCTGCGCATATGAAAGAGTGTGTGTGTGTGTTTCATTGATTTGATGTACAATAGGAGGAGTATATGTGTTTGGTAGACACGATTTGTGGAGAATTGGGTGCTCCAAAATTGAATCGAGTCGGTTGTTAAGGATCGATATGATATGTGAGGTCGGAACTGGGCCACATACAAAATAAAGTATAGTCAGAGGTTAAGTAAACCCTCTGCAATTTTCATCAGGGTAGTTCTCCACTCTACCAATACCCCTACCCGCGAAGGGTGGGGTAGTACTCTTTGTAGCCTGTTAGAAGTGGTGCCTGGAAGAGCTACACGAAAATATATGCATCCACTGAACTGATTGGAGATATCGCCTGTTTTCAGTGGGTATATACCCTAAAGAGGTATCATACCCTTAATTTCCTCACATTTCCACTAATTTCACCCAAAAGAAGCCACACAACACGACGACCACAGAAAACAGCGCAATAAAATATAAGGCATAGTCAACCCCAGAAGGAGGCTCCGATATGGGGGACGAAGAAGCTATAAGGAGAAGAAAGATCAGCATACTGCAAGCAAGCAAACACACCAGGCTGGATCGGAAAAATGTCAACACTTGGAAATATATTTAAAAAGAATGATCCAGATATTATATTACTATCTGAACACGGAGTGAACCCAGAATGAAAATCAATGAAACTGTTCAATTACACCTTCATTAATGGTAAAACTTGAGCTGAACATTGACACCAAGATGACACTTGGTAAAATAACATCAAAATAGCCAAGGCAAAAGCAGAGAAATACTACATCGATCTGGTCTTCATAGATATGAATAAAGCAGTTGACAAACTCTGGATCAGAGGAATGAAATGTATGATTTAAATTCTCTAATTGAAGAGCAATCTGGAGATAATTCGTTGCATTTACATTATTGATAGGAAAGGAAATCATATTTGATGATTATGATTAAACAGCACCAAAAATCGGGGGAATCCCATAGGGGGCCGGTATTAGCCACACGCTGTATTCAATCTATTAATCGGACCTGCCAATGTTTAAACATACAGTTCGCAGACATGACCCAGCTCGTCATTACACTGTGAAGAGACAAATGCTTTCAGGCAAGGACTACAATATTAGAAATCAGCAACCGCAATAATTTCGAAAGGGACTGGAAAATAAAAACTAATATGAGGAAATTTCCGATAGTCACAAACTCCTGAATCAAAGTTGAAGATATCGAAGCTAAAGACCAGATCTACAGATATCACACATAGGGTAAAGTCTCGCGATTAAAAATAATATAAAGAGGCTGCAAACAACATATAACGTAGAGAAAGAATAAGAAAACATTGCTAAACCTAATTTACAACTTAAAGGGTTTAACCAGTAAGAATAAAAGAAAAATATGTATGGCATTATGAATGGACGTTCTCTTTTACCTTCCCTTGCTAAAAGAAGGCGTCTAAGATTAAAAAAACACTGGAACTCTAGAGGATTTAGAATAAATCACTATACTTAATTACTAACACGCGGCTGCGAAGAGAACAAAGAAGTCAGCGGAGAGCAAAGAAGTCAGCGGAGAGCAAAGAAGTCAGCGAAGAGCAAAGAAGTCAGTAACAACATTAAGAAAAGAGCGAAGGAAATTTTGAGGGAAAGAGAAGTAATGATTCCATTGTTTCCAGGACACTGCTAGCGGAGCAGAAAGCCACTATAACACTCGATTTTCCAGCAGAAGACCACAACTGATAATTGAGGAAGCATCTTTATTTACTTAAATGAAGTCACTGACCAAAATATACGAGAAAACCGGCGAGGAAATATATCCTCACCAATAACTAAAGACAAATAAACACGACTACCAGAAATATACCTAAATAAATCCACCAGAAATGAACAAAGAGTATCCAAATTGGAACATACCATAAGTGAGAACAGTAATAAGTGGAAAGATAAGAACGAAAATACAACAAGACTGAAAGGAAAAAAAACCAACACACAAAAATGAAATGATATCACCAAAATTAATTTCAGTGTAAGTGAATAAAAAATGAAGGACAAAAAGAAGTTATAAGTGAAAAACAAAGGTAAAGTGATAAGATCAAAGTAAAGTGAAGTCAAGTGTATGTAAAAAAGTGGAAACTAAACTTAAAAATGAAAGAACTGAAATGAAACGTGCAAATTATATTATAAATGAACAACAAAAATAACAAAAAACCCAAGATAAACGACATAAACAAAGACAAAATGCATAAGATCATTAAACTTAAATACACAACGGCATGAATGCCACAATAAACATGAATGAAAGAGAAACTGAAAATGTTAATAGAGATTACGTGGTTCTTCCGCCATCTGTATGAAGTTGTGAAATTAAATGTGGAATAGAAGAGTTAAAGATGGGAGAAAGTAAGCAATACAAGGATAAGTGGTTCGGAATCCACGATAAAGTCAATAGGTCTACAAAATGGAGTAGTTCCATTCTATCAAATCACTCGGCTATAAGCATAAAGCCAAAACAGGTTAATTTACAGTCTCTTTCTCTCACTTCCACTTTTTTGCTCCTCCTCTTACTCTATTCATCTCTACCTTCATTGGCTCCTCTCCCCCCCTGCCCTATTTGAGTCTACTTGGACCCTTTAGGGGAGGAGAGGAAGTTAGATAAGGGTCGACCGGAAACGTGGGTTCGATGGATCCTTCCCTTTTAGTATAAAAATGAAAAAGAGCGGCCATTCTTGGTTTTGACCTCACAGGGACAACATCTTTAAAGAAGGGCCTTAGCCTCCCCCCCTTCACCCTCCTTTTTCTTGTTAATCACTAAAAGGTCCGTTGGGGTGCCCTTAGATGCCCCCCCCCAAAAAAACCCCCCTCTGATCTGTGGTCTCTGTTTATTTAAGAGCGAGTCACAAGCTACGATCCCTGAAATGATGCTTGACTGGATTTTGTTCAGTAAATTGACTCTTTGGAGTCAATTTTCTGAGTTAGGTTTGAATTATTTTATTTCAATCAGTTTTTTACTAAATTATATTACAGTTTGAAGGTTTTTTTAGCCTTTTGTTAAGTTTTTAGAGATAATTAATGTGTGTTTTTTTTAGTTTGTATAGTTTATGTGAGGAGGTCGATTTCGAAGGCCGAGAGACTAGCCATGAAATTTTAATATTAAATAATTCCGAACCACAAAGACCTAAATACGCTCGAGTGAGGGGAGGAGAAGTAGAAAGAGTTGATGATATAGATAAGGAATGTTTCATAACTTTTATTAATGCGTGGTCATATTTTAAAATAATATTTATCTATTTTGTTCTTAAACAAAATAGATATAGTGCAGAGCTTTGGATGACATTCCTATACAAAGAATTCCAAGTTTGTGTTATTTTATATGAAAAGAAATTTTGTGCTTTCACACTGTTAAACCCTTTTTTATTTAGTTTTAAACTGTTATTGCTAGTGGTTGCTAGGTGAGCTAGTTAAAATATTGAGTTATAATATATATTAGTAAACCCGTTTTGTATTTTTAAAACCAATAAGTTGGCTGCACAGATGCTTCAAGTCAAACTAAATTTGATTGCCTTAGCTTTTCTTCGTGCGATCTTTTTCTAATTACTAAAATTAACTTCCTCACTGGATGCTAGACGCATTCTAATGCTATAATGTCCCTAGCATATATGGAGATCATAAATTGGCCTCTTACGGGAAATAAAGTCATAAAAGCGCTTTATTATAGGCAAGATAAATATGTTTCCATTAAAAAAAAAAAGTCTTAGAAACCTAATCGACTTTTATAAAGTTACAGTAGCTGGTTTCTAAAATTTTAGATCATTCGGTATCAGGACACTTAAATCCTTTTCCATGGTGACTGTGTTTAAAATTTGACTAGCAATATTGTGGTCCTTCGCAGATTGTCACGTCCTATGAGCCTTACTTTGTATTCAAACGGAGGTAGCCGTGATTGCAAGCTTTCCATGAGTTAGGAGGCGTTCATGCTCAATTAGCATTCCTCCGCCCAGATTATAATCGGGCTGTGGAAAAGGAGGCCAGAAATTGCGGTGACTATTTGGCTTGAATCGAGAAGGCGAATATTCTTGGTGGGAGAATATTTTAATTCGCTTGTCGGAAGTTCTCGTCTACGATTAAAAATAACTGAAGAGAAAAATAAAAGAAGGATAAAATTAAATGAAAGAAAAATAAATGGAAGGAGAGAGAGATACTGTGTGTGCCTGTGCTAATGGACACACTCCCCAAATATTTTAAACAAATAAGTAAATAAAATAATCAAAATATGTCTTTTCAAAGACGAACTCACCGATCGCATTTCTCGTGTCGACGATAATTGTTTATTGCTTCAACTTTTTACTTTCGAATTCTTCCAACTTTGTTCAGAGGTCTTTGAGACATGTTTCAGACAAGTTTAGACGTACATTTCCTGAATATAATTATCGTCAACGGAAGTAGAAGTCGGTAATGGGCAAAGTTGGTCTCGAATTCCCTATGTACTCTCGCTATTTAAATGTACCGGAGTTCATTATATTTCCCAAGTTGCAAAAAGGCCTTTCGGCGGCGAATATTATCAGGGATGGAGAATTGCGAAGGCTCAAATTCTAGGGAAAGTTTTATCCCGACGTTTCGCTGTAAACCAGCTTCTTCAGGGAATGATGATCTTGGGATAGCAGTGTCCTATTCATATTCTCTGGGTTGACTCTCAGCTGGAATACCCTATGACTCGCATGTGAATTCACTCTATATATGGGCCCCCAATTTTCGATAGTGTTATTCTATGATAAGCGTTGCTAAAAAAAGAAAGGTCCTGAGGGAAGCGGATGCGGGTAACCAGTTATGGGGGCCAGGAGAGCGCTTATTTGGGCGAAACTTGAACCTACTTTCAAGCTTTCTCTTGACACAATGAATTCCGTCTCTGTCACCCTCCTCTTCCTTGTATCCATGTTGGTGGAAACCACCCTTGACGCCCCCCCAATCGATATGGTGGTCTGCATCCTTTGGATGCTGTTTGAGGCCGTTGGAAGATCTCCCCTTCCCCCCCGGATGTCAACTTTGCGTTCCCTAATTCTGTTCTCCATGCCCCTGTGGGTCTCACCGTATTAGGGTGTTTTGCATATCCGGCAACGAATCCCATCTATAATAGACTTCTCTCTTCTTCCTCGGTCTCTCTTAGTCCGGACTGGGTCTGCGATCTTCCTTTCTGTATCCTCCAAACCACGTTCCTCATTCCTAAATCTTTGGTTCACTATTGTCGCAAAAGGGCTTGATGGTACCACTATCACGTGTTTGAAAGAGGTCCTTGCTTCCTGAACTAGTGCCATAATGATTTGAGTTTTCCTTCTGGCTCTCCAGATGGAAGATTTTGGGTAGTGAGTCTCTCGAAGGCTCTCTGGGTGGACCGCTCCTCCTGTTCGATGAAATCCCACTGTCAATCCGGTAGGCGCGAAGGAAGAACCGTATCATGGGCGGAAAAGAAGTGTACAAAGTCGTCTTCTAAACATCAGCAAAACGGCATAAACGGGAAGGAAGAAGGAATTAAGAGAAAATCACGCCGTGGTTTACAATGTAGAGGGAGGGGGACGAAAGAACTTATAATAATCACAACAGAAATTGTTATAAAATAGATATGGCGTAGAGAAAGGAAATATATAAAAATATAAAAAAGAAGAAAAGGAGAGATTGAGAGAAAGAGAACTATAAGTTGTAGAAAACATAGGAGCAGTAGATAGGGAATTTTCCTTCACTTTTGAAACAATTTATGATGGGACGATTATAATCTCTCTCTTTCCCTCGCCCTTTACGCCGTATACCATAGTGAGATTTCCTCTTAATCCCTCTTTCTTTCCAGTTTAATCGCATTTGCAAGTGTGTAGGCATAGCCTAAAATTTCACTTGACAAACCCTTCTTCCAGACACCTCTTAATGACAGGCGAAATATTTTGTCTCGTCATTAAACTCCTTCAGACATTTCAGGCCATTGGCTCGAAACCGATATCCAGATGAATTTGTTTTGTATTCGTATACGGAATTAGCAAAGACGGGGCAAGATTTCCCTTTGAGGCTCACAGGTGCCTCTCAAGCAACACCGCATCGTAAATCGACGTACGCAAGGAATTTGCAAGTCTATCAACCCATTAGCCAATTACTGTTTAAAACAGATGGTTACGTACCTTTATAACGAAATACCTAACCGCTTTTTATAAACTGATTAATTCAGCTTATGCTTCCTCTGTAATCGTTTTTGTTGAGGTACACTACTCTATACCATAGACTACTCCTACATTATGTGGAGGGGTGACTTAATCAGCTACTGCAACGCGAACCATTGAAGGACTGTTCGCAAGGATTAACGACCGACTAGGAGGTCCAACCTGAAGCATTGGGTTTCAAATCCTTAATAATAAAAAAGAGTGCATAAATGGTTGGCGAGATTTACTTGAATAGGTCGAGAAGATCGTTCAAGGTTAGTTAAAGATGAAACAAAAAAAAAATATTTACAAAGATTAAAATAAGAATAATAATAGGCAAAAGGGAGTTATTTAAATTGAGATAGTCTCTAGATAATTATTATGAGGATGGATTCTTAAATAAATTTAATTGATTAATATTTCTAGGCTCAGATCAAAAGGGAAAACTTGACAATACTAATAATGGAGGGGGTTTCAGTCTTACGGGTCGATGAATTCGATAAGGGTCCTTCTTGCGATGAGGATAGTGGGGCATGATCCAATGAGGCAAGTCGGGCACTGTCCGAATGAGGCAGGCAGGGCACGATCCGAACCAACCTTCTGATGAAAATAGCCAATCTTCAAAGATGTCGTTCGACGGGAAATATGGGAATTCTCGTAATTCCACTGCAAGAGGAAACTTTTTTTCCTCAAAGGTAATCGATGGAGATTTTCTTCGGTTCGATTAAACGAAGGGAGACTGTTGCGAAAATTCAAAGGCTTTCTGATCAGAGAAGCTACCAATTTACTAGGGTAAAGTCACGGCGGACAACGTCTTTATGTCTGATGAACGCTCACGGGACTTAAGACTTGAGACGATGAGGACAACCTTGAGGTGCGGGCTGGACTCCATGAACTAAATTAGAACCCGAGTATTTGTATGTCCGATTCTGAGGGGGAAGGGGAAATTTGTAGAAACGAGTCACAAGCTCCAAACATCTTAATCCGGAGGCGGAGTCGATTCATCTTTTAGTAGCGAGGTGTGAGAAACAGCGGCTCTTCCTTGCCTCCTCATCGGGGGAGGAGGCTTGGGACGAGTTCGCAGGATTGGGGAATATTTCCCTAATGAGCTTCGTGAATGTTCGAACAGAAAATGAGGTTCCTCATGGTGGGATACCATCGCACGGGGTCTCCCATAAAGGAAGGGGGGGGGGGGGGTCAGAGGTTGTTCTTTACAGTTTTTATATTGATATATGATTAACTGATTTTATAAAACAATAGTTTTGCGACATTTCAATCAATGAGGTCGAAACATTTTGAAACTGATTTGTTTCAAAAGAAAGTTGCCCAATTTCTCCCAATATTTAACTTTTGCAGTTTAAATAACTATATATTTATTTATTTCATTTTTAATTATTGATATAAAAAAATGTTTATTAACATTTGGCTATCTTTTATCTAAATTTAATTTTCCAACTTAACTTGTTTGAAAAAAATGACTAATTTGCAAAACAACACAGCAAAGCAAAGCCTATTAGCGGTCCTCCAAAGTTATTTGAGCAATTATATAAATAATTATACTGTAGATAACTTTCTTTTGTCCTAAACATTTTGCAAAATGTGACACGACTATTTGAGGCAACTCTTACAACAGATCAATATTTGCAACAATAAATATTAATTGCAATATATATAATATTAATTGTAATAAATATTAATTGCAATATAAATATAATTAACTTTACTGCCTATTGTAGAGATAATAAATGAGGATAAAGACTAGATAACCTAAGGCAAATAGCTTCAATTCTCAAGTAAAATCTTTGAAAACCTCCGTTGATACCCCAAATGCAAAAAAAAATCAACAAACACCTCAGTACAGCTGGTCAAGTAAGCACTATTTGTCTTTATTAACCCAGATTCTATGGTTGGAATTCTTCATGGTTGCCTTAAGTTGATCCTTGCAGCTCGCATGGATGGGGGTCTTTCTTTGAGGTTGATGTGGTCAGCACTGGCTGTTAAGCGATGATGGCAGGGGAGGGATAGAGTCGTGTCAATAAAATTACTGTGCTTCTCCCTTGAGTTCAACAATTAATACCGCAAGAATGGCGTAAGTTTGCCAGGTGTCGCTATCCAGGGATTGCTAGTAGAGGATAATATTTGCCAGTGGATAATAATAAATACATGAAATCACGCAATTGACTGGGCTGATGTAAGTTCTTTGTTTTCCATCGCCAACCCAATCGAAAGTAATTTAGGGGAATCTGTCTCATCCAATACACAAGCGTTATGCATTTTTGACATAGGCAAAGCTATGTTCAAATTAGATAAATTCTTGACTAACAAAATTATCAGCACTAAAATAAGGTTATGTTGTAGCCATTTGATTTTACTTAAAACATTTTCTTTCGTAACTTTATGTTGTATTTGCGTTTGTTGTTTATGGATAAGTCATTATTATTCATTTTACTTTTATGATTGTTTGCCCTTTCTTTTGATTGTTATTTGTTTCTTCCTGACGATTTTAACACGAAAGAGCTTCGACTTCCTTGCATGTTATTTTCATTCAGGATATTCTTAGCATATATATATAATATATGGAGACACGATTTTAGTTAATAGTATCGATGCTTGTTAAGAACAAAAGCAAAGAATAGGAATCGATAAAATTAATTACATCAGTTTCACAGCTTCAGAGACGTCTCTTTGTGTTTATTCACTGCCATGATTACTACTGACTTGATTCACTTCTTGCCTACTTACCTACCTGCCCTTAGGTATGCTTTCTTAGCTGCCTACCTACAATCCAGCCTGTTTAAATGCCTATTTACATTAATACTTATATACCTAGCTACCATAGGTGGGCACGATAACCAATAAATCGATAATCGATAAATCCAAAATTATAATACAATATTGATTATTGACTATATATAGCGTTATTTTATGATACAATAGTAAAAATATTTGAATACTGTTTCTTAGTTTCTTACCTGGTGAAGCTCTCCTTCATCTCCTCATAGGTTTTGAGGATCCTCCTCTCAGCTCAGACATACATATTTCTGCCTCCAAGGCGCGCGCGGCTCGCCCCTGTGCTAAACTGGAACCAAAAACTGAAATTATCGATTATCGCTATCGTAGACCAAAAGTATCGGTGATACCAATTAATCGGATAACCCGATATCGTTATCGCGATAACGCCCACCTATGCTAGCTAGCTACCTTCCTGCCTATTAATATTTGTTGAGTTCCCCCATAATTATCTTCTTATTTTTCCCGTTAAGAAAATGGATTATATTTAGATAATTTTCTTTCTCTCGCCCGAAAATCAGTGCCAATTTGCTTAAGTCACCGTATGTTTTCCGTGGCAGAGCTTCAATGGGTCAGGGTTAAAGAGGTATTTTGACGGTTATTTCTTCAGGCTCTGTATTTACAGCGTATTAAATCTGTATAACGTTTAATTAAAACTAAACCTTGTTATCATCTAAAGCTCTAAATAACTTACCATATATAACTAATAGTGAAGTTATTGATGAAATTAGTGAAGAAATTAAAGATATTAATGAAGAAAACATTAAAAAAAATAATAATTTTAGCTGTTTACTGTTATTCTTCCTTTTACTTCTGCTACCACTGAATTATTCATTAAGACTTAACGTTTTGCTTGTCTTTGTTAACCCATCGCATTAATTGGGCGTCTGGTGCTAGAATATACAAGTGAACTAACTTAACCTAACATAACCTTTATAACCTCTTAAATTTACTTCACGAGAACGAATTATAAGCAGTGGGGTTAATAATTCAGATACCTTGGTCGTTTTTAACACAGGGATGACATTTGAAATAAAAAAAAAATCTTTAAGTCGCGATGGGATCACAATGACCCCTCTTCCCCGTGGCACTTTAAGTTCCACGGGGAAGGGGGCACTTTGATGGAGTGTAGAAGTAGTGTACGGATCTATCTCATAAAGGGATAGGCTAAAAGTTGATATTAAAGGGCATGTAAGTAGTTCATACTTACTTAAATAACGGTCCATTTATTTACTAACGATAAGTTTTTTAGTTAAATTAAACCTAAACCAATTATTCAATTTTATTTTTTGTCTCATAGTTAATGGACACAACTTATGCGCTTCGTGTCTTATAATTATCGTTATTGTTCGTTAAATATTGTATTTATCTCCGTTTTAAGAAGGAATGCCTTAAATATTTCGCGTCATTCACTATGGGAAACTAAGGCTTGAATTGATAATACGAAATCTTATTTTCTTATCGGGGCAGCTATTTTTGTTTCCGGGACAGCCATCTTTGTTTCCGGAACAGTCATCTTTGTTTCCGGGACAGCCATCTTTGTTTCCGGAAAATCATCTTTGTTTCCGGGACAGCCATCTTTGTTTCCGGGACAGCCATCTTTGTTTCCGGGACAGCCATCTTTGTTTCCGGGACAGCCATCTTTGTTAACGGGACAGCCATGTTATTTTTGATTTCCAAGTCAGGAAGTTGGTATTTATTTTTCTTTAGAAGTAAAGTAAAATGATGCCTTTAATAAAGGAATATTGCCTTCTTTTGTTGGTGTTATTGTTTACAATGGAGGGTTGTTTGTTTTTAACGGATTGGGGTGAAAATTAGGTCGGCGTCGGTTGTGTATCATCCCAACATACGTAATTAGGCCGTAGTGATCTAGCTAAGAGAGCAAAGTTGTACTCATGTACTCTTCAGTGGGTTTTATTCCTTAACTGAGTACTATATAGCCTGTTGTACTCTTCGCTTGGTTGTGTATCATCCCAAAATAATTATGTAGTCGTGATCTATATTTGAGAGTAAAGTTGTACTCTTGTACTATTCTGTTGGTTTTATTCGTTCTAGCTTGTCTACTGAGCCTGTTGTACTCCTTACTGGGTGGTGTATCATCCTAACATAATTAGGTGGTAGTGATCCAAATAAGAGAACAAGGTTATGCTACTCAGCAAGATGTACTCTTCATTAGATTGTACTCAGCAATGGGCACAAAAATTAATTTACATTTGTGATACCAAAAGTGTGTAGAGCTTTATTTAGCCTAGTAGATCTAGCGTTGGATTTATGACGTTTAGGTGTCTAGTTCATTGCTAAGCTAGAGCAGACACAAACACCAGCGCACGTAAGATTCTGACCACCGATTGGTGGACACACTATGTTTACTGCCACGAGGGTAGGTAGATAGCACACACGCCATCACCCATAATTTTAACACCGCTATCTTTACTTTCTCGTTTTCACAACACTTATCTTCTCCAGTGTTTCAAGAAATCCCGCCGATCCATAGTTGTATGCACATACCACTGATGTGGAACGAATTTACCAGCGATTGTCATGCTAATCGTTATGTTGCTTTTATTATGTGGTCCTAGCGTCTTTGCTAGCCAAGAGAGGGATGCGGTTACCTACCTACAATAGTGAATACTACTAAATATCCTAAATTCTAACCTTTTATTACTATTACTGATTAGAAAGTTGTACTCTGCCTAACATGATGAATTCATCGTAGATTCTTATCAGTACTCCGAAGGTTATAGTTTTCATTGGATTTAAAGCATTAGAAGTTATTTGTACTCATCGGAAGAGTATACTCCTCAATGGTTCTCCTGATGGCTGTTTTTTATTAGTACTCATCCAAAGGGTTTACTGCCAATGTACTCTTGAGAGTTTATATTTATACTCATCCGTAGGTTGCATCACTATTTGTACCAGTGACCTGGTTTTATAAATAAACATCCAAGGGCTTTACTCCGCGATGTTTGTACTCATGATCGGTTTGCGTTAGGAGTCATGCTTAAGTTTTACTCATAAATGCTTTTACCCACAAGAAGCTTTTTTTCTATTCATCCAAATGCTGTACTCCTCGAGATGATTGTACTCATGACAGTTTGTATTAGAACATTTTCGCGGGTTGTTCTCCCCGATGCTTTTATTCATGACGGATTGCATTGGTACTCATTTCATGATTGTACTCCTTGGTTTCTAGGTTGGTAGAATTTGTTGTACCCCTCGATGTTTTTACTCATGATTGGATGGTATTAGTCCTCATTCGTAGGTTGTAAATCTTGATGTTTGTACTCTTAACCTGTTTTCATTAACACATATCCGCATGTTGTATGTCTCGTTTTCTACTGTACTAATGAGAGGTCTGTACAAGTACTCACCTAGATATTGGAATTTTCAATGCTTCTACTGTTGACCAGTTTGTACCTCTACTCACATAAAGGTTGTACTCCTTCGATATTTGTACCAATGACCGGTTTGGTTTAGTAACAATCTGAAGGATGTTCTCGTGGATGTTTGTCTTCATAATCCTTTTGCTTTAGTACTCATCAGTTTTTACAAATGTCCTTTTGTATTTATACTCATCTGAAGGCTGTACTCCTCGATGTCTGTACTCATGACTAGTTTAACTCGTATATAAAATCAAGAGTTTGTACTTCCTAGTTTCTACTTATGTAAGGTTTGTATTAGTGCTCATTAGAGGTGAAAATCCTGGATAATTTTACGAATGACTGGGCTGTTTTTGTGCTCACCTAGAGGATTTACTCCTTGTTGTTTGTACTCTTGACCTGTTTTTATGGTGTTTATTGACAGGTTGTTCTCCACGATGTTTTTATCACGACGAATTTGTATTTAAAGTCATTTGAATGCTATACTTCATCATGTTTGTACTCCTGTTATGTTTTTATTAGCACTCATATTAAAAGAGAGAACTTAATGTTTTTCCTCCTCGATGCTTATACTCATGAACGGTTTTTATTAATATTTATCCGTCGGTTGTACTCTCGATGTTCTCTCTCATGGCTGGTTTGTATTATTACTCAACCTTACTAGGTTTCTCTATTTCTATTTTGATTTAGTACGCATTCTGTGGTTGAAGTTATCGCCGTTTTATTCATGTCCAGTACTCATACCAATCCCAAAGTTGCACTTCTCAATGTTTAACTCTGACCGGTTTGTACTCATCGATTCTTCTTCTTCTTCCCAGATTGAATAAGGTACTCATTCGCAAGCTCAATTCCTCGACGATTCGTACACCTTGAATTAGTTTGATTCCTAGGTTAAACTCACTGAAGTTTGTACTCATGATAGATTTGTATTACTAGTCATCCAAAAGTTGCCCTTCTCGATGTTTCTACTTATCATCGGTTTGTATTTATGATCATCTGCAGAATTTACCCGTCGATATTTTTAATCTTAACCGCTTTGTATTAGTACGTATCCGCAGTTTGTACTAATTGAGGTTTGGACTCATGAGCAGATTGTTTTAGAACTAATTCTCAAGCAGTACTCCTCGATGTTTCTACTTGTGAAGAAATAGATTAGTTATACTTTTTAATAGCTGTATGCACATTTATTTTGTACGAGTGCTCTTCGATAGTTTGTGCGCATAAGCCTTTCTTAAGAGTACTGTTTGTGGGTTGCACACATCATGTGGTTACTCTGATACTCCTCAGTGGTTGAACTCAGTCGTAGTTTACATAAGTATTCATAAACATATGACACGTCTCACTGGTTGTGATCCTCTAAGTTTCAGTTATATCAGGGGCACAGCCCCTTAAAAGTATTTATTCAATTGCCTACTAGCATTCATCAATGAGTTGTACTCTTAAATAGTAAACATCGCCACTTCATTGTAGAGAAAAAATGGAAGCGAAAATTGTACTTTAAAATAACAACTCAGAGTGACATGGAACTATAGATATTGTGACCAACCTGTAGGAATAAGAATAGAAATATACGGATAAGATCTACCACCAAGAGTGATATATATAGGAAAAGAAACAAAGGTTCTGACGAAAAAAAGGTAAGATATATGAAAAACAAAAACAAGAGAAGAGGATCAAAGAAATTCTAAAGATAATCAGCTCCCGGGTGATCAAATTTCCTCAAACACAGGAAAAACACTTGGATAACAACACAAACACGGATGAAAGATATAGTGAAAAGATAAATCAGAATCCTAAACTTAGCCATTATGCCTAAAGGAAGCCACAATAAAACAAGCGCAAGAGACAGCTTAGCAATCTCTCAGCAAGTGACGCCATTAATGGGAGATGATACCCCAATGAAGCTGGATGAAAATGACACGGAAATGACAACTGTATTTCAACGCAAACACGGAAGACAGAGATAGTGAGCATCGGATAATACAAAGGGTTAATATCCTTTATTCATCTCGGTGAATGCAACCGGATGGTGAGCACAATCGGTGAGGAGCACAATATTCGACGGAGCACTACTACAAAGTGGTGAGGACCACAAAATTTGGTGGAGAACTATTAGGAAGTGGTGATTATTACAACACACTAAAGAGTACCGATGTGAAATCGATTAAATCCTTTTAAGGGAGGGGAGAAGGTTTAACAAAGGATGTGCACTTAATATAGCTGTAACCTGGAAAAGTGGCTTGCCCTACCGGCCCAAGTTCTTCCATGATAAACTAGTGCTCCCTCTCGGAGTCGTTTTCAGAACCTTTTGCAAGTCTTCCACCATCTTTTACCGGCCTGGATAGACCCAACAAAGGGGAAAAGATGGCGTTAAACCTCATAAACTAAGTGAATCGAGGAATGTGGCTTATGAGGATGTAGCTAAGGTGTTAGAAAAAAGGTGAGGTGGAAAAGGTATGTTGGTTAAAATGGCATGTAGTAGTGCACGCAATGCGTGAACATATTGCGTAAAAGTATTCCATACGTTGATTACTCCTTTCTTCAATTTGAGCTAACACTTTAATAGCCTTGTGTGACGAGCTTCTATATTGCATGAAAGCTATTATTGAATTTGTTTCGATTCTTGTCTCTTTATTTTTTGCTCTTGTTTTTTTTTGCATAGTGTTTTACTTGATTTTTTTTTTTAATCTATCCTAGCATTATACTACAAAGTATTTGCTGCCCTCGAAGGCATTCGACAGATAGGCACTATAAAGATTAAATGCCAGAAAGCTGAGCGAAAATGGTTCCCCATTAGTGAGACACGGATTGACGGCTCCGTCGACTTAAATCACAGTTAACAACTACCGTTAGTCCTCCGTTCCATTATACAAATTGCCTTCCATATAAACGGATTTATTCTTACTGACACACACTATCCAGATAGATCGATTTAAGTAGCCATTCATACTAACGGGTTCATTCATACGAGGGGTGGTAAATATGTTTTGCAATTCGAATATAAGGAAACGAGATATGAGGAAAAGTGTTTTATTACTTTTCAATATAACTACCCTCGACTTCAATGCACTTGCGCCACTTGTCCCTGAGGCTTCGAATTCCCGTCAACCAGAAATGTTCCGACTGCTGTTCAATCCACTCCTGGACATCTTCATTGTCCCCAAACTGGCGTTCACGCAGTGCAGCGTTGAGCTGGCGGAATAAAAAGTAGTCGCTAGGGGCCAGATCTGGACTGTAGGGGGATGGTTGAGCTCCTCGAATCCGCACTCGCGCAGGGCAGCTTGTGCAACTCTGGCCTTGTGGACTTTGGCAACGTTGAAGTCGATCATGGGGCGTGAGGTTTCTAGGGACCCAACGGGAAGAGACCTTGGTCATGGCCAAATTGTTGTGGATGATGTTCATAACACTTCCATGGGATATTCTAAGTTGTCGCTCGATTTCTTCGACCTTTACCCGTCGTTTTTCGAGGATCATCCTCTCTACACGGGCCACATTGTTCTCGTTGGTCACGTCTATCGGGCGTCTTGGATGTGGGTAATCTTCAAGGGACTCACGACCATGGCGGAACTCCTTATTCCAGCGAGCAGTGGTTGTATAGGAAGTGGCGGTGTCGGTGTACACTGCAACCATGCGTTCATGGATCTCTTTTACATTCTTGCCTTCCTTGGTCAAAAATTTGATCACTGCGCGGTGCTCAACTTTCTCCATTGTTGAAAATTTGTGACTGACGATCTGCGATCCGCTACTGCTTCTTAATTAGACGAGGCAGGAGCATGCGGCTGCAGGTCCTGACTTGTCATAACTTGTCCTAACACCCCCACAAACAGCCATCCCTCTTCTTCTGTTTTGGTCTACTGATCCACAAAACTTATTGACCGCCCCTCGTACTTGCTTATACACATTGCGAAACACCAAACGCACGTCCGCCGACGGACATATATAATTTCAAATATGGGTAGATTGAGTACCATATAAAAGATATGATATTAGAGGAAGCAGTAAAGGTTACTTCTATAAACGCCCATTAACCTACGGAGGCAAGAAGGAAGAAGAGTATGAAATTTCATCTGGTGCCGAGAGGTCCAGAAGTACCAGAATAGAAGTCTGACTAGCGTTTGCCGCCCCGCAAAAGCACCTATTACATGAAGGAGAGCTTATTCAAGGCTAATTCTTTCCTCTGGCTCTAAATTATAACTAAAAAATCTCGACAGAGGTGTAGAAGTACAGGTGGGTTGAGACCAGCATTATAAGGAATGTTGAGAGGATTAGGAGTTGCAGATTGAGCGGTAGCTTGCTAGTAGTTTTTGTCTAGGATCTGTCTCTTTAGTACTATTCCACATAAACTAGACAGACAAATAGATAGAGAGAGAGGAAGGAATTAAAAATTTCAGTTAGGTAAGGGAAAAGCAGGAAGGACCCGGAGTTTTAAACTTGGTGTGAAGGATTCTAATGGAGGACAGGTCTATTTCAGAGAGAGAAAGGAGGAAGGGAGATAATTCATCAAGAGACAATAGGGATAAAACGAATTTCCGTTGGAGAGAAATATAATGAGTTGTTCAGGTGTGAGGAATAAAGAGGTGGATGGCCTGCCAGAACTGCCTCAGATTCTTTGGTCAGACAAGTCAGTATTTCAGTAAGTTACTGAGGTTCTAGATGAGCAGTTAAATTGCGAAGAAGCTTGAAAAATGTGTGGCTCGTTTATGTTTCTGCACGGATACGGCAGGCGTAAGCTTCAAGTGGAGGCTTTAAGAGGGCAGCATGGAAGTGAGTACCATGGAATTAGGATACCGAGCCTTTTGTTGTCTCTGCACAACGAAGTTGTTTGCGACTAAATTGGGAAAAAAGGGGCACTTGGACGGAAAGGCAGGAGAATCTAATACGGGAAATAGGCTAGAGTTCCACGTTTAGGTGTGTAGATGTAATTGTAGAAGTTGAAGAGGAAGGAAAGAGAGAAACACACCTGGATGTGAAAGGTGTCAAGTGTAGGTTTATGTGTCCTGGCAGGCTGCTTTAAAATACATAGATCTTTTTGTAAGGAAGGATTATGGGGGTGAGTCTGTTTGATTCTATATTTGAGAGATAAAGTAGACTGTACAAAACCTAGAGTAGATGAGAGTTCTTGGGGTCGAATCTGCAGGACTCGTCTAAGTATAAAAGGAATTTCTTAACGAAAGATATTCCCCGATTTATAAACAAACTTGCATATAGTCATATCAACAAGACCAATCACAGTGAACAGAATAAAAGCTGGTAAAGCACAGCTTCAAGGAAAGACAGACAAGTAGGATAGCTTGCAAACTAAGTCTTTCCTAAAGAAAAACAGAAGGCTTAAATAACACTGCAAACACAATTATAAAATGTATCGATAGCAGACCACAAAAACAAACAAATTAAAAAAACCAAAACAAATAAGGCTGTGTGGTAGGGAAACTAGAAAATCACTACTTCTTTCAAAACCCAAGGTTAAACGCAAGGAACTCAATTAGTGAACAAACAAAATTAAGAAATGCAACCAAACTCTGGAGAAAGACAAAAGACCTCTCATGTTTGGACAGAGAGATTTTAGGTGAGTTTAGCACAAATGTTGGCACTCCAACATTGGCACATCTCAGTCGATCGATTAAGAAATATGTGATTTAATGCTATAAAACTAATGTTTAAATATGCATTAAATGGATTCTTGCTTTATAAACAATGTTAAATATACAATATATGAGTTATTGATTTATAAATGACATTTAAATAGGCAATATGTGATTTATTGCTCTATAGATTATACTTAAATTGACAGTAAATAATTATAATTTTAAAATCCTTAAGATAGACAATAAATTACTATAATGGTGTCTTGTAATGTTTAAATAAGCAATAGATTTTTAATATTCTTTAAATCATTTTTAAATAAAGGGTAAATAAAATATTTGGTAAAAAAATCCTGTTGAAATAAAAAATTGCAATTTATTGCATTTTACGTGATATTTAAATATGCAATAAGTGATTTATTGGTTGATATATTATGTTTAAATAGATATTAAATGATTTATATCTTAGAAATCATGTTTAAATAGAGAGCAAATTATTTATGCCTTATACATTCTGTTTCATAGAGAATAAGTGATTTAGTACTCAATAAAGTATGCTTGAAATTGATAAAATATTACTTTATAAATCATGTCTAATAACCAATAAATAATTTATTTCTAAATCAGTTTTACATAGAAAATAAATGATTTATTACATTACATATACTTTGTAAATATGAAATTAATGATTTATGGCATAATAATGTTTAAGGAGGCAATAAATTATAAATGATCGCTTTATACATCAGGTTTAAATGGACAATAAATGATTTAAGGGTTTATAAATCACCTTAAATTACAATAAACTGCTGGGTTTGATCTTTTGTTTAATAGATTTTGTATTTTTATATCCGATCTGAATTACAATTTATTAATTATGATAAATGTTTACTGATAATACCAAGATAGGACTTAATGACCAACGCAAAATTGAGAGGAAAGAAATGAACTCGATTTAAAGGCAGTCATTTAATGGCCTAACGCACGGCAGATTCCGTTTAACTGAAGCAAACATATGGATGCACGAGTGCTCGATGATGCGATACTAGTTTCGAGAGACTTAATTTTTTAAAAAAATGTGTTTAAGTTTGAAAAGAGGCAAAACGAACTTTCAGATTCATTGCGCGAACTTTTCTAGAGAGGAAACATGTAAAATAGTATTTCCATTATTTAAGAAAAACTTGACAATTTCTGCCCCTTTTTTGCCTAAATATATCGATATGTTGAAGAGATTTCGACGCCATGCTGCAAAACCTACTGTACCAGGAGAGGTTTAAGCGCTAAACTTGCTTTCTAGAGGACTGGCGTCATCGTGGTTAGCTGATCGAGATATTTACAATTAACAAAGGTCTTGATAATATTAATTCAGAATTACTTTTCGAACCATCGACTTTATGTAATAAAAGATAATGTTTGATCTAATTTAAACTGGACAAACTCTTGTTAACAATGGAAGGAAATTTCCTCACTTATAAGATAAGCTCAAATTGGAATTTTCTCCCAGCGATTGTAGTTCAAAGGTCTGTGAATGCTTTTAAGAATAGATTAGATAAGCATATATGTAACCTCTAGGACGGAGTAAAAGCACATTGTGAAGGTATGCCCTAGAAGGACCACCGTGAGAGAAAGCGCCTTGGAAATACCTCTCTATTCTTTCAAGACCACGTGAGCCAGCGTGAAAATTTTTGAAAGTCGAGGAAGAATCCGTCACTCGCTTTAATCATACGTCTAAGCTGCGTTTATTTTCAGACGCACATCGTTCCATCCTCCCCTGTGATAGCGCCGTGCGCCACCATATTAACCCTACCCCAAGATAGTGAGGAGAGTTTGATCGTCTGGAACGACGCGTTATCTTGAATTGTGTTTGCTTAGACCGGCGCCAAGAATCCATTGGGTACGGCAAAGCCTTGAGGCGTCTATCAGATCAGCCACTCGGATATTTAACCCGAAGCTCACAATATCTCGAGGAGATTTAAAGCCCGCCATTCATTCCGTCCAGACTGCCATCTATTTCCTGTGACCCCCCGTAACTCGTCGTCGTACATCGTCGAAGATCTTGTTTGAAGATCTACCTTCGTTAAGCTTTAGCCTCTGTTCAGAGGAAAATATCGAGCCCCCTTCTTCCCTGAGAGTTGTGCGGCCCTCTCAACTTCACCACCCATTCAGGATTCCCGTCTTTCGAAACTAAGTCTTCCTGAAGATCAGCAGAATCATCTCAAGTTGAGATTACGTCTCTCTGGAGCATAGAAAATCTCATTCTTTATCACGAAGTAATCCAAGCCCATCTTCGAGTCCTCCTAGTCAGGACACCCTAAAGTATCTTCTTGAATACCTGCGCCTTTGTCTTCCACCCCCCATTCAATTCCCCTTCGCTTGAAGGTAAAGCGATCGTGTATGGTCATCCCTAGATTACCTCGTTAATCTTTACTTACTTCATTTAACTACCATAAGTAATTTGTTCCCACTTTTGTACATATATATATATATATATATATATATATATATATATATATATATATATATATATATAATTGTCCCTTTTTTCATATATATTAAAATTATATTTTTGGGTATTGTCTTTACATATCCTTTGAACTGCAACTTGGCAAGCCATTAATCTAAACCCGGTCAACCGTAATTCGCACTCTTTATTAATCGCCCACACACATCTCCAACGGCTTGTGGTCAACTGTCTGCCCGTGCTTGTCTAAGAATCTGAGCACCGAGCTAGTCTACACTGGTATACCTCGACACACATAAACAACAGAAAAATAATTAATTGCAGGCATAAATAAACACACGTTCCATGATGTAAGAATAAAGCGGGACGTAAAATTTCAAATTTTTCATTAATATTACTTACATGATTTTATCCATAGTAGTATATTTTCAGCTTAAATAAAGCCCTACCGGTGCTTGAGATGTCATTGCTTTGGTATAGAAATCTTTTAATGGTTTGCATTAATATGGTTTATGATCAGTTTATACTTCCTCGGTCGTACATATGAGTCGGCATCAATTCTTTCCTCTCCTTTCATTTGATCACGACTTAAGGGTCTCTGATAGTCCTTAATTCTGTAATGTAACTAACAACTGCACGAAAACGCCAACGACTCCCACAAAATAATATTAGAAAACCGATCATACGATAACGCTCTTCCTCTCTCCCTCGATAACGCTCTTCCTCTCTCCCTCGTTAACGCTCTTCCTCTCTCCCTCGATAACGCTCTTCCTCTCTCCCTCGATAACGCTCTTCCTCTCTCCCTCGATAACGCTCTTCCTCTCTCCCTCGATAACGCCCAATGGCTGCCGGGGTTGTTTGAATGAAACATATTTCCATTTCATTACATTTCACTCGTTGCCACGGCGCCGACCACGGCCACGACTTCCTCCTCAAATTCGCACTTTTCTTTACTCACAATTCAATCTATTTATTCACCCGGCTCTCGCTTTCCATTGTTTCTCCTCTACAATTTCCCCTTCTCTGTCTCTTTCTTTTAATATAGTCTGTTTAAAGGTTCTTTCTTTTTTATCCACTCTCACTTCATTCTTTTGCCCGCTTTCATCATGTTCTCGCGTACATTTTCTCTTTCTATTTTATTCTTACCAATAGATTTCAGTTAAATGCTCTATCTCTACTTTCTCTCTCTCTCACACGCACACTCTCTCTCTCCCTATTTATCTCTCTCACGAACAAAAATGCTCTCTCACACTCTCTCTCAAAAAGACCCTCTTTCAAACACATTCTCACACACACACTCCTTCACACACTCTCTCACATACGTACACTTCACACATACTCAACTCATTGAAAAGGATAAGGATCTGTGCCGGCTAATAGGTGAACTTGCTCAAGACAGTGTGTGTATCACCATGGGTGATTTCAATACTCAAGTTTACTGGGATACCAGAGAACCCTGTGGCGAGAACGCACTACTCCTGGAGTTCGCGAACAACGAGTTCCTGATTCAATGGGTGAGAGAGCCGACGAGAGGCAATAATACCCTCGACTTGGTCTTTACCTCTGAGGATGACATCATTGAGGGTCTCTCTGTAGGCGAAGAGCTCGGTGGTAGTGATCACCGACTCGTTAGATTTATAGTCAAGGTCCCCAAGGTAGAGTCTGCGGGTAGTACTCGTAAATCGAGGAGACTAGATTTTAGAAGAGCAGACTTTGCAGGTCTTCGTGCTGGATTGACTGATGCGAGGCTAGAAATGTGCAAGGATGTTGAAGATTCGTGGAATAGATTTAAAACTACACTTCATGAGTCTTCAATCACGTTTCATCCCTTTGAAAAGACTTCGTCGGTCTTCCGTTCAACTTAAGTGGTTTAATCGAGAAATTGGTCAACTGCTAAGGGAGAAGAGAACGGTGTACCGGCAGTCAAGGATTTCTGGAGACTTTGGGGAGTACCGTAGTCTAGCAAGGAGGGTGAAGTCCAACATAAGGGCGGCAAAGCGTTCCGAGGAGCTCCGAGTAGCGAGACTCTGCAAGGAGAATCTTAAGGAGTTTTTTGGTTATTTAAACAGCCGTAAACCAATCCATCGCACGGTTGGCCCTTTAGTAAATGGGGAGGAGGTATTAAAGCACACACATGAAGAAAATGCTAACCTCCTGAACGACTACTTCTCTTCAGTGTTTACTGAAGAATGTGGTACAATCACCCAGCCCACGGATTCTTGCTCGAGGAAAAAATTGGAGAAAATGGACCAAAGCCGAATGGAAAT